>CP045890.1:23956353-24007084 GCA_013387185.1 Caligus rogercresseyi
ATAACCTTTGAATTGCAATTAAGTTTTAAAAATGTTCTTCATTTTTCTCATCTTTTCATTTTTTATGAGCATGTCAACTGTGTAAGCTTCAATATTTTTCTTCTTACATGGATTTGTATCTCTATTCTATTGATGAACGTTTTTTAATCTATTAAGAACATTTTTGCTTGCATAAGGAATTAAGAGATAAGGCTGCCTCATATAGTATATCGTTCCATAATTTTTATTTTTAGAAAGGTTAATATTGCGACTATTTAGTATTCTGATTATTAGAGCTAAACAAGCAAACCAATTTTTATGTGTTCTCAACTTGAAATATTGAGGCTTCGTATCCTCGTACCATTTTTGATTTAAGGCTTACGAACTGTATTTAATTGATTTCGAAAGGAATATTGAATATTAATTATGGGACATAATTTAAGCTTATTGCAGCTGAAAATTTAAATGAAAATCGATTTATATAAGTTGTGAGATATATGATGGTTTATAAACGATTCTGAATCATATTTCAAAGCTTTGTGTGGTCTGAAACTAGTTTCAACGCAGAAAGACACTTCAGAAATTGCTTTTAACTTTTTTTTAAATCGATAAAAACCATTCATGAAGTTATCGAAATACTTATTATAAAAGCCAACTCAAATTTGTACATAATTGAATTTATTCTGTTCGTTCTATATGTAATTTCCCTTTATTCCCTATTTAGTTCCACAGTTCAGAACTTTAGCTTCGTAATCACAAAGGATGACGCCAAGTGGACGTTTGGCTTCTGCCGTCATTCTCCGGGCTCTGAGACCGCTCTGGTCTTTCTTTCCAGTCTTCCATGGCACGACACTTTTACAAAATCCTTAACTATGCTGCAGAGCTCATGCATCGTGCCGAGGCCTCGGATCTGCTACAATTCCTCTCTGCTGTCTACGAGGCTTCACTCCCCAAGGCGGGCTCAAACTTCCTGGTCACATGGGCATAGCGCCTGGGCAAAAGGATTTTACGTGCAGAGTGCCCAATCATCTGGATCTACCCAGCATACCAGAAAATGTGAGATGTGATTATTTGTAGAGGGCATGAGGCCTCATATTCATAAAGTCGCTGCTGTTCTACATCGGAGTGAGCAGATATATAGGAATAACAAAAAGTAGTTCTCTTAAACCCATCAAGAATCATATTTTTTTAGTTGGTAATTCACTTCTCTTCTTTTTTATATGTGGCTTATACATCCAGGGAAATAACGAATGTTTATTTTGTTTTATCATGAAGATAAATAGATCATCACTCTGACATGAAAAAAAGAAGAAAATTGAGTAACCAACTTTACTTTAAAGTAACTTCCTTTTATATTTTTCATTCCCTTTTTTACATAAGTCAACAACTAAAAGTGTGAACTTTCAACATTACTTTTCTAGTAGATTCAACACGATTTCTTAATTAATTTTATTTCATGGCACAAAGACATTATTGAATATTGTTGGTGTCTCAAGTCTGATCAAATATGTTTCTGCTATACCCAATAATTTCAAATTATTTTCAAAAATGACTTCCAACAAAGTAGTTTTTGCCAGAAAAAGTACAAAATAAAGGTCATCTTGATATTAATCACATACCAAATGGAAGAGTGGAATATGAAATAAACCCTAGTATTTATCTCATTCTAACAGAGCAGATAATATTTGGAGAGTACGGTTTAATATAAAACAAATCTGTTAGAACATTTTCTAAATCCTTCTGTACAATGATCATTATTTTATTTGTCTTTTCAGAGGAACCTGACAGAATATTATAATGCAGTAGGGATTCACTCCATGCTTGTTATTTTTGCATCTATGCTTTATGAGCGAAGGGTAATTATCGTTTCGAAGAAGCTCTCTCGGCTTAGTGCCTGTGTCCAAGCTGCCAATTCCATTATATACCCCATGCAATGGCAACATATCTACATACCCATTTTGTCCAAGCAACTCATCGATTACCTATCTGCCCCCATGCCCTTTCTCATTGGAGTCCCTTCTCCCATATTTGAGGTAAGAAATAAATGAAAACTAGTTTCACCCCTACCCAAAAAACTTCCGTATCAATATTAAAATAGTCTAGCAAAATATTTCAAATGTTCGTCCTTCTGCCTAACTATCATTTCTCTAAAATTTTCATCTATTTTTTCTTCGTCAATTCTATGTAATTCCTTTCTTTTTCCATAATCATGTTATCAAATATGAATTTGGTATGCCACTTTACCTCAACAATGGGGGTTTGATTTTAAAAGTGCTGGGAAATAAAACGACTCCTACAGTTGAAAGACAAAGGCTTAAAAAAATAAACTGATGCTGTGTAACTGATAAAATATTACAGCTCATACAAAATGCATCGAATTAAATTAATTATCGCTTTAAATTTGAATAAATGATATATAACTGATAAAACACGAGGAAGTATTCTATTGCAAATGATGAAATACATACTTATAAAATGAAGAACTCGTATTGGTGCGGAATGCTGGTATCCAATCAGATTGGGTTAATGCTGTGAAGAGTATTTTGAATTTTCTTTTTTTTCACTGTGTTGTCAAGAATATATGAATATAAGAAACTAGATATAGTTGGATATAACGAAAGATTCTATCATATGTCGTATTATGCAAATTTATAATAAAATAGTAGCTTGCTGGAATTGATTTTGCTCCCCCATACTTTATATTTATAAGTGGCTAACATTTTAAGCATATTGATATAACTATCTGTCTTCGGCATTATTACTATTTTCAGAACTAGATCTGCTAATGTAAGCTGATTTATTTAACATAAAAATAAATATCAGCCTATTAATTCCCTAGTACTGAGTCTGAACAAAAATGAAAATACTTTTATTGCTAGTCGGAAGCAAGTTATATAGAATAACAGGTATGCCTATTTTTTCATATATGGTGAAACGCCATAAAACTCATTATTTTTACGTTTGCTTTAACTAATAAAACAGAACCATATATTCTGTTTTTTAAGTAAAAAGGCAAGTGCCATATACAAATAAATAAAATAGTTTTTTTGGCAATCATATAAACTTTTTTTTTTTCTATTTATGGCGCAGAGCGTATTTTATATATTCAAGTCATTGAATTTATCGTTAAATGTTCCACATTTTTAGGTACTAGTCATAAGTTATGAAGTTAAAAAAAACATAGTGATCTTATCTTTACTAATAAAAAAGAATTCTGTTCGTTCGTTCGTTTCCCAGTATCTCCCGAACGGTTCATTAGATCTTGACAAAACTTTCAGTTAATAGTTTTGAGAGCTCAGGGAGTGTTTTAGTGGGGTTGTCAACTCCTGGCAAATTCATCATCGCCATGCTTATTTTTTTCACCAAACGTTTTTGTCTATTTTTTTAAAATGCCAAGTTAGATTTTGACCAAATTTTCTTTGGATGATTTTGAAGTAGTAAGACGTGTTTTTTGGGTGTTAACCGGAAAATTCGTTTTCTACATGATTACTTAATAAGTTTTTTGTCCATGTCTTTCCCCCAAATTTAAGTTTTGTGGAAAAAACACTTTTTTACAACGCAACATTGCGCTAATCAAATTTTAATTATGCCTAGAGATTGCAAGTGATGTCAGTATGCTGATATTCAGCGCTAGCATACATATATTCGGCACTCTATGCTCCCTATGAAATGACTTAAAAAATAACTCCTTTTTACGATGTTTGAATATCCAGCCTTACGGAAAACAAAACGGAAAAAATGGAAACTATTGGTATTTGATATGGATCATGGCTCGAATGTGAGGTTTGATTAAAAATTGTTTCTAAGCATCACTAAAATAACTTCAAAAAACTGAAATAAAGTTTTTTTTCTCAATGAAATGTAGCTTGTAACTTATTTTTATTTTTTCAGAGGGCTAAAAAGAACGAAATCGGAGATGCTGTGATTCTTGATGCCGACGAAAACCAGGTCCATACTCCTTTTGCAGACCTTGAGAGCCTTCCCGTGGACGTCTCAACCAATCTCAAGAAAAGTCTTAAAAGTCATAAAGATCTCCTCGGTAAGGATGGATTGGAACTTAGTGACCATGAAGATATTTATTTATTATTCAAATTTATTATTGGTTATGACAATGAAATATTTCTTATAACTCATATTTTCTTCCTTTTCACTTCCACGTTTCGATGAAAAGTCCAAATTTCCTTAAAATCAACCTTATATCCCGTTGGTCATATAACAAATTAAAAATATACTATTTTGTTTCAAATAAGGTAAAAGTCCTTGCCAGTTTTTCTCATTTGCAGACCAACATGATTATATTCATACGTGCATTGAACATCAACAAATATATATAGGAGTATGTTACGCTGAAATAATAGATAATGTTTCTTCTTCTTCTCTAGGAGATTCCGTTGCCAGAGCCTTTTTACACGCATTAGTTCATTTAATTGGAGGTAAGCTATTTACTCATCTAACTTTTGAACATGTTAAACGTATGTTTGTTAAAAATAATTAAGTCTCTTCTAGCGACATTCCTTCGAATCATTTTTTATTGGATCATTAAATGGATTTTTTTTTAAATTTTTTCAATGGATTTCATAACCAATTTTCAAGTGATATTTTGAAAAAGTTGGGAGATGCTGTTGACCTCAAAGGCCGTGTCGACCATGGTCTTGATCTCCTTGGGAGTCTTCCTGGCCTTGGCGAGGTCCTCGACGAACTTGTGGATGCGCAACATTTCTCTTTTTTGAGAAAATTTGACCCAATGTTACAAAATAACAAAAACAAAAGCTTGATTTTTTTATAAAAAACAAAGTTCTAAATCGGTTTTGATACATAAGAAAGAAATCAATTCAATTTGTCTGAGCTTTAATTTAAGTCAATGATTTAGAAGATTGATGCAATATTTTGCAAGATATAAACTGATTTGCATCATTATCCGAAACAACCTCGCACTTGGGGGGGGGGGGGGGGTTGATTCTACAATATTCTGGAGTCTTTTTATTATAAAGTCTTCAAAAATATATTTTAAGCCATTCCTGGGTTTATAATATCTCAGTTTGCTATCATGATGGGCCTGTTCATAAGTAAAAGTTACCAATATGTGCCTAATCGAAGTCAGTCATCGTCTCAATTTAGCTTTGAAGACGGGAAATTTGTTTATTTTCTCGTATTACCCATTAGTCAATGGATACTTATTTAAACCTACCTAAACTGATTACCCATTGAAATTATTCATTCTAAAGGGATTAGCAACCCAAAAAATACAATGTCAACCCTTCAAACATATCCAGAATGAGGTAAAAATAACTTGTTTTTTTACATAGTGTATCGTGACTTTGGACAAAGTTCAATGCTGTGAATACGCAATAAATATAATTAATCATCCACACATTCACCTCTTTTAAAATATGATACAACTTTAATTACCAAACCTCTGTGGAACCTGTTGAAATATATTCAAAATCGATTTTAGGAGAAAAAGGTCTTGGGAACAACGTCATTGGAAACAAGTAAATGGATACTTTTCTAACCATGCAATTTGATTTTTTCCATGTGTTATAATTTTCCCTTCTTATCCATATAATTTTTCCTTGACTGTTTATTCCGGACACATTATAACCCTATTTTTCCTAATTTTTGTTCGTTAATACAATATACTTTGAAGATTGGTTTCGGTAAATAATCAGTGAATCGCTTACTATTTAATTCTGTCATTTATTGCTATACAACTGTATAAAATTGTAATTGTTGAATGATAAAATAACCAGTCATTCTAGTAAGTCTAGTATCTATAGAAAAGTGTTTTTCCTTGGTTCCTTCAAGAGCTTTTTTACAAACAAAATATAACTAAAGTTTTGGTCTATATAGAAAAATTATGTGAAGTAGAAAGAAGAAGAAATGCTGCCTTCTCTATATACGAGATTAAGTTAATATTTTAAATTAAAAATGTATACAATAATTATCTTTTGAATACCTAAATTCCCACTCATCTGCGAAATAAAAACTCATTTTGTTTGGCAGTATACTGATGGCATAGTTAACAATTCTTTTAATGAAGTAATATGTTTCGACTGTGATCCCGAACGCTTCTTATCTTAGTCCCAGATACTATTTTTTTTTTCAAAAAATTGTCCAAGGGGGGGGGGGGGGTAAAAAGGATCAGTGAGAATATAAAGCTGTAGCATTGGTGTAGAGAGGGGAAACCTAAGCTAATGTGATAAAAATGAAAATTGGTATGGCAAAAAATATTTTTTACATGGCAAAACAAATATTTACTTCGTAAAACAAATACTTATTAGAATTACTTGCGATGAGGTCATTGGATTATAAGTTGACTGCTATTTTTCCTTAACTCGTTAGACTTGACTCTTAAGACCTACCATAAACTCTCATCTGATTTGTAACGACTGAATCTTGGAAAAATCCCATTTGATAGGATACTTCATTTTCCCGTCCCTTCTATATTTCAGGATACCGAGACGCTTTAAAAGCCGACCCAAGAGAACATCACCTTCGACCGAGAGAGCTTCATTCGCTCCCGCTCTCCGACTTTACAGCCATTTCTAGAACAAATGCTCCAGTTACAAATCTTCAGCAGTTCATCGAAGAGCGACTCAGCCTACTTAACTCCGGCAAAGGAATCTCGGATGAGTTTGAGAAGGAAGCCGTTTGTTTCACAGAGAAACCCGGAGGCTCTAACAAAAAACTCAAAGCACAGTACTCTGTCTTGAGCTCATCCATGAAGAAGGAGGGAGGGGCACTCGTCAAGGCTGTAAAAAATAAAGTAAGTCATTTAATATAAATATTAAAAAATATGGATAAGTACAAAACCCCATAAATCCCACCATTGACTCGTGATAAAGGAGAACAGTCTAACTCGTAGGATCAGGGGATTCGTTTTGAATTGTTGGATTAGGTCTTTAGGAAATGACTTGAGGTCTAAATTCTCTTTCCAGGCAATGGCCATGAGTGTTTTAAAAGCTCTAAACTCTTTTCAAGGGTCATGGTGGATATGCTGAGATCCCTATCCATTCTTGCAGCATCTGGTACTTGAGAGCCATGCGAGTGTCACTTTTGGGCCTAACAGGTATCACATGAACTTTCATTGCCCTTGCGATTGAAGTCTTACTATAGCCAGCTGGGTGTGCGAGATACTGATTTCCCGTATTTTATTTTATTTATTCTAAAAATCGCTATACTTTAAGAGATATAAGCAAATACATTTTTGCACTTACTCTCCCCCAGAAATTGTACGTATTTGCTTATATCTCTTAAAGTATAGCGATTTTTAGAACACCAAACATATCAAATGAAAGCTTGGTTAACCAGCTTTAATATTTTGGTATACTAAATCATGTCAATTTAATAAGTAGAGAGTTATATGTACATTAAAAAAGCCTATTTCGCGTACAAAATGACGCATATAATGGATTATGTATGCGTCAGAGACAAAGTAAAATTTTGAGAGGATACCTTGACGCAAATCTAAGAAACAATTTTTTTTTTTTCATAATCGATTTCTTATAGGTCAATACAGGCTCTGAATCATATGATGTAAACTCAGATTGTACTGAATTCTGAATTGATAGAATGCAACCAAGGTCATTTTTGGATTTATCATCTAAAGTTTTACTAAACTTAAAAGTACTATTTTACTCTGAAGCGAACAAGTCATCTTCTACAGGCGAGTGAAGTTAATTGATACAAAAAAGCTATGAAATAAGCTAACAATACACACTCCATTTTTTTCTTTGTTTTTACTGAAAACTTTGTTTTATTAAAAAACATCAAACATACGTCTGGTAGTAAATTAGATTTCCTTAAATTAATAATTATTATTGAAGTCTGTAACGTCCACCATTTTGAAGAAATTTGCGGAAAACTATATTTTTACTAAATTTTTAAAACTTTGACCTCGTTGCGCGACCTCGTAATGTTGACCGATTTTGTTCAAACTTTGTATGTCGTCTTCTTTTATCACCAAGAAACAGAAAATCCACAATGTTGCTAACATTTCAAACATTTGAAAAATAAGAACAACCCTAATATATATATATACGCGTTCAGCGTTCAATTTTTCCAAACATTTCTTGGAGATTATTTTCTAAAAAAACGTCATTCTTTTCTATAAAAACGTTTTATTTATTTTGGATATTCTTTTCTTTAAAAAAACCGTCATCACTTTTTTCGAAAATTATTTTCTAAAAAAAGCGTCATCACTTTTTTTGGAAATTCTTTTTCTAAAAAACATCATCACTTTTTTCGGAAATTCTTTTCTAAAAAAACCGTCATCACTTTTTTCTGGAAGATTATTTTCTAAAAAAAAGCATCGTCACTTTTTCTTGAGATTCTTTTCTAAAAAACGTCGTCACTTTTTTCTGGAGATTCTTTTCTAGAAAAAACCGTCGTCACCTTTTCAATAGTTGAACGCTGAACGCTAATGGAACGCTTATCGCAAAAACATTGAACGGAACGCTATTTTTTTAACGCTGAACGGAACACTGAATGCAAAAAAAGCTGAGCGCTCACAATCCTGATTTTCTATAACTTTGTTATCTTACCAAAGGAAGAAAACCTTCTTTTGTTGCAAGATAATCCCCTCCGAATAAGAAACCAAATTCCTCCGAATATATATGTCTATGGAACCAAATGGCCGACATAGTATTTCCGTTTAGTCATCACAGATTCATCGATCTGAACGACAAAACCTTTAATTTTATTAGGTATATTTGTCAAATGGCTCGAGCGAATATTCCTAAACTCGGAGTACCAGTTGTTAGCTCAGACACGTCAATCATGTTGTGCACCGTGCTCACGGGAGTTTTCAGTGCTCAGAACCATGCTAATCGTATGAGTACGGGAGAACGGTTCTCTTGATTACATGTGAATATTTAATTATATTAGTTTTTTACACACACATTGACAATAAAAAAGCGGAACGTATACTTACGAAAACACAACAAAACCTCGTTTAGACCGAAATATAAAATTGGACCGAAACGGACCGAAATATAAAATTGGACCGATACAGACCGATATATATCGGTCCAAATGTGAGACCGGTCAATAGACCGATTTAGACCGATCTAATATGCATTTTTTTACTTTAGACCGGTCTAGTACTTTCAGACCGAAACTCAACACTAGTGTAATGTTAGCATATTTCATAGCTTTTTTGTATCAATTAACTTCACTCGCCTGTAGAAGATGACTTGTTCGCTTCAGAGTAAAATAGTATTTTTAAGCTTAGTAAACCTTTGGATGATAAATCCAAAATGACTTGGTAGCATTCTATCAATTCAGAATTCAGTACAATCTGAGTTTACATCATATGATTCAGAGCCTGTATTGACCTATAAGAAATCGATTATGAAAAAAATGAATAATAATGTGTTTTTTAGATTGCGTCAAGGTATCCTCTCAAATTTTACTTTGTTTATTATCAGATTGTACTTAATTCTGAATTGATAAAATGCAGCCAAGGTCGTTTTTGGATTTATCATCCAAAGGTTTACTAAACTTAAAAATACTATTTTACTCTGAAGCGAACAAGTCATCCACTTTTTGCAGACAATGTGGATCCAAATATGCTGCCCAGAATGATTTTTGTATTTTTTTATTAAATATACATTATACACTCATCAAGTAAAACAAATTTTTATCCAGCTGTGTATTTATCTTATATGATTTTGAATGAAAAATAACAGCGTGCAACAATTTTTATAATATATTTTATTCGATTAGTATACATATAAAAAATGTATTTGAGGGATTCTACTCTGCAAAATCAGTGTAACGTAATGACTGCAAGAGTTTGAAGGTGACGTTTTTACACTGAACAAAGCAATATGCAAGATTTTTATTTACAAAATGAAATAACTAATGTCTCAATATTTCTAAATTTATTAATGTTAAATGTCTTATAAATATCTCCTAATGACTTAATTTATATGGATATTCTTCAATATTTTGATTTGTCTATTTGAAAATATCAAAAGTATCAATATGCTGTATGTGGGGCGAATCAATAAACTGGCTTTCTAGACTGAAGACGAGGGCCATGTGTTGTCATACATTTTGAAATAGAAAATGGTAGTTCAAGGGTAATATAATCCATTAGGGGTATTATAGAAACCTAATATTAAGATATCAAAATGTCACCCCCCGCGAAAGTTGCGTCATAAGAAACTAAATGATCCTAGAAAATGGATTTTGGTTTGACCCCCCCTTACCCCCCCCCCCCCCCAAATTATGTTCAAAGGTAATGAAGCAAAACTTTTTGTTATTACTTTTTTGAAAAAATGTAGTTTTACTAAATTTAGCTATGATCAATTTATTAGTTTTTTATTTTTTTGCAAATTATTGTCAAATAATATTAGTGCCAATAAATGAACATAAGTGCTGACGCACCAACCATTTTTAAATAACAGCTCCTACTAGGTTCTTATATAATTTCAAGGAGGAAAAAGAAAAAGAGGGTACTCGTGTTGATGTTTTAATTTATTTTTAAATATGTTTACTTTTCAAATCTTAATTTTCATACAGTAACTCCCTCACATGGTTGATAATATAAATCTATGACGTTGATTATATCCATAAACTTTTTCAGATAATAATAGAGACGACAATATTTTCTTAACTGATAAAGAGAAGCATCTAGTCATTGTTAAAGGTTACTTGTTATTTTAAAACTTAATTCTTATTAAAAAAAATATTTTAAGAACCCCACAATGAATAGATTGATCACGTATCACCAAAAGTGGCATAGCGGAAGATCAAGCGAAATAACTACTTTGAGCAGTCGAAGAACATTAAAGCCTTGACACTTTGGTCACTTCTGTGTGTTACGATGCAACACCCATGTCAGAATATGTTCAGGAGTAATAAAAAGACTAGATATCTCTAAAAAAGACCACTTCAGTGGATTATTTGTCTTCTACACATGAACGAGTTACATTTTAGTGAAGTTTTTAAACATTTAGATGGCGCACAAAAAGGACCTCGGACTTATTAAGGTCCCATAGGAAAATTAATTGATACAGACTTTACCAAAAATTCAATAAAAAGTTTTGAAATAGTTGAAGGAAAGTAAAATACTTAAATCAAAGTTTTCTGGATTCTTTAAGCTCAGATCAAAAATATTTATACGAAATTACATTAGGTATACAATCAGGAAAAATTTCGAATTCAAGCTTTTGCTACAGGTCTCCAGGAGCATTACATGAGGCAAAATGTCTTACCAAAGCCAACATAATTTTAAGATCCTATATTTCCCAAAAAAGTCCATGTGAGTCTCACATAAAAATAGTAAAATTTATACTAAATTTTTATGCTTCTATATGGTTTCAAACCAAGTTAATCCTCTTTTCATTGAAGGCAAAGCATTACCATTCGCCGTAACTTTATTACAAGAGATTGATGAAATTTAGCCCATTCAATAGAAAAGTACTCAAGAGAAACGCTTTTTTGCCCACCCTGAAAATATTGCTAGAAGGCCTAACCGATAAAATAATGGAAACAAGAATAGTTGCCATGGAAAAAGTTTTGTTTGCAAAAAAAGAATATAAAAACAAAGAAATTTCAACTACCCAACACTAGCAACTTTAATTCTAAGAATTTTTAAATCTTAAATGGACTGGTCAAATATAATTTGTCTGTTCTTCCAATTGTGCCTAAGGAAGATCTTATAAAAGCAAAAGAACATCCTTTAAAAATTAATAATTACCCTTGCCATTCACATCAGGGAAGAGCTGTAAAACTATAACGGAGGCATCTGCAAAAGTTTATGGATATAATCAACGTCATAGATATACATATATTATCAACGTCATAGATATACATATATTATCAACCATGAGTATTCAAAAACCTAACATATAAAACAAAGAAAGAATATACAATTTAATTTTATGTGTTAAATTTACTGTATGAAATTAAGATTTGAAAATAAACGTATTAAAAAAAATATATATATCAACATGAGTACCCTCTTTTCTTTTTCCTTCTTGAAACTATATAAGAACCCTAGAAGGACTGAAAAAATGGTTGGTGCGTCAGCCACTTATGTTCATTTATGGCACTAAATATTATTGACAAAAATTTGCTAAAAATAACCAACTCATAAATTGATCATAGCTAATTTAGTAAAACTAATTTTTTTTCAAAAATCAGTAATAAAAATAATTTTTTTTTGCTTCATAACTAAACCTTTGAACGCGATTTGGGGGGGGGGGTCAACCAAATCTATTTTTCTAGGATCATTTAGTTTCTTATGACGCAACTTTCGTGGGGGGTGACATTTTGATACTTAATATTAGGTTTCTATAATACCCCCTATGATCCATATTATATGCAATATGGTGCTATACGAGTCGTTTGTATGTACTCCAGCATATCATAATTTGAGGGTCAATGGCTAACTTAATCTTCCCTGACTATATTCGTATATCTTTTGTATGGACTTGTTAACATAATAAGGAAAATAATAATGAAAATTTTTCCCTATCCTTAGGCAAATCCAGCAATGAAGCAGGCCGTTCATCCATGCGTGACGGATCCAAAAACTGCCTATAAAGATTCCGGTCTCGCACCAGAAGGCCCCAATCAAGATCCCACCACGCAGTTCGTCGGAACAGAGCTCCCCGCACCAATTCCTGTTAGCTCCGCTCCATCTCGCCCACCCCAAGCGTAAAATAGGTCCTCAGCATTACAAGCGTCGGCAGTGGAACTCTCTTCCTCCACAACTGGACTCCCCTCACTCACACGGAATAACACGGATCTAAACCTTTTATCTGGTAAGACGCTCCTGGTGTGTGTATATATTATTTTTAATATATAGAATAATGGTAAAGGAAAAAAGGGTCAAATAAATTGATTCAATTGAAGTCGTTAAACCCTTGTGTGATCTTAGGATTTTGGTCATACTGTTCGTCTTACCGTCAAAATTGACCCACCTCTACTAGGGTCCCCAGAAATTGTATGAAATTGGACAAAACATACGAACAGTAGTGAAATCGGTGTAAATAAGTGCTGAAAACGATGGTGAATCATGAAAAATTTGATAAATGAGATTATGTCTTTGCTGCGCCATTTTTGGCGTAGCGCCATTTTGAGCGTTTTACAGAGAAAAACCTCTGCATTCATCCATTAAAAATACCCACAATGGCATTTTTTCCGTGCAATAAATATTAGAGCCTTATTGCTTGACAGTCATTATTCAATTTAATCTAGATGCCGGGAAATCGCCGGAATTGACCGGAAAACAACGAAATTGCGTCAATTCTCAAAACAAAGCCCTTAAAATCATCTAATCATTGGTAGACAGCGATCTCCCTTCCAAAAACGGTCTCTAACTCAGTATTCTTTTAATTTGGCTTGAAAAAATGTTTTTCATACTTTTTGTTGCCTTTGCCTTTTTCTTCATTTGCGTTGACTAAACTGAATTCAAAAAGAGAACAACCGATTGCAAATAATTGAAAGACTTCGGTAATAATAATGGAAATATCACAGCAATGGTAAAACGATAAACTGGTAACAAGAGTTAGACATTTGATGAGGGGTTTAAATAGAAACCAGGAGAGAGCAAATAAAACATTAGCGCGCATCATAATCGATTTCTCAGCAATTTGGCAACATCACGGGTAGCAGAAACTGCGGTGAAGCATTTTTCGTGCTCGTGGGAAAGCACGTCTGCCCAGAACACATTGCAAAATGTTTTGACGAAACTCCTTCGCTTTTCGTACGAACTTGAGTGTAGTCGTTCCCAACTTCACCGTTCTCTCGGCCGCATCTTGGTACTTGAAAGAGGCAACGAGTCCTTCAGTTCCTGATAAGTGGAGTCGTTTGGCCACTCACTCACGGGAAGGCGGAGGAAGGTTGTTTGATTCCGGTTCGATGTTAATAGAATGCTTCAGTTTTTACATAGTGTTCCTTAAATTGACCAGTTCTATATATCTTCGGAAGAATACTTTTTTAGTTTCCATTTACCGAAACAAAAGCCATGACTCCGGCGTCACAAAGCTGGAGAGGGTGTCCTCTTCCTTCGACTTCTGGGAGGTCCGGTTTTACCCAAGGGAATCTCGCACTCCTCATTTTCCGGCAAAAGCAATTTCTCCGCAATTTCCTTCTTGGTGTCGTCATCCACCAAACGGGACCAGAGAGCGAAGATGAGTTTGTGCCGGTCAAGTACCATGTGTGGCGTTTGAGGACCGCGAGAATTTTCGAAAGAATCGGATCCCGAACTTCCCACCTTTCCAAGTCTCGCCACAACGAAAGGGTGAAGAAAAGGCGCGTTCGGCAGCCACGGACAGCGAACCAGTAACGGCCGTAGATGCAAACGAAAAAAAGAACGAATAGCCAAGGAGAAAACTTTGGTCTTCCTCGCGATCAATCGGAAGAAGAGTTTGTCGGCGCGATGATTTCCATTGCATCCTTGCACTTATGTCAAAACTCTGATTCAGTTCAACCAAGAGATTGTTTTTCTGTCTTCGTAGGTCGATTTTCCTCATGTAGCGCACATCATGATACCGTTTGGCAGTCCTTTGACAAAGCCCTTCACATCCGCGCGTCGCAAGAGGTAGGCCGTGGGCGCCCCAAAACGCGATGAGCGCATCAGCATTTTTATGCGACATAGTCTCCTTCTGTCCATCGCCCTAAGAATTGCCACATAGCGACGAACGACTTCATACCCGATCGGTACTCTGCCGTTTTAAAGTGGTTCCAGAGGTTCTTTGATTACTCTCACAGATCGCACTTTGGCTTTCTAGTCTCCATTACAGGAAAGAAGATTAACTCTATAGGTAACTGTAAAAAGAGCAGAAACGGCATGAATGGCTTAATTTTACAATATTTGTATCAAGCTGTGCTTTTGTTCAGGACTAAATGTAAACACCAAGAATGAAGCAATGATCAAAATACAATCTTAAAACTCGCGTCAATTTTGCAAAAAGGCGAAATCCGCGGATTCCGGTCAGTTTTCCGGCGGATTTCCGGTCAGTTTCCGGCACCGTGATTGGTGATTTTGTTCACGTTAGATGCCTAGGTTACTACATTATATTTGACTAATTTCATTGAAAAAAATTCCTGTAGCTCCGCTCCATCCTCGCCCACCTCAAGCGTAAACAATAGGTCCCTCACATTACAAGCGTCGGCAGTGGGAACTCTTCTTCCTCCACAACTGGACTCCCCTCACTCACACGGAATAACACGGATCTAAACCTTTTTATCTGGGTAAGAAGGCTCCTGGTGTGTATATATATTTTAATATATAGAAATAATGGTAAAGGAAAAAAGGGCAATAAATGATTCAATTGGAGTCGTTTTAACCCCTTGTGTGATCTTAGGATTTGGTCATACTGTTCGTCCTAACCGGTCAAAATTGACCCACCTCTACATAAGCTTTAAAATAAAGCAGCTTATTTGGGGTTTTTAACCCAAAATATTTTTTGAATTAGAAAACAACTTTTTACCCACAACACATAACACAAATGGCTGCTCTTATCCCTTTTCACAGTGAAGAAAACTGTATTTAGTTTACCATTTCGCTTATTAATTTTTTTTTTGTTGTAATTGTTGAACTACCAAAGGGTAATTTTTGAAATATATAAATACAAATGAAAATATCTCCGCTGCTAGACATGACAGAAGCCTATTTTTTGTATAGCTATATATTCTTTGCTATATTTATCATACTTAACCCTCATGTTTCTAGTTCAATAAAAAAATTTACCAAAAGGGTGTAATTTTTACCTTATAAAATAGTACATAAATGCGTTTCTACAAACCATTCTGGTAGATTTTTCTTTGATGAACCTTTTCCCCCTTTTTTAACAATTTTGAAAGAATATTTTTACATTGAAAAAGATATCCATAAATTATGGACCATCATTTCGACATTAATTCTAAATCAAAATATTTTTATTTAGGCCAGGAACGGTCGATGTGGCTCTATCGAAATAAACTCGTTATTAGTTTAGTGTTGATGAATGTATGGAAAAAATCTACTAAATGGATTTTAGATGACTGAATTATGTTATTGAGCAAACTGAAACAATTCCTTACACCCTTATATTTTAAAGGAGTGTTGAGTTTATCAATTATGAAAGTGGACATGTTGTGATCAAAAGCTCTACGAATACCAATATCGTTCCAGAAACATTCTTAGGTTTCTAAAAAAAATTACGATAGGAAATTTCAATTAGACTATAATTATTTTACTGATTATTGTTCATATTATGATCCAAACATACATGTAACAATACTTGCAAAATAAGATTCAATGCCCTTTTGCGCAATATGTTTTTGGCAAACAGTACAAATTTGTTATAAGTTTTGGCTGTTGGCAGACGTAAATATCCATATTGCTATTCGACAAAAGTTTTTCTTCGAGCCATACTCCAAAAAGTATTATTCATAGGGATTGTTTGTTGTAACTTCACTCTTCAATGAAGCAAGAATATTGGACAAGGCATACAAAGTAACCTGCGACCCTTTTCTCATTCGTAAATCCCTGATAGCTTTACTACTTTTGAGGAAAACAAATTGGTTGGTACTGGTAGACATAGTACCAGATAGTAAAAACAGCTGTACTTTGACGGTATAGGTACGAATGATGATAACGAGGAGCCTTATCGGTCTTATTGATTTCGGACATAAACAAAAGTTGTAAATAATAAATTACAATTGCATCAACTTTGAAGTGGAGAGTGTGTATGAAATGTGCCGTTTGTATTCAACAATGGAACAAGATGTTGATCAGTGGCTGTATTTTGAACATATTGAACCTTGTTGTTGCAAATGCATCGTTATCTTTGAAGAATCTCTTAATATATAGTATTTTGTCAATTTTCGCTAAGTTCAGCAATGCAATTATCTGATCAGACAATTTGAAATAACCAGAAAAGACAAGTAATATTGTCTCCAAATCAAACAAAGATGCGGTAAGAGTGAAGGAAACTTTCATAGTGCTTTTAAATCAAGTTGAAAGTGTCCTGAAGTAAGGTAAACGAAAAATGGTGAAACAAATATATTTTAAAGGAGCCATTGAATTATGAACGAGATAAAAATAATATTTGTCAGAAGATATATTTATCAATAAATGCTATAATAGATACAGTTTAAATATGGACATTATCTTGAGAAGTGCCCTTATAAAACTTTTAAACTATATCTGGGATTTTTGACTGATTTCGGAGACCCAATGCTAGTTAAATTCATTGTAATTTCGCAATTTCAAGTTATTGATTCAAAAATTATATAAATTACTTTGAATGAATAGAAATAGTTTTATTTTTAAGTGATTCATAATTCTATATTATGTTAAAAATATTTTTAGTATTTTTCTGTGTTTCCGTTTTTCCTTAATCAATTTTTAAGGAATGTAATCTATTTCTATATATTTGTGTGTCTAATATCACATTCTCATTTCACTCGCTTAATTTGCAGGCGGATTCTTAAGTATGAAAGATTTGATCCTCCCTCCATCAGTACATTCGAGAATGAAAAAAGTCCCGAAATGGAGGGTCCTCCTCCCCTGGATTTAGACTTAATGAACGATCTCCAAGATGTTATTTTCAAAAAGAAAGATGAAATTGCGCCTCTTGCTGGGAATCGTCAGGTAAAAACCTTCTTATGATACGTTTTGGACAAATTACACTTTTTCTACGAATGTGTTGAGGTTGTAACGGTTCCAAGATTCCGCTGTCAGATGAACGGCACGGTATTATGTGGAGATGAGTTCTTAGATTTAAAAACGAAGAAAGATTCTATAATTAGAAGGTCATGTATTTGAACGAATCATTTAGACAAATATTAAGTTTTTGCATATGATTTTAAAAATATATATCTTAAAAAATATTTGATGCCGATTAATTTCGTTAATTTGGTAAATATTAAATCAAACGATCATAGCTAATTGAAAATCACTGAAATCCTATAGTTTCTTTATGAAGTTACTTTTTTGTAACTTATTTATATAGCACCTCTCATGACCCATTCAATCGTCGTTTCTATGGTGAAATATATGAAGAAACGTGACATCTTGTGGTGGCTATGGAGTGTTCGGCTTTTAAAATGTTTCATTGGGTCATATATGTGAGTAGTCTTTAAATCATTTAAGTTTGGGAAAATACGTCAATTTAGCGATCTAAGTAATTATGCAATCCACAAGTAGTCATGCTGCTTTAATTCGTTTAGGTCTGCTAAACAGTAGTATTCTTAGGTTCATTAAAGATTATCTCGTATTCGAGTCCCAACTGTTAAAACTTCACTAAACTTAGGTATTTGTATGTCTGGATTATTGAATGGACAAAAACAACCAAATGGGATGTGTCAATATCTTGCTTCCTGGGATAATGTGCGCTATCATATTGTTTTTTGCTCCCATTATCATTTTTTGTTTTTAGTTAAAGCCCTTGCTAAGACGTGCTCCTCCGGCGAAAGTCATTGACCAATACACGAATAGTAATGCGGAATTTGAATTCGCTCAACAGCTCCAAGGTGGCAATTTAGGTTCTCGAAAGACGAAATACTCGGACTCAGTGCACAATTCTTCTTCTACAACAACTACCACTGTCATGACCACCAACAATCACAACGCTCTGACTAGGGTATCAAATAATCCATTTATCAATAATCATGGGAACATTCACGTTCCTATTCCCATTGCACCGCCGCGTGTGAGACGAAACGTTTCCTCTCTACAAATTATTGAGTCTATGTCCAAGGTATCATCTGTGTCCCAGAGAAGATATTTTCCCCTTAATGTTCATGCCTTGTGAATTTTCTTCCTCTTCTCTATCTGTACCTCATTTTATGAAACCATAACCCATTAAACTTATATATTTTTAATCATTTTCACTATAGACATAAAAATACTTATAACATAATAGTTTTCCTTAACTCCTACAAATAAGCGTTTTCTCCTTCTCTTCTTGCTCTTTAAATATTCCTTTTTTCCCTAAAAAATATACCTTTAAACGGATGTTCTTCTTATATAATTTCCCTTTTGTGTTTCTAAACCACTTATAGATGTGTTCAAGCCACCACCCTAAATAATAACTGGAAGCACAATGCAATCTTAGGAAAAAACGTCATAACAAAAGTGGTCGACAATTTAAAAAATAATGATTTACGAAAAAATGTCAAAATTCATAGATATGCAAGTATTTTAGTGGAATACACTTAAGTATTATCTAAATAATATATCATCTAAATTGAACTATGAAGTATACTAATGGCTTGCATATACATTACTTGGACCATAATTAGTCACTCAAACACTTGTCGATCTATATAGTTTGACTGTTTTTTTTTTTCGTATGCCAGTATTTTCTTTTTATCGTGACCATTTTTCCTAGATCGTTTCTATACGTACATTAACTATAGACTTACAAAAAGAATAAAAGAAAAATACTAAAATATGTGTATTTATGATGAAATATATACATATGTACTTAAAACCGATTAATGAGATAATGAAGGAATACTTGTTAACCCTTGAGAAATCAAAGTCTCAATATAAAATAAAATGGGAGAAATGACAATAATACCTAGTGACGTCGTCGTAATGAAAAAAGGATTATACTTGATTAAACATAATATCACTTGAATTTATTGTAAGTTTTTCTTTTCTCTTTTCTTAAAGAATAAATTGTTTCACCTAGTGGAGCTAGATTTTAGACTGATAAATGGTATCAAAGAATTCTTCAAGTGGAGCTTATTTTTTGAGTATCCAGTTATATATAGGTCGGTGGTTCAGGCTCATAGTTGACTTAAAATATGCATGAAGTGCAGCATGCACTTATAATTCAAGTGATCGACTTCCAATGTTACAAATGCGTACTACGCGTTTGTTTGATCGACTCAACCCTACTAGACTTATGATTTGATGAACTAATTTTAATGCAGTTATGCTTATTTAAGCATACGTATATATATATATATACAGAGTTTACCAGGAAAATTTAGAATTTAGTTTAATTGTCTCTGGCTACCCTGAAGCGAGCTTTAGTGATTTTGTACCAGCCATGGAGAGCGTTTGTTATTAAACATTGTTTTCACTCACTCTTCACCATCAGTCATGAGAAGAATAATCGTGAGAGGATCACTGAACTCCTTAAGGCCAGAGTGGACAAAAAAGAGATTGTGGAGATTATTGGCTGCTCTCGGGCTACAGTTTACAATGTTTCAAAGGTTCTAAAAGATGGAAAAGGTACTGAAAGGACTCCAAACAGTGGAGGAGCAAATAAGAAGAGGACTGAGGACTTTCTGGGAAAGATCAAGGAGGCGGTGAAGGAGGATCCCACAAAGTCAATTCGGAGACTGGCTCGGACCATGGATGTCGGTACTTCTACCATGTCAAGGGCTTTAAAAGATGACCTGAACCTAAAATCTTATGTCAGGAGGTCCAGGCATCTTTTAACCGAGGCAATGAAGGTCAAGAGGCTCGAAAGGTGCACCAAAATTCGTTCAACCTTTCACAAGAAGAAGTCCACTGTGACAATTTTCTCAGACAAGAAGATTTTTACAGTGGACCAGGTCTACAATCGGAGAAACTATCGTACCTTGCGAGTCAGTAGATGAGGTCAAGGGAGTCTACAGAACCAAACACCCAGCCCAATGATGGTTTAGGAGTCGTGGCATCTGACGGGAAGACAATACTACGTATTTTCGGGCCAGAAATAAAATTGACCCCCATGTCTACGTAAAGTCCTGAGATACCATATTTTGCCCTGGTTGAAGGCAAATTACCCAGTGGCCACTATGTGTGGACTCAGGATGGAGCTCCCTCCCACACATCAAGTTGGCCCAGGACTTCTGCCGATTTTGCCTGGCCAGCAAACTACTGGCCACCCTCAAGCCCAGATCTCAATCCCCTGGACTTTGCTGTGTGGGGCTTTTTGGAGAGGGATACGAAGAGCACTCCCCATCCTAATGTGGATTCTCTCAAGGCCTCCATTACTGGTGCCTGGGCCAACATGTCTACCGACTTCATCAAGAACAGCTGTGCTGCTTTCCGCCACCGTATTGATGCAGTCATTGAAGCTAAAGGAGGCTACATTGTATAAGAAAGATTGCCAAGATCTTTTCTTTTTACTTTTGTTTCAGATGCTTCTTTATAAAGATTAAATAAAGTTTCTAGAAGTAGAGCAAAATTGATTTACGATTTTCTAAATTTTGCTGTACACTCTGTATAAATATATGTATATATATATATTAGGGTTGTTCTTATTTTTCAAATGTTTGAAATGTTAGCAACATTGTGGATTTTCTGTTTCTTGGTGATAAAAGAAGACGACATACAAAGTTTGAACAAAATCGGTCAACATTACGAGGTCGCGCAACGAGGTCAAAGTTTTAAAAATTTAGTAAAAATATAGTTTTCCGCAAATTTCTTCAAAATGGTGGACGTTACAGACTTCAATAATAATTATTAATTTAAAGGAAATCTAATTTACTACCAGACGTATGTTTGATGTTTTTTAATAAAACAAAGTTTTCAGTAAAAACAAAGCAAGAAAGGGAGTGTGTATTGTTAGCTTATTTCATAGCTTTTTTGTATCAATTAACTTCACTCGCCTGTAGAAGATGACTTGTTCGCTTCAGAGTAAAATAGTACTTTTAAGTTTAGTAAAACTTTAGATGATAAATCCAAAAATGACCTTGGTTGCATTCTATCAATTCAGAATTCAGTACAATCTGAGTTTACATCATATGATTCAGAGCCTGTATTGACCTATAAGAAATCGATTATGAAAAAAAAAAATAATGTGTTTCTTAGAGGTATCCTCTCAAAATTTTACTTTGTCTCTGACGCATTTATAATCCATTATATGCGTCATTTTGTACGCGAGATAGGCTTTTTTAATGTACATATAACTCTCTACTTATTAAATTGACATGATTTAGTATACCAAAATATTAAAGCTGGTTAACCAAGCTTTCATTTGATATTTTGTTCTAAAAATCGCTATACTTTAAGAGATATAAGCAAATACGTACTCTCCCCCAAAATTGATCTTTTGATATGAGAATATACGATTACCATTTGGTAACTGCTGTTAGTGTTACCTGGATAGGAAGAAAAAAAGAAGGAGAGAAGTGAGGCAAAATACTCCCTCCTTCTCTTTCTATCCAGGTAACACTAACAGCATTACCAGATGGTAATCGTATATTCTCATATCAAAAGATCAATTTTTGGGGGAGAGTACGTATCATTAAGGATGTCATTATGGTATAGTCTATTAAACTCATAATAAAGTATCTTTTTTCCAGGTAGTAAAATAATCGCTTTCCTTTTTTTTATTATCGTCATAGTGTTGATCCATTTGTCGTCAGATATGATGAAAGAAAATAAACATATATTCTTTCGTTTAGCGTGAGTTGTTTTATCTAATTGATAGACAATATTGAAGGAGTCCATTCAAAGATCTATTAACATTATTTCTACGCATGCGATTAATAATCGAAAAAGAAGGGTCCAACATCAAACGGATAGCGGCTAATATCCTGCATTTTTCCTGTAATATTTTGGACTGTGCTTTTTCTTTAATCTGATAAAGGGTCTAACAGATATATCCTTAATGATTTCAACGGCGTCCAGATGAATGAAGTTGGCATTGGTCATGTTTACAGCTTTTATTGACTAGTCTCGATATATCTTGACAACTTTTATTTCATATGGTCGTCACTAGCTCTCCAGTTTCTCCATTCTGGACCTGAAGGAGGAGCAGGCATTGATGATATGTGCAAGATCAAGGTTCCTGGCCTTACGCTTGATGAAGGTCCATCCACGGAATTGTGAAACTTGGTACATGCCTTTCCTTCCAACTGTCCCTAAACGTGGAAGTTGAAGGGTTGAGATCGAAGGAAGGAATGCCTGTGCATCTCAGAAGACAAAGACATTAGCCTTGAGTCAGTTTTGAACGATTTGGGTGCCGTGCGTTGGTGCTGAGTCCTGTTGGAAGAATTAAGGCCCCCAGTGGCCACTGTATATATCTACGGCTCCACCACAGTCCTTTTCAGTCAAGGTATTCCTCACTGTTAGGGTGCTGCCCGATATCAAAGAAGTATGGTGGCATGACGTGAGGATTATCACATTAGCCGGCTGCTTGCTGCATAACTTTGGCACCACCTCGACTTCTCCGCGGCAATCCACCTGTTCTTGCGGTTTGAGTTTGCATCTCCATTGACGACCTGTTCATCAGAGAAGAATCGAAGTGCTTGATCTGTCTTTTGAAATCTGAGGATCTTGCTGCAGCCTTCGTTGGGAAGGTTGGACTCATCCGTGAGGATGTGGACCCTCCTCCTTCCTTCCTTCCTTCACGTAGGACTTATTTCCGAGATTCGTCACTGCACGGGAGATGGTCATCGTGCTTACATTCCTTTCTTTGGACAACTTGCTCAGGCGGCGTCGGACTGGCCTCCGCTGATCTCTTTATCGTGGGCGTCCTCACTTTGTCGGATGTATGTTCATGGGAATTCCTCTCAACCATTCCGGACTCATTGTACCTCTTAAGACACGGTGCTCTTGGGATACCCGTGACCTTGATAATGTCTTGAGTGGAGTTGTCTACGCGAACAATTCGACAATGGTGTTTTAAGGATCTTTTCTATGGTGTTATTGTTGTCGGGTTTTTAGTCGAAATGACAATCAATCTATAAATTTAACTCTAAATATTTCATTGATAGCCACCAATTTTACCAAAATGCACTCCTTATTGATGTAGTTAAAATCATTCCGGATATATCTGTTACACCCCGTAGGCTTAGTGTTTAAGACCTTGATTCAAAGGATTCTTTAAAAACATGGATTGATCCCGTTTATGAAAGACAATTAGTATTTAGAATAAAACTCTTATCACTGAGTTGATGTTCACAACTCAACAGCCGTGAGAGGAATAATGCTTTAGCCCACAATGCCCACTATTTTTATTATTATTCAAATGATCACGTTCGATAAAAAAATGTTATATATCCATCGATCATAAAAAATTGGCACTAAATGGGGGGGGGATATTTTTTATTCTAAAATGCTTAGTGCTGCTCAACTCATTAATATCGGTTCCAAACTAAGCATTTCATAGAGATTATATATTTTTTTAAATAACTAAATAATAATGCATCTTACTTGAGCCATATGTTTTATCAATATGAATCATATATCCCTCCATAGCCTGCTTAAAATAAATGTTCTCTCTAAACTTATTTATTTTCTTAGGTGTCTTGTTTCTAAAATATTTTCTATTTATGATAATTGAAGGGAAGGTTGTTGCTCGATTAAAGCTCTCTCTTTTATATCTTTAACAATAATCTTGATAGGGGAACAGAAGGTTTCTCACAAAGTTTTGTTTCCATCTTCCACAGTTCCATTGATCTTTTTTTTTAATTTGGTATTATTTTATACCATTTATTTGGTTCCAATTCATTCTGCTTTTTAACTAATATCCATTAAATTGATAATATCCGTCACTAATTCTTATATTTCTTCACAAATATATTTAGATACTTTTCTCATATTTTACTTTCAAATAGCTGTCAAACCAATAGGTAGATATTTGTGGATCAAACTATTGAAATTATGACCTACTAAGCTATAGATAACCTACATAATATACATTCTGTGTTTTAATATAACAAAAATGAGCCATGGATGATAATAAAAATCAACCATAAATCTTTATTTATTTACAAATAATTTACCAGATGTAACTTGCATTTTTTAAATACAATAATAAACTTCAATTGCATCATACTCTCAGAAAGACTACGTTTTTGCTATGTCCTGAAATTTCCATATTCAAATGATCCTGCAGACCTTAATAAATCTTTTGTAGTGCCAGTTCTACCCCAATGACCCTATATTTGCCACCCCTGCATGAAATAAGTCATGCATAATAAAAATGCATTACTCACGACAAAACCTTTTTTTTTTTAATCCTAAGTATGGGATTGATAATAACATTTAACACTTAAGTGGTATTAACCTCCTGTTCCCTACTCATATCTTTGTATATCCATGTATGCGGCTTGTGGACGTCCACTTTTTAATCATTTAGCTGTCTCATATTGTTTTTTTGTTGTAAATTCGTTAAGCATACCATTTTCCTTGTATAAATTTTCATTTTTTTGATACTTTTTTTGCGACGGGTAATTGAAAATTAAATAATATATCTTAAAACCTATTTTTCGTTAAAACGTGAAGGACTTAAAAGTTAGTCATACCGTTCATGAGTGACATTTTGAAAAATAAATTCGATTTACTTGAACGCATATCCACAAGCCTGAATATGGCGATACAATTTATACATTTGGTCTTAACTAACTCTTTGCCCTTCTCATTTTTCTAGAACAACTCAACAACAGTCGGAGACCTAATCAACTGGCCTCTGCAGAGGCTAGCCCCGAGTCCCATCTGACGTCATTTTCGATCCACTTCTTCTTCAAGGAAGTTCTCAAGTCCACACTGAGATGAAGAAGCCCACTACGGGAGCCTCTTTATGGTTCCCCTTCTCCACAGCAGCAGCAACAGTCCTCTTCCTCCAATGGACTTCCTTTAGTCATGCAAAAATCCACTACGTCCTCATCTTCGGATGATCTCCTACAGGAGTATGGAATTGATTTTGCAAAACTCGGCGTGAACAGCCATCATATGTAAATAATAATAAAAGCCACAACAATAATAATGGTGGCCTGGATCTTTTATCGGACTTGGACCCGCTCAACCTATTGGAGAAAGTAACGCAGTCTCAAGCCTCCTCCCCAACTCCCATTCATGGGTCAACCGTCAGACACTTGCCCCCCCTCCTCCTCCCATGGCACCCCCTAGGACATCTGCTGCCATCAGAAAACAAAACTGGACGACTTTCGAATAATCAACTATAATAATAATTGAAGCCTCGTGGAATGAATTATTTATTCCTACAGCATACTTAATTAGTTTATAAATTATTTTTTCACTTCTTTCTCTTTCTCTATCTTTCTTAAGTTGTTGAATTATAATTACATCATTATTTAATTAGTACCTTTAAATACAATTTGATTTTATAGAATTATCTTTTTCATCTTTAACTCATTGGAGTGTACAGTCATTCTTTCGTAACATGTCATTTCATTCATACATTTTAAAAAACATATACACATTCTGTTTATTTTCATCAATACACTATTACCATATAATTATTGTGATATTTGGTTTAATTTTAATGAAAGTTATGCGTCTTGCAATAAAGCTATTTATTTTTATTAATTTTTTGGATTTTTATTACATGTTGATGTCGACATAATTACCAAATTAAGGTGCATATATTATTGCAATAGATCTACAGAAGCCATCAGGTCTTTTGGAAAAACATATACACAACTTCTTGACCTTACATTTAGAGCGTAGGTTTCTTCTGGTGTAATTGCCGTAATGATATATTTAATTTTGTATGACTGGCAATCCTTGACTACTCGGAGATTTTCAATACGAGTTCCATTTTTCGTAAACACAAATCGTGGAG
This sequence comes from Caligus rogercresseyi, assembly GCA_013387185.1. NCBI lineage: Eukaryota > Metazoa > Arthropoda > Copepoda > Siphonostomatoida > Caligidae > Caligus > Caligus rogercresseyi. Next base: position 23,982,816 of record CP045890.1, read on the forward strand.
TTAAAAAAACAGTGGTGTCATATCTATAAATTAAGTTTTATATCTTAAATTTTCTACGAATGGAAAATAATTTTTATATATCTTATCAGCTTTTTGCGTTCAGCTTTTTTGGCGTTCAGCGTTTAAAAAAATAGCGTTCCGTTCAATGTTTTTGCGTTCAGCGTCCGTTAGCGTTCAAATATTTAAAAAAGTGATGACGTTTGTTTTTAAAGGAAAGAATTCCCAAAAAGTAATGCGTAGTGAGGACTTTAAAAAAAAAAATAATTTCCCCAAAAAGTATGCGTATGATGACGTTTTTTTTTTTTTTAAGGAAAGAATTTCCAAAAAGTAATGCGTAGTGAGGACTTTTTTTTATTTAGAAAATAATTTCCAAAAAGTATGCGTATGATGACGTTAAAAAAGTGATGACGTTTTTTTTCCGAAAAAAGTCCAAGAATGTTTGGATAAATTGAACGCTGAACGCAAAAACTCTTTTTTAGCGTTCAACGTTCAGCGTTCAAAAAAAAGTTGCGTTCCGTTCATTGAACGTGCGTTCAGCTGAACGCCGTTCAATTTTGCGTTCCGTTCACATGCCTCATATATATATATATGTCAATTTCCTTTTTCTTATCACTTTCATACATACATAACAATAAAGCATAAATAACAGAAAGAAAACTGGAACGAATATAACAAGAAAAAACTAAGACGAATAAATAACATAAAATTTCACTTTCAACACTCACTTAAAAAAAGATGTCAAAAAACAAACATACAATATGTATTTGAAAGACAATCATCTATAAAAATAATATGAAAACACTAAAAAATCAAATTCCTTAAAGCAACGTTGACAATTGATTTATGTAACTGTATTTAAAAATATGCATATGCTATGCAAGCTTGGAATTTATTATAATTACTAAAAAGACGGTTCAAATTATGTAAATTTATTCTTAGCTGTGTGAGCAAGTTCAAAAAAGGGGATGGATCACTCCTTCTACACTATTTGAGTTTAAGTATTAAAGTATCCATGATTTGAAGTGATTAATTATTACAAAGAAAATACTATATTATAAGCATAATATATACTTATTATACCTGTTTTCTTCGATTTGCTACCAAAACCAAGAGATATGAGCTATTGTTTTTGATAAGACAAGTGCCTTGGATAAGACATAACTTCTATGAAGCAAAGTGCTCCTCCCCTCTGATTCATGACGTCATTTTTCTGATTGTCCAATGAAATCTTCTCATTTTTGGCAGTTTGCTCCCAGTCAGCAAATGAGGATGGAGTCCATTTCCACACTATAATATGGTTTATTTTTGATATATTTTTCCACGTTGTGTATAATCATAAGTGTATCTTCGGAGATATGCTCAAGTCCAACGCGGAGCGTTCCTTTATCCTCGCTGCCCTCCAAGAGGGTAAGCGTCTTGATGGCCGAAATTGGATGAGCGTCGGGATATAAACATTCATTTGGGTCGTGAGTGGGGCACAGCAGAGGTGCGATTGGGAGACACCCGAGTTTTGGCATCGACGTCTTGCTCCGTCGGAGAACCCCGAAGCGTTCGACCCAATGAAGGAATACTTAAAAGTAGATTCGTATTTTATTCGAGATTCTCAATCCGCCTCTGAGGCTGGTTTCGTAGATAAGGCAGAAACAAATACAAATACATTTTGAGGTAGTAATCCTGTCCGGTTTGACTACTCAAGGTCTTCTGTTGCGTGAGTGAAAAACATATTCGAGCAACAAAAGACCAATAGCCGTAGAATACCTAAACAAGTGTGAACAACTCATTTTTAAATTGAAAATGGATTAAACCTCATGTGAATTAGATATATTTAAGGATTTGATTGAAAATTGGTTTCTTACTGGAGCGATCGGCGATCTATTGAAGCTACGTTCTATGGACATGTGTTGGTCATCACGCCTAATGCTCGGTTTACATGGGGCTAAGGCACCCTGGGCCCAGGCGGTCTCAACTCCATGTAACTGGTCATTAGATTGATAGACCTCAAGATCATTCTAGTTTTATTTATTTTTTGGTTAAGATGTTTATTTATTAGCTACAAATAAAGATCTCCCTTCTTCTTTTGAATGCTCAAAAAGAATTGTAGCCCTAATCACGTTCGAATTGAAGTGTATGTTACCACAAATGTAAAGATGAGAAAAATGCTTGATCGTCTTCAACAGAAAACAATCCACGAAGGCGTGCAATGTATTATTGAATAAAAATCAGCAATTATTGCAAGGATAATAAAATTGAATGAGGTCTGCCGAGATTTGAATTGAGTCGTTAATTTGGACCCGTCAGCGATTCCACAGGTTGAATTATAATTTTTTTTCCCATGACGAAGGAAGACTTGGATGATTTAAAAACTTTCCCGCTATTATTCTTACTTCATTCGATGTTTGCTTGTCAAATATTAGTTTTGAAAACCAGAGTATAGAAGGGCACATGGTTTTTATACATCTTTAGTTTTAACTTTAACCATCAGGTTTTTACTGCAAAAAGGACAATTTTTAATTGCCAAGGACATGCAAAATAATCATGATCCTTAACTCCTAAATGAAGATAAAACACATTCGTTCAATGTATGTTTTCGGAATAAGTTTGAATTGCCATGAAAGTAAAATAAGTTGATTTATGATATAAGAGAATAATATTTTTAAAAATAAAATTGTGTTTTGAAATGGGATTAGTCGATATGATGGAAATAATTAGAGAATTTTATATTATAAAACTAACAATGTTCTTATACCATTTTTCTTCTTAAATTTATGTATTTCCTTTGTAAAAATAAAAAGTGAAAAAAATGTTAAGTCCCAGATTTTCGGATATTTTATTCAGTGCTCCAATAAATGTGTTTTTTGATACTTTAGAATTTTGAACAAAAGGCTTTTTAACACCCGCTTGTGAACTGTTTTGTTTATTCTTTGAGCTATAAATTTAACAAAAATTGACTGATTTATAATACTTTATTCTAAGTAAGATACCACACTGGGACTTTTTCTCTAGAACGTGATTAGTTCTAAGTGAAGGAACGTAAATAATTATACAAAGTTGACATGAAGTAAGGGACATCATGAACATCAACTGATATATTATAATGCCATCGTCAAGAACCTTCAGTGTATTTATTCAATAGAATCGATGTCACTAAAATTATGGGTACGGTTACTTCGATCTCCTACCTGAGCTAGAAACAAAGAGAAACCACACTTCAACACGGCCATTGTACTAACATTCCTCACAAACCTCTCTATTATTGTACTTATTATAGAAGAAGAAGGAAAAAATGTATTCGTCATCCTGAGTTCTTATTATTGTTATTGTTTACATTGATTCATCATTGCATGGGATCAAATTTCTCGAATGGGAGTGGACGGGTGGTATGATTCCAGTCATTATATTTGCCCCGTCTCGTCTCATCCTCCTCCTCAATGATCGGAGGAGGAGACGAGACGTTTGGGAGCTCCTTCATCAATGTGGTCGCTCCTAGCACTGACTCGGCTCATGAATATGTTCAGCGGGACTCGCGGATCCAGATCCTTCTATAATAAGTACAATAATAGAGAGGTTTGTGAGGAATGTTAGCACGATGGCCGTGTTGAAGTGTGGTTTCTCTTTGTTTCTAGCTCAGGTAGGAGATCGAAGTAACCGTACCCAAATTATTGTACTATTCTGATATTGCCTATTATAATGAAAAAAGTTACCTCTCACGCTCACATATTTGTTGGCTATATGTATTTCACATGCCTATGATAAAACTTTGTATTTGAATTCAATAGTAGATGCCATAGTTGTGATGTATTAATGACTTTTGCGATTTTTTCACATCACCCCCCCCCCCCCCCGGTAGAATAGTCTTTTTTCGCCTATTTGGTTCGATAGAATTGTATCCATGCGGATATGATAATCATTATAACGCTAAAAATAGTCTATCGAACCTAAGATCTTAAAATAGTGTTTGTAATGTTAATTTCAATAAATAATGCAACGCCACAATTCGGATTCATATGTATTTAATAACAGAAACTATCATTACCCTACAATGTTATCCATAAATATATGGTTTATCACTCCATCTTTTTCTAATTTTTGTTGCCTCTGAGATTCAATACAATATTCTTAAAAATGTAAAATTAGGCCTTCCACCTTTTTTCATTTGTTGATCAAAATGATCTTCCCCTATCAGGATTCGAACCTGATACTTTGATCGAACGCATATCTATTATTCTATGTTGCAGATGTTAGGTAATATTTGAAGATAGTTTAATTTGTTTTTCGTTCATATAACATAAGCAATTAATATTAAATTTTTCAAAATGTATATCATAATTCTTAAATAATCCAAAATTTGTTGAGTTCAATTTTTTTAGACTTATGATACAAATGGATTCTTATATATATGAAAAGAAGGGTTCAGATTCGTTTAGCAAATTATCCTACATAAACTATCGTGGATCAAATGGAGTCCTGGTAGATTTTTTTCCTCATATAATTTATGAGCGAGTTTGATGTACATTTATTTTTCAAATTTGAATTTTAGTACATTCTTTAAGATTTATTTAATAGGTAATTATCTATTTTATTATTGTATATTCAGACATAAACTTTATATTAAATCGTGGCTTATAATCCGTAGTATGTTTTACTTCTCTCCTATTACATAAATAAAAAGTAGTTAGTAGCAAAACGGTTTCATTTAAAAGTTGTGAGTCCATGAGTCCGGATCCTTACTATAATCATTCAAGAGTCCTGAGTGGGAGTCCTTAAAAAAACTAATAACGAGCCTTGAGTCCAAAGAATGCATACTTTTCTTTTAAGTCTGCTTTGTCTGCCCAGGATATATGGGGATTTTGTCCAAAATCGTGTATATTATCTTCCAAATATTTATCTACTTTTTAAGTGTAATTAAAGTACGCCACAAAAGAGTAATGTCTGAATATGAAGAAAATTTAAAAGTTCGATTATCCTTCATGGGAAATGTATTTCTGATTGGCCTCAACTAAAACCAAATCAATATTATAGGACCTATAAACTAGAATTATGTTGTTGTAATACCTTTATCTGGGATTGTTGATAAAAATTGGTAATAGGCAATGAGCTATAGTATTGTGAAAATGTATAAGCTACCATTACTACAATATTTTTATATCTTCAAAGCGAAACAAAAGTTGAAAAAAATCTCATTTATGACTATAAAAATATTATATGGTATGACATTGATTCTCCAAGCATCTTTTTGTGATTTGATATTGGCCTTGTCCGACCTTCAATTATCACATATGGTTTGGTATTGAATCAATAAGTTGTAAGTTGATTTTCAACTTAATAAAGTATTTTTGTGTTTATCCCAGACCGTCTTTTAAATTGATTGGAAACACGTATGGTGAAAACTAAACTTTTTTCAAATTGTATAATCTATGAAAATTACACTTGTGCTTACATTCAGGTTTAAAGAAACATTTTAATGTGATCGAAATTGAATGATCAGATACAATATTGTGGGAACTACTACCTACGAAACACAACACTGTTTATGTTCTTTATTTTCTTTTATATCCATTGGGAAAGTGTGAACTCACTATTAGTAACTATTAGTTAAATGAGCACGTTCGGAAAGTAAGTTGTGGTTTATAAAACTATTAGGATAACAAAATCGCCATCTTCTGTTACCACATTTATGAAAACATATAAGGCCGTTTTTATTACAACAGATCCAAATAATAGTTTTGAACAACCGAATTGAAAAGCCTAAAACATTTTTGTGACTTTTATCTTTCGCACTAATTATTTATATTTTTAGTATGACGATATAAAGTTGTCCTGATCAATACACTGTTATTGATAAAATTTTCTCAATATATGATGTCGGCCTCCAAAATATTTGAAAATTATATAAATATTTATAATAAGTTTTATCATATACATTAAAATATATTTTTTTAAATCTCCTTCAAAACTCACAGCCTTCAATGTAACCGATTTGTTTGACCATTTTTTCAATTTTTTTCCGTATTCTGTAAAAACCAGTATTTTCCCCTTATAGTTCATATTGATCTTAATATCTATTATTATTAATTTACAGCGCATATAGAGCCCTCTCTAAGCGGTCCATTAGCACGGAACCCTTGTGGAGCTAAACAGAGTCATAGAGCGGGTCTTGAAGGAGTCCAAGTGCGTCGACATGGAGTCTCTCTGTATCAGTTCCGAGGAAAAGTATGGATTATTAGCTTAGAAATGACTTTGCTCAACGACGCTGGAAACGCCGCAGACTGTGCATCCATTGCTGGTCTGGCGGCCCTCTGTCACTTCAAGAGGCCTGATGTGACGCTAAAAGGTGAGGAAATAAATTATTTATTTTCGAGGACGCTAAGAACAGTGAGAAAGAGATGAACGAATTTTAGCCATTCAATCTTTTTCCAGTGTCTATTATAAATTAGCCGAGATGAAAACAATTGCTAACTGATGATTTACTAGTGAAAACCCTTTGAGATCTAGCATTGAGAAGGGAGTGAATTAAACTAGAGTTCCTTAAGTCCACGAGTCCTGTGGGATAGAAACCCGGAAGGGTAAATCCGTACCAAGATTCAAACAATTAATTATGACGTAATACTAAAAAAAATGCTCTTAGCTTTCGTTTTCTGCATCTTCTTATAAATATTTAAAAAACCTCGGTGTGTTAATGCGTGTTCAACTCTCAAAGTTAAGGGCGCAGATTCGACTCCCGAGAGGGGAAGGTCATTTTAAGTCAACCTCATTGATAAGATCCTACGTTCGATCGACTAATTTTAATACTATAATGCTTATTCATAAGTACGATGTTATTTTATCGAACCAAATAGGCAAAAAAAGATGAATACATTATTTGCCCTTGGTCTTATAAAAAATATTATAAGTGAAAAGTTATAGATTTCTGACTGGCAAAATTATTGTGTCATAAATATTTCTCTTTTTCGATTGCCATATCTCAAGCTAAAGCTGTTTTTTCTATTTTGTATCTCAGGCCTAAATGCATATTTTTTATTAAGAAATTTGAATTATCATTAATTCTTGGATAATCGTATTCGTTTTCTGCTTTATATTCTATTAACCCGGACCTGCCCAAATTTTGTTTGATATACTTTTTATTGTTTCTTAGGTCTTCAGTATGAAGGCTCGTAAAATAAGGGTTTTTTCAATAAGAGCGCTCACATAAAAAAAAATAGTAACGAAAACAGTTTAAGATATCGACGATCTTTTTATTTGTCGTTAAAGTACATTCAAGTTAATTTGATTTTTGATTTCGATTAAATGTCCGCCACGAGCACGTTTTGTGAAGTCCAATCGTTGACCCAATTTTGACTTCTTTTCTGCATAAATTGGCTGAAAAGGCAGCTATTTTGCTTTGAATATGGGTTCTGAACTCTTCTAACCTCGACAGATTATTGGTGTTAAATTGGAGAATTGACTGGTTCATTTCTGACCAAACTTATTCTTCAATAAATCGATTTAACATTTGCCGTATCCTACACACAGCAAATGTTACAAATGGTAGATCTTGTTGAAACTACACATCGTCCAAGTTCATATCTTCCCATTCAGGCAACAAATCTGTTATCATAGCTCGGGAACGATTTCCATTCACAGTAACGTGACGATTGTCATTATTGACTGAAAAGTACGGCCCGATGACAACGCCATCCACACCGAACAGTATTTTTATTTATTGTAACGGCTCCTCATGAACCATGTTTGGTTTCTTGCCAACCCAATAGCACATATTTTTCTTGTTAACAATCTCATTGAGTTAACAATGTATTTCATTCCTGATTTTACGGTGAAAATCACGATAATTTTTAATTTTCCTTTAGCCCATCTTACGAATTCCCGACGTTTGAAATGGCTTCAGTTCTTGTGTCGACTTGATCTTATACTGTGTAAGCCAATATCTTCTCACAAAATTTGTCATAATAATGATACAGATGTTCCTACGATTGAAACAAGAGACTCATTATGGAAATCTTGATTTGATGCGCTTGCGGCGGCAATAATTTTTACACTTCGTGTATTCTTTTGTCTCATTGGTGCAGGAGCATTATGCAGCGTGTATTAATGGACTCATTTTTTTCATCAAACGTTAATATTTGACTTTTTTGGTCCATTATGTTGACCGTAAATTGGCATTGACGCTTTTAAAGTTTGTGTTAAACTTTTGTAATAATTTGTAAACGTTGCTCGAGTGTTGTGCTCTGCTTCATGATGAAACTACAATTATTTCTGAACACAGCTGTCACAGAAACATAACAAATATTATTGTGTCGTAAAATTTGAGCGTCCCTATTGAAAAAATCTTAATGATAATCGGTGACGACCGTTGTCAAAATCATCTCAACCGATGTGTTGTAATGCGCATGAATTTTCTGTCCTCATGTTTCGTAAAAATAAGGGTTTATTTATGACTTTTTGTCAAGGTCAACTTATGTAATTAGATATGATCTTAATCAGTAACTGTAAATATTACTATAATTGGTCATATCTATGTTGATTGTATTAATTATTTCGTTGATTTGGTAATAAAGGTGATTTTTTATAATTGCATAATCCATTTGTTAATGAAGGTACAAATCAAATTACTATTATTTGGAATATATTTGAGATAGATATATAAAATATAAAATAAGAGGTAAATTTGGGGTTTCATAATACAAATTATTATAAAAACATAATATGCTTTTGTTTTGCATTTGTATCAAATGGAATTTGGAATTATTTCTAATTGAAGTTGTTGTCTAACATTTTATTTTTCTCAAATTTTCCTATATGTCAATTATATTGAGTAATAAAGATATCTTTAAAAATATAAGATTAAAGTATGAAAATTTAAGATTCTTGGCATTTCTATAATGAGGAATAAATGAGACTTAACTAATGAAATACTCATTCATCACTAGTCTTACTATTGAGGATGTCCTCTCATCACTAAAAAAATGCGATCATATCATTTTCATGATCAAACTAAATAAGCTGTCTACATATTTTCACCTCCTCTCCATTTAACAAAAAAAATATAAAGAAAAAATATTTTTTCTCACATCATAGGCTACAATTTAATCCAAAATGAGAATTGAATTTTCTTTATTCTTTCTGTTCGAAAAATTGAAACTAAGGACTCAGTGGAAGTGTGCTCAACTCTCAATGTTAAGGGCGCAGGTTCGACTCCCGAGAAGAGCTCATTAAATTACTCATTAAAAATATTCTAGGTTTGATGGACTAATTTTAACGATACAATGTGTATTCATATCTGCATGGATGAAATTCTTTCAAACTAAATAGGCAAAACATCACTGATGTTTAGTGTACATATACTACAATGCAATTATTTGCCTGAAATAATGTAATAATAATATAATTTGAAGTTGGATCGATTTCCATATTAAATAATTCTTAAGTTTTTAAATGTATCAATAATTATTCAACTTATAATTATATTTCCCAATTTGTTTTGATCGCAATTTCATTGATCTGATAGTTATATATTAGCAAACCTACATATTGGTCGATGTTAATGTAATTATTTAACTCCTCGAACTTACGAGCCCTTTTTTGTGTTCTTAGGTGATAAAATTCGAATCCATCCCTTTTACGAACGAGATCCCGTATCCCTCGCCATTCATCATCATCCCGTCCTATCAACCTTTGCACTCTATGGGCGCGTAGCCCTTTTGGACCCCTCTAAGGAAGAAGAAATCATCATGGACGGAAAGGTCGTTCTGGGCATGAACCCCTATCGTGAGATCTGCGCCCTTCACTTAGCCGGCCAAAAGCTCGTGGACAAGACGCTGGTTCTCCAATTGGCCTCCAGGCAGCAGAAGAATCCAAACGCATCGTGGATCAACTCAAAAACGCTCTTTCACGGGACTCCTCCGCCCGCAAGTCCAAGGAAGGTCCCTGCTTGGCCAAGGCTCTCAGGGAAGAAGCAACGCTTCTCACGCATTTCAAAAACAATCACGAGTCCTTGGACGTCCGGAAATGGGCCTCGGCGGCTGAGCCTGAGCCCCTGGAGGAGGGAATACCTGCAACCATCAATGAAAACTCTGATGGGGTAACGGAGCTAATACCAGATAATAAAATGATGGAGGATGACAGATCCGAAGAAGAAGAGGAGGAAGTCGTGATGGTCAAAGGAGCTGACGTCGAATCTGGAACCACTGCCATCAACGCATCAGCCTAAATTATCATTTCTATTGTACTGTTTAGTCAACATCGAAGTATTTTTGGGATCAATTGACGCGTCATTGTAATCTACATAAGCTAAGGTCAGATAAAAATATGCATATTTTCCATCAAAAGAACCGAATTTTCTTTAGTCTTAAAATGTGTGCAAAAACATTATGAACATTCAGTATCGTTTTTATTTAAATAATGGAACTATCAATTGAAACATTTTACATGTCATAGCAATCAACATTACATAGGTTAGGACTTTCTGGGTAAAAAAACCTCAACCAAGTGTCAATTTCATCATATGCTTAGTTCCTTTTGCTACCCCATCTATTACTCGTTCGCGTCCGCTTACAGGGTTTAGTATTATATAGGCATACAGGTATGGGGAAAAATTCAACATATGACTTCCATGGTGACCGTCGAAGTAGTTCGCATAGCATCGGCAGTTATACTTATGATATCTATTATTTGTACTTAGCGTATTTCGTTTTTCATGAGTGCACTGGATTGAATTCTTGTTGAAAAGGCAATCGATCCGTTGCTAATTACTTGTTTAACATAGGTCTCGTACATCCATATGGTCTTGAAAAGTCCACATCATGTTCCATCAATGATTGTAGGGCAGAGACTTTTCTTTGCTTAAGACAGTGGTTCCCAAACTTTTTCTGCTGGGCCCCCCACTTTGGGAACCACTGGCTTAAGAGATGACATATTTCATATGCCCATTCCACATGAAACCATCGTCCATTACAAGTTTGTAATGATGTGGAGTCGTTTCTTCCCGTCGCTTTGGCGGCAAGTTCGACGGTCTTGCGGTCGTGCTCGTCCATGAAGACTATCCTGGCAATATCAAAAGACTCTTGATGGGTTAGCACCCTCGATCGGAGAGGGTGGCCATAGAGGATCTCGGAAAGAGCTTTCCCTCCGGGTTGAGGCGTGTTGTTCAATTCCAAGAGTCCCTTGTGGAATGCGTCCGTAAACTTAAAAAGGAACAACTTCAGTCTCTTCAGCGGATTTGGCGAGTCCATTTGATTGAGGGTATCCTGAAGAGGAACGGCGATGGCGTACGTCCCAGTCGTGCAGAATTTTTTTGTGTCTCTTGTGTCGTGAACTGTTTGCTCCCATCAGTTAAGATGCGTATGGGATAGCCAGTGCCTTTGAGTAGGAGAGTCTGGACACCCTGCGCGCCACGTAGTGATAAAACTGATGAACTAATAATATGAACCCAAAAGCCTTAGAATACATATCTATAAAACAATAAATAAAATCATTATTTTGAAATTAATGTATATTTTCCAAACTTAAACTTTGATACAACACATATAAATAACAATATCAATTAATGAGAGCCCTCATTTTTATACTTTTACTGGCATTAATAGCTGAAATACACTTTTTTTCACTTTCTTATCTTTACAATAGAAGTACAATTTACAATTACAAATCTTCTCACTATGTTTGTAACTATTTCCGGATGACATGATGGAATATGATTTTCGGATAGTCTTACCATTATAGCGGAAGAAATTACATCTATTGGTTTATTCAATTTACAAATATTATTCTCAAATCTTTCGAAAACAAGGTTTGCAACTTCAAACAAAGAAATTGAAGCCTCTGAACAATATATTAATGAATTTTCAGAAAATGATTTCTCTTTAGATAATAAATTAAGAGGTGAATATGTATCAAAGTCAATTGTAAAAAAGCTTGAACATTCTTTACAGGGTTTACGACGATTGAATTCCTTATGTATACAATACCCTCCTAAATGAATAAGAGAGGTTTTTTCAAGGAAACTTATCTTACTTATTTCTAAAGAAATATCCTCATAGACAATTTCTTCTGATTCTTCCGGACGCTGGGATGATGTATCTCCAAGATCGGTTAGAAACATAGAATCATCCGTGTGATAGCTATGTGAATCTTTTCCTGAATATATTGTGACATAGCAACCAATTTCAAACACCTTTTAAACTCCTTTGCGTTAGGAGTAGGATTTTTTGCACGAATAGATGAAAAGAGATTCTCTACACAATCTTGAGTGAAGCGGCTGCACAACAGGAAACTGAACATGTGGTCATTGAGGAATTTATTTTGTAATATTATCAATGATGTTGTGCTAAGCACAATTCCGCGCTGAATGGGCTTCCATCCCCGACTTTGATTAATGCTCAAATTCTCAAACAAATTCTTAAAATTATGTAGAAAATTCAATGTTTCGTTCAATTTGGCGGCTACACATTTGCTTAAAGCAACCGAACGTTTTCTCGAAGTTGTGATATCGAACCAGCGTCCAATTTGATCGCAAAACCATGCCGTTGTCAAATAATGCTGGCTGTATTTTCCTGTCGATACAAGTATCCGAATAGCTGCAGCTGTTTGTCGACTTAGAAGATGTGAAGCAAGATTGACTTTCATTTTTTGAAATTGGCCAGGATTAATCGACTTCGGAGACAATTGCGGCTGAAGTTTATAGGACAAGATATCTTGATACGAAATCAGAGCCTTGAAGGGTTCAAGATTCACAAAGTCACAGGGAAGATTATGTTCTTCAACAAATTTCGATGGAATCTTGATGATTTGTCCTCTAATGATATGATTACGTAAGCTTTTTATTAAGTGTGGGATATCAGCCATCACACATATGGATTCGCTTGAAGAGAGGGGACTAGGAAAAGTGTTAATAATTTGTCCTTTTGTTAACACTATTCCAAGCTCCTTCTAAATAGCTTGATTACATGGACCCATATCGCTGGTAATAGAAGCCACTTTGAGACCAACTTCGTGTGAGGAGCAAATTATTTGATTTAAGATAGAAACAATCTTCTTGGGGTCGAAAGAATTTCCCGTTAGGTGAAAGGCTATCACCTGTTTCCATCTCGTCTGTATGCCCACGAGCATGAAACATAATGCATGAGTTGCTGGGACATTGGTGCTGTCAATGGTTGAATAGCCTACAACAGATTGACCATCGAATTCAAGTCCGGGTTTAATTGCCATTTCGTCGAAAACTAATGAGCAGTGACGCTCATTGTCTGGAAATGACTGAACTTTCACCTGAAAAATGAACTCACATATAAATCGAATTTTAAAATATAAAATGAGTATGTACCTTCATCAATTCCATAACATCTTCTAAAATGCCAGGGTTGAATTCTAGAGATTCCAATCGTCGCCTCAATGTTCTCAGGCTGGGTAGAGGAAATCCTTTTTGAAGTAACATCTCATACCCCGTAGTACCACAGGCAATTCGAAGTTGAATAGCTTTTTTTATTGTTGATGGCGACCATTTGCAGCACCTACTCTTATTAGTCAAAGAGACAATTTGATCATCGTTAAAAATGGATTCAACGGCCGAAGTAACTTCTGAAATATTTAAAGTTAAAACAGAGTAAAATAACTAAGAATTAAAAAAAGCCTACCCGAAGCATTAATGAATTCCTTTTTAGGTGCAGTTTGAGTTCCAAATTCTCGTACATCTGGTTGAGAGTCTTCCGTTTGGGTACCAATGGTTTTTTTAAGTGTCGTATCTGAAAAAAAATATATCTATAAGGTTTAACAGAAAGAAGCATGCTTATAATCACCTACCTATGAATGAGGCATAAGAATGGTCCATATGTACCACATTACATAAATATGTGACGTCTTCACAAGGTTGGTTGGGAACATTATCGTCATCACTAATGGGTCTATTGACGGTTATAGATGAACCAAGTATTAAAGGTTCACTGGACTTGATTGAAGTCATCGTAGTTCTCGGTTTTGCCACTTTTGAAAAGATGAACTTACATGGAATAGCACCTTGTTTGAGACACTTCCTGTTTCGATTCCTTTCAAAAGTTATATCACTTTTTAAAAAGTGCTCCGAACACAATACATGCGAGTCTTTAGCCTGATAATTTTTCCTCCTCAAGCTGCGTTCCCAATTTTTCGTAGCTGGAAGTCTTTTGGAAATCGAAAAAAACGATATATCCTTATCAGTTGTGTGTCGATTTTTGCATCCAATTGCTGAACAAGAAGGCATTTTTGCAGAAATATTCACTTTATCAATAAAAATACTAGAGTCTCTTTACAAATACTGAGTTCACACTTTCATAACAAATAAACAGCTGAATAATTTCAGCTGTTGAATGTCCAGACTCTCCTACTCTAAGGCACTGGGATAGCCGTAAGCAAAGAAAGATTTACGAAGAGATTGTATTATCTGTGTCGCATTTGGCGAGCTTGCGAATGTGAATGCTCCCAGCCAGCCGGATTAGCGATCGGTTGATGCTAAGAAATGCTTGCCATTGATTTAAAAAAAAGTCTGCAGCTATTTCACTAAAAGGTCTTGGTGGTATGGGATCCGTCTCCATTGGTTCCTTAGGTTGGCTCGGAAGATGGAGTTGAGAGGCCTCGACCGTGAAGTGGATGCCAGATGAGAGGCCGGGCTAATATATGGCCTGCTTTACACGGCATAGCGTCCTCTCAATTCCTTGGTGTGACGCATACAAGAGGCGTAGAACTTCATGACGGTACAGCAGGAGTCCATCGGTCTCTGAAATTTGTCCATTGCTTGTTAAAAAGTTTTATGCCTGATAGGGTTTCAGTTTTTCTGCGTAGGTATGACTTATTGCTTGATATTCGTCGTCAGTGTTGCCGTAGGTGAGAATTTCCTCCAGTATGAGGTTGGCTAGGGCCTCGTCGGGTTGTTTGTCGTCCCTCTCGATTGCCACGGCTGCTGACCGTTGCACGACACGCACGTAGCCATATATTTCCTTTTCGTCGTCGAGGTCCTCTGGTGTCGGGTTTAAGACTTGGGCCTGAGAAAAGCGTGTCTGGAATACGGTGCTCCTTTCCTTCTTCCAGACGGTGGAGAATGTGCCTTGAGGCGTTGTAGCTTTGCGTTGTCGCGACTTCATTAAGCCAGGAGACGACATCTCTGATCCACTAAATTAGGGATAATGTCTCCGAGATTGATGTAATCCATACTTCTAAATAGGGGTCCGTTAACTTGTACTTCTGATCTTTATTATTCACGTGCTTCCCGCACAACACATAAACACACACTGTCTCTCTATGTGAATAGGAGCGTGTGACGTCATGCTGTAGGGATGACTCTATCTCGGACTGCATAATGCTACACGGACTGTGCACTTAAAAATACGCTATACTACGAAAGGCCATAACAGAAGAAGAATAAATTATATATATGTACACATATTTAGACCAAAGAGTTTTATTTAAGATGAATAAAATTTTAAAGCATTTAGTAGATATTCTTATATATAGAGTCGAGGAGAGCAGAGATCTTTTCTCATCGGAAATCCATTGTGAAAACGCTCGTACTTAACTTAATGGGCAACAAAAACAAAACATTCAGAATCCTTGGAAATCTATTTATACTTTCAAAAAATCTCCTCACTAGATATAGAACCCAAGATATGAGGTCACAAAGTTATGGGGATTTTTTTTCCGACGGCCCGGTATTTGTACATGTCAATAAGTATGAAATAACTAATATCAAAACTAAATATATATCAATTTATTTTTAATTATTAGTGGAAGACTGTAATTTTACAATTTTTTCGTTAGTTTCGTTCTCTGAAGGTTATTTTTACGTTAGCATAGATGGTTTTCTTAACGTTCTCCGAACGTTCCCTGTTGGTTATATTTACGTTCTCCTAACGTTCTATTTACGTTCCCTAACGTTCTATTTACGTTCCCCTAACGTTATATTTATGTTCCCTAACGTTCCTTTTTACAAATAATTAAACTCCTTGGCAGTATTAACATTCTATTAAACGTTTATTCAAGATTAAAACTGGACACAAATTATATAATACATTATAACATGTTATTTATAACTAATAAAATTAGACAAAACATAAAAATTAAATATATGAGACTCAAAACACATGCGAAAAAACTTTTAAATAAACATTTAATTTTTTTTTTTTGCTCTTTGGTAGAACACATTAATAAAATATCATAAAAATATCAAATAAAAGACTATCATATTACTATATAATCTCTTGCTACGAAATAACTATAAATATTTTATAATTCCCAACATAAATATGAAAAATTAAATATAGAAAACGCTAAAAGTTGCTATGATGAATGTAGGATGTTGGAGGGAAAGTCTTGGAAAATATTTTATGATCCTTCCAACAGATGTCCACGTTCCTTTTTATTCCAGCAGGGGAATTTTCAAGGGTAATTCTTCGTTTACTCCATATGGAAGGAATGATCACTTCTCAATGGGGTCGGAGCAGATCTTGCCTGTTAAAACATAGTCCATTTTCTCCTCCTCGATAAGGTGGATGATTAGCTTTTGACATAGCCTTACTAGTTTGGGTAGCGCACAAGAATGTCTCTTTACTTAAGCCTAGGGTCTTCTCCTCTTGCCATTTTTCAACCCACTCAGTGAAGTCGTCCAAAAACTTGAGCTGTGCTGCATCTCTTCCCCGAATCGGATCCTTCGACCAGTCCCTCTTTCTGATGCCGGTAATAGTGGTCTTCACGTTAAGAATATTAAACCAATTTCTTATTGTCTGAAGAAAGTGGGCTGTCCCAGCCCACTCTGGATGATCTAAGCTGTAGTATTGAAGTCCAGCGATAGTAGAAGGATGAAAAAAAAACGGTCTGCAAGCTCAACGTTCATACACTCGATTGGCCTTGGATTGAGAACTTTGGCTGTGAGTTTGTGAGCGACTTTGATAGGCTTCCCCAGCTCCAATTCGTATAATCGCTTAACATGATCGAAGCTGGCACTCATTCCTTCTCCTTGAAAGTCCGGACATTTAAAGTTTTTCCTCCTCATAAGGTTCGTGAAGAAATTCTTAAATAAATGAACCATGTCGAAGAGAAGGAACAAGGGTTGTCCACCATCCTCCTCATTTGATATTGAGACCTTTAGACGCCCATCACAAAGGATCTGAGTAGAATCTTCGGTTTACCGAATGTCCATCGCAGATTGATGCGCGTACTGAGAATCCAGCCTCTGCTGCGGCCTCTCGAGCAGTTTTGTGTAGCTGAGCTAATAGTTCTGCATTTAGCTTCACTACTGGATATAGGCCAACGATATCCTTGTATTTACCGCAAATACTTGTGATTAGGAAGGCCAAAACAGTCTTTGTCGGCTCCATCTCCTCATATCCAAAGAAGGCGCCGTTGGAATATTCGACTCTTTTTGCTGTAGCCACCTCATCCACTAATAGGGCAACAATTTTCTCACGTTCATCAAGCTTTCTGGCCCTCGCCTTCAGATACGCTTTGGTTCCTTCACTGACACACCTCTCTCCACCGAGAACGCACTGCTCGCTCAAACGGCGAAGATGAGAACTACTTGGCAAGGTAAGGAAGGAAACCATCTCGGAGAATCATCCTGTAGAGTGATGGTGATGTATTTTCCCACAGACACGCCACTGCCAACAAAGTGGGAGAGTATCTCCTTGCATTTTCCTTCCGTGAGAGCAGATTGAGTTGCTCCATAATGAATGCGACCTTCTTTTTCGTGTCCTCGGAGCAGTCTTCACATTGATAAATTGTTTGAGCAAGGACTTGGTAGCACTCTTCAAAGGGATCGTTTTCGCCATTGCCTTTTGAAACAATTACCGAGGTTGTGGGTCGAAAAGAAAACGCCTAGGGACCACTTCACTCATCCAACGCCGAGTACTCACTGAACTCGCTTTTTCAAAGCTGTTATTGAATACAAGGTAGCACAATCGTGATCAAAAACATTCAGAGCACCTCCCATTTCGTGACGTGATAAGGATGATTTATTTACGTCAATAGAAGTTCCTAGATAAGATATTTACGTATTTACATATTATAATTTATAACTTATGACGTCAAAAAGAAATGCCCTTCGCGCGCGCTTAAAAAATCAGAATTGAACTGACTTGATATTATTTGCCTCCTTTTCTTCTTTTTTTTCTATCTTCCTACGTCTTCATTTCTTCGGCCTTTCGAGGTATGCTTCTAAAACAATATTTTGAAGTGCACAGTCCGTGAAACATTATGCAGTCCGAGCTCTAGAACATCCCTGGTCCGAACTCTCAGACCACAGTGAGGAAGAATCTTGGAATAAGGTTTGAGTGTACCGGGTGACAACTATGTGTTGGGACACTTTAAATTAATTACAACTAATCAATAGCTTGCTTAGATACAAAATTTGTTTTATCAAAAATATTAGGCATATTCAAAAACATATTTGTATTATATATTTATTCAATATTGATGTGTCTTGTTACCTATAAGAACATATGATGAATATAATCCAGACTCGTCGCCGTTGTGGGTGATGGATGAGGAGGAGTGAGATGCGAACGCAGCTAGTGTACGTGGAAGACTACTTATAGATTTCAGAGTAGTATTTTAATATAACAATAAAAGGAAATAGAATATCGTCATGGAGAGGGCTGGGCCTTACATGACGTCATGATGTCAATACATAACATTACCCCCCTAATTAATTAATCAATTAATTCAAGAATAGTCTTGACGCAGTTGCTTGATATGCCTTTTTATAAAGCCACCCTCAACAGAAATCTTACGGACTGATGAGCCCATACCTTTGATTCGAGTCCTAACTTCGTTGGGGTCGATGATTTGAAGTCTGTGGACTGCTTGGGTAGCATGCTGTCGAGCCATCCAAATAGGAGCTCTGATGGAGATTTTCCTCCCTCCAAAGGAAGAGCCCGGTAGGCGAAGAGTAGTTCCTTGATGGACGTCCCCGGGTTCTTTGCGCAGAGGTCCTTGACGATCCGAACGGCGCGTTCAGCCTGGCCGTTTGACTGAGGGTGATAAGGGGGCGAGAATGACAATGTGATACCCCAGTTCTTCATTTTATCTTTAAACGCTTCTCTTGAAAACTGGGTACCATTATCTGTGTGGACGTGACGCGGGAATCCGAAACGGGCAAACCATGAAAAGAGCTGACGAAGTGTCTTTTCGGTTGACGTGGAGCTAACAGGACAGGCTTCGATCCACTTGGATCCCGCGTCTATTAGAATAAGCACTTTTTGACCTCGAACTTTGGCGTAGTCGAGGTGGACTCTGTCCCATTGTTTAGTGGGTGCAAACCGTTCAAACTTGGCTGGTGGGATTGCAGCGACCTCTTGACATTGGCGACATGTATGGACGAGAGTTTCGATGTCGCTATCTATGTTCGGCCACCAGATCCGTCTCCTTGTCGCGGACTTCATCTTCACTATTCCCGTGTGAGCTACATGCAGCTCGTCCAAGAACTTTTTCCGAAGAGGAATTGGAACGATAAGCCTAGCTCCCAAAAGAGAAGATCGTTGTTGATGGACAGTTCGTGGCGTTTGGACTTGTAGGATTTGTTGGAGACTGCTGACCAATACCCGCTCCGTGCAGCTTCCATAACGGTTTGGAGTTCCGAGTCGCTCCCCACGGCCTCAACGAGTTGGTTGGTATGGGTCCTATCAACCACGCAGCAGGAAATGAATTGGTTGGTTTCGTCCCTATCAATGGTAGGGGCATCGATGGGACCCCTTGAAAGAGTCGTGGTGTTGTCTAGGCCACGGATGTGGCGCATGGTGTAGTCAAACGTGGAGAGGCGGACAGCGTATCTGGACAGGCGAGCGGATATGACAGGTGGAAGAGCCTTGTTTCTTGACAGAATGTATTCCAAGGGCCTATGGTCCGTCTTTATATATCTATACATATATATCTTTATTAATTACTCGTGCATCACCCACGGAGATATCAGCATAGCTGATCTTTAAATTATAGAACAAACAAAAGAGCAGTGACGCAATTAATTACGTCACACGGCTTGTACTCACATACATAACACTACCCCCCATCAACACGGCGGGGCCGTAGTTGATTGATGTGCCGTGTGCGACCCTGACCGTCAATTTTGCACAATCCACAAGCAATTCCCTATTTCTTCGATGATTTCCCCAAGTATCCATTTAGGTTTTTGTGCGTCGTACGACCTCGCCCATACAGGCATGCTCTTCTTCAAAGTGCTCTTCGAGGGGCGCGGTGAAGAGTTGAGAAACCCATCCAAACGGGTTTGTATGGTCCGAGAGAGTAATAGTTCCGATGGCTTTTTCGTGCAATTAGACATTTTTTTTATTCAACCGGGCGCCCGCACCCGACAACCTCTCATAGACGTGGCGCAAGGTAATTAAGTGTTCCGAAAGAGATTTGAAGATCAATAGATCATTTATATACACCTTAACATTAGAGATACCCTCAAAAAGTTTCTCCTGTGCAGCTTGGACAATTGCTGGGGATGAGGCGAGTCCACACGGGAGAACATTGTACCGCAGGGGACCTATAGGAGCATTTATGGTCAAGAGCTCCTTTGACCGCTCTTCAACCTCGTACTGTTCATAATTGGCTGAAATCCAGTTTGGAGAAGTACGCCGCCCCTGCCAGTCCGGAAAACAGTTCCTCCGGATGTGGCAACGGGTATAAGAGTTATTGATGACGGGTGAGATGGTCTGTGTGTAATCCGCACAAATTCTTACACTCCCATCAGGCTTAGGGACGACAACTATAGGTGAAGCCCACTCCGAAGCTTGTACTTTTTCCAGAGTACCACGCTCAACTATAGCCTTGAGCTCCGTTATGACCTTGTCCTTGAGAGCCAACGGGACAAAGCGAGAGCGCAAGTAACGAGGAGATGCATTTTTGTCGATGTGGACAACAGCCTTTGCATGGCTCACGACTTGGTGACCAACGTCATCGAAGAGATGACGAAA
Source organism: Caligus rogercresseyi (assembly GCA_013387185.1). Lineage (NCBI taxonomy): Eukaryota > Metazoa > Arthropoda > Copepoda > Siphonostomatoida > Caligidae > Caligus > Caligus rogercresseyi. The sequence continues at coordinate 24,003,740 of CP045890.1, forward strand.
CTCGGTATTCAGAGCCTCCAAATCCTCACTGAAGTGAGGTGAAGAAATGAGATATATCAACTGATTGACGTGTACACTCTATTACTTTATTAGATCAACTGCCAGTCCATAGGACGTAGGAGAGAGAGGCTGAGTGAATAATACCTCACGCCCCCAGTCATTAATTAACATTATAGAAATATCTGCAAAAAAAAACAATTAATGAAGATAAAAAACGCTATATAAAGATAAACGAAAAAAAATACGCTATATAAAATAAACAAAAAAAACCCGTTATATATAGATAAACGAAAAAAACATGAGTTGAATAAGTTTGTAAGTATTTTTGGAACAATTTATTGACACTGATTTCTTGGCTATCCGAGGTGATCTTCTTGCTTTCACAATTGGTGAGGGTGGAGTCACATGAGTGTTCGGATGTGGATGTTGGGCTGATGTTGGCTTCACAAATTTTCTGTTGCGTGTTATTATTTTCCCCGATCTCAACATAACTATATGAGCGTCCTGAATCACATATTTGAGTTATTTGTCCAACGTCGGACCAAAGTTTACTCTTTGCGTCCTGAATTAAGACTTGTTCATCTACGTTGAGTTGTCTTAAGGTCGATGGCGAGTGATCGAAAGTAGATGGATCGGACAGAGTATTAAGAGAGGGGAGAAGAGTTCTTAAATCTCTTCCGAGGAATAACATTGAAGGTGATTTTTTCCGCGACGATGAAGGGATTGTCCTTAAATATAGGAGCGATTCAGTAAATTCTTCTTTGGATTTGGATTTCTTCATTAGCTTCTTTACCCTGTTGACCGCCGACTCTGCAATCGAGTTAGATTGGGGGTTATGAGGTGAAGAAGTGACGTGGATAGTGTGTTGGAGTTCGCAAAACTCGTTGAATTCCCCGCGGAATTGGGGCCCATTATCTGAAATTATGTAGTTTGGGTATCCAAATATAAGAAACAGTGACGGTAACATTTGATGTTGATGTTTTATGAAGATGGTGTACGAAGGAATACAGACTAAATTTATCAACGACTACCAAAAATTCTTGGTCGTTACATTCGAATAGGTCGATGCATATAGTATGCCAAGGTCTCGGGGGCTCACTATAACTTTGCTCCGTTTTTTCATACTGAGACGCTTGATGTAATTGGCATATGTCACAATTGTTTATTAAATCAGTAATTTCCTTAGACATGCCCGGCCAAAAAATAATTTCGACGCGATGAGGCGGGTTTTAGTAATGCCTTGATGGGCTTTGTGGAGAAGAGCAAGGATATCCTTTCGTACGGAAGTGGGAATCACGAGGCGATGTCCTTCGTAGGTGATTACCGTGCCATTGTCACTATCAAAATTTAAAAGAGATAGCTTACTCCACACTGAGGAAAATTGACGTCCGGGATGAGTTTCCGGGAGATCGTTGGGGTGATATCCTCCCTTAAGTGCAGCAATGATGAGCTTGTAGGGTTCGTCGATTCCATCATAGAGCTGTTGGAATGTGGGGTCACTAACTGCTCTACACATAAGAATGTTTTCATACTCTTCTAGAGCAGGTTCGTCCTCGGCTTTAAATACAGGGGCTCGACTTAGAGCGTCCGCGGAGAGATGAGTTTTGCCCGGCTGCCATATTAGAGTTACGTTAAATCCGACTATTTTCTCACGTAGCCTCATGAGACGTGGGTTCTCAATTTCGTAAATGTTTTTGTTGAATAAGCCGATAAGAGGTCGATGATCCACAATGGCAAAAAAGGAATCTATTCCTTTCAGGTAGAAGCGGCACTTTTCAATGGCTCTCACAAGGGCTAAAAGTTCTAGCTCAATAGTGGCATAACGAGCTTGAGTTTCTGTGAGTGAGAATGATCCGCATTGAATTAGTTTGGAATCAGGATGGAGACTTGACATAGTTACAGGTGCGTCGTTGGGTTGTTGGAGAAGTAAAAATCCTAATCCGTGAAGGCGAGATGCGTCAGTCAAGAGTATTGTTTTTGAATTTTTATCGAAGAAATTCCATTCCAAATGTTGCGAAACGGTCTGTTTTATTATGCAAAGGGCTTGCTCATGCTCTGATGTCCATAAGAAGGCGTTCTTTTTTGGAGAAGCTCTCGGATGCATTTAGACATTTGAGCTAAGTCAGGCATGAAAGAGCCGAGTTGGCTTACTAAGCCTAGCAAACTACGACACTCGGTTATGTTTTTAGGGCTTGGAAAACATGTTATCGCTTGAATGCGTGCTTCAGAGGGAAATATTTTGCCGTTTTCCAATTGATAACCTGCAAATTTTACGGCAGATCCTATTTGAAGCTTTTTCTCCGAAACCGTAATGCCATGTTCACGGGCATTTAGGAGAAAGAGGATTACTTTAAGAAATAACTCGCCGAAGTTGGAAGCACCAATAACAGAATCATCGACTATTTTCATAGCGTTAGTTATTCCTTCAAGAATGACCTCTGATCTGATATTGAATTCATCAGAACTTGCATTAATGCCCATGGGCGCACGTAAATAACGGTATTTACCTTGAGGAGTGATGAATGTGGTGAGGAGAGATGATTCTTCGTCCAAAGGTACTTGAAAATAGCCGTGGGTGAGATCCGCTACTGCAAAGACTTTCGATGAGCTTTCCAGGCTGTGAACGATTTGCTCAGTGCTGGGGAACGGATAGCAGGGGCGCCTTATATATTTATTGAGGTTGGTGAAATCGGTGACCAGTCTGACCTTCCCATTTGGTTTGAGCACGTAATGTCCGTATGCACAATGATCCACAAGGGTATCGACTCGAGCGATTATCTTGGTGTGTAGGAGTTCCTTGATGAGATCGTCCGCTGGTCCTCGCATGTGAAGAGGAATGTTCCTAGGCGTCTTTGCTTGGAAGGGGATTATTTTCACATCCTCCTTGAAATAGAGCTTCATTGGCCGTCCCGAAATGGGCTCCTTTCCTTCCAAACTGTCGGAGATGACGTCATTAAATAGGTTTATCAGGAGGGCCTTCTTTTCATCAAGGTTTTCAGCGGTCGTGTCACTGAAATATTTGTCTCGCAACGTTATAGCGAGGGACTGTCTGTTGGACAAATTGTTGTCAGGCGGCGCTCCTTGGAAGGGTCTTATGAGCCTTGAGGACGCATGAGGAAAATTGAAATTTTTATCCAGCATTCCCAGGTTAGTCATATCTTGCCACGATAAAAGTACGTCATTGGAGAAGGCTGATGTAACTAGGGCTTCGATATTTGAATGGTTGTTCCTTTAGTGAGGGTCCATTTATTACTAGCGTTTATATACATGATACAACACAGGTAGCTATCAGCTACTCTGCTGGAAAGAAAGAGAAAAGGAGGAGACACACAGGCAGAGATTCAC
>CP045890.1:24007184-24124258 GCA_013387185.1 Caligus rogercresseyi
GATTGATATCATCCTCCTTTGTGTTTCCTTCCAGCTTTGTCTTTCCGTTCGACTCCTCTATGTGGAAAACTCGCTGAGTAGTGCCGCGAGGCACATTAAAGAAACACTCATCTTATCTTTTGATATTGTGATGATAGGTCGTATCATAGCTTCATAGAGCCACAGGTTTTATCAGAGGTTTGCCCTATTACTGCCTTTGCCATATTCCCATATGCGGGAACCTTGCAGCTTTTGCTTTGAGGTGTTCGGTCAAGTTAGTCCTTGATCAAAAATAACACCCAAATACTTCATTTGTGCTTCATACTCCATACCCATTCCAGTGATATATAACTGCGGAAAGTATTTAGATATTAATTTATATGCTTTTGAGAAGACAATAGCTCTAGACTTTGATGGATTAAAGGTCAGGCCGTTTGTTGCTCCCCATTTTAAAACTATATTAATTGCATCTTGCATTCTATTGACAAGAGTACTTGGATGTTTACCACTAATTAGTAAAAGGATATCATCTGCATAACCTATAACTTGAACCGCATCCTCTTTGAACTCAGTCAAAAGGGTATCCATGATCATGTTCCATACCACTGGAGACAAAACTCCCCTTGAGGACTGCCACGCGTTGGTTGAACACTGAACTTTTCACCTTTTAATTCAGCGGTTACTGTTCTTGTATTTAGAAGTTCCATGTACCAAGATGCGATACATTGTGGTATTCCAAGTTTTGTCATTGCTGTATTTGCTGAGTGAAATTGTATGTAATCAAAGGCACCAGTGCAATCAAAACTGACTGCAAGTGTGCACTGTTTTTGATATATTGATTTTTCGATTAAGTCAACTGCTTGTGACAAAGCGGTTTCTGTCGATAGGCCCTTTGTGTAAGCATGTTGCGAATGAAGTCTAGGATAATTTCTTCTACTTCCATTGTACAATTCTTTCGAGTCCTTTAAGGATGTAGTTCGAGAGTGTGATAGGTCTAAATGACTTTGCTGAGCTATAGTCATCTTTGCCCGGTTTTGGCAGGAATATAACTTTCATTTCTTGCCAAATTTTGGGTGTATAACCAGTGCTTAGAATGATTTTGTAAAGTTCCGAGATGTAATTGATTAGGTGGTCTCCGAGTTGTTGTAGTACAATTGGCTTAAGCTCGTCAGGTCCTGAGCTTTTATATGGTTCAAATGAGTTGAAAGACTCTCTGACCTTGTTACTGTCTACAAAATCAATGTCAAAATTATTTACTTCCAATAATTTATTATTAGTACTATTCACTCTGCAGTCAGGAAAATGAGTTTCCATTAATATCCTTAGAGATTGAGCTGGTGACTGTGCGTAACTATCACCTGTTTTTAGGAGACCAATTGAGTCTTCAGTGGGTTTTTGAACTTTGACCAACTTTGCAATATCTTTAGCACTCTCAGCTTTGCTGCAGAAATTTCTCCATGAGTCTTTTTTCTCTTTTCTGAGTGCTGTGCGATATTCATTTTTTGTTTTTAGGTACTCTTCCCTGTGTACACTATATTACGCTTAGGTTCGAGCTTGTTGAGTTTATTTCTCAGACTGGCTAGATGCTTTGTCCACCAAGGTACTGATTTTGTTTGTATTGTCCTTCTTAAAGGACAAGTATTATCAAGTGCCTTTATTATAATATCATATAATGATTCTGCACATTGATCTATCACGTTGGAATCCGGAAGTATTTCGGGTAGAGACGCATTTTCTAAGTGGCGTCTAAAGTTATTCCAATTAACTCTTTTTAAGTTTCTTGACTTTTTGGCGATTGGTTTGTATTTTCCAAAGTTAAAAATTATGTATCGATGATCAGACATGGATGGTCGTAGATCTACGTGCCATCCTTTGATCTCAAACTTTTTAAAAGCATGTTGGTTCATTATTGTAATGTCAATGACTGAACTTGCACGTTGTGTGACAAAGGTAGGCTTGTTCCCTTTATTCAATACTATAAGATTATGCTCATCAATTATATTCTCAAGTATTTCTCCTCTGGTGTCAATACATTTGCTACCCCAAAGATGATTATGAGCATTAGAATCCATAACTATAAGAAGAGGCTTTTGTTGATGTTCACAATGCTTAAGGAGACTTAACATTGTTTTATTCTCTACTGATTGTAGTTGATCGAGATAGACACATATATATGTTATAGATTCGTCTATTTTTAAGCATACTGTGCAAACATCTTTGTCAGAGAATTCTGGGACAAACCATGCATTCAAATGATTGGCAGTTCTGATACACGCTCTTGGTTTGGTTTCAGACTTACTATGAATTGTATATCCTTTTAGTGTTAGACTTTTATTGAACCATTATTCAGATATGGTTCTGTTATTAAAGCTATTTGTGATGTTCTCAGCTTTAATTCTGAATTAGCTGCTTTGCTGTGTTGTGTATTTATATAAGAACAACTAATCATTTTTATTTGTTTTATCTTTTGGCTTGTTTGTTGTCCTTGGGTGAAGGATCTCTGCTGCATCACAGAAAAACCTGTCTATTTTTCCCTGTTTTTTAGTGCCTGTAGATGGTTTTTTATGGATTATACTTGTTTGTACTTGAGTGTCTGAGGTTTTTTTGTCAATTGAAGTTTGATCACTATTGTGGTCCTTACCACTATTTCCGCCTGAATCAGAAGTCTTGTTAATGTTTTGACATGGTTCTTTTGGGCCTTCCTCTGTTCCGTGTTGCCCTTCTTTGTCACTGTCTCCCTCTGTTCCTTGATGTTTGTCCATTAGTATAGCTTCCTCATCCTCAGTTTCTTCACTTTGCTCCACAATGGGTGCGTTTCGAGGGTCTTGGAAACGCACTTTACCTGCTGAGGCAATTTTGAGGGTAAAATCCACAGCTTGAAGGCCTTCAAAAGATTGATTGTCTAGGTAAATGTGGAGAACCTTTCCCAGTTTTGTAAGTTCTGATCTTACAATTTCAACCACTCCTTTAATTCCAAGAATGGTGCACTGATGTGCAATAATTTTACTCAGGACTTCATCCCCAATGTTACCAGTAACACCACGAATGAATCCAGTATATCTCTTTTTTTCCTTTTTTTCTTCCCTCATCCTCTCTGCCTCTAACCAAGAAGTGGACAGCAAAGGGGTATGAGTTTTGATTATTCTTCGTAATATGGACCCGAAGCTTCGTCATTAACATAAATTAATGCCCTTCTATTAGTATATTTACGTCCTCATAGTTGGGTATAAATTCATTTTGAATAGACAGACAGTGAACGTAGTCTGTGTCCAGAATTTTGATTACTTTGTTCCTGTTATATATAACTATTAAGAATATAGTAATTATATTAGGAATCCCATACTCGTGGCGAAAAGAGAGTCACAGACTATATATATATATAATAATATATATATATATATATATATATATATATATATATATATATATATATATATAATAGATATATATATATATATATATAAGGAATCTTTATTAAACAAAACACGTGTACACGGGAGACAGAGAAAGACTACTGCCACGGGTCATGACTGGAAGAGAGAGGAGGAAGGGGAAGGGAGGAAGTAGGGCATAGCTGACACGATAGCGCAAGGGGCGCCATGTGCTAAAATGACACTTTGCAGTGATGCCAGATGCATACACTACATCACCCCCCATCAACTAACCGCCGAGGGCGAAGTTGATTAACATGGCGCGTATGTATTTCTCCATTGATCCTCACTGACCATATGGAGTTGGAGATCTTGTTTAAAGTTTCACCAGGGACCCACTTTGGTTGGCGAACGTTGTAGCTCCGGCACCAAACTGAGCTTTTCACGACGATCCTTTCCTTTGTTGGAGACTTCCGGCGAGGAAGGTACCCATCCAGGCGAGTACGTATGGGCCAAGCGAATATAAGCTCGGCAGGAGATTTGCCACAAGCCAAAGGGGTTGACCTGTATGTAAATAGCAGTTCGTCTATTGAGAGGTCAGGGTTTTTTCGTAGGAGGTCCTTTACTATCCGCACTGCACGTTCAGCTTGGCCATTCGATTGGGGATGGTAAGGAGGAGAGAAGGACAGTTCCACCCCCCACTCTGACATTTTAGACTTGAAGGAGGGATTCGAAAATTGGGGACCATTGTCAGAGTGTAACTGTCTAGGAAAGCCAAAACGAGTGAACCAATAAAGAAGTTTCTGTAGGGTGTGCGAGGTAGACGTATCAGACATAGGGGCAGCTTCGATCCACTTGGAACCAGAGTCCATAAGAATGAGGTAGTTTTTCTTCTTGAATTGAAGATAGTCGATGTGGACTCGTTCCCATGGATTGGCAGGAAGGAAAGGTATGAACTTAGCAGGGGGAGAGGGGGCTTCTCTTTGGCAGGTCACACACGTATTGACCAGGTTTTCAATATCTAGGTCAATTTTAGGCCACCAAATAGTGGATCGCGCGACAGACTTCATTTTTATGATTCCCCGGTGGGAAAGATGAAGCTCGTTTAAGAATTTTCTTCGTAGGGAGGACGGCACAACGAGTCGTATACCCCAGAACAAGAGGTCGTCCTTAACGGAAAAGGAATCACGTTTTTTCTTAAAGGCCAGGTCATTGACTTTGGACCATGAGTTATTCTTGGCTGCCTCCACTACTCGAGAGAGGGTCTCGTCCTGAGACATGGCGCTGAGAAGGTCCTCCGTGTTGCAGTTATTGGAGGAGATTGCAAGGCACATCAGTTTATCCACGGGATCTTCCATGGGCAAAGGGTCATCCAGGGGTCCGCGCGAGAGAGCATCAGAGTGAAGATTGGATGAACCTTTTATGTGGGAAATGGAGTAATCAAACTCGGCAAGGCGAAGAGCATAACGGGACAAGCGTGCACTCACTACCGCGGGTAGCTCTTTTTGAGGGTTCAGGATGAATTCAAGGGGCTTATGGTCGGACTTGATCGCGAAGTGGCGTCCCAGGAGGTAGCGTTCGAATCGATTAAGGCCGAAAATGATGCCCGTTGCCTCTCTGTCAATCTGGGAGTAGTTCCTCTCTGCCGGGGTGAGTTTGCGTGATGCGAAGGCGATAGGGCGATCGATTCCATCGACGACGTTTGAGAGGATAGCGCCGAGGCCAATAGGTGATGCATCCGTCGTTAAGTACAAGGGCAAAGCGGGATCATAGTGGGCGAGAACGGGAGCTTTAGATAAATGTTGCTTTATTTTGTTGAAACTCACCTCAGCCTCACTGGTCCAAGAAAAATCCACACTAGGCCTTGTTAGCTCGTACAACGGGGTAGCAGTGGAGGAGAGGTCTTTGAGGAACTGGCTGTAGAACTGTACCAGTCCAAGGAACGATTTCACACCGGAAGGGGATGACGGGGTAGGGAATTCCATGACGGGGCGCACCAACTCTTTGTCCGGAGACTTTCCCAATTCAGAGACCTTAAAGCCAAGGTATGTAAGTTCTTTTGCCGCAAAGATACACTTACTTCTTTTAAGCCGCGCTCCCGCTGCATCCAGACGTTCGTAGACGCATTTGAGCGTAGCTATGTGCTCAGCTAGACTTTTCGAGTGGATAAGCAGGTCGTCAATATAAACTTTAACATTAGGAATGTCACCCAGGAGCCTTTCTTGAGCAGACTGGACGATGGCTGGGGCAGAGGAGAGGCCATAAGGTAAGACGTTGTATTTAAGTAAGCCCAGGGGAGTGTTAATTACTAGAAGGCCCTTCGACTGTTCGTCCAGTTCGTATTGTTCATAGCAGCGACGGAAGTCCAATTTCGTGAAGAACTTCGATCCTGCCAGGTCTCCGAATAGCTCCTCGGGATGAGGTAAGGGGTAGAGACATTTGTTTATTACCGGAGAGATGGTCTGTGTATAGTCGGCGCAGATGCGCACATTCCCATCAGGCTTCATTACGGTCACAATAGGAGAGGCCCACTCCGAGGACTCCACTCTTTCCAGGGTACCTCTACGGATCATCTCCAGGAGCTCCTCCTTGACTTTGTCCCGGAGGGCTAGGGGTACGGGGCGCGAGCGGAGGTAGCGCGGTTTGGAGTTTTCCTTTAGGTGAACAACTGCCTTCGTATGATTCACCGTTTGTGGGCCAGAATCCCCGAATAGATGCCCGAACTTCTTGTTGAGGGCCTCGACATTTCCTTCTGTCCCCAGTACTTGGTGGCACATGAAGGAAGGCTTATGGAGGGAAACGAGGCCGAGATCCAGGCAGGCCTGGGAACCCAGGATAGGTTGAGACACATCAGTGATAAGGAACTCCAGAGGACGGCTCCTCGAGTTATTAATGAACAGGGGAAGGGTCACCGTGCCTAAGATAGGAATGCCATTACCTCCAAACACTTTAATTTGCCCCGGATGCTGAGAAATGAGCTTTTCAGGGACGAGTTCCCTCGGGAGGATGTTGACGTTGGCTCCCAGGTCCAATAGGAACTTCACGGCTCTGCCCTTCAAGCATGCTTTTACGAAAGGACGACTGGAGGATTTGAAGGAAGCCGCTGCGAGCTCTCCTTCTATCAGGCTGCTCTGACCCGACTTGCAGCACGACGCGAAGTGATCTGGGCCGTTGCACTTCAGGCAGACCTTGCCCACCGCAGGGCACTGGGATCGTGTAGGAGGGTGCATTCTTCCACAAAACTTACATTTTATACTCCCTGGTTTGTGAGAGGGCTGTGTGTGACTTTTGGGAGACCGCAATTTCGGGAAGGGCTTTGACCGTAGCGTCCCCTTAGGGCCCTTATACTCTGATGCGAATGCCGATCCCTCTTTGTTCATCTCCTTAGCGTGGATGTCCGCATTTTCCAGGGCGCGTCCCAACTGGAGGACTTCATTCAGCTGGGAGATTTTCTTCTCGAAGACCATCTGACGGAGCCTAGGAGAGGTGGTGTTCTTCAGCATTGCCCCAACAATCGCGTCTTCCTCGTTCGGAGCGTTGCATGAGGAGCAGGATAATTTGCAGAAGCGGGCTTGGATCCGCAGACGAGTCACAAAGTCGTCTAAGGGCTCCCCAACTATTTGTTTCGTTTCGCTTAATCTATACCTCTCGAAAAGGATCGAATCCACCGGTGAGAAGGTGTCCTCCATGGTCCTTCGGAGTGTCCGGTAGACATCTTCGTTCTCACGCGGGGTGGCTTGAAGGGACTTCCACCATTGTTGGACCTCGGGCCCCGCGCAGTGAAGGAGGAGAGCTTTCTTTCGCTCAGGAGAGAGATCCCCGAACAGGGTTACATATATCTCGAACTCATCAGCCCAAGCGGCCCATCGATGTCCTCTCCGAGGACCCGACAAGGAGAAAGGAGGGGGCTGTGAGACTCCTAGGTGGCTAGAGGGAGCAGGAACTTCGGGGTCTCCTCCGGCCTCACCAGGAGGAGCATCCGCGAAGTCAAAGGTGCCTGGGTCGCACCCACAAAATAACAAGTGTTCTCTGAGAATGGGAATCAGATCAGCCTTTCTCTTCCCCGTGACCTCTTCTTTAGTACAAAGCTCCAGACTGAGGCATTCAGCTCTGAGCTCTCCAAGGCTAAGACGCAGGAGGGTCTTCTTCATCTTCGTCGCCAGAATGTTATATATACCTATTAAGAATATAGTAATTATATTAGGAATCCCATACTCGTTGCCAGAATGTTATATATACCTATTAAGAATATAGTAATTATATTAGGAATCCCATACTCGTTGCGAAAAGAGAGTCACAGATATATATATATATATATATATTATTTTTTTTTTTTTTTAGTTAAGAATTTATTGCTGTCTTACGATAGTACATACAAATACTACAATTATACAATGATAAAAGCAAATACATACATACAGCAAAAGAACACGACCACACAAAGGGGTATATGTGCTACAACAGCAAAAATGGATATTGAGCATTGCATTATATAAATTATTTTATAATCTACTTATGAAGCAATTAAATTAAAGTTAGAATCAATAATTTGTTGCATCTTTTTACATTTAATAAATTTAATCATACGAAGATCTTCATCCTCCTCTTGCATGACTTGGTATCTCTCATATGAAAGCGATGGGCATCTGTTGATTAGGTGGTCAGCGGTTTGGGACTCCTCCATGCATATATTACAAATGGCATTTGTGTTTTTCCATTTGCTCAGATGGGCCAGAAATGGTCCATGGCCTGTGTAGGCTTGAACAAGTAATTTAATGTTGGGACGTGAAAGCTCGACAACCTTTGGTTTTGGAATATTCAACATCCTATGAGTATGTTTCATTCCAAGATCCTTTTTGTATCTGTTGCACCAAACTTCATAGAAGAAGCCATCTATCACTTTCTTTATGTAGCTTGGTGGTGCTCCAACACATAAGCGATTTTTACTTTGCGTTCCTTTCTTTGCAAGGTAGTCCGCAAATTCGTTGCCTGAGATGTCTGAATGGCCCTTACACCAATCAAGATGTATATTTATTTTGGATTTTGCGTTGTTTAATACTTCTTTGCATTGCTTAACTGTGGCACTTTTTGTAAAGGGGTTTAGAATAGCAGCAATTGCTGATTGAGAATCTGACCGAATAATCACGTTCTTAGATGGCTTGTCTTGTTCAAGTAAAGCTTTAACAGATTGTGTGATGGCAATTACCTCAGCTTGGAAGACTGATGCTTCCTTATTAAGAGATATATATGATTGATAAAAGGATATATCACCTCTAGTGATTGCCCATCCAGCTCCTGTGTTGTCTTTATCGTCTTTTGATCCGTCTGTGTATATAATAATGTCAGAGTTTTCAACATGAGAGTTATCAACCCAGATACGATTGCCTGTAATGTAGTCGCTAGTTTCATTCAATTGAAGTCGATGGAGTATTTTATCACTAACGAAACGATGTCCACGACGCCTTGAAAGATTGCCCACACCATCCCAGGTATCCCGGAGAAAGAACTTTGTTCTCCATCTTGACTTTGTTGCAAGTGCTTGTATGTAGAGATCCAATGGAGTGATGCCCAATACTGCCTCTATTCCTGATGTTGGTGTTGATCGGAGTGTATGAGTCATACTCATAAGTACCTTTCGCTGAATATTGTTCAATTTTCTTATTTCGACTTTCTTTGCAGTAACAGTGTGTCCCCATATTAGACATGCATATGTGATAATGGGTCTAATCATTGCTTCATAGAGCCAGAGAACCCTATCCGAAGTTAAGCCCCATTTTTGACCTATGACAGCCTTTGCCATATTCCATATTCGAGAACATTTGGCAGCTTTTTCTTTTATATGTTCAGTCCAGGTGAGTCCTTGATCGAAAACCACGCCTAGGTACTTTATTTGTGTAGCATATTTAATTACTTTTCCTGCCATAAATAGTCGCGGAAAGTATTTTGATCTTAATTTGTATGCTTTTGAAAAGACTATAGCATTAGATTTGGATGGGTTGAATGTGAGACCATTTGTTTTCCCCCATTCCAGAACAATATTAATTGCTTCCTGCATTTTATAAACAAGTGTACCAGGGTCTTTACCACTTATTAATAAAAGGACGTCATCCGCATAGCCTACAACATGGATGGCGCCATTTTCAAACTTAGTCAAAAGAGTGTCCATGATTAAGTTCCATATAACTGGAGATAGAACTCCTCCTTGTGGACTACCACGTGTTGGATTGACGCTGACTTTTTCCCCTTTTAATTCCGCTTTGACTGTTCTTGTTTTAAGAAGGTTACAGTACCAAGATTGAATGCTTTCTGGAATTCCAAGCCGTGACATAGCTATGTTTGCAGAGTGAAATTGTACATAATCAAACGCACCTGTGCAATCAAAACTGACTGCAAGTGTGCAGTGGTCTTGAAAAATTGATTTTTCGATTAAGTCCGTAACTTGTGACAGGGCTGTTTCAGTTGATAATCCCTTAGTATAAGCATGTTGTGAATAAAGTCTTGGGATAACGTCGTCCACTTTCCATTGTACAATTCTCTCAAGTCCTTTAAGAATGTAGTTCGAAAGAGTGATTGGCCTGAAAGCCTTAGCTGAGCTGTAGTCATCTTTGCCCGGTTTCGGCAAAAAAGTAACTTTCATCTCTCTCCAGATCCTTGGTGTATAGCCAGTGTTGAGAATTACTTCATAAAGGTTTGTGATGTAAGATATTAAATTTTTACCGAGTTGCTGTAGTACAACTGGTTTCAGCCCATCTGGGCCTGAGCTTTTAAATGGTTGAAAAGAATTGAATGATTCTTTGACCTTATTTTTATCTACATAGTTAATGTTAAAGCTTCTTTCTTCCAATGGTCTATCATAGGTCGTATTTATTATACTATCAGGGAAATGAGTTTCCATAAGTACTAATAAAGATTGAGCAGGTGATTGCGTATATCCATCGTCTTTTTTCAGTAGTCCAATTGAGTCTTCCATTGGTTTTTGTATTTTAATCAGTTTTGCAATATCTTTAGCATTTGCAGCTTTACTGCAAAAATGCCTCCATGCCTCTTTCTTCTCTTTTCTGAGTGCTGTACGATATTCGTTTTTCTTTTTTAAGTACTCCTCTCTATGTGTGCTGTAGTGACGCTTAGGCTCGAGTTTATTGAGTTTATATCTAAGGCTTGCAAGATGTTTTGTCCACCATGGCACGGACTTAGTTGCTGTTGTTTTCCTTAAAGGGCAAGCAATGTCGAGTGCCTTCATTATTGTATCATATAATGATTCTGCACATTTATCTATGGCGATAGAATTGGGAATTACTTTAGGCAGTGACACATTTTCGGTTTGAGATCTAAATATATCCCAATTGACTTTTCTGAAATTTCTTGACTTTTCGGAGATAGGTTTGTATTTTCCGAATTTGAAATTTATATACCTATGATCAGACATTGATGGCCGAAGATCTACATGCCATCCTTTGATGTCCAACTTTTTAAAGGCATGCTGATTCATGATTGTAATGTCAATGACTGAAGAAGCCCGTTGTGTAAGAAAGGTTGGCTCATTACCTTCATTCATGACTGTCAGATTATTTTCATCAAATATGTTCTCTAGAGCCTCTCCTCTTGTGTCGATATGTTTACTTCCCCACAGACAGTTATGTGAATTGGAGTCCATGGCTATGAGAAGTGGTTTTTGCTTAAGATCACAATGCCTTATGAGTCTCAACAAAGTTTCATTTTCAACAGGTAACAATTGATCAAGGTAAGCCACACATATATATGTTAGAGATTCCTCAATCTTGATACATGTGGTACAAATATCTCTGTTAGAGAATTCAGGTATAAACCATGCATTCAAATGATTTGCTGTTCGAATGCAGGCCCTTGGTTTTGACCTAAGGTGGCTATGGATTGTATATCCTCTCAGAGAAAGGCTTTTTGTCGAGCCGTTAAAAAGGTATGGCTCTGTTATTAAGGCAATTTCAGATGTTCTTAGTTTAAGCTCTGAGTTTGCTGCTTTGCAGTGCTGTGTATTTATATAGGCACAACTGATCATTTTTATTTCTTTGGTGGTTTTGGGGGGTACAGGATATTGGCTGTATCAGTAAAAAACCTGTCAATTTTACCTTGTTTTCTTGTGTGTTTAGTTGTTGAAGGTTTGCCCGGCTCAGTCAAATGAGTTTTCTCACCTTCAGTGATATAAATTTCTTTTATTTTTTGATCAGAAGGTTTATCAGAACTTGTAGCCTCATTTTTCTCCACCTACAGCGCTCATGGTAACCTTAGTGCTATCTTTATATTCTTCGTTGTCATTTGATTTTGGATTCGTGACTTCCACAGAATCTTCGTCCTCAGTTTGTTCCTCTTGCTCCAAAATCGGTGCGTTTCTAGGATCTTGGAAATGCACCTTTCCTGCAGAAGCTATCCTGAGGTTAAAGTCTACAGATTGAAGGCCTTCGTATGACTGTTTGTCTAGGCAAATGTGCAGCACTTTACCTAGTTTAGTGAGGTCTGACCTCACAACTTCTATTTGCCCTTTAATTCCAAGGATATTGCACTGATGAGAAATTATTTTGCTTAGAATTTCATCCCCAATGTTTCCTGTTACTCCTCGAATGAATCCAGTGAGTTTCTTTTTTTCATTTCTCTCCTCCCTCATTCTCTCCGCCTCTGCCCATGAGGTAGACAACAAAGGGGTATATTTTTTAATAGTATTTTTTACGTAGAGACTCGAAGCCTCTTCATTTACATAGAGTACGGCCCTTTTGGTCGTGTATCTACGTCCCTCGTATGTCGGGATAAATTCACTATTTTGAGCTGATACACGAGTCACGTAATCCGTGTCAAGAATTTGAATGAGTTTCTCCCACTCAACAAAAGAAATGTGGTCACCGTTCTTCCGAACAATGACTATTTCATTAGCCTCTTTCGCAATACTTGCATAGAGGAACTTCCTTTTTGGTTTTTGAGGACCTTGAGGTCTTTTGGATGGAGGAGTTTCATTCGAGTGACCCTCTCTTCGTCGCTTTTTATCACGAAGATCTTCTTTTGTTTGGGCAGGGTTCACCTGCACTGCATTATTTTTAACTTGAGGCTCATGGGTAGCCTCTTTCTGGGGTCTAATTTTCTTGGCCCTTTTTTTGTAGACAACAGTCTCCCATTTCATGGATGACTTTTTGTCCAGTAGTTCTGGATCCCAGTTAGAATTACATGAATTATCCTCCATGATATTATGTTTCCTTAAGTACTATTCAACACCTTACTTATGAGAAAGGTTGGGCGATATTTGCAATACTTAAGTTCCGTTGATATTTATGATGAAATAATTCCTCTTGAAGGTGAATGATAACAAAAGACTATCTTAGCTGTATCCAACAATGATTTCCGATCGTCGAAAAGCGGGGATCCAACCGGCTGAAGAGTAGTCCAGATCCAGGAAAGGTGCCCAGGGATTCTCACAACACTATTTAAGTGATTAAAAAGGTCAGAGAACACTTGTAACCTTATAAAATAAATATTTTCCAGGAGGATTATAAGAACGTGTGTTCATTATACATAGGTAAGGCAATGACTCCTAATAATAATATATATATATATATATATATATATATATATATATATATATATATATATGATATATATATATATATATATATATATATATATATAAGATATATATAGATAATGGGGTATGGATGGGGTTTAAATCTTGTCTCAATGATGGTTCCTAATTCTCTGGCAATGGGTTATTAGGTCCTGCCAATTATAATAACAGGGATATCGGGTTTCCAAACTTTCTGTCTATAGGTCTTCAGATCTAACCAGATGGATTTGGAACCCCTATTTCTCGTTATTGTAACTTGCTGGACCCGACGACTCCTAAGCAAAAATTTGGAACCCCAATTCTCCAACTTTGAGATTGGTTGGGCCCCAAGGACCTATTGGCAGAGTATTTTAATCCCAATAACAATGGATGGGTTGACGTTGAAATGGCGACGGTGATTTGTATAATTCAAACGTCACCTTTTTGATGTTTTAGTATTTTTATTCTTTCTTTTCGAATTATTTTATCCAAATTGCACTATATCGCTATTGTTTTGCTGATTTCTTTCCATCAAAAGATCAGGACTGTTTGCGATACTCCGATCAGCAATCTATGATCGCTATTAATTGCCAATCAGAAAAAATCCCGATCACCAAGCCTGTTTATTTCATCCCAATTCGTATGAAATGGTCTTTGAAACCATAAATATAATTTGAAAATATTTAAGTACCGAAAATTGCGGTAAATATTTACTTTTTTAAAAATTGAGAAAACGAATGTTATGTACTGTTTAGAGTCAAAATCGACTCTTCTGTCATCTTAGTGTTAAAATGGGAGTTTAATGCCAAAAAATACGAACCAAACGTGGTGTGGATTATGCTTAAAAATAGAAGAAATTATAAAATAAACCGATAAGATGCTGAAGAAATGGAATCAACAGACGAATTGATTTATACAGATGGTATATTATTTATTCTTTTAGACGTTCATTTTTTCGTTCAATGGACTTGAAAAAATGCATAAAATGTCAGGTTATTATTTATAACGAATGAAAATATACTCCTTGTCAAGTATTTTTTTATTCAAATATATTTCATGTGTAAGAAATATGCCACAAAACCCCCAATTTTTACTAATATTATGTTTTGGTGAACTTCAATTCTTATCAATAATTCTCCCTGTTTCATATATTTTGTGAAGAAGCGAAAATACCGGTTGGCTAAACAAATTTTATTTTTTCGTATTTTATCATTTGTAATCCTTATATTTTTTGTATATGAAAATTTATGTTATTATATATACATATCCTGTTTATATGTAATAATAAAGGCTAGACTTTATATACAACTTTTATAAGGCGTTAATTAAAAAAACATATTTTTTATTTTTAAAGATGCGAGAAAAAATCGGATTTTGGATTCTTGGTCTTTGCAACAACTTTGGCTACGTCATCATGTTGTCATCTGCGATGGACATCTTAAATCCATCACACTTTGACGGAGAAGAATTTAAACCTATAGGTATGAAAAACACTAAACAAACTACAAAAAAAGCTAATGTTTTCTATCTTTACAGCTCCTCAAGACAACGTTTCTATAACCGATTCTAATCCACGGGATTGCAATCCCATTTCCACTGGTGCCGTTCTTCTGGCTGATATTATACCAACTGTCATAATCAAACTCTTGGCACCGTTTTTATCTGTAGGGATACACTTTCGGATATCTTCCATCCTAATTTTGAATATCACCAGTTTAATTTTAGTGGCTCTCGCTCACTCGTCGGAGGGACTTTTACTGGGATTGTTTGTGCTTCGCTGGCAAGTAAGTTAGGTTATGTTTTTGATAATTTCAACGTCAAAACTTGCAAAGAATCAAACATAGATTGATTCTTTCCTTGAATATAAATATTAATTAAACAAATAATATTGTTTGCAATCAATACACTTATATTGATTAATAGTTTAAAAATAATATGTTAATCGTTCTCTAGGTGGTCTTGGAGAAGTTTCTTTTCTATCATCCATGACCCGTCTTCAGCAAGATGTGGTGTCCTCTTGGAGTTCAGGAACAGGGGCTGCAGGGATTGCCGGAGCAACTGCATATGCCTCATTGACCGGAATGGGTATGTATTTTTATTGTTACTTTGTAGTTAAATTAATATAATTTAAAAAATATCGTATTGCTACAATGCTTATTATATCCTATCGGATGCAATTCTATCGAACCATATAAGCAAAAAAAAAAAAAAATTTTTTTTTTGGTTAGTTAAGAATTTATTGCTGTTTACCATAGTACATACAAATGACAATTATACATTGATAAAAGCAAATACATACATACAGCAAAAGAACACGACCACACAAAGGGGTATATGTGCTACAACAGCAAAAATGGATATTGAGTATTACATTATATAAATTATTTTATAATCTACTTATGAAGCAGTTAAATTAAAGTTAGAATCAATGATTCGTTGCATCTTTTTACATTTAATAAATTTAATAATACGAAGATCTTCATCCTTCTCTTGCATGACTTGGTATCTCTCATATGAAAGCGATGGGCATCTGTTGATTAGGTGGTTAGCGGTTTGGGACTCCTCCATGCATATATTACAAATGGCATTTGTGTTTTTCCATTTGCTCAGATGGGCCAGAAATGGTCCATGGCCTGTGTAGGCTTGAACAAGTAATTTCATGTTGGGACGTGAAAGTTCGACAACCTTTTGTTTTGGAATATTCAACAAACTATGAGTATGTTTCATTCCAAGATCCTTTTTGTATCTGTTGCACCAAACTTCATAGAAGAAGCCATCTATCACTTTCTTTATGTAGCTTGGTGGTGCTAACACATAAGCGATTTTTACTTTGCGTTCCTTTCTTTGCAAGGTAGTCTGCAAATTCGTTGCCTGAGATGTCTGAATGGCCCTTACACCAATCAAGATGTATATTTATTTTGGATTTTGCGTTGTTTAATACTTCTTTGCATTTCTTAACTGTGGCACTTTTTGTAAAGGGGTTTAGAATAGCAGCAATTGCCGATTGAGAATCTGACCGAATAATCACGTTCTTAGATGGCTTGTCTTGTTCAAGTAAAGCTTTTACAGATTGTGTGATGGCAATTACCTCAGCTTGGAAGACTGATGCTTCCTTATTAAGAGATATATATGATTGATAAAAGGATATATCACCTCTAGTGATTGCCCATCCAGCTCCTGTGTTGTCTTTATCGTCTTTTGATCCGTCTGTGTATATAATAATGTCAGAGTTTTCAAAATGAGAGTTATCAACCCAGATACGATTGCCTGTAATGTAGTCGCTAGTTTCATTCAATTGAAGTCGATGAAGTATTTTATCACTAACGAAACGATGTCCACGACGCCTTGAAAGATTGCCCACACCATCCCAGGTATCCCGGAGAAAAAACTTTGTTCTCCATCTTGACTTTGTTGCCTGTGCTTGTATGTAGAGATCCAATGGAGTGATGCCCAATACTGCCTCTATTCCTGATGTTGGTGTTGATCGGAGTGTATGAGTCATACTCATAAGTACCTTTCGCTGAATATTGTTCAATTTTCTTATTTCGACTTTCTTTGCAGTAACAGTGTGTCCCCATATTAGACATGCATATGTGATAATGGGTCTAACCATTGCTTCATAGAGCCAGAGAACCCTATCCGAAGTTAAGCCCCATTTTTGACCTATGACTGCCTTTGCCATATTCCATATTCGAGAACATTTGGCAGCTTTTTCTTTTATATGTTCAGTCCAGGTGAGTCCTTGATCGAAATCCACGCCTAGGTACTTCATTTGTGTAGCATATTTAATTACTTTTCCTGCCATAAATAGTCGCGGAAAGTATTTTGATCTTAATTTGTATGCTTTTGAAAAGACTATAGCATTAGATTTGGATGGGTTGAAGGTGAGACCATTTGTTTCCCCCCATTCCAGAACAATATTAATTGCTTCCTGCATTTTATTAACAAGTGTACCAGGGTCTTTACCACTTATTAATAAAAGGACGTAATCCGCATATCCTACAACATGGATTCTTTAAACTTGGTCAAAAGAGTGTCCATGATTAAGTTCCATATAACTGGAGATAGAACTCCTCCTTGTGGACTACCACGTGTTGGATTGACGCTGACTTTTTCCCCTTTTAATTCCGCTTTGACTGTTCTTGTTTTAAGAAGGTTACAGTACCAAGATTGAATGCTTTCTGGAATTCCAAGCCGTGACATAGCTATGTTTGCAGAGTGAAATTGTACATAATCAAACGCACCTGTGCAATCAAAACTGACTGCAAGTGTGCAGTGGTCTTGAAAAATTGATTTTTCGATTAAGTCCGTAACTTGTGAAAGGGCTGTTTCAGTTGATAATCCCTTAGTATAAGCATGTTGTGAATAAAGTCTTGGGATAACGTCTTCCACTTTCCATTGTACAATTCTCTCGAGTCCTTAAAGAATGTAGTTCGAAAGAGTGATTGGCCTGAAAGCCTTAGCTGAGCTGTAGTCATCTTTGCCCGGTTTCGGCAAAAAAGTAACTTTCATCTCTCTCCAGATCCTTGGTGTATAGCCAGTGTTGAGGATTACTTCATAAAGGGTTGTGATGTAGATATTAATTTTTCCCAAGTTGCTGTAGTACAACTGGTTTCAGCCCATCTGGTCCTGAGCTTTTAAATGGTTCAAAAGAATTGAATGATTCTTTGACCTTATTTTTATCTACATAGTTAATGTTAAAGCTTCTTTCTTGCAATGGTCTATCATAGGTCGTATTTATTATACTATCAGGGAAATGAGTCTCCATAAGTACTAATAAAGATTGAGCAGGTGATTGCGTATATCCATCGTCTTTTTTCAGTAGTCCCATTGAGTCTTCCATTGGTTTTTGTATTTTAATCAGTTTTGCAATATCTTTAGCATTTGCAGCTTTACTGCAAAAATGCCTCCATGCCTCTTTCTTCTCTTTTCTGAGTACTGTACGATATTCGTTTTTCGTTTTTAAGTACTCCTCTCTATGTGTGCTGTAGTGACGCTTAGGCTCAAGTTTATTGAGTTTATATCTAAGGCTTGCAAGATGTTTTGTCCACCATGGCACGGACTTAGTTGCTGTTGTTTTCCTTAAAGGACAAGCAATGTCGAGTGCCTTCATTATTGTATCATATAATGATTCTGCACATTTATCTATGGCGATAGAATTGGGAATTACTTTAGGCAGTGACACATTTTCGGTTTGAGATCTAAATATATCCCAATTGACTTTTCTGAAATTTCTTGACTTTTCGGAGATAGGTTTGTATTTTCCGAATTTGAAATTTATGTAACGATGATCTGACATTGATGGTCGTAGATCAACATGCCATCCTCGAATGTTGAATTTATTGAATGCATGCTGATTCATTATGGTAATATCTATAACTGAACTAGCCCGTTGTGTATCAAATGTGGGTTCATTTCCTTCATTTAATACCAAAAGATTATGTTCATCTATTAGGCTCTCCAAAGCTTCTCCTCTGCTGTCAATGTCTCTGCTGCCCCAAAGATGATTATGAGCATTAATCCATAGCCAAAAGAAGAGGTTTCTGTTGCTGTTCACAGTATTTAATGAGACGATATATATATATATATATATATATATATAATATATATATATACAATTAACATCGATGTGTTGTTTACATAGCTTTTCAGATGAGTTTTTTAAATTTTATTTTGGTTATTTTATCGGTAGATATGTTTTTTTATTACAGAATTTAAAGCCTTTATCACCAAAAAAAAATCTCCAACACGAAAAATATGATATGTATATTCTATATCAGTATAATTAAGTTTATTCTTAATAAATTCCCACGTACAATGAATTTTCAATTGCAAACATGATTATGTAGAAGATAATATTTCAATTTACGTTGTTATGGATCAAACACTTATATTTTTTATTGAAGTAATTCCATGGGTCAAAAAATCTATTGAAATTAGTCAACATCAATAAAGAACAAATATTATAATTTAACAAGTTATTTTTCTAATATTTCAGGCATATCTTCGAGAGCAACTCTTTTATCGATGCTTGTTGTTCCACTGATCATGGCTCTCACTTTTTGGGGAGCTGTTTATCCAATTATGAGCCCCGAAAGACACGAATCGTCAACGTAAGTCCGTTAAAAATATTAATTTAAAAAGCCTATAGTAATTATTGATATCTATTTCAGCGGATATGAATCTTTGGGACTCTTTGACGTTAACGAGGAACCAGATGATAATTTTGAACTTGATCAAGCTAATGAGGAGGAAGAGGAAGAAGACAACCTTCGTTTTCATATCCCACGAAGTCCGGAAGGACACGAAATGAACTTCAAAATACGTTTGTTTCTTATTCCTGGGCTCATTAAGTATATGGCACCCATTGGCATCGTTTATTTTTTCGAGTATCTTATCAACCAAGGGCTCTTTGAGCTCCTATACTTCCCGAAATTCATCAACGTTCTCAATCACCATGAGCAGTATCGTTGGTATCAGGTCGTCTATCAAGTTGGGGTCTTCGTATCCCGATCATCTCTGATTTGCTTCTCATTTCATCGCATATGGATTCTCTCTGTCTTTCAAATAATTAATTTTTTGGTTCTCCTACCTCAGGCCATTTACTGGTTCTTCCCATCATACTGGATTGTCTTCTGTCTTGTTTTTTGGGAAGGTCTTTTAGGGGGGTGCGTCTATGTGAATACATATGCTAATATTAGGCGCAACATCCTCAACACTCCCCAGCAGGAGTTTGCACTGGGATTCACATGTCTTGCCGACTCAGTTGGAATTGCATTGTCAGGCCTTTTGGCCCTACCCCTTCATAAGGCTGTTTGTAATATGCCCCTCCCTAAAATTTCAGTTCAACCCCATTGAAAGGATCAAATCTCACTACGCTTCTAGCTCGCTTTATATTTTTTAATGATCTGTTTTGCTGTGATAAAAGGATGCGTTTTTCTTCTTCATCTGTCTAATTTATTTTTCAATGACTTAATAGAGTTCTTCTTTATATGTATGTCTTTTTGAACAAAATTAGATATTTTGTTTTCATTGCGTGTCGCTTCATTGCAAACTGTGGAGCCATTTAAAAAAATATTTCAATCGGGAACACTTCAACGATGACATAGCAGCCAGAGGGGTTATATTTTCTAATTTAGAAGTGTATGTATTCAATAAACCTAACCTTTATGTTTTTCTGGTTCCGTGTCATTATTTATTAATCACCCCTAATATAATTTTATAATATGTATTTATTACCCATGCAATGAAAAAATATCTGTTAACTAGAGTAGATCTTCTCACAATGAACAGTATGGCTAATAAATTCTGGAGGTAAATTATAAATTCTGAATTTGTTCAGTTGGAAAGGTTGAAATAAAATGGAACTTCTTAATATAAAAATACATATACAAATTAAATGGGTTTTAATAAAGTATTTATTATTTAGAATATGAAACTAATTGAGACAATTGGATTTACAGGGAAATTTATTGACCAATACGCAGCATTCTAAGCTCCTCCAGAACATAGCATACTTTGGACATCGTTGAAGGGTGTATATGCCGTGTTGACATTCCAGGAAATAATCAAAAAATTGTCGAAGAGCATGAACTCTTGTGCTACCAAAACACTCTGAAAAATAAATAAATCTATTAATAGTGACAATTTTAGACATCGATAATTGATTTGGATTTAAAAAATAAGGCTACAGTAATCCAAATATTAGGTGTTAGTTATATTTCTCTTTTGCCATCCATTGAAAATATTTTTAAGTTTATATAAAACTAATGTAAATATGTTGCCTTTTTGGTTTCCTTTTCTCTCCTAGTGAATCTTCTGTTTATTTCGTAGGATGTAAATTTATTAATTACCTTTGTATTACATTCACAATAAAATTAAAAACAATTATTATAATCCAATGAATCTTTGATCTTTTGAAGGATGCTGATAAAAATCTCTGCCCCTCGGTATAGTTTCGATTTGGTTACCAATTTCTGTTTGATTGTGCTGGAATTTGAAATTCCATTTTTATTTCAGTTTTTATGTAACAAAGCTACGTGATCTAACTTCTGTTATCCATAAAATCGTCTTTAAAAAATCAAATAGCACTCTGTGATCCCGAGAAACACTTAAATATATGATAGTTGAGTACATTTATGATTAAAATTAGATTATTCCATGTGTATATGATATGTGGTCGAGACAAAATATTTATAAATAGGGGTATGTGATTTCAATCATTTGAGAAGATTATTTATAATTGAGAAGCGTCAATTTTTAAATAGAAGCCAAGGAAACATAATGACATCCTTATTGGCATAATGAGAGGTGAGTAGTGAATCAATATTTTTAGTTCCGAACTGAAATTATGATTCTCTGAACTATTGTTCTATCTGTGTATTTTATCCAGGGTCATGTGCAACCCTTTAAACGTCGTTCCGTGAATTCTTGACCGTTTTTCTTCAAATTTGAAACATTTACATCTTGTTATCGCATTTGAATATTAATCAAAGGATATTGACTAATTAAATTCGATGTGATATTTTTTTGCATATTCCCAAAATGGGAACGTTGACGCTTCTAGTGCCACTTTTTTAAATACATTTTGAATTTTCCCTTTTTTTTCGTTAGTTTACTTTCAATATATCATTATCAATAAAATTGTTGTGATAAAGAAGAATTTTGCATTCGTTTTTTGGACTTTGTACATTTAAATATTTTTTCTTCTAACATAAACACATCTTCCTTGACTGTATGATTCTAGAAAGTTATTTATTCCATTATTCCTTATATATCTGCTTGGCTAACAAGTGAGTTATACAAAATTTAATATTTCGCTTTTGTTGTAGAATCCTTGCAACATCTCTTCTAAATTGACGATGACTTATCTTACCATTTCGGTTGGCCAACGAATGCTTCAATATTTAATCAATGCTATTGGACAATGGATTAATCCACACTAAGTTGTTGACGAAACACGTTTAACTAAAGAGTTTTCGTTTCTGAATGTTTTGTGAAAGCAGAGTTTCTTCAACACCCACCGTTTCATAATGTATAAACTTAGGTTCCGAAACATTTTTCGTGTGTCGTCACGTCTGGCAGAAAACATAAACAAATCACTTTTACTATATATAATAAGTATTAAATCCATACTCAAATTATCATTAGTGCATCTTACTCTTACAAAAAAATGGCTTCAATTAAAAATAAAAAAATATTTTTTAGAGGCTATTAGGAAATGTAAAAAAAAATTCAAATAATTATATAGTAAATGGAAGGGTTGATAATGACGACAACCTCGTCAAAAGAGTTTCAAAATCATTGTCAAAAGTGCCGTCGGTTCTGTTGGAAGCTATTGATAAATTTGCTAAAATTCGTGCATTTCTCTCAATAAAATATGAAAAAATTCGCCTTCAAGAGCAAAAAGCCAGTCATAGAAAAAGAGAGGCGAAAAATGAAACTGGATTAATTAAATGATCCAATAGATTATATACTTTTTTCTAAATATGTCTTTTTAATTACATTCATGTAATATATGATTAAAAAAGTTTTTTCTTTTGTTATAATTTATTTCGTTGGTTTTTATGTGTTTTATCATATAATGATTGGAGAGTTTGCTTTTTTAGGAAATATTTTGGATAATTTCAGCAAATTTTAATCATAAAAATTTATGATTATTAACAAAAAGTAATCTTTTTCCATTTTCTAATATAATTCTGATAATTAATTCCTCTATGATCTATTTAAAGGCTAAATTCGATTACATTTAACATATTTATTTATAAAATGATTTGTTTATTTATTTTTAGGTCAATCACTCCGATTTTTTGCTCGACCCTCTTTTGCCATTTGTGACGTCATGCTCATGAGGTAGGTTGTGTGGCAGTGTATGTTGTTTTACTTTCATTGGTTAAAAGTGTTTTACCTTACTTTTAACTTACCTGGAGTGTTTTCTTTCGATTTCTTAACTTTTTAATTACATGGTAATACTTCTGCTCATAACTTTCTGCAAAACTGGGAACATCATAATCCTCACTGGTCGATTAATAGCTGTCTTCTGGTGACTCCTAATCAAAATCAATTCAATAGATTTTATCATTCCTTCTAAGCTATAATCAAGAGTTTTGCTTTTTATTTCGTAGCAAATAAATTAATTGTTCAATCAAATATATATCATGGGTATTTTTTTAAAATCCATAAGCCCACAATATTTGAATTTTTCAAGAGTCAAAGGGAGCATTTGCTCTTTCCTCCATGTGTGTAAGCATATGATCCCCATTTTTCCTAATCGTTTTTTTTATAATGCATTTAAATATATCTAATACTTTATCAGAAATGGAGTGAATATTGAAATAATCGTCGTTATTTTCTTCGTCACTCAGTATATCCCGATATATATCTATTGGAAGTAGAATCGCATATTTTATTTTACCACTTCTCTAGCACAACTAACGAAGGTATGGTTAGATAGTTTTGATAGATTCCCTAAATTATTGTTTAAATGAAACTAATTGAAAGATATTATTTTCGAAATTTTCAAAAGAAAAACTTCATTTCTGTTCTCTATTTAGAAAATAATTACAAACATAGATGTTCTTTGTCGTTGGTAATATTATGTAAACACTATGAACCAATATAAAATTAAACAAAGACATATCAACGATTAAATGCAACTACACTTCAACTTCAATTTAGAGTAATCATAATATCAAAATTATGAACACAAATAATTTAATGTAAACTTAAGGTACTTTCAAACCCAAAACAGTTATGAAATATATATATGATGATATTTCTATTGCTGTCTAGTAATATAGTCGTATGTATTAGTTCCGCGCACGCCTAAATCGCACACTGTATCGTCGTATGCTTTTTTCGTGTGTTCCTTTAGCTCACGCCTTTATCCTTGCACTATTTTTTAGCGTGAGTATTATTAATACGTTACTCTATCGTCGTTGTTGCTTATAATTCACGATTCAATGTCGTAAACTTTATCGTCTCAGCTTAATTTTATTGTGTTGCTTACTGTAACAAGAGAAAATAGTAAAAAAGAAAGTTGAAGGGAATCAATAGTAATTAAATTGTTCTTTTCTTCAGATGTGTGCGCAAATAAAATATATAAAAATTGTCGAAAATTGTGATGCTCATGGCTGCGAATGAGGATGCTTAAGTCATGGAGAATCCAGCATTTATCTTCGCTTCATTTCTTCGAAGGACTTGAAACCAGGTCTTTGTGATAAGTGAAAGAATGCACTTATGGACAAAGGTATAGAAGCCGTGCCCTACTTGTCATTCATGCTCATGGCTACATACCCCTACTCGTTCAGTTTTATAGGCCCTGGATCCGGACTGTGGGACTCAAGAACTCTGATTCGGTTTGATCAGTTTCTTAGAACTTGGAATCAAACTCATGGATTCTTGTATTTGGCTGTGATTTTACGTTTTCCATCCTAGATATATTATATACGTTACGTTAAAAGTAACTAAGCTGTACTAAAGATAATATTTGGTTGGTAAATGTAAGTTCTAATATGAAAGATATAAAATACCATTTGTTATTAATATCAAATCAATTATACCTACAAACAGAAAATCCCATTCGTATATATATATATATATATATACGTATATAAACGTATATATATATATATAATATTAAAGAAATAGTTATTATCAATCATTATAAATTTTATTTAATTTTGAAAAATATATTTTTTAATTTTTTTTCCACTAAAACTGTTTGAATTGATAGATCACTTTTTTATATTTGTTTACAATCAGTTCTGAGTCACAATAATAACATAAGGAGTTGAGGTCCTGGATTTATAAGCTCCTTATTTCAACGACTACTGGAGTTTATCAAGCATTGCCAATAGAGCATTATAGACATCGACCATAGCAATACTAAGTCATCGGAATTGATGAGTTACTAGCGAGGGGCTTCATTCATATATTGATAAAAAGTATAATAGTAGGGTTGGTCATACGTCCATTGCACCATCTTTAAAATAAAAATATTTAACAATAAATGTGGGTTAATTATTTCTAACCTAATGTTTACTACATGACTTAAGTTAATTCAAAATCTACTGAATAATTGCAAATAATGAAATTTCCATGAGCTAGATTTTGCAAATATAGGCATCCCTTTCTTTGATAAATAATAATTATTATGTTGACCGTCAATTCATTGTGCTTAAATTTCGACGCAATAATTTAAATATTTGTTTCGTCTTTGTTATAATATTTTTATTTATCGATTATATATTATCTATACTGGAGAATGTAAATCTAAGCTTGAAATACGTATCCGGCAACTGATAGGGGATGAATAAATGTAACATTGCTAAATGTCCTTTAAAATGCACTAGAGCAGGGGTGGCGAACACGCGGCTCGCGAGCCTCTTGGTCAATAGGAATGCGGCTCTTTGCCTCTTCTCATTTTTGCATGTTTTTAGACCTCACTTTGTTTAATTCTTCCTAAAGAGCAATTTCATATCAACAAGAGCTTATAAAAAACAAATTATAATCTGAAATGTAACAGAAGTATGTGGATGAATTAGAGCACGCCAGGGATTTATTAAGTTGAAGTTCTCAATGTGGCATACCTTGTATTCTGAATATGTACCTAGATTGCGACATAAATATGTCATCCTATCCGCGATCCCAAACGATAAGTAAGACAAGTAGAGTCTTTAATCCTCTGTTATTTCCCAGGTATTCATACTAAACATTAGGATTAATGCCAGGAAATTTATTAGCATATTGCGTTCTAGTGCAGGCTATACTCGTCATCAAAATGAAAAAATGCAAGGCTAAACGAAAATACGAAGATGAACACCGGACTTTCTTGGAAGAATGGGAAGACGCTTATTTTTTTATTGAACGGAATGGAAAACCGTTCTGTTTAATTTGCAGCTCCACATTATCACATTTCAAAGCTTCAAATCTTCAACGGCATTTTCGCACGGTTCATGCTAATATTGACAGAGACTTTTCCAAAGGCACTGAACAACGCACGCACAAAGTGAGTACTTTGAAAAGTCAGGTAAAAAGACAAGCCCAAGTCTTTCCTCAATTCAGCAAACATGCAAAAACTGTGACGTTGGCCTCTTACAAAGTGGCGTGGAATATAGCACGTGATAAAAAACCATACAGTGAAGGTGATTTTGTGAAACAGTGCTTGAAAGATGTGATTGAAACCTTAACTCCAGATAATACCAAACTAAAAGATGCCATCGTAGATCTTCAGTTATCACGTCACACAGTTGAGACCAGAATATCAGACATAAACAAAGCGATTAAATCTGATCTCCGCACAGATCTGGAAAATTGTGCATATTTTAGTGTCGCTCTAGATGAGTCATGGGACATACAGGACAAGCCACAGCTGACAATATTTGCTCGTATGATTTCTCCAGACGGCAGGCTTAAAGAAAAGCTTCTGGATATTGTGCCATTAAAAGACCGAACACGCAGCATTGACGTGAAAGAAGCAATGATGGACGTATTCAGAGGAGCCAATTTGTCTCTCGATAAGCTCACAGCTATAGCCACAGATGGAGCACCATCAATGATTGGATCTGTGAATGGGCTTGTGGGTCTTTGCAAGAGTGATGACAGATTTCCCGATTTTTGGAACTTCCACTTTATCATACATCGTGAACAACTTGTGGCAAAAACACTCAATTTAGACCACGTCATGAAACCCGTACTGGAAATCGTGAACTATATTCGTACGCACGCTCTCAATCATGGCAGTTCAAAAATCTCCTTTCTGAACTTGATGCAGATCTGCCTGGTGACTTACCTCTGCATTGCACGGTGAGGTGGCTGTCCCGAGGAAAAGTGGTTTCCTCTTTTTACCAACTTTTGGGAGCCATAAAAATATTTTTGGGAGAAAAGAAAAATAATTATCCTCAGCTCTCAGACCAAATGCGGCTCCTGGACTTGGCGTTTATGGTTGATGTACTCTCACATTTGGATAAACTCAACCTGGACTTGCAGGGGAAATTAAAAACGCTGCCTGATCTGGTGCTGTGTGTTTTTGCATTTATAAACAAGCTGAAACTTTTCACAGAGCGTATTAAAAAGAGCGATATAACCCACTATCCATCTCTGCGCAACATCCAGCATATGGCCGCTGTTAGTGTGGATGCAGCCAGGTACGTGCGACTCCTTGCGCAACTGTGTGGGAACGTCACTGCGCGCTTTGAAGATTTGCAGCAGAAAAGACCACAGATCACATTTCTCATTGATCCATTTAATGCGGAGACGGACTGCTTAAAAGTGCCTCTTGTCACCGATGAAGCAGCAAGTGAATTAGAGATAATTGAAGTGCACGAGGACGACAGGTTGAAATCTCTTGTAAAGGATGAGCCCGTTGTTTTTTGAAGAGCTGTCCCAACTGAAAAATACCCCTGTGTTAAAACAGCTGCACTCAAGCTGCTCTCCATGTTCTCGTCAACATATGTGTGCAAGTCCCTGTTCTCCACTCTGAAACTCGTCAAGTCCAAACATCGATCCATTTTGACTGACACTCATGTGAAAGAACTGCTGCGAGTGGCCACTACAGAGTATAAACCGGATCAGTGAAAACTGTGTGTAGCTTATATAGTTTTCTCTCTTGGTAGGTGCAGTGGCGACTCTGGCTGAATGTGGATGACGGTACCGTCGCTATGGACGGGCCATAGGGGGCCTGTCCCCCCCCTAACTAAGTGCTTGTGCCTCCACCCCCACTGGAGGCCCAGATCTCTATTTTTAAGTTATTATTATTACCTCCGCCGAAGGAGGTATTGTTTTCACTGGTGTTTGTTCGTTTGTTAGTTTGTTGGTTTGTCAGCAGGATAACTCAAAAAGTACTGAACGGATTCGAATTTGTGGAATTGTTGGAAAGGCCAAAAGGAACAAGTGATTAAATTTTGGCATCTCTAAGTGCTTTTTTAATATGCAAAATGAGCAAAATACTAAATGAAATGGGGTCTCTATTCAGGGAGGAGGAAAGAACAAACGCTAAAAAATATTCATTGACGTATTATTGTTCATATATCAGCTCAGGACTATGTTAACCCAGTGACGTAGCTTAAACTTCTTCCTCTTCCCGTCTCTGAGTGCTTTTTTAATATGCAAAATGAGCTAACAGAGAGGAAACAATGATTAGAGATAGAAAATCGGGCGTGTAAAAGGGAGAATGTTTGAATGGGAATGTTGTGGGGATCGGCGGAGGTACATACTCTCTGAGTGTATATATGCCTCTAGTTTTAATTACTAAAGTTGCTTGTTCATCATTAAAAATCTAAAGAAATAAGTATATTTTCTTGAATTTATCCTACAGTAAGACTATGTGGCTACGTGACGTTACGGGTTATAATAATTTTGCCCCCATGCATTTGATATGTCCCCCTTTAGACTGATGTCTGTAGACGAAGTTATTGGTGTTAATTATGTTATATGCGTTATATTATCAATCGTGTTTTATATTTTGTCTTTTGTTTCAAAGTCAGTGGCTCTTTGGCTTTCACATTAAAGAATTTTGGCTCCTTGACCTGGACTTGTTCGCCACCCCTGCACTAGAGTATAACTAGACATTTGTTGACATCCTTTTCATGCTTGACGAACCTAATTATAATAATCTAATTTTCATAACTTTACCGAGTCCATTAGTCGCAGTATCTATTATGAGAGGAACGACTCCAATATCTCCTACAGGAACGTCATTTGGAGGAAAGGGTTTCGTATCCAAAAGTGTTTGGCGATCATTAGCTGTTTCTTCTGCTGGGTCTCTTGTTGTGTCTTGGGAAACAATCTTTCTTCACAGAAGTGTATGAAAGAGTCAGAAATAAAAATATTATCTGATTTGTTAATATTGTTGCACTCATGTGTTTGACGTAAAAAGGTCCTAATTTTAAAAAAATGACAACAAAAATACAGTCTTTAATAAACGCTGTGATTAAGTAATCTTAATTAAGATTAAGAGTTTTCTAATTTTAATTCGAGTCAATTAAAATTTACTTTCATCAAATTACTAGTATCATATTTTTTATTTTGTTTTAAGATGCCGAAAGACTATCATAGATCTTCAAGTAAAACCTAAAATGTTATGCAAACTATTCGTACAGTACACATAAAAGTAAGTGGTTCATTCGGCTATCGATTTGGACCTTATGTATTCACCACAAGTTCATACTTTTATTTGTTAAATTATTGTTGTTAGTCATCTTCAAAATATTGTTTGTATAAGTCATGCACCTGTTTACTATCGATGGAAGAACTGGGAGAAATGCTTTCGTTTTCAGGCACTACGGTCTCCTATTGTAAATAAAATGTATCCGTTACTTCAATAACACAATAATAAAACAACATATCAAACCGGATCGGAGCCTGGACCACTCTTGAATTGCGATGAGTGATCTTTGTCAATAACAATTTTGACGGCCTTATCTTTGTCAGATAATTGTGAGATGTGAACAGTCAATCCTTTCACTTTGATTTCCATTGTAATTTGTTTAAGCCTCCTGTTGAAAAAAAAAAAAAAATAATGACTACGTCAAAAGTGATAAAATACATGCAGGCCTTTTACACGCGCCCACAGACACCATTTGGCCCTCTGCTACAATTATATGATTAAGTACAACTAACTAGTACATGTTTGTCGAATGTGATAAGTGGAGATAAAATAATATAAATGCAATTGGCATAATGAAATGAGGCATCGCTTACATACTGTTGAGATTTGTACATCGAATCAGAGATGATAATTTTATCCTTTAAAACTCTAAATGTACCATCTCATGCGCATCAATTTATGTTATTTATGAATACTTTGAATCGACTCCTCCACTTTCACATTTAAATATTAATTTAATATTACAATTGCTCGTACTCAAGGATCTAATGATTTTTTTTCATCGTATATGACGAGAAAGGGGACAATACTGTGGAGATAAATAAGAAAAAAATATGTTTATTGGTGAGTTTTCGAGAACTACAATAATAGAATCTTTAAGTATGACAATGGATGACTATGAACTATATGATAGTTCTAAACTTATACTTAACATTTTTTCAGTTGGTAACTCAAATATTTGTCTGTTTCTACGTCTGATCGTTATGAGTGATAAAATAAATATTCCATGTACTTGAGGATTGCTTTGTTTAATATTACTTTGTCATACTGAAAACCTTATTCAAAAAAAATTGTGAATGGATTAGATGGAGACCCATGTTCCAAAGAACAAATTATTTCCTCTTGGCTAATGTTCACATGGTCATGAGTAAAAGGATACCGTATAATGCCTACTACTTTTGTTAATATTCACGCACCTTTTCTCTGCCAATCGCGTTATATAAAAAGCCCTAGTCCATTAAATATAACTAAAGATACCAACTGAGACTATAATTTTAGAAAGTGATTGGTTAAAAGAAAAATAACATGAATTATAACAATGAAGATGGTTTCAGGAAATACGGCTTTTTAATGGTTTGATATGGTGTGGACATCAACTCAAAGCTAAGAATTTTGTCCTTAAAAATATCACTGACCTCAATCAATTGCATTTTATAATTTCAATCTTTTGAATCAAGTTGTCGAAAGTGTATATTAATCTAATAAAGCTACTACTCAAATTATGTGTTTGCTTGATTAGACTGGTCTACAAGTTTTGACTCAATTTCAATGATTCAACAAATAATATGAATTCTTATGAGACCCAACGAATCAAAATCTGGCCTAATATTTTTCCCTATAGGCCCAGATTTTTTGAAATCCAAATCTTCTTGAGAAAAAAATGATAATATTAGTTTGAAAATAAAGAATACAAATTTCAAATGAACTTATAAAGACTTCTTCTAAATGTAGGAGTCTTGAAACGATGTCACATCCGATAAATAGTTTTAAGAAGTTGTCCTCTATCACTCATAAGTCTTCTTTAAAAATTAGGAACGATAAATTATAACTTTTTTAAATGTAATATCGTTTTTGTTATTAAAAATAATTATCTTTTATCGCTATTGTATTATAGCTTATCGATTGAAGTTTATCATAAGTTGAATATAAAACTTGTCGCTAGTTTCAAAAAAATCCATCGAAAACCCACTACATAAGCTGCTAATGCAATGCTTAGCTTCCCTTACTCCTTTGCATTTATTGTATTGTGCATCTAGTGACAATAAATTCGATAACATAAGTACATATTGAGTAGGTCCTGTCAACCTATTGAATTTTCTCTATTTTTATCCACACTTTAAAAAATGAAGTTTCAATGAAAATAATATTTTTGTGGATCGCAATGAAGAAAATTATATATAACAATTTAGCAATAGTATTTATCTAGGAGTCAGTAGATCTGACAATCGTCTCAAAAGTAGATCTTTAATTTAAGAAATCCAAAAATAAAACCACATTTAATCATTATTCAGATCTACCATTCTTCGAATTCAGCGTTTTCACCTTTTTTATCCTTGGATGTTCCAAATGTCAAAAAGTAAATGTATAATCCAACGGATATATGTGTGGCTCTTTGATAAAAAATGTTGTGATGCATCTTCAAAAGATAAATAGTGATTGAGTGTGGCAAGGCTTGGGGATCGGAGTTATTTTATTCTCAATCAAATGCATAAGAGATATTATATCACTAATTACAGTATAGCAAAAGGCCAATTTGGTATTTTGCAATATCTCAAACAGTCAATACAAAATCATTTCTATCAAAAATCTCAAAGCTAAAATGACACAAAAATTATTTTCCCCTTGAAAATAGGAGCCTCATCTACTTCTATTATGGTCGTAGATTTAAAGTTTACCGACTTCATTGATATTTTTTTTCTTGCACAGTATTATTGTATTTTAGATAATGTCCAGGTAATTAGGTATTGTTTTATTTCAAAATAAGTGTCGATTGCAAAATGTATTGATCACTGACGCATATGATCGATATGTCGTAATGAATATTGGATCGCTTTTTTACTGATCGCTCACAAGCCTTCGTATGACATGCTGAAAATAATTTGATGTGAGCTACTTCTTATACAAGTCTCTCAATATGGCTTATATAATTTTGTGGGGCAAATCAAAAAACTAATTTAAAAAAATTATTTCCTTCATTTGATGCCATTTTTTGTTGTTCTGAAAGT
Source organism: Caligus rogercresseyi (assembly GCA_013387185.1). NCBI lineage: Eukaryota > Metazoa > Arthropoda > Copepoda > Siphonostomatoida > Caligidae > Caligus > Caligus rogercresseyi. The sequence continues at coordinate 24,039,210 of CP045890.1, forward strand.
TTGAAAACTAAAATTTTAAAAAATTGCCGTGAGAAGAACATACTATTCATATTTGATCTATCGGCATATTTCAAACAGAATACTCTATATGATTTATTTCTTTATTAAATACCTTATTTTATATTCATTGTTCATATTTATAAATAACTATACAGCTGTACAGAACGATATGACAAGTTTGTTTCAAAACATATAAGAGCTTCTAATGAAACGAAAAACTATTAATGTTATAACGACAAATACAACTTGTTGAGCGAAATTTTGAGGTACGTATTTTTTACATTTTTATATTTTTTGCCTAACTGGATCAATTGGGGGCATCTGCGAGGATATGAATAAGTCCCGTAACATTTAGAGTTGAACGAAAGGAGTAAGGATAGTAAAAAGGTATTTTTTGATTTGTTCAACAAAAATTTCTCCTAATTTTTGACCACTAAATATCACCTATTTTTCCTCCATTAAATTTATCGTCAAGGGAAGATGCTTTGAAGAAAGTCGATGGGATAATTGGTGAAGATTGCCATCTCATGGCTCAATTCCTCTCTTCCTGTATGGCTCTCCTTCAGTAGTATGTAGGGCCAAAGGGGTCCTTTGTTAAAAGACACGTCCTCATTAGGATGTTTTGCAACGAGGAAACGCTTGAAGGTGATGTCGTTGAAGGAGCCCTTTTGGGCATTTATGATTTTCCCATTATCTCTGATGAGCAATCCATTTTCACTATTAACATGAAAATTTAGAATTAGGAATACTATCCTTTAGGGCATAATCGTGTAGGGAAACAGTACTCAACATGGCTATCGATTATCTCCGAACCGCTATACTCCACAAGTCAGAATTTTTCTGTAAAAAAAGAAGATATGAAAAACATCAGCTTAAAGGTATGTATGTAAGTGAGATGGAACGCCGTACTGGCAAAATAATCAATGCCATTACAACGTTTTGTTAAAAATAATATTAGATGGAACTTGGAAAATCACGTTTATGGACTAGTATGAACTACATTTCAATCAGCTTATTGTTACATACCTTAAGGTATATAATTAATTATTTACAATTAAAGCCATCAACAATCCAAAGTATCGACAACAAGTTTCAACCACTTTCATCCCTACCTAAAAGTCTTATTACAAGTAGTCAACTCAAATAAAAAGAGTTCTAGCTAAAAAAAACCTGCTTCAAATCATTTTCTATATTGAATATTAATGTAGTGTCGAATATGTAACTGAAGTAATAGAAGTAGTAATATACGTGTAATCATATTTGACTGTCAAATCATTTAAAGTACGTTACAAAACACTAAAAAATGTGTAAGGCCAAGTTAGAGCGTCTGTCTAATTTTTCAATACCTCAATGCACAGATTAATTATTATATGTCTGGATACGTACTCGTACCACGGTCTGCCAATTAAGGACCACTGGCTTAGAAGGAATTGGAAACGTTTACTACATAAAAGATACATATTTATCTGTTTCTTTCTTTGTCTACTAACGTTCAAATAGTTAAAATGATACATAATCATTTCATTCTATGTTAGTAAACCATAAGCATATATATATATACAATATATATTTAATTTAAATAAGAGTATATATATATGTATATATATTATATATATTAGTAACCATAAACGTATATATAATATATTAATTTAAATACAAGTATATATAATATTATATATATATATATATTCATAGATTTGGCACCATCACATATTGATACCCTAAGAAGAACCTTCATAATTCTGCAGCAGGAGAAAAATATAAAAACTGTTGTGATGTCTGGAGAGATAGTGACCTTTATTATTGAGATTATAGCTGATCCATCCACTAGGTATACCTCAAATCCTGCCTTTTTCAGGGGAACTTAATGAAAGTCAAGTTTATGGGGGTAAAACTACAATGCCAAAAGTGTTTTGGCCATGGACACCTAAAGTAATATTAATAATAAAGAGTTAAGCTTTTTGATTATGAGCGTATTCTTAAAAATCCATAGCAAAGTAGGACTCTTTAGTGGCTAATGTGGAGAGGACAGCTAATTGTGGAACAGACGAGGCTAAGTATAACCATACTTTTGAATTGTCTCCACAAAGGTACTGCATTACAGTGCCTACTTCAGGAGATCAATTAATTGTAAGAAATGAAAAGCAATCCCTAGAGCCGGAGAGAGATGGGATACTCATGAAAGGAGTTACTTCCTTTGGTTAATTTATTTTATTCTGTTACTGCAAAGAAGAATACATTGTAAAAAAATACACAAAAACATCCAGATAACATAAGAAATCAATCAAATCTGGACACTTACGTAATAAAACATCAATGAACATTATAGTTCAAAATTACAGATAAAACCATATATAGAAACAACAATTAATAAAACTAATTTGTATTCAATACAAAATGGCGAAGCATTCTTAAAATCCTTCTGATGTCGTTCCAATTGAATGTATTCACTTAAATTGCTGGTGCTAGAAGTCAAAGAGTTATCTTTTAGGCCTTGAACTCTCTCAAGTATTTCTACGAACAAAGACGTTATGTGGAAATCACATCAGAGGGCTGCTTGCACCCTCTTCGCAGGATAGAGATCACACAGGTGTCCGGAGTATCTTACCATCAGAGATTGGAGAATTCAGTGATGAAATACAATGATTGCAAGGAGGTACTGTTTCTCCGAAGTCAGACTGAACAGTTTTTAATGACTGTAAATAAATATCCTTCTCATTGAGACGCTGGTCTTATTTTGAGGCATCGTACTCGTTCGCGGTCCGTACGAAAGAGGAACACACCAGAATCTCTTGACTCTCCAGACAAACCCTGCCAAGTTCCCAAGGACTTATTTCAGGCTTATATTCATCTTTTAGGTGCTTTGTGATGAAAGAGCTTATTTATGTGCTTTAAAAAAAATATAATTGTATGCAGTCTAAAATCACTGAATTCTTCTCGGTTGACGTTAATAAGAAAATGAAAGCCACACTGTGGAATAGAAAATTGATCTCCCTCAACGCAAGATATTATTTGTCTGCAAGATATCTCAACCGAGGTGTCCCCATCTGGTGAGGATGGGCGTTCTCTTTGTTTACCAAAACAATTGCACCATTTTTTTACCGCGTCTGATTCTTAGAAAAATCGATTTCTGCTCGCTCTTTTATGGCTGACACAGTAAAATATTTAGAATTGCCTAGATTGCGGTGGCTGAACTCGAAACCAAGCCCATAATATATAGTGGGAAATAAAGAAGGCAATTTTCCTCGGGCAAAACGTTGGATTAAAGAGGATTCAGATATATTTACTTCGGGTAACATATCTTTAGATAAACTAAAGAGAATATAAAAAACAACAAAGCTTGTGATCCGGATGGACTCTCCAGAAAAGTTTATTCTTTTTTACCGGAGTCATATCTTACCTGCATAAGATGGCCAAAGATGTTAACAATAGGAAAATTGCTTTAATTCCGTAAAAAGGAAATGTGTCTAATTTTAGCCAATGAAGACCAATTACAATTTTAAACGAATCTTATACAATCTTATCAGGTATTTTAGCTCAAGAAATGGCTAAAGAACTTTTAGAAAATATTAGCACTCACCAAAATGGATTTTTAAAGCAAAGAAGTATAACGGATATCTTGCGTAACATCCAAGCGTCTATTGATTCGGTAATAAATGGAAAAATTTGGAGCCATAATTGCGATCGATTTCTCAAAAGCTTCCGATTCTATCCAGCATAGATATGTCCTTAAAGAAGTAGCCAAAGTTTTTACTAAGAAAATTCTTCAGCCCAGTGCGGGTGTTAGTTTTAAATGGCTCTTCCACAATATCAACCAATGGCCAAGAAAGTAGCCCAATTACGTTGGGCATGAGCTGTAGACTCTTCAGCTTTTCTTCTTTTTATTTCCGTACTTAAGAACTTTGTGGTTAGAGTGGTTAGAAATTTGAGGGCTTTAGAGTTGACATCGAGGGAAATCACCACTTGATGTTTTTTAAAAAAATGTTTTTATCGATATAACTAAGAATTGAGATACGGAATGGAGGAGGACAATTCTTATAGCGGGTTATATACATGACTAATGTTTGTCACCGATATGACGAATGAAATAACCTCAAGGATTTCTTTAATTTGAGGGTCAGCTCAACGAATCGTCTGGACGCACAATCCACCTTCTGAAAGCGATTCCACGGTGGATATAGTTAAGAAACACCTAGAAAGGGCTTTTTTCTAAAACTTAAGGAAACCGGAGGAGTTGGAATAAAAAGCCATTTGCCATGGATTATTGACTCTCCATAATTTGAGTGAATATAGGCCGTTAAGTGATGCAGGGTTTAGATACTTCCGGAGGCCCTTTGCAATTGTTGGATATTAGGCCGGTACTCTTATCGGTAGCGGCAATGTATGCTTCCTGGACCTGAAGATCCCCTCTCTTTCGGTTGACTAATGGACTGTGGCTCCGAAGGAAATTAAATACTTCCCTTCGCTTGCCTCCATCCACCGGAAGACATTATCTACAATAATGAAGAATTTTAGGAATTGCAAGTAATGCCGTTTAAAAGTTAAAAAATATGTTCAATTCTTTTAGTACGTATGTCCATTGGGATTTTTGAATTGTATTTTATTAATTGAAAATAGTACCTTTAGTTCAACGCCATAGATAAAATTGCAAATTGAAATATTTACTAATATGATTTTTCATACATTATCTTAGGTTTTTATGTATTCTGTTGTACATATAAAAAATGAACTGTTAAATAAAAAACTTTTTATTCTTTTATCACAAACTTTTTATATTTATTCTAACTTTAAGATGTGCATCTTCTCGGGGATAAAAAGGATAAAGTATCGGATTCTAAAAAGTAATTCCTCCTTGAGTATGAATTTGGCGTACTTTGTATATCTTAAAGAACGTAAGAATTTGATGATTCCTTCCAAAATATATAAATGGCAGGTTGTAACTCATTTTCATCATCAGTAGCTTAAACTCTCTCTCTTTCTTCGACTGACAGGTCACATATACTCGAAACTTTCCAAAAAACAACAACGAAGGCGACATCCTGCAAACTATTGAATGTTTTCCTTATTCTGTCTTCCTGAAAAAGAAGGCCATGTAATCTCCAAATAATCCCTTACCCAATTGTTGTATTTCTTGATGAGTGATGATCTAAGAAAAACAAAGGGGATTCTTTTTATGGAATCCATGGATCATATTTGAGGAATATATGCCTAGAAATGCGTAAAATGATGAGATATAAGGAAACATACATTTATAGTAGGGGTATTATCCTAATAAACAAAAATGTGAAAATCTTGGCCGATAATAGATTTGCATTTATATATATATATATATATATATATATATATATATATATATATATATATATATATATATATATATATATATATATATATATATATATATATATATATATATAGGTTGTCAAATATCTCCCTTCCACCTTTTTGTGACGACAAATACCGATCAAATCATGGTATTTATCGAGTTATACCAGCATGTGGCATCTCGTGACATCATCCAGTAGATGGGAATTAGTCACCAAACCATTTTGAACCATCTGCAGAAGGCTGGATGCAAAAAAACTTGATTTGACGAAAAAATAAAATTGCATATTTGAAGGGGATGGTGACTGGTGAAAAAAAGGATCACATACGACAATATCAATCGAAAACGGTCGTGATCAAAGCCAGGTGAATCGTCTCAAACAGTGGTCATGCCAGGAATGAAGGCCAGGAATTTTTTGCTGTGTGTTTGATGGGATTGGAAGTAGATAATTAACTATAAGCTGCTTCTATATGGCCATGCGCTGAATTCTATCAAATACTGAGAACAACTAAATCACTTGAAGCAGGCAATCAACCAGAATTGGCCAACATGAAGGGTGTAGTGTTCCACCAGGACAACGGCAGACCACCCACTTCGTTGATGACTCGTCAGAAGCTATTGGAGATCGGATGGGAGATTTTATCGCATCGACCATATAGCACAGACATGGGGCCAAGTGATTAATATCTGTTCCTGTCCGTTGCAAATGCACTAGGTCAGGGGTCGGCAACCTGCGGCTCTTTAGAGCTTTTCTAAGAATGTTAAAAAATGAAAAAAATACGGAGGAGGAAATATACAGGATATATGTGCACTATTTGTATGTTATGTAATTTTTTTTTGTGGCTCTTTCAACATTTTGGATTGCCGACCCCTGCCCTAGGTGGTGTAAAGTTAAACTCAAAGAGGCTTGTTAAATGTGGCTTTTCCGAGTTCTTTAAAATATGGAAGGGAATTTCGCGAAGGAGGAAATACGAGATTGTCGTATAGATGGAAACACATTTTCGAAATATCTATATATATATATCTATATATGTCTATCTATCTATTTATATATATATATAACAATATTATATATATATATATATATTTACATATATATATATACTTATATATACATAAATATATATATATATATATTGTATATATATATCTTTATATAATGTTATATATATATTTTTTTTTAAATCAAATTTTTTAAACTAGTTCAACTACCTAAAATACCAGTTCAAAGTAATTGTTTAAAGGTACCGAAAAGTTTTTTTACTTGGTTAAATCCGAATGTAACCAAATCGACTGCATCAAAAAATGTCCTTCTTTAAAGACGTCATATATACTTGGACTGAAGGACGAGTTTTTAGTATTGTATATAATTTACCTTCTTTCATAGATATATTCTTATTGTGATGACATGTATTGCAAAGTGATTTTCAAAAATATATTCCTTTGTTATCATAAAGATATACAATATTTAATTAATATAAAAAGTTTATATGATAAAAGCCTATTCAAAGAATTCGTAAATACCATGGGTCGAGGCCCATAAGAAAGATCTTTGGTGTTCTAAGGACATTATGCTTATGTCAGAGTTGAAGTTTACACCTTAATAGACAAGAGTGAAGTTATGTATTTTCATTACTTCAAATACCTTTTTTCTTTAAAAAACCTGCATAATTAGCAAAAGTTATATCGCCAAAAGAGTGTGCAGATCACACCTACTAGGAAATAAATACAAACTGTATGTCACGATTTATTTGAAATAAGAAACTTTTTTTTGTTTCGTATACAAAATACAATTTTATACCAGTGATTGTAGTATTCATAAAATTATAAATACATGTTTTCAGCATCACTTCTACATGTCACACCCGTATACATATTTTGTTTATTAAAAAAAGTTTAAAATAGTATGTAACGATAAAGCTGGGTGGTTCACAAAAGTTTGGAACCGCCTTAAAGAAATGATTTGGAAGAGGAAAACATTTGGTTTCCAGAGAATAGAATTGGGGCTTGTCTGCAAATAATTGCTCTTTTCCTACATTTAAAAAGGGAATAAGACTTTATTTTGTCAGAAATAAAATAATTCCAAAAAGCAATATTTGAGCAAAGCAAAAATAGTCCGTGACGACTATTTCCAAAAACTGTTTAACTTTTTCTAATGAACTGCTTTTTGTTCTTCTTATAATTTTTTTCGGCATTAAAATTAAAGGCTTTAATCTCCTTCGATATATATTTTATTACTTCATATATATATATATATATATATATATATATATATATATATATATATATATATATATATATATATATATATATATATATATATATATATATATATATATATATATATATATATATATATATATATATGTGTGATCATATCTTGAAAAATATATTTTATGCCTTCTTTGACACATTGATACATATTTCTCAAAAACAGGTTTTTTTGCTAAAAAATTAATGTAATTCGATAGTTTTTGTATCAAGGGATGTGCATTACTTTTGGACAACCCTCTTTAACCTAAAAGTTTATTCTTTTACAGGTAATAATTTTAAATACAAAAGTCATTATCGAAATGTTGATACCAAAATATCTTCCAACAAAATAACCACTTCATCAACTTTATAAATAATAATCCATAAAGTCAAACTACCGATACAATTAGTCAAAACAGTTATGTTAGTTGTTAGATATCATTATGTAGTTAATACACCTGACTAACTCCAAAAGTGTCTTGAAAGCAAAGTAAATATTAATTTTTTTAAATCCTCGAAAGACGTCTTTTTAAGACTTTGCAGTATACAAAATCCAGATTAATATGTTAATTATTATTTAAAAGTGTTGAGATTTTAGCCATTCCGAACAGATAAGATGAATTTGTTACACTACTCACAAATAAATAAATTAAATAATACTTACTAATTCGTTTTTATGATTGAATCCGATGCCACATTTGATTTTGCTGTTATGATTTTCTTTTGGACAAAAAAGCCGGAATGTAATGAAGCCTGCTGGTTTATAGACGTGCCAGGTAAGCTTTATGTCACAGTCTAAATGTCGACAATGGGTTGGATATTTGATGACCTCCTCTGTTGTTTCTGAAAAATAAGATAAGTCATTTGTAAACTAACTCTAATCTTGACCAAAATAAAATTATCTTCAACAAATGCTTTAAAAATGCAATGATTTCATTGGTTAAGTATTGAAGGAATTCTATTAGACCTTCAAATACTTTGATTTGTACTAAATGCAGAAGTAATTTCATTGGTGAGTATAACTACATGTATGTTATATCATTTTTCCGTATCTAACATTTATTGTGTCTATCGTGATCTTGGCTCGGAATAAAACAACGTATCGAAAGTTATTTTTATTCTTCGACCTTTATGTTACTTTTATTGCATTAAGGCCCAATTTAATCTGGTTAAAAAAATCTCGAAAAAACGAAGTATTTCCACCTTTTGTATGCCCTTCCGGAATGTTCCCTGAGTACTTTATTAACCATTGTCAGGAATCTACTCGGCACTGTAAATTAATTAAAAGAACTACTCCAAGGAATCTAAATTGGATCCACTCAGCAGTTAGTTACCAAACTTATGAACCTTCTTTCCAAAAAGTAATAACATTCGTATTATGTCGATGGAGGCAAATCCACGGGGCTTGATGGACAAAATAAAAAGAAAGGGGACAACCTAGAAGAACAATTAGTAAAACACTTGGTTTATCTTGTCCTCCACAATCTTCTTAAGTCTATATACGAATATATTTATGTCGCAGAAAAAAGGACACTCGTACTCGCCAACGTTTTCTTGTAAAGAACTTTCATCCTCCCAGCGTGCACCTTCAAGGAAATATCTAGCTCGTGAATTCTGTAAATTTCAAAAGAGGTACGGAAAAAACTATTATCGCTCGTATATTACCAGATATTTGTTATTAACTTTTTTATAATCTTTTAGATTTTCATAATTTTCCGACATTTCTTTAATCCTATAGGTATGTAAAAACTCTGGCAAAGTATTTCATTATGTAAGTAATATAATTTATCAAACTTCAAACAATCTAACCAATTATTTAATTTAAAGGCCCGCATATTTGATTCTTATAATAAGACCGAGCACACAGTTTCATTTCTAATCGATACAGAGGCCGAACGTTGCTTTTTTACATTTTCAAATTCATATTTAATTAAAAACTGCCAAATCAAAAAGTAACTGCTAATGGAAATTGTATAAACACATATGGGTCTTCAAACAGAATATAGCATTATCTTGTTTAGGAAAAGGTTATTGGGAATTCATTGCAACTAATGTGCATTTGGAGTATGGGATGTGATTTTTAAAGTAAATTTGGAATTTATCATAATGTTGCCAATAGTAAAAAATAGAAATAGTACTTTTTTATTCATTGGCTTTTGATTGCACAAATTCTAAGATCACAAAATTGCTTGGAAACTACTAAGCAATATATTATATTTCTTTCAAAGGAGAGTGCCTCCATAGTTTTCTGTCCAATATAGAAGTAACTGGAATGCCCGTTGTTTCTCATCTCAGAAATTTTCTGCAGAAAAAAAATAATTACAAATGAAATGAAAAAGCTTTCGAAAGTCACTATAATGAACATTCTAGGTCTTGCTCGTCTTCAACAAATTATTTAGTAAAATGCAAAATCGATGTATTAATTTCAGAAGGAAAAACAATTTCCCATCCCAAAGCTATTATTCGAACCTTTCACAATATGTGGTGATAGAATTGGATTTCCTCGTCCTAAAAAGTCTCCCACAGTTACGATTTTTACATGGAACAATATTCTTAATCACATTGAATTTTTTTATAAGGATAACAAAGCTAGCGGTCCGGACAACATAAAGGGAATTTTTTTACTTTATGCGCCAAAGAGATTTCACCATACCTTCTTAAACTCGGACAAGAAATGGAAAAAAGGGGAGCACTTCCTAAAGCTCTAACTATTGGCCGGGTTTCGCTCATTCCTAAAAAAGGAAATGGGACTTCAACGAGTCACTGGAGACCTTTAACTATTCTCAATGAGTCGTACCGCATATTAGGAGGAATTTTAGCCAAGCAAATGGAGCCGATACTAAACAAAAGGTTGGGGCTACAACATAAGGGCTTTTTAAAAAATTTAAAAATATTTCACGTAACATCAGTGCTGCCATAAGATCAACAACCACGCAAGGAAAACTTGGAGCAATTATAGCAGTTGACTTTACAAAGGCATTCGACACAATAAAGCACAGTTTTATCCTTCAGGCCATTAAAAAATATCTTCTGAGACGTTTTTTTAATCCAATAAGGGCACTTATATAAAAGAACTTCAAGGATCATTATTGACACTCTTCAGAGTGATCTTATAACATTAAGCAAGAGTTGTAGATAAGGATGTCCTGTTTCTCCCTTATTGTTTGTTTCTGCAATCGAACAACTTAATGTAATGGTGAAGAGGAAGTATGGTGGATTCGGTGTTTCATTAGGCAGCCAAAAACATCTCATAGACCTTTATGCAGATGCCATCACGTTGATGGTAGAAGCTAGCTCAGAGAAAGAACTTACTAAACGTATAGAAGTCGTGCTTGCCTTTTTCAAAAGTTTTCCATCAAATCAGGTCTAAGCACCAACATCAAGAACTCGGCAATTCTTCCCATTGGACATTGGCACCCGTCCTCTGATTTGTTTATCGGTGTATGTAAAGTGGTAAAGTCTATTAAGATCCTTGGGATCGATTGGGATAGCAATCAACCATCCTCGTCAAACTTCGAAAGACTTAACGCACAAGCTCTTAGATGGACTCAAGCATGGCGAGGTTTTAACTTGCAAAAGCGTATAGACTTATATAATTTTAAACTGATTTCACTAATTTTATATACGGCCACTGCTTTACCTACTTTAGGAGAACGTCTCATACTAGAAGAGGAAAAATGGCTATCAAAACTTTTTTACTACAATTATGTTCCAACTCTGAAGAGAAGGAGGCCCGAATTGGGAGGAGGACTTGTTTTACTACAAAATATTTTACCCAAAGTTTTAAACGAGTTTTTATTGATATTAATTCTAAGCCACAGATTGAGTGGAGGAATGAAATATCAAATCCCAGCATCTTCATGGAACTTATGTTCGGGACTGATTTATCAAATGACTCAATTGCTAGATACTCAAAGGAATGGTCAGCGCTACAGAGAGTGTGTTATGGATCAGACCACCGTTGTTTGACTCTAGCACCACAATTGACATTGTTCGTCAAAAATACGATCGTATACCTTTTTTTAAGAATTTGTTTTATGGACCCAACCAGCTGGAAAGTATTGCACTACAAGAAAATCCCCTACGCTTCTGCGACATACAGAGGAATCTGTCTTCAAAACAGGGAGATTCTACTTTCCTTTACGTAGAGCTTCTAATGCGTATATTCCATTGACTCCCTGGTATTTAATTTTTTTTATGGATCTCCAAAATCCAAAGATGCAAGGTTGATTGCTAGAAAACATATGGAGGTTCTTGATTTGTCATGTGAATGGGAAAATAAAATTTTGCGTTCACTGATGAGTGTTAAGGATGGGCATAAGTTTACCGCTCAACTTCAAATATCGACGTTGCTAATTAAGTTCAACCAACATTGGATTGTGGCAAACTTTTCAATGACATTTATCATGCTTTTTGTGACTGCCCCTCCCTAAAATTATCAAGGAATTCATCGAGCTCAATGAAGCTTACATAACCGGCTTTAAGCACGAAGACTTAAAGGAAATATTCTTTTCGGCACTCCTTCCAGAGGAAAACAAGATCATGATGAAACTTGGTCATTGGTGCAGCTCTTCAGAACTGCAAGGCACTTGTTGCCCAACTCCTAACTCAAGGGAAATTTGTCGATGCAAAAGACCTTAGAGCAATTGTGATATCTGCTGCAGCAAGGTACTCTGCTCTGTCACTGAAAATTCCAAATACCAATGGTCCTACTTGGAACTATGGATCCGACGTAGTGAGATATTTCCCCTCATCTTCACCTCGTCTTGCTGGAGTCCTCGCCAGAATCATCTCAAAGTTCAAAAGCTTAAGAACTCCAAAAACCAGTGATTGTCTTCTGTTTTAATGTATCTTTTTAATATTTTTCTCTGTTTTGCTATAATATTACGTTATGTTCGTTTATTGTGATTTTATGTTTTGTTTGGTTTTAGTATTGCTTTTTATACCTCCTATGTAATTTGATGTTTTTAAGGTCTTAAAGAGGAAAATAATTTTAAACTACAATGTTTATTTATATTTGTTTCAACACTGCACAATTTTCCTTTTTTAATTTTATTAATATATATGTGTTATATTGTGTACGTTGTATGTATATTAAATAACGAAATAAAGACCTTGCTGAAGAGAAGAAAAAAATGTAGTTGGTGTTCTGTGGGAGATTACCGTTTGTTAAATAACGTTACAAAGACAGATAAATACCCAATGTCATCCATCTAATAAAAATGAAAAAAGTTTTGTTTGTTCAGTAAACTGGACTAAAGCTTATCATCAAATACCAGCCATTTGCACACCTTGTTGTTTTATCAATAAACTTGTATGATTTTCGGCTTAAAGATTGATTAATTTATTCAGTGGGTTGGCACTTGAATATATATAATATATATATATATATATATATATATATATATATATATATATATATATATATATATATATATATATATATATATATATATATTATATATATATATATACAGGGTCCCCCGATGAAATTGGCGCAAAAAATCTTTCTCACAAAAATTGAATAACTATGTTGTTAATAGAGATATTTATTTCAAATAAAATACATTTGAATGGGAAGGATTTCTTCTATCGGAATATTTAAAATAATCCCACTCCACGTCGATAACTTTATGTATGCGGCCCCTGAAAGCGGAGGTGATGAAGGAGGGCTTCTTGTTTTGAGCACCTCTATTAGTCCTTCCTTCAAGATCGCCCCAGGCAAAATAGGCTTTCGAATTACACCAACATTCTTATGAATTTGGGCTAACGGTGTTACTTCCGAAGTATCTGGACTCTGGTCTCACTCGAAGGTCTTCGGAACTCGTTTCTTCTAGAGTGTTTTCAATTTTGAGAAGAAAAGTTGGTCTTTACCCTCCAATTGTTTCAATATGGCGATCATTTTATAAAAGTAATAGGTTTAGTTTCTTTCTATGTAGCCTGATCTATTGTGTCCAAATATTAAACAATTTCGACATTGCTTCATCTAGCTAATGAATTCCAAGGATTCGATTTCATCTCCCAGTGGATTAATGGAGGGCACCTTTTTGGAATTACCCGTTGCGTTGATCACTAAATTGAAGCCTTTGGTATTCCAAAGCAGTTATTTTGGATCGTTGAAAATGGAAAACTTTTTAAGGAAAAATTTATCTAAAGCAGAGGCAATTCTGGCACGTAAAGAATTTACTTTGCAAAAAGGTTCCATCTTTGCATTTAGAGCTTTCGCAATATATTTTGCAAATATTGCCAAACCCATAGTTGAGTGTCACATCAAACGGTATCACCGTCTCTCGCCAGTGTTACCCTAAAGCAGTTCAACAAGACTGTAAAAGGATTATGTTCTTCGTCCTTTAGATCTAATTATATTGGAGAGGATATATCATTTATACGTCTCTCCATAGGATTTTCTTGCTTTGTTATTATGAGAGGACGATGAGATCTATCCTAATTGATACTATAGACTTCATTAGGATTGAGTTTTAAAATATCAGTGGCAATTAGCGCTAGGTTTACCGCCGTGCATTTGGAATTTGCACGAGGGACTGTGCTTGTCAGTTCTTTGTGCAAAGAGGCAGGATTTTCCCTACCCTTAGAGTTATTTACAATATTATCTCTGAGAAACTTATTTTTTGCAGCTACTGCTTCACAATCAGACATAAATTTGGAGTTTTTTTTCGAAGAGATAATATTATTTTGTGATGAGGACTCTAGGAGGACCCGCTTCTTTTTATTAGATCTTGTTTTGTTAAGAAGCTGTTCTCAGATACAGGAGAATAAGTTCGCTCCTACATACAAGTTTTTTTTTGTGAAGACATGCTTATTTTGGAATGAAGCTTGAATGAGAATAGAATCATTAGAAAACTTATTTTTTATTAGTTGTTATTGTGCCAAGACAAACTGCATTTTTAGCCACAAGACAAGAAGCTTGTTCCTCAAAGGAACTTGTAGTCTGATTTACTTGATCAGGTGGCTTATCCCCAGAATCATCAGTCATGGCAAAGTTTTCTCTTAAATGATCAATATAAAAATATACAACAAAACTGAACGAAGAAAAACATCGCACATTGTAGGACATCTAAATCAGACAAGCTCTCAGATCGACTAACTTGATTGATGAGCTCAAATTGATTAATTGATTGATCAAATCGATGAAAAGGTATTCACTGTGGATGCCACCTAAACCACAAGAACGATAGGTGGATTACAAGTGAGAATTCTGAGATTCGGCTAATGTGATGATCCTCTTCCTTGGCTACAACGTTATGCAACCCCACTTCTTTGAGTCCAGGCAGCGCCTGAACAAAGACTACCTTGACCTGCTGTTGATTGTGATAAAGCCTTGGATGGATAGATTACCTCATCTAGGATGAGTTGGAATGATAGGTTTGCAACAAGTACCACAACTCCATATATACTGCAAACATCAAGAGCATGCTCCTTCTTAGATACATTCTTCTTAGATAATAAGGGAATGTCTCGTTGACAAGTCGGAAAAAAGCAATACCTGGGCCAGATTGATAGAAGGAGACTAGAATTTGGAATAAAGGCAACTGTTGCAGATATTTCAAAAAGTCTTATTCAGACTCTCTTGGATACACTTACTATTGGTTTAAATACAGAATAGTTACCGGTACGTTAAAACTGGGAAACATTTACGATAGAAACGTGGATGAAAGGCTATGTTTTTTTTTGCAAAACGTTTTTAGAGACGTCAAAACATTTTCTATTCGAGTGTAGCATAGTTGGTGAAATGTTATATAGACTAAAAGAAAATTTCTTTGACCGGTACAATGTTTGCTTGAAGACGAAAGATTTCGTGTATATGTATGTGGACCCACATCAGGAAGAAATAAACCTGATCACCTCTAGATTGCAGTTCATGCTCTATAAATTTAAAAGCTCCAAAACATTACTTCCTCCGACATCGAACCCATTCTAAATAATTTTATATTTAATATGTAGACTAAAATATTGTGTAATTTCTTTACAAGATGGATGTTAAATTGAATTATAATTGTACCATTGTGTACAAAAAAAATCCTGTTCCTTCTTAGATACATAATCGAGAGAGTTATAAGCTAACGGAGGCCATGGCAGATATCGGGGAAGGTATGAATGAATATATTTTTGATTGTTTTGACTAGCTTGTACCGAATCAAGAAATAGGGTGAGAATAAAGTGTCTCCATTTAGAGTAGTGAGAGTCATAACAGAAATAATTGTTGCGATTACCTACCACTTTTCCTACTTGTATGAACTTACTCAGGTAGAATGTCATATCTCGAGGAATCCAAATTAGTTTTATATATACATACAAAAATACTTGAGTAATTAAAGTTTTGAAATAATCATTTGTAGGGTATTTTTCAAAATGACTATTTCAAACTTTAATTCCTCGAGAATTTTTGTATGTATAAAAAAACAAAAACTAATTTGGAATCTTTGAGATCCTACATTTGAAATCAATTATTTTAAAATAACATTTATATTGAGTACATGAGAGGCAATTGAATGGCAAAAAACTACTACATATGCTTACAACATAATTTTTCGTCTGTTGAGTTAACAATTAAATTAATTTGATTTCGTTCAACCTTCATAAACGATATCTATGCACTAGGGTAAAATCCTAGTGGATACCTGACTCTCAAATCCGAAAAATGTGAAAAAGGATCACCCTAATATCTATATAATAATTCACCATCTTTGTCCGTCCGTCTGTATGTCCGCACGCTATCTCCTCCCACATTTATGGTCAGATTTGAACTTTGAAGGTACCTATGGAATTCTTGGGTCAAGGCAGAACTAATAAAACTATTTGCAAAGTGATGGGACCAGAAATTAACCAGAAAAATCACCTGTTCGGATTTTACTACCTACTTTTCAAGGTAAAGAGAGGAAAAAAGAAAAAGAAAATAGTATATCATGTGACTTAAAACATATTCTTTGTACAAAGTCAAACTTTTTGAGGAATGTTTGTACAATCACCTTTTCCTGATTTTACTACCTACTTTTCAAGGTAAAGAGAGGAAAAAGAAAAAAAGCATCTCATGTGACTTAAAACATATTCCTTGTACAAAGTCAAACTTTTTATGAGGAATGTTTGTCCAAAACAGACAATTATTGTAACTCATTTGACATTTAGAAAACCTATTTTATCCCCACAAAATCCATGATACAAATTTTAAGAAACTTATGTAAAATGGACTTATGGGCGCCGTAGGCGCCCAAATATGATAGTATATATATATATATATATAGAGATAAATAGATAAATATATAGAGGTGAATGATTATGTACATACCTGACTGAACATGCCTTATAAAGTGGTCGTTTTCTGTAAAGATATCAATCAAACTTAAACTCTATTTATGTTGTTGATCTTACCTGAACTGTTTTCAA
This sequence comes from Caligus rogercresseyi, assembly GCA_013387185.1. Classification (NCBI taxonomy): domain Eukaryota; kingdom Metazoa; phylum Arthropoda; class Copepoda; order Siphonostomatoida; family Caligidae; genus Caligus; species Caligus rogercresseyi. Next base: position 24,056,191 of record CP045890.1, read on the forward strand.
GTGTAGACTGCTTAAAAGTTTTATTATTATTGACGACCGAGTCACTGGAGCCACCTATTATATTTACATCATTAGAAGTTGTCAAATTCGGATCAACTACCTGATCATTTTCATTAATAGTAGCATCATTGAAGTTATCCTGCAAACCATAGTCACCGACGGGGTCCTGATCAAATGCTTCAATATCTTTCTGACCATGAGGGTCAGCTGATTGAGCGGGGTCGATTTTCCCTGATGTTTGTGTTGAGTGCCCATCATGATCAGTGGATTCATTATTTGAATTCCCTTCTTTGGCATTCCCAGAGCCTTCTTCTGGCTCAGATTTGTGTAAGTCTCCACTGGAATCAAAAACTATATTGGGATCGGATGACTCAGTATTGTTTTCCAGGAGCGTTGTGGTTTTCTCTGATTTCTCTCCATGCCCTCCCCCTTGTTCTTTCTCTTTATTCCCCAAAATTTCAAGACCGTCTTGGTGCCCTGAAAAGCTGCCTTCCCTTTTTGCGTGGCGTACGAGTTCATTCAGTTCTGTGTCAACAACTTTTGGAGGGTCCCTTTGTGTGGGTGGATTTGTGGACTCCGTTTCGTCTTCATCTATAAAATCGTCTAAGTCTGTAGTTTATCATCTCTCGTATTATTATTTAATGATATGGTTGATTGTTTTCCGAGTTGCTTGGAACTAATAATATGATCGTTTTCCTCTGAATTTTCTTTTTTAGTATCTTCATTATCTTTTGACTGATTTGCGTCTTTATTACCATTGTTTTTATGCTCGTCATTACTAGATCCATCCAGATCTTTCGAGTCTTCATTCGAAATGTTTTCTGTTTCTCCTGAGAGAAGACTCCTCTCAAACTCTTGATTTTCTTCGACCGATGAACTTTCTTCTTCTGAGACCTTGATATTCTTTTGTGATTCAGTTATTGTATTTCGAGTTAAGTTTTTAGACTTATCAAGAGAACTTTCAGAAGAAGATCCATTTGCGTCTTCTTCTTCAAAATTTTCATGTGCAGAGTTCTCGGCTGTCTTTGTATCAGTTGAATCTTCTTCTTCTTCTCCATCTTGCTTATCTTCTTCAGAGTAGCTCCCTTTATATTTTTCCTCTGCTGTTGTTGTTTGGCTTAGAGTATCTCCTTCCGAGGGTTCACTTGACTCTTTACTCAATGAATCATTATCCGATTCATGTAAGTCATTATCTTCTACTTTAGAAACGGCTGGGTTTCTGAGCTTTGACCTAAAAATAATGATGGGTCTCTGTATAATATTGCACTTTTAGATATTTGATACACTAACCTCCACTTCCTGTGTCATCACCTGAGCCCTCAGAACTCTCAAACGAATCTATATGTAAGAACAAATCGTACAAGTATTACAAAAATGATCATCAATATTTATCTCGGCTACGTCGAGACAAAAGCCTTAAAATGTATTTATTGTCTATTATGCCTTTGGATAAGCTTATATATAGCATATCTTGTAATGCCATATTATTCATCGAACCTTGGATTCTTTTGATAGTTTGATATTTATATATACCAAGAACGGGATATGGTTAGACATATTCTTAGATACTTTCAGTCTCATTTGGTGAAACAATACTTTTGAAATTGTAGAGTTTTCTCATGTCTATTTGATGTTGTCCTTACATATTTTTGTAAAACTTTAATTTAAATTTTCTATGCACCTCAAAGAGAGCGAGGGAGACCTTCTCTGACTTATGTTCTATGCAGGCTCCGCATTCCAGATACGGACAATCCAACTTCAGGCATACTTGAGCTAAAGGCAAGCTAAGGTTTTCAATATTAAAACATGAATAAATATCCTCTCGGGCGAGGAATAATATATTTCGAACGAGATGTTTCAATCAACAAAAAATGAATGACTACTACTGCACATGAACAGAATGGATATTATCTTACATGAAATGAAGCCCTTCGGTCCTGGATAGGTTCTAATTACTCTTATTAGTAATTCAATGTCATTCTTTGTAACATACATGTAACAATAATACAGTTGATGACTGGTGATGTGTTTATATCGAGTCGAGCCAGTACTTCTTCAATATCGATATTTTTTACTGTACGATATTTTATATGTTCTTAGACTGTATTGTAAAGTAGGTCTTTTAGAAATATATGAAGATTTTCATTAAAATTTGAATATGTTTTATAAATATTTATATACGCAGAAATCCTATTTTAGATTTTGTTATACGTTATTTTAGCGTTATACACATCAAGCTTAATTATAAGAAACCTTATGTTTCCCTTAACACTTACCTACACTGTTTTTCTCATCTGCCGAGTCCTCTGTACTGTCAAAAGACTCTGCAAAACGTTAAAGGTATATCTCATCAATATTTCATATTTAAAAAAATCTTGATATATTTTTAAAAACATAATTATAAAAGAATAGAATTTGTCCCTTCTTTTCTCCAGGATTGATCTAAAAAATCATCATCGTGGTTAAGATTAATTATATGATATAATTCATAACATTTGTGAGAAATCAAACATCTTCTTGAATTGACTTTAGTTCTTTTTAATGGCTATATTTTATAACTTATGGCACTTCATATGATACGTCACCACAATTCTTATTTGAAGCAGAAACATTCAGCATCTGATTTAATGCTTATCCATATGGCTATAATGCTTCACAGACGCAATTAATTGAACCATTTAGCCCCAAAACAATTAATGTTATTTTCGTATATCAAGTTCTTAGATTCTATTTTTTGAACCTACTGTTTCCGTCATATCATAACTTTTTAAGTTGAAAGAAGCTTTATTTCACCAAAAGAAAATCGTACCAGTCAAAAATGACAACTTATCCTAAAACCCTAAAACAAAGGAAACCGATTTTAAAGAGGAAAGACTTATGCCCATTTAAATAATTTTATTTTGTCCAAATTTTTGAAATTTTATCATGTTTTGCAAAAAAAAAAACTGAGATTCCATACTGTTTTTGCTTTAAAGACCTAAAAGCAGAATAATATCATTATAGTTTTCTAGTTCTTACTATCATAATCTTCTTTCTCAACACTTTCTACTTTGGACTGTTTTGGATCCTCTGGATTTGTTTCTAGGGGAAAATAATATAATTTTCTTATGTAAGAATTAATATTTGAATTAAATAACCTTAGAAAAACTTACCTCCATCGCCTTCCTCGTCAGGAGAACCCTCAGAATTGTAAATAGACTCTAAAAGAAATAATGGCGGATTTGTTTCAAGATATAAAACTATTTTATGAGCGGTTTTTTTTTTTCAATTTGTTTTTATGAATCATTTTTAAAACGACTATGTTGCTATGACTTGATTCCAAGCTTCTGTTTAAAAGGTGGATACAAATTATATACATAATATATATATAATATTAAAGCTTTGTCATTATGTGTTCATTGAAAAGCCCAGACACATATAAGAAAGTTCCGAGTCAATATTTGAGGGGCATAAAAATACTACTCTTCAGTCAACCTGTGATTAAATCTAAAGGATGTTAAGTAAACTGGTAGACCCAACTACATTTATTTACCTTTTTCTTATGACATTAAATAGAAAAATCTACAAGTACCAACACTAAACAGGAAAATATATACTTTTTTCACAAAGTTAGCTCAGTTTTTTAATTAAATGTTACACTATTCTTAGGTTGGTCAATCTATGACATCATGTAATCAAATATTACAGACTAATTTTCTTTGCTTGAAATTCATTATCAAACCGATTGGGATTGATAGTGTTTCATAGTCAAGTACAAGATCTATCAAATTTATGTGTGTGTGAGTGAATGATCATCAAGATGTGTAATTCATTTATATAATTATTTATATTACTTTCATAATCTTCCTTGTCCTCCTTTTCTGTTTCAGATTCTTCTGCATTCTGTGAGTGGATGTCTTGAGAAAGATGATAATTGTTATACACATATGACTATTATTAGTTCGAATATATTCAATTACCTCCACTTTCCTCATCGTCATCTAATGTTCCATCAGTGGTAGGAAAAGATACTGCAAAAATACATATAAAACTTTGAAAGTAATTTCTATTTTATATTCTTTTTTGACTTCAAAGTTGATCGATTTAAATGTTATTAACCATTACAAAAAAATCAACCTAGTTCTTGAATTTAACTTAATGGATCAATATAAGTTTCAAAATATCCTTCTAATAAAAGCTTTCAACCCTTATAAGGAATAGGACGTATATTTGGGATCACATGTTAAATATCAACCATTATAATGAAGAACCTAAAAAGTGATACAGGATACAGGATATGAGTAATCAATAAAAAAATGTTGTAAAGCTATAGCGCTCTTTTGTATTTTGTAGAGGAAGTTGTTCTTCGACTACAAAGACAATTAACTTTGGAGATATCAAGGCGAAGACCTTCATTGCTAAAATGATAACCGCAAATGAACCCCTCCATCTCTAGAAGTTGAAGACAATTTTATTTTCAAATGCCACAAGGTAAGTCGCTCTGGAACTCAAACTATATTCCCTTTTGAAAGTTCATTGAATTAAATATTATATTATACATCGGTTTCTCAATGACAAAGAATAGAACTCTAAAGTATATCTGAATTATGTTTATTTTTTGTAGTTATAGTTTTATTAATCTTAAGTAATATCTTTTATATATGTTATAACGTTATTTCAACTCCTATATTCGAAGTAACTTTGTACTACTGTAATGTTTATTGATTTACAATTTAAATGGATCTAATTTTAGTCATATGCTTTTAGAACTTTGAATTCCACCATAAAACTATTGTCAGTTCAACAAGCAGTGACATCACTCAGTACAACAAATTTCAAATATTTATTTGTAATTGAGATATACATAATAATACTATTCTGGGATTCCGTACTAAAACATGCTTGGTACAAGGGAGAAGGTGAATGAATAGATATAATTGGTATTATAAAAATATGTAGGGATAGAGAAAAGGTGCTCTTTTTTGCAATGTGATCGGCAGAAAGAAAAGAAGAGAGGATTACAAAAAAACCCGTTGCCGTTATGCTTTAAAGTATCACTTCACTCGAAGCTATTGAAGAGTAAATATATACTCAGAGAGGTGTTTAAACCATCCTTAAAATGCTATTTGTCTCTTCTTCGTGGGTCTAGATCCATTTCATTTAGGAATCCTTGGAATGGATTCCTCCTATTTCACATATTAATTGAAGACTGTTTATTATGTTTCGTCCAATCTGTCGATAACTGGGCCATCACTCTGACTATCGAACGTAAAAAAGAAGACGGGTTATAAAATGAATAAATCATATTTATTGATGAGTTTGCGAGAATAATCTTTTTAATATCCCTAGACGTATTTTGAAGTACAAAATTCCTATTAAAAAGACTCCACCAATATTTTTTTTTATTACATTACTCAAACCAAAAAAAATTAACACTTAGAAAATATTGTCTAGTTCTATAAAAAATATAATAGATTCGCGTAAAAAAATTTGTAGTGAGTTTATAAGGACTATTAGATAACATTTTATATAGTATTGGTCAACATATCTGTGATCACTTTGGAGTAAAAAAATTAAAAGCATTCAACGAAAACATTTGATTTAAGTTATTTTTAATTGCATGTGACGTAATTATCGGACCCCTATATTAAAAAAACATCTTTATATACAATTTGTAATTTTGGGTTGCCATTTTCAATTTCATTTTATGTCGTTGTAATTCGCCTGACTTAATAATGATGATTTCTCAGTACCCAATTTAAGAATAACTATTTTGATTGAGCCACTATATTGTAATTACTTTTAATTTTTTGTACATGTCGGATAAGACTCTACAACAGCTAAAATGCTTCCTGGCCCAATTGACCTGAATTTTACAAATCAAGGCCACTGAACAAGAATAAGATGTTTAAAATAGTTTGTTGGCTCTCATTTTAAGATATGCGCCCTCCTAAGAATTGCCTTGAGCGGTAGGCTTCTCTACGGCATGCCGTATTCAAACTTGGTTAAATGTACAACATAGTGTCACGAAAGCTGATTAAATCCCATATCTTTGTTATTTGGGACCTGTAAAGCATGATGCAAGTCCAGCATATGGTGTCATTGCATTGGCAAAGATCAAAGCAACTACTCAAATGGGTCCGAAATATAATTAAATTTTTATCATATAAAAAACTACCAGTTTAAGGTTTGTGTTCAGCTCTCATGTCCTTATGCTGGTGTTTATACCTGTGAGATAGTCTCTAAAAATGCCTTGCAATTGTTTGAAAAAGCAGACAGCTTCTGCTACATTTGTTGTGAGGTAACTTTTTCGCCAGATGAGTATAGACGAGTGCGATGGTAAAAGTCTATCACCTCTACTTTGGCTACAAGATTGGGGACAAAAGGGATCCACATGTTTTGTTACAATATCTATGCAATAAATCTATGGTGGTGGCTGAGAAAAAAGAGAGAGTCTGTGCCATTGGCTGTTCCGATGGTCTGGAGGGAGAACTGTAGATTTGTGAGTGATGAGCGTGGGGAGCATTTCCATTAAGAGATTCCAATGATTGGAAAGAGACGCCAAAAGAAATGAAGACCATCCATGCATGCGGGCTTTTGTTGTATGTTGAGGCGAGAGCGACATCAAATGAGTACAAAAGACAGAAAACAAGTAGTTTAAGCTATATGTCATCCAAATGTTCTCATGTGTTCTGGTAAGGATGTCTTTTGCTGCCTTTGGATATTGGAAAGCCTGTTTATGTGTCAATATTACTATTATCAATTATTTTAAGTATATGTATCTTAAAAATGAATGCCAGTCGAAAAAAAATTGTAATATTTAAAATAAGTGCAAAAGAATTGGTAGAAATTTGCTAATATGGTTCCGGAAGCATACGACTTTTGAATATTTGTTGTACAGTGTAATACAACCGTCAGGCTCCTCTGTCAAATTTAAGTCCATTTATTTTATTCAGTTTGAGCAGCTTCAATGCGTATAAGTATATAGCGATGAGAAAAAATTATATGTACCTAGGAATGTCCACTCGTTTATATAACTTGTTTGACCACAAATGGATCACAAGTTGCGTTTTGTGATTTGTAATGCCTATATTCGTTCTTTTAACGATACTTTGGGCTAAGAGTATAAATGTATATTTACATCTATATGTACATTTGATTCCAAATTTGCCCGATAAAAGTTCCGGTATTTAGCAGAAATACGTCAAGACCGATCTATTTGACTTAAAGTCTTTAGAAAAAATATTTCTTAATCGTATCGCTTAGGTGTTAATTAATTGTAGTGATTGGCCAATATTGTAATAATACTACGCTAATTGATAGGAAATACGAAACGATATTGTAATTCAGAAAAATATTGATTCGGTTTTTGATTTACTTCCGATAAATACCGGAACTTTGAATGGGATAGTTGGGATCTGATGCATATATTTAAATGTGCAAAATACTGTTAGCCGAAGTGTTATACTGAAAATGAATAAATAAAAAAAATATATGCATTTATACAAATACATGTTTTACAAATTTATTAGGATCTTAAGGGATTTCCTCTAGAAATAGTTACAGTCTTAGGATTTTTTAAACTTTTATAGATTGTTTTATTATATAGATTTTTTATACTGTCACCTCTTTTGAATTTAATGTATGTAAGAAAATATCAAGCTAATAATATTTTTCTTATAAACCCGAATCCTACCTGATTCTCTGCTATCTTCAGGAGAAGGAGTTGTGACCGGATTAGCTTTCTTTTTTGCCTGGTTCTTCTTGTAAACAATTTTAAAATTGTAAGGAACATGGGAAAATATAACTTCCTTGGCCTGAAGTTTATCCTCAGAGTGGACAAATCGAGGAACAAAATAAAGACCCCTTTTTGTTCGATAAATCAACATCTTCCCCATGGTTAGAAGATGTAAGCTTTCGCTTGAATCGTATTTCCCATATTTTATTCCTCATTGAAGATTCCTTGTCAGTAAGATTATCGTCCTTATCCTTTTTAATACCATTAGATCTGCAGAGAAAATAAATAAAATAAAATAAAGAAACTGTGTATCGAATTTTTCTTGGAGTATATTGAATTATATACTTAGTAATGAAAGAATCTTGTATAGAATTATCTTTTTTTCGCCCCAAAACAAAATCTGAGCCATGAAGCTTGTTTTCGTAGTTGAATCCAATCCCTGTGAGTCCTCGCCCCCTTGTTTGAATAACAAAGAGAATCTCCTCAGATATGTGGTGCTAAACCATCGAGCAAGATAGCTGCAGTTCCCCAGTATGGACTGCTTGCAAAGGCTTGGATATTTATACTGTCCAAGGAAATCTCGAAGATCCTTCACTTTATTGTTTGACTCCTTATTTGTCACTAGTAGGAATATAATAAATAAAAACATTGTACTTTTTGTATATTTTATTTCAAAGGAAGAAAATCCAAATACCATCATTGAAGAGAGAGAAGCATTTAAAAAATAGTTAAGCGATATCAAGTCGTACTAGGAGTTTTAATGACGGTACACCGACAAGTAGGAAATATAACATTTGGTAATGTTATTCATCCCGCTTACATCATCAAAATCTTTTGCTACAATAGAAGTATTACAAACAATAAGATTTATGATTACTCACTGTATAGGAAAAGCATGAAATAAACATTCCTGGCATTTTATATCCCTTGATTGATATCACAATCTTTAGCGCAAGTAGCATGTAATTTCTCATGGCTGTAAATTTGACTTCATTTGCCTCCACTATTTTTCCTTAAATCACTTTCTATGTACATATGGCGTGATTAAGTATACATTTAGTGGCAGTCTCATGCAATTTTTTGTTAATTTTATCCCTTATCTTATTTTCCGCCTCTTAAGAAAATCCATACGCTTCATTACTACTTGCCATGATTCTTTGGCTCAATTTAAAGGTATTCATTCCATAACAAATACGAAATGTCGAGCTTAAGTAATTAATACCCAAAACGATCATTTCACTTTTTCCTGAAATCTGTTTGTTACTAAACAATTGTTGTTTCATTATACGTTATATAATTATAATTCATAGGTAAAAACTAATAGAGGCCTAACAATAAGTAAACCTTCAAGGCTGTAAGGCCTTCATATTTGGATGAGACGTTTTATGGTGACCCTTTCCAAGACACTCCTCGCAAAAAAGTCCAACGGTTCAGGTCTGGGCTTGAGCCCGGCCACATGATGAGAAGTCGGACATGTGGGCGCGGCAGAATCTTGGACCTTCTTGGACGTTTATTATAAAGCACCATCTTGGGTGTATTTATAGCTGCCATTAAGATAATTGGTTCTCAGCCAAGGCAAACAACGTCCACCTCAGGACCTTGTAGTAGACAGCAGTGTTCATCTTCTCTCTGTGCTTGAAAAAGTACAAAAGCATCTTCTTGTCATTGCTCGACACAACCCCCAGTATTTTGCGGGTGCTTCGTTCGATTGGTGCCGTCGACTCTGAATCTAATGATTTGGCAATATACCGATAATTTCGCCTGTTGAATCGTCCATGGTAAAGATCTTCTTATCAAAGAAAATCTTCACTCGAACGCTGGACTTCTTGAAGTACTCGATCACCTTGTTGCAACGTTCAAGACGCGTTTACTACAAGTGACCGATGAGTAGGTATCAATGAGGCCTTGAATACAAATTAATTCCCAAATCCTAGTGAACAGCCGTCCTGATAGTCTTAGAGTGGCTTAGAAGGAGACAGCTGTAAATTGGTCCCATGGATAGAATTCTTTACGCCACATCATAATTTCTTTTAAATGACAGGATGTTATTTTAAGACAACATATCCTTGTCGGATAAATAAATAAATATATATATATAATACAGTTTCTAGGAATGCAATCAACAAGTGTTCAGAAAATGAAATGAGTAAATTCTAAAACCTTCATTAATGATGCAAGATAATGGGATAGTGACTCATCTATATATCTTATATCGATTTGTTATATTATCTACTCCCTTGAGGAGGTCATGTACTTTGTCATTCTCCTTTAGGCAATAGGAACAAGGACGATCAAATTCGAATAGCATTATTAATCATTTAAAAAATTGTAGATCCCTACTCCCATTTTACAAAATTATATTATAAATTACTTGTAATACATTAAAATAAATAACAAATTACATTGGTAACCGAAATCGTTAAAAATCATGGAAATATTATAAAATAGTTGAAGCATTTGTTGTAAAATACACCTTCCGTCTATTTATCTCCGTCAAAATTCAGTACTTCAATGTAATCGATTGTTTTCTATTTTTCCTTAAACAATTCTTCCAAGCACATTTCTTTTTATTTGAATCGTAACATAGTTTTTTAAACGTCCACCATTTGGATTTTTAATACAAATTGACCTTACCTTTCCCCATTTTTCCTTTTAGTTTCTGTCATGTTTAAGCAGGTGTTGAGATTGAACCATTAAGATTAAAACTGAAAGCTAGTCAGCCTTCTTAAAATAGTGTAATTAAAAAATGAATAAATAAAAGTTTTGAACATTTTCATAATAAATATATAAATTTTAACCAAAAATATAAAAATGAGTCAATCTCAACGCAACCGATGTAATACAGGGGTGATGCTTTCATCCAATGATCGTTTCAAAAGCGAAGACTTCTTCCTTACCACAGGAACGCATGTCTCCTTCAGGCATCGGAAGCTTTGCTTGCAGTCACTGATGGACTCACAACTTGTGTCTAGAAACAAAGGCAAATCCCAAAATAAATTATTTGTTTCTAAGAGCATTAAGCCAAAAATTAACATTTTTTGCTACTAAATTGTAAAATACCTCATCAGAACTTAATCTGGTATCATCAAGTATATGCCATATGTTCAAAATTGAAAGAAAAAAAAACACAAAAGCTTTTAAAGAGATCTTTTTGCATAAAATATTATTAATAATCGCTTAAAATTATAATGGGTTTTATTTAATAAATTGAATTCAATGCATAGGATTATATAATTATGTTAATCAATTATATGTAATAGAGAAATTTCATCTATCAATACTTTACCTCCGAAATCATTCAAAGCATACAAATATCTTATAATTTTTAAACATATATTAAAAAATATATATTCTCATTATCAATAAAATTGAACCAATAATATACATTCCTAAAAATTGTCCTAATCACGTTATTTTGCATTAAATTTATAAGATATATCTTATGAACTATTATCATACTTTTGAAAACGCTTGATTTTTACAATATAAATCGGTTATTATGTGTTTTGAAACCTACAGATTAAGAAGGAAAAAATAGAAGTAACCTTAAAATACTGTATTGTCAATTACCAATTTCTATTTGCTTAATTTTTATACTCTATATAAATATATAATATAATTTCGTATTAATATGCCATACAAAAGAGAATTGTAATTTTAAAGAAAAAAAAATCTGGACCCCAATGGAAAAACTGAAGTCAGATTAAGATTGTGGGTCTTTTTTATGAGAATGATATTATGACCCAAAATTCGTTGACAAGTCTTATTTAAACCTAGTTGATATTCGTTAGTTTAAATTTTTCAAGTTTATGATATATCATGCTTTAAATTAAATATGTAAATGAAGTTTGATATTAAAAACAGAAATTAAATATGTTATTCCTTAAATTGCTTAAAATTCAGCCTTCTATTAAAGCTCATACCTTATTTAATGAAAATACTGACTCACTTTGGTGGGATTGAAGAGAATCGCTCACGTAGAAAAAGTTTCCTGCAATTGCTTCGAGAAATCCCCGAGCCTTAGATTTCAAGAGTGAAAAAGTTCAATGACATGCTTAATATATTATTTTTTCACAACATTGTTAGAAAAACTTTAACAACGATCAAGATAAGAAAGAAGTTCCAAATATGAAGTATATTTTCATTTTCTAATCATTTCTTCTCGGTTACAATAGCAAATGAAATATAAATATGTCATTATTATTACTTTCATTTCATAGTGCATGATTCTTTGGACTTATATAATAACATGAACAAATTATTGGGTAATATTTTTTCTATAAAAAGTGTAAATGAGATTCATAGACTAAAATAACGCAAGATATAAAATACTCCATGGATAGTTGCACAATTATAAATATATATTTAAACATCTCCAGTTTAACATTATTTCCAGTCAGAAAAACCCAATCCTTTATATATAATTTAAATAAAATTAAAAGATTCATTTAAAAGATTATTAAATATAATTCGTATCATGCTTCTATTTTCGGGGCAAATAATTGGATTTTTAGTACTTATATTTGTGAATATTTTTGTAGTTAACAAAGAAAGACATAAATGGAGTCTTTAGTTGGGAACTTATAGAACATGGAAAATATTTCAATTTTTATTTACATTAGATAAAAACGGTTGTTGTGATGGGTAAAATATGTTTTGGTTTCCTTATATTTGGAGACAAGCGATAAGTGATATACGATAACTATAATAAATCAGACTTCAAATATTAATATCGATCGCAGACATGATGTTTCTTATGTGCCAAATTATTACATAAATAGATGGTGTTCCTGGTATAAGTTTATTTATCTAAAGTAAATCAATGATTTGTAAGGTTGGATGTTTAAAAGTTACATACTGATATCCTTCTATTTTTATACTGTGATGTCCTGAATTTATATAAGATGAGGTAAAAAAGGAGATTGGCGTTTTGCAAGAACGCATACTATCCATGAGTCTGGTTTAATAGACAGCTTTATATTTCCACCATTATTTGGTGTGCTAAAAGCAATAAAATATACATAGGTATAATATGATAACATCAGATAGCCTCGAATAGTTTATCTGTCCACTTTGTTATTAAATGTATATTTAAATCATATTTGTTTTCCGAAAGGATAATTTCCGTTCTTACACCATATATTGTGATTTAAAAAGCTGATAAACACTTTATTTACTTGTTTAACGAGTTTTTAGTATTTTGAAGTAAAAGCACCAATAAAACTCTATATTATAAAACCATTATATATGTCATTCAACTCTTTCTCTCATGCCTTTGCGAACATTTTGATATGAAAATTCCCACGTGAGTTTCCGTCTTTGGATCGAAAGGTGGAGGAGTTCCACTTGGTCATCTCCGAAGTATTGATCGATCCTTTTGCTTAAAACTAAGAGCACGATGCGCTGAAGGCCATCTAGGAAAAAGAAAAGGTATATTAACGTATTTAGGGAGTAGGAGTATAAGATAATATATTGTCGCAGTATTCATTTAATTAATTGAAGGAAATGCCGTTGGGGGCGAATAATGACATTAATTATTATGTATGTTGAGGTGGTGGTAAGTAATTGTCAAACTCTCTAAGGATGTACATCTTTTAGAGATGTGTTTTTACGCATACATAGATTATCATATACTTAGGTTACTCTAAAATAATATAATATAATTGTGCATAATAATATTTATAAATAAATCAACGTATAACCTATATAATCAACCTATTCAAGTGAATAAAGGATAAAAGCTAACTGCTACCAACTACCATAATACCAGGAATAGCTGAAAAATATACATATTGTTGTGATAAGTATAATTCATGATTGTGTTGCTTCAGGCAACTTTAACCTACGTTTTTAACTTCCCTACAAAATCAAGATTAGCTACCTATCAGCAATAGTTTTTGAGATAATTACTTATGTAAGAGCTGATTGAGTTCCCAACAGAGCAGTTTTGAATCTTTTTGGGTTCCGAATTAGTTTATAGGTTAGTTTAGATGCCATCCGACCATTGTCATTGAAGTATCCCAGAATGCTTAGAAAAGGGTAAACAGTGTTCGCAAGACAAAGTATTTGGCCCTCGGAATGAATCTTTGACTCTCCATCATGATATTTATCTAAATTCGACCGACTACATCAATGAACTATGAGGAAGTTTTTCTTTGAAATAAAGTAGGGCGTATTTTTTTCACATGAACGTTGCGATTCAGCAAGATAGTGTATCAAAAATGAATATAAACATATTCTTGCGTGGCTCAAGAACAACATCATACTCTGGCCGAAGAACTTTGGGACGTCAAAGAGACCTGATATCAACCATTTGAACAGACAATCCGGGTGCGTATTTAAACCCAAGGCCTAAATTCGTAATTCAAATTTAAGCATTCTAAAGGCAACTGAAATTGTGAAATTATTTTTTATTGCACCACATACAGGGGTGGCCAAAAGTAGTGATCAATACATTTTGCTTTCTAACTGGAAAAATATCCAATCCTTCTGTGGATTATTTTTTCGAACAATAGTGCTCATATGCCCTAATTGTATGACTGTTGATTTTTTTTCTTCTAAAGATATTGTTTATATTAAAAAGTGATTTGCATAATCGAAACAAGTGAAAAAACACATGTGCCATAGTGCCACCAACAGAATGTCACGAAAAAGATGAGTGACATTTTCAGATAGAGGAAGGAATTTTCCGATGAAATGATCTATTAGGAGTTGATTTTAGTCCAGTTTTGACTGAGTAAGAGCGTTTTTTCTGATTGGTCACATTTCTCCGTGCAAATCTTAACTCTCAACAACAAAGCGGCCAGGGCAAACATCAAGGCCCTCGCCTTGGCCGGCCAGAGCATCGTGTTTATCGCCAAGGCGTCCATTCGGAAGATCCTGAGGGCCGTCAAGGCCAAAGATTGTAAAACCAATATGGGCATCCGCACGGGTAGGCCTATCTCAGCCACAACGTCCTCCAAGGTGAGAAAGAGTAAGGATATGGCCAGAAGGAACCCTATCCGCAGCACGGTCGACATTATGGAGGTCTGTAACGTGTTTAGGACGTCCTCGAGACGCATCGTGGCCAAGGCCAGCCTTAAGTCCCTAGTAACAAAGGTTCGGCCGATCATTTCAAAAGCGGCCAAGGTGAAATGGGCAGTGAAGTGCAAAATGTTGCTAGACTGGCTCAGTAAAAATAAATACCCACAAGGAGGTCCAAGAAGCTTCTGTGATCGGGTGAAAAGGTTTTCGTTTTCGATCAGGTGGTGAACACATACAACAGGAGAATCCTCAACCTAAGGTAGATATCAACCTTCAGTCCGTGGCCAAGTCCCAGTATTCGGCCTTTGTGATGGTCTTCGGCCTCTTCTCTAGCGACGGGAACGTCATTCTGCCTTTTTTATTCCAAGGGCGTCAAGATTAATGCAGTCTGGTATTTGGAGAATATGATCCTTGACATCGAAGCCTGAGTCGAGAGCGTCTGTGGAAAGAGGTGGACCTCCAAGGTCTGCCTGATGCAAGACGGTGCACCGCCACACACAGTGAACGTTTTTGGAATTACCTGACCGCCAACTGGGGCCAGGAAGCCTTCTGGCCCAAAAAGTTTTGGCCACAAACTCGCCGGACTTCAACCCCTTGGATTGTTGGGACGGGTCTGTGCTAGAGTCTGTGGTAAATGAAAGGAGTCACTCCAACATCGACAGCCTCAAGAAAAAGATTAAGGAAGGGTAGGATGGCGCCCTGAACGTTCCAAAAGTCAAGGACGACTGTAACTCGGTCATCAGCCGAATGGAGATCGCTGTGAGCGTAGTGGGCGGTCACTTCATTTTGATTTTTTCTCACACAATTTCGTTGTTTTGGAGCTACAGCTTTGAATTTTTAATGTACTTAAGGGCAAATATATTCCTTCTAACTGACAAAAGGCATCTCTGTACTAAACTCATTATTGACTAGGAAGCGACTTCCCAGCGGGCACTACTTTTGACCACCCTTTCATATTAAACTCCGAGTTAAGAAGACATTACAAATTTAATAGTCTAAATTTTTTTTCAACAAAAAAAATAGTCCCTCAATTCTTTCAAACAACTGCTACTGTTAACATGTTTTAATTTGTTTTTAAATGTATATGAGTGCATTTTTGCCTGTTTATTAAGCTAAATAGTGTTCCTCTTGAAGATACGAATTTCTCGGTCAGAGCCCTAGGATCTCCAATAAAGCAATAAGTATCATTCTCCTATTATGGGTGTTTCTTGTAAGTAAGAAATGTTTATATATTCCAATGAAACCCCACCTTCTAAAATAACTTAAAGGGCACTAAAAGCCAAAACCGAAAAAGAATTTCCTCTACGCAAAAATAGCAAAAGAGGCAAATTAAAATTGTCATTGTCCGGAGGAATGGGGATCATATCTCACGGCATGAATAGAATAAATTAATAAGAATCCTTGACACCGACTATATTCGTTGCCTATCAGCGGTAAATGAATTATTATTCAACTTTGAGGGCGTAAGTACATTAATAAATGGGCAATCATTTACGTAAATGATGAAGCTTGAAGTCAATACGTATATAAAATGGTAAAAAACTACACCCTCTTGTTATCCACCTCTGGTCAGATGCTGAGAGAATGAGTGAAGAAAGAAGAGATAAACAGAGAATAAATGGATTTATTCCTGGTGTCACTGAAAATATTGTTGATGAAGTCCTTAAAAATTATTACATATCATTGTACCCTTTCAAGAATAAAATGCATGTTGAAATTGTGAGATCAGAGCTCAGTCCACTAGGCAAAGTTCTTGTATTGTCTAGATAAAAATCTTTTGAAGGCTTCCAATCGATGGACTTTACAATTAAAACTGCCTCAGCAGGTAAAGTGCGATTTCAGAATTCTCGAAAAGCGCCATTTTGAACAGTGTGGAGAAACTGAGGATCTGTAAATTATAGAACAAACTGAATGAGGAGAAGAAGAAATAAACTCTAAAGTACAAACTCAACAAGGAAAAGATTATGATAACTCTAAACGAAAACATATGGAACCGAAGAGAAAGAAGGTCCTGAAGAATCGAGAGAAGACAAAAATATGGATCCTAAGGATCCAAAAACTCCGACAACCAAACAGGAATGCCATCAACAAACACAATAAATCCTATATCTGGAAAATCAGGTAAAAAAAACAACCACCAAAAACCAATCAAGATAGACATGTTCTTTGAGTCAGTAGCTGAAATAATGTTTCCACAAAAACCAAAAAATAATAATAATGATCAGCTGCTCCTATATAAATACTCAAAATTTCAAAGCGGCAAACTCTGAGCTTAAATTAAGAACATCTTAGATATTCATGATAGCGGACCCTTATATTCTTGAAACTTTAACTTAAATGGATATACAGTTCACAGCAAACTTGGGTCAAAACCAAGAGCTTGTATACGCACAGCTGATCACTTGAACTCGTGGATAGTTCCTGAATTCTCTGATAGGGATGTTGTACATTATGCTTGAAGGTGAATCTTCCTAAAAGGTTAGTCCCTTCTAGAGCTGTAAAAAAATTACTTTAAGGGAGATAGTCTTGAAAACATATTGAAGAAAATAATATTATCATAAAAAATGAGGAAATAAACCGACTTTCGTCACTCAGAAAGTTAGCTCTATAATAGATATTACTATTATTAATCAATATGGTCATAGGAACTTTGATATTAGTGGTTGCCATGTACATAGATCTCAGGCCATCTATGTCATACCAACAATACATAGTTTTCAATTTTGTTAAATATAGCTGACCAATCAAGGAATCTGAGGAAAACCGACTGGAATAGCTTTAGATGCTATACACTGAATCGCTGCCTGTAATAGGATATTGTGTTGGTTTTATTTATAAGTGTGCTGAATCACTCTATAAGGTGATTAATGAAACTCTGCCTTATTAGAAGCACAAGAAAAGATAAAATAGTTCCATGTGGAATACAGGTCTTGCTAGTTTAAGACATAAACTTAGCAAGCTTCAGCCAAAGCGAAACAGAACCTCTCATAGGGTGAATATCTAGTCACAATTTGTAGCAATACTGCGGGACCAAAAGACATTGCTAGACTGATAAGAATTCAGAGACCTATCTCCGAGATTATTGGCTACTCAAAACCGGACATGGATACGCTCAATCACCAACCGAATCCCAAGAAATACTACCGAAGACATACATCCCGGATGCAAAATCACTCTGTGATAAATCCCACACTGCAAATATCCAGTTTGATATTGACTTCGTGGACTACAACAAGGTACGAGAATCCTTTAAATCCTTCAGGGCGTATAAAAAGCTCTGGACCTGATGGACTTAAACCAATCATACTACATCAGATTGACACAACCTAATACGATACATTTCAAAACTTTATAAAGGGATTCTTAGTAGGGCTACCCTCCCATAGCTGGAGAAAAATGAAAGTTATATTTTGCCAAAACCAGGTAAGGATGATTATAGTTTGGACTATAGACTATAGTTCATTCAGGCCAATTACTTTTTCAAACTTTCTCTTTAAGGGTCTGAAAAGAGTCGTTCAAATGTAAATTGAAGAGACAAGTCCAACATTTTTCTGTAAACATGCCTATACAAAGGGCTTATCAACAGAAACGGCATTGTCACAGGCAACATTCGTAATTGACAAATCCATCTACACAAATCAATGAACACTCGCGGTCATTTCTGACTGTACTGCGACAATTCAATGACAAAAATAGGTATACCAGTTAGTATCAGATCATGGTAAAGAAACCTCCTAAAAAGCAGAACTGAGACCGCTGATCTTAAAGGAGAAAAAGTCTGCATTAGCCCAACACGGGGTAGTTCTCAAGGAGGTGTGCTTTCACCTTTGATATGGAATATGATCGTGGACACCCTACTTGATTTTAGAAAAATAAAGATGCAGTCAAAGCTGTTTGCTATGCTGATTACAACCTTCTGCTAATAAGCAGACATCATCCTCACACTCTCGTTTATATATAGATATGTATATATTCACGGAATATATATAATTCAAGGAATATCCATGCCATTAAGTATCTTCTGAGGAATATTTATATGATCTCAATGCTATTCCCTCCTTCGCCCTTTGTGTCCATATATATAAAAAATATTTAAAAATATTTTGTTTGTTTGTAGTGGACACCATGTGCTGGATTTGAGAAAATATTGAAAATAAAGAGAAGAGAGAGGTGCTGAAAACGTTTATTTGCTTTAACTTTTTTCTTTTATACAGAATAATAAAAATAATAATTTATTTAAGTGTTATTAGGAACAGATGTGCTCAGAATCAAAAGTTTGTTCTTTACTGTGAGATCGTGGTGAGTAGAAATCTTTAAAGGCAGGACTAAATATCATACTTATTCTTCTGTAATAAAATATATTATATGTAATGTGTATTCACACAAAAGAAGAGTAGACAAATATTCAAATAATGGTAGGAATTACACGTAATATATTACATAAAATGCATCATGGTTCAAATATCATTCAAAGATCTTCGAGCGTTTGGTTTCAATTCCGTGAATGATTGATAAATGAAATATGTAATGAGGTTTTATAAAGTTCCGCCTATCTTATTTACGAAAATTGGGGTTCCATACCCACCGTCCATGGGCCTTCGGGTTCGGCTGATCATATCTTAACTATGACATATTGGGGTTCCAAACCCACCACCCATGTGCCCTCGGGGTTCTGCCTGTCACAGCTATGGAAATTGGGTTCTAACCCACCGCCCTTGGCCCTTGGGTTCTGCCTGTCAAGCTATGATATATTGGGATTCCAAACCCACCACCCATGGGCCCTAGGGTTCTATCAGTTCTCAACTTTAACATATTGGGGTTCCAAACCACTGCCCTTAGACCTCGTGTTCCGACGATCACAACTTTAACATATTGGGGTTCCAAATCCACCGCCCATGGAAACCTCCGGGTCTCGTCGCCAGGTCCCAGCTACGATACATTTGGGTTCCAAACCCACCGCTGTGTTCAAGCTGTTGATATTATCATCGGTTTCAAAACTCCGCGGCCCCATTTCCCCTTTGGTTCTGCCGATTACAACTAGGCATAATGGGGTTTCAAACCCATCGCCTATGGACCCTTGGGTTCCGGGAATCATAACTGTAGCATAATGGGGATCCAGAATCACTTGCCAATGGACCCTCTGGTTTTACCGATTACAACAATGACATAATGGGGCTCAAAAAACCGTCCATATCTAAATATATCATTTCATTGTTATCAGATATTTGCATAAAAAATTCAGAGAAGTTAGTCTATTGGATAAATTTAACATCCGAGAAGGAAATGAACATCATATAAATAAAGAAAATCTACTCATTTCTAGGTCAGTTGGCAAATATGCTACAAATATACAATTAATAGGGTTAAGAATAAATTATTTTTAATATGTTTTGTTTGTATTGAATTGCTCAAGTTATTGATGGGAATATAAATTTAAACATAAAAATGAATTATTTGTAGAACGACTAAATATCCTAATTTCGTTTTTTAAACATCTACTGCACTGGACCACTTCATTAAAACTCTTTAAGAGTAAATATAAAACTGTTTTTCTGTCTATAACGCAGGAAACACGAATACCAATCTATTTGTTATGATTTAAAATATTAGCTTACCAAAGTTATGAAAACTTCTCTTCCCCCTCCTCTCATTGTTGTTGAGGCGTCTTATCCAAAGTGTTCTTATGCTTTATTGCTTTTTGTTAAATCGATTTATTCGTTCAGGTTATAAAGGGATTATGTACGTGAGCTAAGTACTTGCATTATGGTTTTTCATTTCTAAACCTACTCACCGTTACTACCTTTCCCCGCCTGTAAATTTGTATGAAAGAACTTTCCCTCAGTTGGTGTATTTAACACTTTAACCCAAAAGAGCACTTTATTATTAACTATATTTCAGGACCCCAAAATGGGACTGTTTTCTAGAACGTGATTGACTGAAATAAATGAATTGTAAAAAATAAATAAAGCGGTTGTCACCATGAAACAAAACATAATTATCTCATAACATTGGATGTGTGAACATCAACTCAGGGATAAGAATATCTTCCTCAAGCATAAGCGTAGGGGAGATTCTTGATTTAGGGGAGAAGCATTCAATTTGCCCGAATTTTAACAAGAACTGTTAAATCGTTGAAAAAATTATCAATGAAGAAAGCTATGTAACAATATTTTCTTTTTAGTAATTACATACTCTTCATTATGTTATATTTATTTGGTTATATTCAAAATCCGGTTGCTTTCATAATTTCATTTTTTCAACTTAAATGCCCGAATATCTCAACCAATTTGCCCGAATTTGAGAACTCACCCAAATTTTGATGGGCTGTTGCCCCCTGTCTCCTACACCTATATCCTCAAGAACTCTAGGCGTATTTTTTTTCTAACGCGTAACATTTATTTTATTTATGAGAGCATACATACAAATACAAACCGGCATATAAAAATGTAAATTAAAACTATTATGGAAATGTAGTAGAATCTTAAGCATTTAAAATATGAAATAATATCAAACAATTCAGATGTGATAAATTAATAAAATAGTTAAGTTTGACAAAAGTAATAATGAAAACACACACATATATACATCATAGAGATAAAAAATATAGAGAGCTTATTCCCATCATCTGTATTTTGTGTCCAATAGAAACAAAGTAATTTGTAATACGTCATCGTAAGCTGATCATATAGATAGAATATATCTCTATGATCAGCTTACGATGACGTAGTACTAATTACTTTATTTTTATTGGACACAAAAATACAGCTTGACGATGTTTCTCTGCTATTGAAGGGTATAAGCTCTCTATATCTTTATATCTCTATGATATACATCCACGTTGTGTAACAATAAATCAACAAGTATAAAACATCAATAAGCAAAACACCTTAAATTAAAAATTTAAATTCATTAGTGTGATGATTGCATAGGCGTAGGAGACAGGGGGCAAGGGGGGCAACTGCCCCCCAAAAAATTTGGGTGAGTTCTTAAATTCGGGCAAATTGGTGAGTATTTGGGCATTTAAGTTGTAGAAAAAATATAAAATTTTGAAAGCAACCGGATTTGAATTATAACCAAATAAATATAATAAAATTAATAGTATGTTATTACTATATAAAAAATATTAATCAACATAGCTTTCTTCATTCGATTATTTTTCCACCTATTTAACTGTTCTTGTTAAAATTCGGGCAAATTGAATGCTGCCCTCCCAAACCAACATCTCCCCTACGCTTATGGATGCTTGCCTATATAATAAGGGTACAGTCTTCTGAATCTTGTTATGGCGATCATAGCTGAAGTTTTGCGATGTACTTGAAGGCAATTCTATGGACATTAGATTCGGGGAACATCCCATATAATTTTTCCTCCTTGGAACTTTTCTTCCCAGAACCTCCTCAAAAACCTCGTCCATCAAATACCAAATCAAGTTAAGCCGAAAGCAGTCTCTGAAGATATCATAGATATATAAAGATATAGAGAGCTTATTGGACTCGTCAGAGAAATACGTCATTGTGTCAAGAATATAGCTGAACGATGTTTCTCTGCTATTGGAGGGAAGAGAAATACGTCATTGTGTTATGTTTATATCTCTATGATTCTATCTCTATGATCAGCTTACGATGACGTAGTATCAATTACTTTGTTTATAGTGACACACAGAAACAATAGAACGCTGTTTCTCTGCTATTGAAGGGAATCAGCTCTCTATATCTTTATATCTATATGGAAGATATGGTATAAAGTTTTCTTCTTCTTTTGAACTTGAACATATCGCATATTTTTCTCTCGCACACATAATAGAGTCCAAAGGAGATGCAGTATATAGATAATATTTTTTCGAAGTTAGTAGGGGATCAAAGATTGACGTCATTATATATTGATGTTTAGTTTTGAAAACTGACGCAGAGGTCTTCATCTTGTGGGTAAGATCGAACGGTGGATGAGTTTCCTCTTTCCTTTCTTTGAGGACGAGATTTTGCTCATTGAAGACCTCATTTAAAGGAGACATACTTTTTGAGGCTTAAAGGCCTGTCTCAATGCAATCTGAAGCAAGACCACTCATGTGTGAGATGTGTCTCTCAACGCAAGTACATCATTGATTCTCTCTAATTGGAGCTGCTCTCTTATTTTATTTAAAAGAGCATTCTCATTCGGGGTTTCCGTCAATCGGACCAGCCACTCCATTCTCTCCAATATATCCTCAACAGAGAACACCAAGATATTCCAGTGAAGCTCGATGTCCATCATTCCAAGTCCACCTCTAGATTAGGGACGAAGAGTTGTTGTGACCTTTATATTTGGGAGTCCCCGCGAATTCTACTCCATTCTTCTTCCACGTGTATTGATACGTGAGCATATTTTCTCATTGATCCCTGACCGTTAATAAGATTTTTAATGGACTTTGAATCTCTGACAATGAAGGAATATTAGTTTTCTTTATAATCTTTGCTGATTCATAAATTATAATCCAGCCGATAAAAGTTAAAAATGCATAAAATTGAGTTGTAACTCTCTCTCTCTCTCTCTCTCTCTCTATATATATATATATATATATATTGGAGAACTACCATAACAGCATATTTATTATAAAACGATATAAAAATATTTTATTCATTGAAAGAAGAATTCTTAATGGATTCGAATATATCATCAATATCCTTAACATTCAGTTAGCTTAAAGAACTCTTTGATGATTAGATGGCTGACCAACTTGTTGCGTCAGTTCCGTAATTTTGGGAATAGAAAAAAAACAAATTCTGAAATAATGCCAAGTGATGTCACTCTATATTAAGGTTTCAAACTGTGTCCGTTAAATAGCATCATTGAATTTAATAGCGTCACTTCATCGATTATCCCTTTTTCTATTTCTTAAAACTTTTCATCGACTTCAATCAAATGCATTGCATATTAAGGATGAAATAAGTTGCTTACTCGGGCATTGCTCTTCATTAATGTATCCAGTTATTAAACACATAAGTCAGTGGAAAAATAGTCATTTTTTTTCACAGAGACATAAAACATATTTTATTTTAAATTATTAAATGTGAGACAATATTTTGGGGACCTCAAATATGAAGTAACGAAAACTTTCAACAACATGAAGGTTATATGACATCAAATTTAAAACCATCTCGGATTTGAGCATAAACAGCATTTGCGAATAAGAAAATATAATATTTTACCCAATAATCGCACAACCTTATTTAAAAACAATCATTTAGAAATATTTAAACAAGGATCAGACTCATATAAAAGTTAAGTTAAAGCATAATGTTATATTAATAATTATTAATACATGATATTATTGTGGTTTTGATATGCCAAGAGTATAACAATCATATGTGTGGCGCTTCTATCAAATTGGTTTAAATAAACAAATCATTGTAATGTACCGCGCTATATAATAAATTCACAATTCGTTTATTTTTATTTTTCAAGATTAAATATACCCTTTTTATCTTTGGTAAAACTATTTGTTTACGATCGTGTCAGTGAAATAAACAGGTAGACTTATTGAAATATTTTTAAAATTGTTTACGAATTGATAATACGCATTGTTTAGAAGCAAGGCTTTAACCCAAAACCCTACATTTTTGAATTCCTTACATACTATCGATTGACCAAATAATGCATTCATTATTCGGTAGTTTCATGAAAGAAGAAATATATTAGGAACCTACCGTCGGAACTTCCAGTTCTACCTCAACGTGCATCATTATTACAAAGTTTTATAGAACCCAGGTAGCTTTATTTTATCCATATACTTAAACTGTATTATTTGCTTCATTTCTCATAACCCTATTTTTGTGTTGTTACAAACAAATAGAGTTTCAATAATGAAATGTTTGCATTCTCGGAATTTCGTGCTTTTCAATCAAGCAGTATTTCATTTGTGGTTTTTGTTGCTTTTTTTATTGCAAAAAAATACTTTTTTTCTTCTTCTCCTCAACAGTTTATTGTGTAAAAGCAAAGCTCAAATCAATGGACTCTGATTTCAAGGAATATAAGAATAACAAAAAGTATAGAAAACATAAAGAGAGAAAGAATAACTCTCAATTTTCTTTGTATGTAATAAAAGCAAAGATAAAAGTTTTTCAAACTATAAATCCCCTGATTGCAATGTAGAAAATCAAAGCATTTTCATACATACTAAATATATTTTTATACATAATCTAATCAGGCGTTTGAATTTATGTACAAATGAATAAACCTTCCCATAAATGCTTTCTAAAAACGACAATAAAATAATGGTGCAGTTTTTCTGTGCTTAAAGAATTCTTAAAATGATACATAAGTGAATAATTCGATTACGGTAGGATATCACTACAATTATCCTATTTATAGGTATAATAATACTTTCGAAACATCACAATGTATTAATTTGTAAATTATGTAGTTTTATGACATAATATACCAATAACAAAATCCTTATCCTATATATTTGAATATAATTACCCTCAGGAGAGATACCTTGATTCAATTTTTTGTATCTTTTTAGGAAGAGGATTTGCATTATACTTCTAAAAATATATTTGTTTCCACAATTGTCTCTTCTTTGGGCGCAAATTCTGCACAGTGAGCGTTCTTTTGTGATATACAAGTACGAAATATTCGCTGTGGGACAAATCAGAAGACTACGGTGGAATGTAAAGGCTTTTAAAAGACGGTTCATTTATTTTTAACAGAGCTTTCGTTGAATTATTACATTAGCATGTAAGCAACATTTATGTATTTTTATGGTTAATGACTTGATTTTTATAGCACCCTTTCAGTGTCATCATTTTCTACCAGTAATACTGCGTCCGAAGGAGTTGTTTGTTTATTAATGGAGCCTGGCACTTCATGGTTAAAGATAACAAAAGGGGAATTTTTCTCAAACATGATTGGTTAGAATAAAAAAGAAGTTGTCATTATGAAATGCAACGCCACTTCACTTTCAGATGTTGAGATGTGAAGATCAAATACTCCAAGATATGAAAATTATCATTAAGAACACGAAGTATAAACTCATACGGTCTCGATCGATGCCATTTACGAATCCCTTGAATGAACTCTTCCAATATTATCTATTAATATTGATTTGATAAATCAACTGCTCCTACTTCTTAACCATTGTTTATGGGGGTTTGCCATAGTTCATGATAAATGGATTATATTTTTAGTTTGGAAGGTTAATATGATGTTATTTTAAGTCGTACTAGTCTCTGGATGCTTTTATCTCTTAATTGTTTTTATTATTAAATTTTACTCTTTTAAATATATCTTAAATCTTATTTTTTATTTATCTGTTTCATCTTTACACCCTATGATTATATTACGTTCATATGTTTTTATTGATGCCAAAACAATTGTTTAAAAAAAAAGAATTAAAGACTCTCTGTGCCAGCCGACTGTCATATTTCAATGCCTTAATTTGGAATAGGTTCATTTTGTGAACATGGATTACTTTCGATCGACCTTTGGAGTGATGTCATGAAGCTATGTCTTATTAAATGCCACAAAAACTCAGATTGATTAGTCTTTAACCTCTTCAGTTAAATGCTTAAAACTATTAATTTGATGATTTGGATCAAAAGTTACTTACACAGAGCTTTTTCAAATAAACATATTATTGAATCAATGAATTTACGGGTTTGGTGTAAATTAAGAGTATTATTTAAAAAAACAGTAAAAAATCAACTTGGGTGGGTTTTTAAAGAACCCCCAGGTTTTTTGTGTTGAATAAAAGCAGGTTTAAAAACCCGGGGGGTTTGAATAAAACGGTCAAAATAATATATCTCATAATCTAAAACTTATATCAAAATGGTTATATATTTTTTACGTACTAAGATCATTGTTTGTCGTTTATGTCGATTATATGGGGGGTTGTTGAATATAGGAGATATTTAGATCATTATGTTGTAAAATTACAAACAGGAATTTCAAAAATCGTTCTTACGATTCCAGAAAAATGGTGTATGTTGTAGTCTAATATTAAGATTTGAAGAATTGGGAAACTATCCACGAATTAACGTTTCTAAATTATACAGTGAACGTAATAATGTTACATGATGACCGATTCCAGAAGTAATATTTCGCTCTGAACGTATGAGCTAAACTTTTTGTGTGCATATATATATATATTGAAGAAAAGCAAACAGTTATAAAAAGTGGCGTTTCGGCTTATGAGAAATATAAATTATATTCTTTCTCTTACGTTTTTTATCTTCCCATAGGCATAGCATATAAAAAATCCAGTCAAAATACGACGCTGTAATTTTGTAGAGGAGCTATCCTCTACAGCCTTGCTATTATTTTTTTCAATTTATGGTCGTTCAGCATAATTTTGTAGATTTAAAAATGTTTTTGTCAGTAAAAACTTTTTTGAGCGTTCTTATAATTGGGTGTTCCGTTCAACAAGTCTAAACA
Organism: Caligus rogercresseyi; assembly: GCA_013387185.1. Lineage (NCBI taxonomy): Eukaryota > Metazoa > Arthropoda > Copepoda > Siphonostomatoida > Caligidae > Caligus > Caligus rogercresseyi. The sequence continues at coordinate 24,083,342 of CP045890.1, forward strand.
ATCTTTGATGGTTGATTTTCGAGGGACTGTGAATCTAAGTTCTGTGTTCAACTGTTGAAAAGTTACATTTTATCAAAGCAAGAAGCTCTTCTTATTAAACTTTCTTTTACACTTACTAAAGTTGCCTCACTCAAAATATTTTGATTAAAAAACACCGAAAGCTGTCAAGTATATCCACGAATTTGTTACGATAAAAAATGTATGCACATAGTTCTAGCTGCATCATATATATATATATATATATATATATATATATATAGATATATATATATATATATATATATTATATATAGGAGAACAGTAAATATAAGGCAATGACTTACTTTTTTTGGGGTGTTGGTATTTTGATGAGTATTCCACAGCCGTATCACCGTCTTGCAGCTATAACAAGTAAACAAGTATATTATGAATACATTATTATTTATATTATAGTTATATTAAAAGTTTCAAAATACGTGCCCACAGTAAAAATTATATTTGTTTTACTGTGGGTTCTGCTGAATATATTGCTGGTGTTAGAGGAATTATGTATAATTATAAAATTTATTTTACACAATTTAACGTGATTGATGGAAGGAACAGAAACCAATAACAAAGTTAATTTCGAGGTATCATTGTTTTATTAACTGTACAGAGTGGTACAGCAAAAATTAGAATGGACTTTTAAAGGCCCTAGCTCCATTGTTATTTGTTGTATGATCTTGAGCTTGGTGCCATTCGAAAGAGTAAACAAAACCCTACAAACTGGTATCTGTTGTGTTTTTGTATAACCAAAAATGTCTGAGCAAGAGATGAAAAGGCAAAGGGCGATTGATCTCCTCTGCGCCCAAGTCGACCCGAAGGTGATCACGACCCAGATCAAGGTATCCTTGGCCACGGTCTACAACATCAGGAAGGCCATGGAGGGCATGGATCCGATCTCCAGGAAGCCTGGGACTGGGGGACACAACAAAAAACGAAGTGGTGAGTTCCTGAACCTCCTGCAGGAGAACATCAAGAAGGACCCCACCAAGTCCATGAGGAAGATGGCCGCCGAGAGAAACGTTGCTCTCATCACCGTCACCAGAGCCGTCCACGAGGTCTTGGGCCTCAAGAGCTTCGTCAGGACACCAAGGCATCTGTTGGCGGCCACTATGAAGGCCAGAAGGTTAGAGAGAGCCAAAAAAGTCCTCAACTTCTTCAAGCACAACGGCGACACGGTCAAGATCTACTCCGACAAGAAGATCTTCACAGTGGACGCAGTGCTGAACAGAAGAAATGATCGATTCTAGGCAGAAACAAAAGGTCAGGTGGAGGGGTATTACAGGACCAAACATCCAGCCCAAGTCATGGTCCTGGGTATCGTGGCCTCCGACGGCAACAAGATGCCCCCACACTTCTTCAGGCCCAATGAGAAGGTCAACTCTGATGTCTACTACAAGGTCCTTAGGTACAAGGTCTTGCCATAGCTAAAGAGCACATTTCCAATGAACAATTATGTGTTCACCCAGGACGGAGCCCCGGCTCACACGTTCAAGAAGGTTCAGGAGTTCTGCAAGGGGATCATGGCCTCCTTCTGGCCGGCGGACTTCTGGCCCTCCTCATCGCCGGATGTGAACCCTCTAGACTTTGCTGTCTGGGGCTTCCTGGAGGGCAAGACCAACAAAACCTCACACACCAGTGTCGAGGCCCTGAAGGCCACCATCACCAAGGAGTGGGACAACATGTCGGAGGACTTCATCAAGACCAGCTGTGCCTCCGTTCAAATTGGCCTTTGTCATTTTCTAATTTTTGCTGTACCACTCTGTAAGTGGTTAGACTTATATCATGAGCAATAAACGCCAGTGAAAGTTATAAATAAATGGGGAGGAATCAGTTGCACTATCCTATTGGTGTTTTTGCTTTAATAAGAAAACGTATGTAATTGTTGATAAAACTATACCAGATACAATAATTGATAGATAGCTTGAAATAAACTTTTTTAAATTCAAACACTATGGTGCTTTGAATAAAAAAATATTTAAAAAATTGTATACTTTGAAATTAATGTATATATATACACTTCAAATAAAACTTTTTTGTCCCTCTTTCCAACTAAGCGTTTAGAAAACATATCCTCAAAACTTTTTTCATTGGATAAGAGAATTTCTTATATAACTAGACCCCACTTTATCCAGGGATTTAGAAGAAAATTCCAACAATACAAAATAAAAATACAACGCAATACATTGAGAAGCTACAATATATTCTTGTCAATAAATGAGAAGTTATGATTATCATTTTCAAAACTTTAGCATCTATAATCAATAGACTTTTTGTGGTAATAAATATTAGTTAATTTTCCACTCAATTTAAGTTTTACAAGACAAATAAAGATCTCAGTGGACATTTCTTTCGACCCGATTAATTCCATCTCTTATATATAGAGACATTTAATTGCAGAGTTCAGACCAAAGTATATTGAAAAATAAGGTATATCATTATTGCTCTATTATCAACTTTTCACTTGTCAGCAATTTTTAATGACATCATACCAGCAATTGGGAAAATAATTGTGATGTTATTCTTCCCCCTTACTTTCATAGGTTTTTATGACGTGAAAATAATAATAAGATTTATGACATTTTACTAAAGGCTTTATATATATATATATATATATGTATATATAATAAATAAATAATATATATATATATCAGCACAGCAATTCCATCTATCCAAATCACATCCATTATATTGAAAAATGTCCTTATTTGGATAATTGGTTGTCACATGCGATAAAATAAGTAATAATTTTTTGCTGAGGTCTAAATTTTGATCGTTATCGTTTGGTTTGTAAAGAGTTTTGACAAGAGGCCGAAAAAAATGTGATTATTTTTAAAAAGGATTTTGGATGTGATTAAACACGGTAAAAAACATATTGAAAAAATAAGACAACGATTATTTTAGATTTAGTATAATTTCTTCGACAAATAATAATTTATCGTTTCCTATAAAACTTTGTATGATATATCTAAGAAACAATCTAGACATATCACATCACAATCTACAATTGTGAACAATGAAGATAAATAAGGCACTCAATTAGGAAGATAAGCCAATAATAGGTTTGGTGTCTATTTTAAAATATTTTGATAAATCGAATATTAATCGAATTCCGTATATTCCACCAACATATATAATCAGCAACACAACAGTATTGTTTATGTATATTGGCTTGGCTTATGTAATAGAACCTTCCATTACTACTCGAGAAAAAATTATCAAGAATAAGTAGCAATTATTTATTAGGTACTTATTTATTTGTTATAAAAATAACTAAAGTAAAACATAGGACGATTTTTGATTTTTTAATTCTCAAAATAACTAAGAAATGACATCAAATGAAGGGGGAAAATAAAAAAGTTCTCATATGGAGGATTTAATAAACAAAACATATACAGAAAGAATTTTTTTTGAATGTCATCAAATAAGGATACAATCTTTAAAATTATCAATCAATTAAATTTTTGTATTTCAAAAGTAGAAAATATTTTATTAAAATATTTTAATGTAATTCACACTTTTCCGCACTATATTGGTAGTTTGGTAACGATACATTCAGAGTTGCATTTTATTAAAGTTAAAAAATGTGCCAAAAATTATTCCATTTGCGATTGTCTGCACTTTTTAAGAAAAAAATATATAAAAACATACTTCCAATCTCATATTACCAAAAACCAAACAAAAAAAACAATTACTTCCATTATGGAACCAGTCTTTATATAAATAGGAATATATGCTTCTCGTCACCGTATCCATCTGATTATTTAAGGCAAAAAAATCCGATACTCCACATAGCGCATAAACTAATGCATACTCACTACTCACCCAAACTGTTACTTGTAAAGAAAAAGTTTATTCAATCCCATAAAAAAATCTTTAAAACTTCAGGAGGATATAAAAAGTCTTTTGAAATAGCTCGTCTATTTTTATTAAACAAAACTCCATGGACATTTTATATTCTTTTAGAGTCTTTGACATTGAGAAACAGAAATGTTAAAGAAGAAGGAATATTAATCAAACCCTGTTCTGAGGATGAAGTGTTTACCTCGAAGGAAAATGGTTCTGCCTCAATCATAAAAAAATTAATTGTGTTAATAAAACTATCTCCATGTCCTCTGAAATATTATACTATTTTCATAGGAGATTTTTTGATATTTTAGGCGGACAAAGATCAGATCTCCCTAAATAAAATAAAAAAACCGGTCAATATCTGGTGTATTTACTCTTCAGAATATTGAAAAATATATACAATACTAGCGTATGTTACCCGGCGCTGCCCGGGATTTTCCAACTTGACAATAGTCTCGAATGAAAAAAAATCACACGAATAATTCTAGTGATGTCATTGCATGTGATTTTTAATAATAAAATAAGTTCCTTAAAAAGTTGTCATTGAGTCTTCATTGCCATTTTTTCCGTTTTGTATTCCTTAAGGCTGGGTATTTTAAACATTGTAAAAAGAAGAAATCACACGAATAATTTCAGTGATGTCATCGCATGTGACATTTCATATTAAAATCAGTTCCTTCAACAGTCGTCATTTCATCGTCATTGCCATTTTTTCCGTTTTTTATTCCTTAAGGCTGGGTATTGACATCACTCTCCATCTTTAGGCATTATTAAAATTCGATTAGCACGATCTTACAATAAAAAAAATGTTGTTATTTTCCACAAAAGTTAAATTTGGGAGGACATACAGGGACAGATTTTAAAAAAAAAGTAATCATGTAGAAAACGAATTTTCCGGGAAACACTCAATAAATCAAAAAACACGTCTTACAACCTCAGTCTCATCCACAAAAAATGTGTTCAAAATCTAACTTGGGAATTTAAAAAAAATGACAAAAAACGTTTTGGCGAATAAAATAAATATGGCGATGACGAATTTTCCGCGAGTTGGCAACCCCACTAAAACACTCCCTGAGCTCTCAAAACTATTCACAGAAAATTTCGTCAAGATCTAATGACCCGTTCGGGAGATACAGGGAAACGAACGAACGAACGAACAAACGAACGAACGAACGGAATTCTTTTTTTATTAGTATAGATAACTTAGACGAGGATAAAAAATCTTCGTGTTCCGATGGATTAGGAGGGCGTACATATTCTTTGCTATTGGTGAACAAATGGAAACACGGGGAACGATGCTGCACTCTCTCTCTAAAGGAAGAATTGCGCTTATTCCGAAGAAAGGAGATGGGACAGATTTTAATCATTGGAGGTCTATCACCGTTTTAAATGAAGCTTCTAGAATTTTATCAGGGCTTTAAGCCAAGCAAATTGAGCCAATTTTAAATATAAACTTACAGGATTAACAGAAGGGTTTCCTCATAAAGATAAAAATAACGGATATATCACGAAACATTAATGCAGCTATAGAATCACTTCACAAAAGTAATATATTTGGTGCATTGATAGCTGTTGATTTAAGGAGGCTGTCGATTCGGTTCTTCATAATCACATTTTAAAATCGATAAAAAGACTTTTACCTAAGCGTTATTTTAACCCTATAAGAGCTCTGTTAGTTAACGGCTCTTCGATTATCTCTTGGATGGCAAATACAGTACACCAATTTTACTCAAGAAAAGTTGCAGACAGGGGTGTCCTGTAGCCCTCTTCATTTCATCGCTGCAATAGATGAACTTACACGAACCCTAACAAGAAAATATAATGGGTTTGGGACTCGCAACCTCTCCTTTGTTTTGATGAGTCGTGTTTTTTGCACCTCATTAAAAAAAAGAATATTAGTGAAATTAATGAACTCGGACCCGAAACCTTCGAGGAAGAGGCTAGCATCAACGCTAGTGAACCTGGAGGCCAAGAGGGAACCGCTAAACAGGCTTCTCGGAGTCAGATTTCCTTCTCAGGAGGACCTGATGCCGGAAGAGTCGCGCTCCGTGACAACAACGGTGAAGCAAAACTCCTTGGAGGATACCAACCGAGTCGTTGAGGATCCATTAGACAAACAATGCCCTGAACGAGTCTCCTTCGGAATCCGCCCGTCCAGCCATGGATGTAGCAGGGGACTGCAGGATCACTCCGCCCAGAGCAGCTGAGGATGAGGTTTTCTCAACCGATCTGGACGAGTCAGCCTTGGATGACCTTAACTCTCTAGCCAATGCCCTCGACGAGGATCCAGCAGCTAAGAAAATAAAGGTCACGTATGTTGATAAGGTCAAAAAGAACAAGCCACTGCCCTTTCTCCTTTATATCCATTTAGGCAGAGATGAGCGGAGGTATATTCCAAAAGAAACATTTGTTTCTTTTGTCGTCAAGGCCCAAGGCCTTCTTTTCAATCCTAAACCAGGTTTGAGGGCCCCAAAGCTCCAATGCGCGTTCTGGACATGGAGGAACGGCCGCGGCCTGATCGGATGCCTTGATGAGCCTTCGTCAAAATGGGTCCGTGAGGCTGCAGATATGATCGAAACCAATATTGAGTCTGTCCGAGCTTGGGGCAAGGAAGAATTCGGGTCATTATCGAGGATGTCCTTTTTTGTCCCGGATAGCCTTCTTCTACCCGATGACAAACTAGTCGAACGAATGATCGATCAGAACAAATTAACAGGGGAGTGTTAAGTATTTTCTGTTAAAAATACCTTCAAGACCCGAGGGGATATCTCCCAATTCAATGAGATGTATTTTTTCTTGGGTATTGATAAGGATTTTTCAAAGGCAATCAAAAAAAATTCCGGAGCAAAAAGTTTCTATCAGATTCTCTAAATCTTATGGGTAAAAGTGACGCCAAATTCACCTCCGAGGACAAAAAGAGGCCTGAGTCGGAGCAAAAATGCATGACAACAAAACTATCTTCACCCAAACCAGTGAGGAGTACACTTTGCTGACACTGAACCAAAGGAAGAGGCCCCGGAGAAGGATGAAGTCGCAAGGAGTACCTCTCTACGATATCTCCCGAATGGACTCTCATTCGAAACTACGTAAGACTGTTGCCCCAAGCTCTGCAGCAAATTCGAGTCAACTCACTGAATTGACAAGGAAATCTGCAAAAACCAGACGAAATTTTGTCTGGTGAGGAGTTCCGGGCCGCAGCCCTTGCTAAGAGACAGTTAGCTAACTTGTCCAAGACTGAAGGGGAATCTTCTCATGGCGTGCAACAATGATTGAGAATCGGAGTTTCTCCTGATTCTTCAACCAGAAGTGCCTCCATGGGGGTCGAACCTGCGGTCTGTGTGAACAGGGACAGTACTGGCTCTTCAATTAGAAATCATCGACTTCTATTAAGTCTATCTTTCAAAAGACAACTTAGACTAGAGTTTTTAATGCTGAATATAACTATTCAAGCTTTTCCCTATTATATGAAATAAATTCAAATAATATTATTATCATTATGTCTACTCGATTTTTCCAATTAAATGCTCATAAATGTAAAGCGTCTATTGCAGCTATAAGCAAAGAGCTCAGTGGTTTGTCCAGTTTCTGTTTTCTTATGCAGGAACCTCATACTTATAGAGTGATGTAGCTTCTGCTATCATGACAAATAGAGATTCCAAAACTGTTATTTGTTCTGTTTACCTGGATATCAATAAAGATTTACCAAGCTCATTGGTAGGAATTATGAAATTCAGCCAGGATAAAAACTACTCACTGATTACACAGGTCTGCGAAATTATTTTTTGGCAAACTGCATGAGGTACTTTTACTGAATTATATGTTTAAAGAGGCTGATTTGAAAAGTGATGACCATTTTTCCTATCACATAAGGATTTTTGCAAATTCAAACACAAAAAATTAGTTTAAAGCTTCCTTTATTTAAAGTATTTAACATTAGTATTTTTCAAAGCAAACTAATCATTTTTGATACATATACTTATTCATGTTCTTTATGAAACCTCTTCTTCTTTTCCTTCATACTTTGACAAGTCCTTTTCCGATTTTCATCTTCAGTTTCTCGCTTACCAAGGTAGTGTCATAAGATTTTCTCTCCAGGTTTTAAGTTTTTCGGGATGGCCAATCACTTTTTTTCACAATGCTGTTCTCTGGCTCTACTATCCCACCAGCATAAGAAGCATGGGTATTTGTATAGCCTGCCTGTTGACCCAAAAGCACTGTCAGTATTTTGAAGTCCCCACAAATCATCCATTGAGGTCTTGATACTTGATTTTCCAGGATAATGGCAAAATCGTTATAATCGTCTTTATATTCGCAGAATGTCCAGTCGGAATCGAGGCAAATTTATTTCATTGTGAAATAATACTGCTTAAGGCTAGTCCTAGATGAGTCAATGAATAGGCACCATTTCAAATGAGTCATACTTAATATTAAAGTGATGTATGAGTTCTTCCACATTGTTGCAAAAAACTAAATTTCCTTCTTTTGTGAAAACTTGGTAAATTCTTTTTCTCGGGTCCTATACCAGTAGAAAGAAGTGCCAGGTGATAAAAGTTTTTATTTTTTAATATTAGAACCTAACAGTTCGGCTGCATCTTTTGAAAGACCTAAATCTCTTACTAAATCATGAGCTCACCTTGGAATATAGTTGAGGCTTTCACTTCGTCAAAGATAAATCTGAGCTTATTCTCGGAGGAGTAACGCGGCTTCGTCCTCCAACTCACTAGAGTACTTATTCCAAACTGAGGTGGTTGTGGCATAGAGATCTCGAGCTATGGGGACTGGACGTATAGTTGAGTAAAGATTTAGGAAACCTGTTCTTTTGTTTTTGAATTGAATCCCTTTACGTCAACTAAGCAGAAAAGTAGCAGTCAGTAGGTGATTTTCTGCTAACGCCCATATCATAAGAATTCCAAATCGAAATGATTTTCTTCCCTTAAACACAAACGGAAGATCTTCTTCGCCTCTTCTAACACATTATGCGGACCCATGGTTTATCTTGATACCAAGTTTTAATTTAAAGTAGGCAAAATAAACTTTCCTTACAAATCACTTATATTTATCTGTGACTTTTAATTGTGAATTCACCACAAATGTAACAAAAAACTGTTTGGGAAATAACACAACCTCTTGTAGACTGATTAACACGCAACAGCACTGTTCACTTGAATATCAGTTATTTACATAGAGGCTTTTCTTGTTTCAAGTGGTAGGTACGTTATTTGACTTGTCTCGATATATTAAAAACATCCTAGTCTCCCAAAGATCTGGTGGTTTTTCTCCATCAGGGGCGCCGGAACAGGGGGGCCAAGGGGCTAATGCCCCCCCCCCACTTTTTCCTCCTCTCTTGACGAAGGATTAAAATCACTTTTTGCCCCCCCCCCCATTTCTGAAAGATCCGGCGCCGCTGTTCCCATTATCAAATAAAAATCATATAGGTTTATTATCAATTAACATAGATACTGGAATATGCATAAATTATGGTGGTATAATAATTGAATGTTTTTCTGTCTTGGTAGTCAAAATCTGTAAGAAAATGTAAAAAAATCTATGCAGTTTTTGGTCGCAGCCTGTGTTTATTGGCATGAACTCAAATGCTCACTCCCTCTTTGAGGGTTGGATATCAATAAGAGGGGAGAAGTAATTGAAGAATTTATTTTAGGCAATGGCCTTGTAGTTGAAAACTGTGGACTGAAGCCAACCTTTATAGGGAGGGGCACAGAACACATATAGACATTACTCTTAGTTACCAAATCCGAGTAACTAACTGGAGGGTTAGTGATAAGGATCTATTATCGGATCATGTTCTCATTGAGTTTGAGGTTCCTTTCCCAGCACCTAATAAACGTGTCAAGATAAGAATCTCCGTAAAACAGATTGGAATCTTTTAGGCATTCCATGAAAATAGACATGTCACTTCCGGGCACTATCACGCCCCGATGGCTGGACATGGCGTTTTGTCAATTGTAGGGGGGTGTCCAAAGGGCTGTGGACACAGCGTGCCCTTCCGCTTGGGTTAGGTCGGGTAGTGAAAACCTGACTTTTGGTCGCGGGAGGTGGCGCTCTGCAGAAGGAACCTAAGGAAACCGTACAAAGTTTACAAATAAGATAAAAGTGAAGCTAACTGGAACTAATATCTGAGCTTACGACGTGAGTTCAGAGGGCTGGTAAGGTCACCTAAGAGCGAGGAGAGCTGGAAGAGGTTAACTGAGTCTGCAAAAGACGGGAGACAACTTTCTAGGCTCTTCAAAGTTATACAGGGCTCCAAAACATGCTCCGTTGGCTACTGGGATCGGGGTCTCCGGAAGAAGTACTAGACCTTCTTTTGACTGCTTCTTTTCCTGGTTGTTCTGAGGTTCCTGAAACGGAACACTCAAAAACCAAAATTAGTAAGTCATCTTTCGAGGCAAGTTTCTACGCCTCATGGATGAAGACTCTCAAAATCAAGTGGGCTGTGGAATCCTTCGGATCTCATAAAACACCAGGGATAGATGGAATTAAGCCCATCATCTTGAAGAACCTAGGCACTAAGAGTAAGGAAGGCTGGCCCGACTATTTTGGGCCCAATTAGACTTTCATATTTTCCAAGACAACTAAGGAAGTCTAAGGTCATCTTTATTCCAAAGCCAGGTAAGGATGACTACTCCAAAGTTAAGTCCTTTCGTCCTATTACTCTCACTTCTTTTATTATCAAAACGCTCGAAAGAGTTGTTTGAAATAAATTGAAGAAGAATATCTAACTAGGATTCCTCTGAACCCTAATCAGCCATGCTTTCAGAAGAGGAAGGACCTGCAACTCTGCTCTCTCCTCTATGGTTGACCTCATTGAACGATCTATCAACAGGGGTCAGTATAGTCTCTAGATTTTTCTGGACATCTCTGGTGCATTCGATAATATAGGCATTACGTCTGTGGTCGAAGGCCTCAGGGCTAGGAAAATCTCTGAAGGTATTATTAAGTGGTATTAATCCCACCTAAGGAGTCACTCCATCACAGTCGAACTCAAGAGCATTAGAAAGAACCGAGTTCTCCCAGAGGGAAACCTCAGGGTGGTGTACTCAGTCCAATTGCCTGGAATCTTGTATTTGACAAGCTTTTGGGATTATTTGATTCGGGCCCAGCTTTGCTGACGATGCTGCTCTTTTAATTTCAGGTCCGGATCCGAGCTCTATGGTCTGTATCCTTCAAGATGCCATTAACAAGGCTCTTGAGTGGGGTAATGGCTGTGGCCTTGAGTTTGCTCCTGATAAAACAGTGGCTATTTTCTTCCAAAGGAAGAAGAAGGCCCCTAAAATAAAGAACTTGAATATGAATGAAATTAACATATGTTTATCTAATACTGTTAAATACTTATGCGTGACTCTGGATTCGGGATAAACTTCGGTCTCCACATCAATCTAAGCTCAACCAATCAAAAAAACTACTGGTGGCTTGCAATAACGCCGTCGGAAAACCTGGGGTCCGACTCCAAGAGCAATGAGATGGGTATATACCAGCATAATTCGTTCTAAGATCTCTTATGGATCGATTGTCTGGTCTCGTTGAACCCAAAATTACTGAAGAAACTGGAACGTATCCAACGTAAGAACAACCTTTATCTATCGTAGTACACCTACGAAAGGACTTGAGGTAATCTTCGATTTGCCTCCTCTTGATTTATATATCAAAATGAGGCCAGAGAGGAACTTTTGTATTTGAACATCACGCCACATGGATGGGAGAGCATTGGGTCTAAACCTGGTCATATTCTTGAAGAGTGGCGTGAAAATAAAAAAGTTAGGAATTTCATCTTGTATTAACAAAGACTTTTCTACGAGTCTAAAAATGAGTTGGAAGATTTTTTTTTCCATTAATTATGATAGCTTCTCTGTAGGTGAGGTATTGAACGCCAGTAATGGTATTCGATGCTACACCGATGGTAGCAAAATTGCTAATAAAATCGGATGGGGCTATCATTTGTACAATCCTTTATTTTTTATAATAAACTCAGCTGGGAAACTCAATGACGAATCCACTGTGTTTCAAGCTGAAGCTTGGGCTATCTTAAAGGCAGCCCTCTTATTATTAAAAAAGAAAATCTCAAACCAAAAATTGATTTTATGTCGACAACCAAGCAGCTCTTGTATCTTGGGCTCGGTTGTTGTAAAATCTCGTACAGTGAACAATTGTATCAATGTTTTGACGTTTAAACCATGTCAACCTTCATTGGATTAAATCCCACGTAGGTTGACCAGGAAATGAAAAAGCTGACCGACTTGCAAAAGTTGGATCAAGATAAAATTTATTAAAGGATATTCCTATTCCAGATTCTTATATGTCAGACCTCATAGGGAGGGGTCTCTATAGAGAATGGGCCTCCCGATGGACACAGGATAGCTCCTGTAGACAAAGTAAACTATGGCTTCCAAAGCCAGACCTTAATGCATCGAGACCAACATCCTCAGAGCTAAAGCAGATACCAGCAATTCTTAGGAATTGTAACATTGGTTACCTGTTTGGCTTCCCGACGTAGAATGGGTAAACAACATGGTTAAAGTGGTTGTGTGTTCTAGATAATGGGCTAAGGTCGTAAATTCGATTCCGCCTTGGACTCAAGACTCGACTTCAATTCGTACTCTTGGATCCTACCCTCAAACAAACGAACAAATAATGGGTTTGGAGTCTTCTTCAATGAAAGAAAATATCAAATAGATCTCTACGCAGATGATATCACGTTAATGGTCCAAGCTACTTCTGAAAGTCAACTTATTAGTCGAATTAATGTTTTACTGTCTGCTTAAAAAAATATTTATTAAATCAGGCCTAACTATAAACCATCCTAAAACAGCCATATTACCCTTGGGATCCTGGTCTCCCGAACAGCACATTACTATCAGTAGATATAAGTTGTTAAATCGGTTAATGTTCTAGGGATAGAATGGATGAAAGAAGGAGCATTGCAAAATGACTGGACAAAGTTGAATGTAAAGATTTATAAACAGATACAACAATGGCGCACTTTTTCTTTACAAAAACGAATCGATCTTTATAATAGTCGAATAATTCCTCTTGTTCTGAATAAAGCAACTTCAATTCCCTCTTTTGCTGAGTCTGCAATAGCGGAAGAAGATGCTTGGCTGCAACGCCTCTTCCACAGAAACTATATCCCTTCTCTCAAGCGACCTAAGAATAGGATTGGTGGTGGATTATGTCTACTCGCTTCTATACTTCCAAAGTGCTATAAAAAATAATAGAGGATTTGGGTGCTCATCCAAATAAAGAATGGCGACTTGTTTATACGTCTTCCAAATACTATACTTGGTTGCATATGGGTACGCTTTTAACAAATCAAAAACTTGAAGAATTCTCTCCTCTTCTTGCGTCGATGCAAACAATTTTATTGAAAGCCAAACCTGTTTACCACTCTGACACTTCGGTTGACATAATACACCAAAACAGAAATGTCAAACCTTTGATTAATAGATTTGGCGGCCCCTTTCGTTTAGAAGAAACCGCTCTGTTGAATGGAATTTTTACTATTCATGACCTGAAATCGGATTCCACTTTTGGCGGAGGAAGGTTTCGGTTTCCACTTCAGAGATCTGTAAAAACCTTATGGCCTTCTATGCCGTGGTTTTCAAAACTAATATTTGGCAAGCAAACATGGAATGAGGTACGCATAATAGCGGGAAAGTTTTTAAATCTTCTAAGTCTTCCTCCGTCATGGGAAAAAATAATTTTTAATTCAACCTGTGGAATCGCTGACGGGTCCAAATTCACGGCTCAATTTCAAATCTCAGCAGACCTCATCAAATTTTATTATCCTTGCAATAACTGCAGTTTTTTATTTAATAATACATTGCACGCCTTCGTGGATTGTCCTCTACTGAAGACGATCAAGCACTTTACTCATCTAAACGTTTGTGGTAATATGGACTTAAATTCGAACGTGATAGAGCTAAAATTCTTTTTTGAGCATTCAGAAGAAAAAGGAAGATCTCTCCCCATCAAAAGGCTGTTGAATATGCACTGCTCAATATGGAATCATTAATTGCGAAGAGACTGACAAATAACTCTTATACTCGAATCGAAGACCTAAGAACAATTATGATTGGGCAGCGGCTCGTTATTCAGCCCTCTCAATAAAAATTCCCAGTTCATCTACTACGTCTTGGACATGGGCCGGACATTTGATAAAGTTTATTCCTTCAAATTCTCTCGAATACCTCAAACTCATCAAATCGACAATAAGACGACATCAACGTTTTATATTGAATAAGAAATAATTTTTAATAAGTCATTTTATGTTATGGTTTTATCTTTAGACAGTAATTTTGAATAATAATGTTCATTTATGTTTTGTTTTAACGTAACCGTCTTAAGATTGTGTTTTTTATGTATTCTTATATTTTTACACTGTATGGATTTTAGCAAATAAAAAACATCTTAACCAAAAAACAACAACTAAGAGACTTAAGCCTTTTATGGTTTTCTCTGTAAAAGTAATAAGAAAGATTGCACAAAATTTTATCTTTGAAACTTATCGCAAATTAAGTTTTTAATTATTTTTAAATCGTTTATAGCATAATAACACGCCTTTATTTAATAGTTATCAAAAGTTTTTTTTTAAGAAAAAGGAAATTGTTGATTTTATTGTTAAGAAAATAATTTTACGATAAGACATTTGTATACTAGGAAATTATTTGAATGATCCACATATGATTCCATTCTTATGGATATGGAGTATAATGATAAACATATAAATTAAAGCTTCTCTACTTACCTTGTTATCCTTTAAATTATAGACTGTCATGTGCTGCCACTCTGCCTCAATGGGAGCTCTTCTATTGGGTACATCGAGATTCACGATGAAGAGACTGAAGAGATCTTCACTTCCAGAGCTATGGTTCCATTTAATGGACGGAGCCTTTAATATGGAGGATGCAGGAAGCACAACTCCTGGCTCTATTGGACCAGAACCAAAGTCTACTCTCAAAAGGTTTTTCGGGAGCACATGAATAAGGTCAGGAACAATCATATGCTTGGAGAAAGCCTCTCGCCAATCTGTGAACCAACACATAAAGAAAACATAATGGTTATAAATCATTGAAGGATTGAGTTTTCGAAGGCTTGCTTACTCTCGTTTGAGTTCTCTGAGTATGATGAGTGGTAGATTGTGAGAAAAATTATAAGCAGCCGGAAACTCATGATCTGAAAATAAATGTTGAATTTATTAATTGTTTAGTTATTTATTTATTTCTATCTTGAAAGTATTCATCTATTTATTTTTGAAGGTAGTAATTAATTTATAAAGGTTCTAAGTAATCAGAAGAAACTTGTGGAAGATCGTCTTGAGCTCTTAGTCTACAACTACTTTTTTCGTTTGAATTGTACCCCGTTGGAGGACATTCTAAAAGGTTCCAAATCACTTTTTGGAATTCTTTTTTGAGCTCGGCTGAGAAGTGGTTTTGCTGAGAAGATAAATGTAAGATTTTGTGGCCAGAGACAAGGAACTTCTAGACATATTTTCTTAGAATGTGACAGAGTATCTCTTCGAGTGATGTTGACAATAGATAACATCAAGGACGCATATGGAGAAAAACTCTGAGTTGATGAATTGTTGTTCTTTCCTCACCATTACGGAAATGTCATTTCTAGGTGGAAGAAGTCGTCTATAAGGCTATATGTAATCCAACACGCACCAAAATAAAAATGGGGAACCGCAGGGGGTTTATAGGCCCTGGACAAGCTTATGAACTTGACTTTAGCTGTGCTGTGGAATTGGAGAAGGATGAGAGCATAAAATCTATTCAAAACGATGGAATTTCTACTTTTGGAGTGCCATGAAGCCTCAGATTTGGCTTTGATTTTTAACAATACCTCTGCGACCAATCAAATACCCATTGGCAGCGAACGGACCATTAACCGACTTATTTCCACCTAAAAAAAGTTATGTTAAGTTTGGGGGACTTAATTTGTTCTCTAGAATTTGTATAAAATAATAATGTGGAATATGTTGTATTTAGGTACCAAGTTTGTTTCTAATAAAAGTTGAATATGTTTTGATAGTGCAAAACTGAATATTTTGAGTATTAATAACCTCCATCCAAAGTTATTTTCCGTCTCCTAGTTCTTAAAAATATAACAGTTTGTAAGGGTGATGAATACGGCCCTTTTTTGATAAATAAGTATCTATATAATTTTAGTACCACCATTCCTTCATCCCTTCTCATCAGTTTTTTATTCTACCAATAGATCATAAATCATCTCCTCATATTCTTAACAAAGAACTTTCTTTCTTTTCTGTTCCTGTTCCCTCTTTCAACCTACTACTAGTAGTAGTCTTTTATCATCTCATCAAAAAAGAACAAGGGGGGGGGGGGCAAAATGCAATTAAGATGGTCGGGGGGAGCTTTAATCATACTTTTTTACGGTGTATTATAATTATTATTCGCTTGCCTACTTATGCTTGTTTGCTCATACATATATGCATTTACCAACGAGGGCCCTTCTCTGAGTTCTTGCCAATGAGAACATTCATATTTTATCCTCCTTTCCCAGCAAAAAATATAACACTTTGCATATGTCACACACATAGTCATTTCGGTTGTCTTTGATGGCGTGGAATAGTGTTTGCATTTATCTTTAAGAAGATATAACTCTGATACTTGCACAGCCTTCAACATTCACTTTAATATATATATACATATACTTTAAGAATATATTTCGTCGTAAATGCACATAAGATGGTTTCCCTTAGTATTTTGCAGAGTTATTTCACTTTTTCTTTTTTACAATTGTTTGTGCAACCAGTTATTAAGCTTGGTGGATCCACACCTATATTCTTATGATGCCACGAAGCAGAAACAAAAGGAACATTTTCATTATTTTCAATGTTTTGTCACACTAGTAAATAAAGTTGGTGGGAAATGCGTCATCTCTTCTATCATGATGTTTTCATCACATATAAAATTAAGTGATTAGAACAAATGATCTGGTTAACTTATACACAAGTCTTCAACCATTTCCATTAGACAGTATTTGCTTTTTCTTCTACTTTTTTACTTTCTCTTTAATACGAAGTAAGAGGAAAATAACAATTATAATCAAGGTAAATTGAACAACCAGGTACGTCCTTATTGCCAAGAAAGCTGAATTTTCGCTTGCCGGGGATTTTTAATGACGTTTCATAGGCAAACACTTTGTAATGATATCCTTCGCACTTACTTCATCAAAATTGTTTTGTTACAACAGATGTTATTGTTGACGTGAAAATAGATATGAAATTAATAACATTTTGTGTACTAAAAAATAAATAAACATTGCTGATATTCAATATACCTTTAACTTAATAACGTAATGAATTAATTTCTTGTTTATTAAAATGTTAGATATAAAATAATTTTTTTCATCATTTTGACCCCATTTTGAGCCCATAGTCAAATTATTTTTTAATTAATAATATTTTGTTATATATGTGATTTAATTTTTATTTCTTGTTTTATACTATTTCCAACAATAATTTGGATGTCTGATATCATGCCTTTCATTACCTTAAATATCGGGATAAGGACAAAAAAAATTCATTAGTCAGCACAAAAAACTGTATGCATATTTTCTTTCTTGAGAGAAAATGAGCTTTTATTGTTTTAATTATTTTGCAAACCATACGGATCCATATATGTGTTTATGAATTAATTTGGAAATTATATGATTTTAAATAATATTTCAGCAATAATTGTTTGCTTATAATAATTGAGATTAGTCGACATGCATTTAAAATTAATTTGACCCTAGATGAGAGCTGAAATATTTTAGTTTTACTACTACTTTCAGTTCATATTTTTCTTTGCTCTTTCCAATCTTTCCTCCTTTCCTTCGGCAGACTCGTTTATATTATACTTTCTTTGTTATATTATACTTTCTTTGATTTTTTACAATGTCGTCACTGGGTATTTATAACTTTAAAAATACAATGCATATCAATTTTCTTAGGCGAATTGAGCGTTTGATTTTTCTAATTATTTGCAAATGGTATTATTTTTTTTTGAGTGTTTATGAGTAAATTTAAGTAAAATGCGACTCCTTAATATTTTGTGTCATGCTAAGATATTCTTAATACTTTTTCTTAACGCTATTTTAGTTTTGTATATTGACTTCAGTATTCATTTAAATATTATAATATTTATTTATTAATTAAAATATGATTTTATACAGACCTGTGTCATGCAACGATATCCCTCTTACTTTTTATTTACAAGAATTTAGTGTAATCGATCAGTTTCCGTATAAGTTTAAGATTATTATGGCTATCTATGTGTTTTACAGATTTACTTTAGCCCTCATGGAGACCTTAAACATAAGGTGGAAGTTATTTTGCACTCTAAAATGCAATGCATATTTTATTTTTAAACAAAATGAGCTTTTATCATTCATTACACACTCATTGAAAACCATATACTTTTATAAAAGTATATGCATCACTGTATGCTATTGCCATAAATTTGTGATTTAATTGATTTAGTTTAGTTGACCTGTTTTCCTCGTTATTTCCAGATTATTATGTCCATTTATGTATTTTAAGCAATTAATTTGGCCCTCTTAGAGAAATTAAGTATGGGGAAAAATATTCTGCCGATCAGCAATTTGAAAATGCAATGCATTTTTTTGTTAAAGACAAAATGAGTTTGACCTCATTTCATTTTTATATAGACATAATAATTCAACCTTTCCTTCCTCACAAATAGGAGGAGAACACTGTTTTTATAAATTATGGCTTCATATCTACATAGAAAGTAGACATCGTTAAAATAATAGACCTCTCCCTTGTTCTAATATTACTACGTTTTCCTCTATTAATTACTTACATAATATTAAAAATCCACTTCTTTTATATTCAATTGAGTCATAGATTTGTGCAAAGATTAATGGGTATGATAAGTAATGCAAAGAAGAAGGAGGTCATAAAGAATATTAAAAAAATAATCGATAAAAGCATGTTTGGTTTTGACTCATAAGGCTACTAAAATAATATAAATCAACGACTCAAGATTCTGTTCCCGCTTAACGAATCCTGGTTGTTCGTTTCTAAGGAAATCAAGGGATTCCCACAAATGCGAATTCCCATTTTACAATATTCCATTTATGTTTTAAAAACTTTGAATATGTATAATTAATAACCAAGATTATTTGATTTCCATATGAATTAGTTTCTCATAATATATATTGAATAGACAAAGTTCTTATATTCAGATGTCCTTATAAGCTTTTTCAGGGATTATTGAATAAAATTTTATTTATTACATATCTTGTGATTCATGGAAAACAAATAATTTTCTAAGCAAAATAACTCGTTTTTATGCTTTTACAGATAACAATTTGTTTGTTTTATTCCTAAATCAGCTCCACCGCATAATAAATTAATCTGGTATCAACCAGAAGGAGTCAAACAAGGAGTATCTTTATTTTCAAATTCAAATAAATAGCTTTCTTTCTTGAGCCACCTTATTTTCCACATTGTCGACCTACAGTCTTATTTACAAGCTAGGTATTCCTAGGTAGCATATTACTTGTCAAAACTCTTTTGACTTCTACTTCACCTTGATATACGATATTTGTATCATCATGTTTCAGAGAGTACTATTTATAATTGTATTACTTTATTAGTACTCATGTTCTTCATTCAAGCACTAAATTAAACTGTCTATTTGTGTTATTTTTGAAATTTACATCCGTGTTTGTTATTGAATAATTTAGTTATGACTGAAAATGTACGCATTTAATAGCAATGGGTAATCATGCTGAATGGTTGAGAGCAAATGAAAACTCATTTTCATATTAAATACCTACATATTGGACAAACTTTAAAATCAAAATTCTTAATTATTTGACAAATGAATAAAAGATCTATAAAAAATAGAAACGGAAATTACATTAATTAATTAATATTTTGAATTCAAATTCAGTCAATTTGAAAGGGCTTAAAAGGAAGCTAGCATTTTATATTATAAATACAAATAAAATCTGGCGGTTAGCACAGCAGGACGTTACGCATGAGAAGTGTGTACTTTAAAAAGAGATCGTTAATTTTTAGGTTGTATAAATATGTTCAGTGAGCAAAATATACGCTTATAGCATGGCCAAAAACTTGTTAAAAATATTAATAGATTTATCCAATGATATAAGTTTTTGTATATATACAATATTTAATGAATAGCGTATCTATATATTTATATTGGTATGCATGTATGTAATTTCATCATTTAATATTGTACTTTGTCTTGGCTAGATGAAAAAGTATAAATATATGAAAACAGATAATATAAGTAATATGACAAAGATTCTTACCTTTGGTGAGAAGTTTTTAGAATTCCTAAAACGGGTTATCTCGAGGCAAATTTGAGCATAAAATATTAGTTATTAATGATATAGCTCGTGAAGAATGTAATTCAAGATGACGGTCGTTATTCACAATTATTCATCCCTTAGCTACCCCTGAGCGTATGAAAGATATCCGATACGTCTCCTCACATCACTTATTCATTGATTAATTTCATAATAACATGTATTATTTATGAAGAGAAAAATTGACGAGGAAGAATCACCTTTAGAATAAAAATTAAAACGAAAAAGAGACAACGAAAACAAAATTATTAATAAAAGATATTTGCCAGTTAAATGTCTTTCATTTTCCACTAGCTCAAAGTATCATAACATAAGAGCAAATTCATTATATTCGGCTATATTCAAAGGGACACGGGTCCCTATATTTTAAATTCAACATTTTATAAGACATATTTTTATAAATCGAATATATGTAATACCACTATATCGATAAATTCAGTAGCCGTTTGGTATACCACGTCTTGGTTAATTGCCCCTTGCTACATTGCAGTTTTAAAAAGTCAGAGGTTTATGAGTTGTAAAATAATGATGCAAAAATATTATATTAGATAATTATTATTCAGATAGCATAATTTTTACGCATCGTTTAATATTCTACCTAATTAGATATGGTTCCTAAACGCCATCACCCTCTTCATAAAAAAGACAAATCTACATAAACTTACTTAAGATAATTAGATATAATAATGCGTAGAAATATTTTATTTCTTCCGTATATATAGCCTCTAAAACACGACTCTAATCCAACCTCCTTTAGCCAGGATATCTATCGAGGGACTACTTGATATAACAGAAAAAATATAATACATAGCAATAATAGGATATCTATGAGTTCACAATTGTACATCCTAAAAATATATATGCAGCAGACTTATTGAGGTTCACGAAAAATTGTCTTTCGTCTTTCGTTGCCAGTTGTCGTTCTTCGTTTATTTTAAAATTGAATCGTTCATCGTTCGTTTATCATTAATTTTTTTCTCCAAAATATATCATATTATAAGTTACTTTTAAAAATGAGGACAATATGTTAATATTAGTTATATACCAGCAATCGATCGGAGACAAGTCCTGGTACCCGCCTTTTTTTTGAGAGACTGACCCGTAGGTCAGCTTTTTGGGCAACACAAAAAAATTGGCGCCAAGGGTAGTCATTCATGAAGATAAATCGAATAAGATCAAACCTGCTAGTTACTTTACTATTTTTTAAGCGAACGACAGGAAATTTTTCGTTGTCTTTTTTTTCCATTCGCGAACGACTACAAATGAACAAAATAGTCAGACAGCAAAACTTTATGTACGAAAACTAGGGATTAAACGGCACTGCCAAAATATTACACTGGTCATCAAATTTTGGGTGAATTCCCTTGATGGAGCATAAGACACTGATTTATTATTTTTTGAATACATATTTAATAATTATAGTTATTGTCTGATGAGGTTTTGATCTATTTTCATAAGTACGTATTATGCTAATTAATATATATTCAAATCAATGTATTTACATGGAATAATACATATAAATTTTAAATGTTTTATATTAAATTGGATTAAATAGTCAATATCTGTTAAAAGTTTGGTCCCATAATCTAGGGAATTTTTGCAATCACTAGTATAACTTTGTTTACTTCCAGAATTACATACACCCATATTTATTAATAACTAATAATGTTACAATATATATATATATGAGCATATTATCTATTTGTTTGCATGCCAAAATAAACAATATAACTTATATGAGTATTATTTACAAAAGATTTAAATTTATTAGAGGACTATCGAACAATAGAAAGGCATCAAACTTTATTATTACAGGAGTCCCGTAATCAACTAATTATTTCAGAACTGTCTGCATTTATATTAATATAATAAATAAACACTTTTGCCTAAGTAACCTTCCGTATTTTTTTCCCTTATCAATCTTCAATAAAACATATTACAATTATTAATTTTTTAAGTGATAATTTGTAACGACTGTTTTGGTTAAGAATATTGTTTTTTCCTAGCCCGAGAGAAGGCAAATTCATCTATCATTCTCCTCCTTAAAGATTTTTTTTTACTTTTAAATATGCATATATACTTACTGGTTCCTTGCTTAAATAGAAAATATATTTTCACAAAATGACATAGGCAATTCACGTACTTCTTCAAATATTAGAATTTGTAATTAGTTTACAACAGAGGCATTTTTTAACGAGTTTATTTTTTCTTGCTCAAGAAATATTTATGTACTTTTACTAATTTACAGCCCCCTCCCTCTTCCAATCTTTCTTCCTCCACTTCGTTTTTAGATAATTATACATAAAATTCAATTTTCCCTCCTTGAGATATATAGTTTGTAATTAGTTGCTTCCTTTAGTCCTACTAGAGTTGTGTCAGGAAATGAAAGGAGAAAAAAGCCTCCCCATCTCACTACTAAGGTTTTTTTTCTCTCTCCCTCTCTCTTTATGTTACTTAATGAAAGTATGAAAATTACTTATACCAATAGGAGAACATTTTTATGTATCTTAAATATGTATTTAAACAACTGTCCTATGAGAGGCATGAAGTTTCTCAGGAGGAGGACGAAAACATTAGAATAATTAAATTTATACAATGTAAAGTAATGAAAAATATTATTGTAAATAATTTTAGTATTTAGTAGGAATAAGTATATATGCATAGGTATTATAATTGTATCGCAGATACCCCGTAGTGTGGTTGTGTTCTTTACTTTAGTGTTATATGTGCGTTTCGTGTGTATGCCTATCGTGGGTGATATTAATAAATATAACAAAAAATAATAAAAAACACCCTCGGGTCTCCCTCATTAATTCTATAAACACTTGCAGCCCCTCTGGCTCCAATTTTATAAGGAGTTTACCGTGACATTTTCAAAGAGGCTCCATCCCAGAATTTATTAGCTTGGGTATAATAACTTGGTTCTAATAAAAGGGAAAAGGAGATGATTTAAAGATTACCGTCCATTTCTCTGCTAAATGCATCCTGCAAGATACTCACGGGAATATTAAATAAAAGGTTGCTCTAAGTTCTCCCCCAAATGATTTTTCCGTTTCATAAGTAATTTATCAGAACGCCACATCCAGGACTGTGCGAGATCTATCCCAGATGCAATAAGTGATTATGAAGACTGGTAAATAATTATGCCGCGGTAATGGTAGACTCAGAAAAAGTCTTGATAACCTGTCGCATTAGTTCATTTTTGGAACAACTATGTATATGCATATGGCTTCTCGGATGGCTTTGTGGGTATGTTGTCAGCAATATGACGGACCTCTTCCTCAACGTTGGGCCTGCACGGTAAGAGCTATCTACATTTGCAAAGGTGCAAGACAGGGTGATTTGCTGTCAAATTCTCTTTTCATACTAGCGGTTAATGGGCTCCTGGAAAGGCTATATGAAAATAAATCTGTAAAAGGATTAAATATAGGAGATATACATTTCAAAAAGCATCATATATGCAGTTGATTTCACCCTTTTACTTTCCGGGACGTCCACAACTCTGAAGGAGTCCATCAGAGGAGCTTGGTAAATCCTAAAAGAATTTGAACTTTCTTCTGGTACCACGATCATATCAATAAAACCAGTTCTTGACAACTGTAGGATATAGCTGAGACAGAATATAAAGATTTCGCCTGTGTAATTTATTGTTTCAACGACTTCAATAAAATATCATCACTTTTTTCGTCACAATATTATAGTGCATCCAATTATCTTATAGGTCGGTGATGAGCATAAACTAACATCTTAGCAAGCTTGTGAACGAAACGAAAAATTAACAACGTTCGGCGGAACGATCGTTCAATGACCAGAAGGGGAATTCTTGGAATGGAACGGTAAAATGTCCCTTTTAGCGTTATGTGCAACTAATTATTATGATAATAGTAAAAATATAATTTATCACTTCAGCATCATATACAATTAATTGGAGTTTTTTGGATTTGTAAAGGTGAGTAAATGGCGATTACTTAAATAGATATTATTAGCCTGAAGATATTGTTATGATGTATGATTGTCATTTTTTGTCTTAATTGCTGACAACCAACAATGAAATAATACGGAGTTTCTTCTTCCTCTTCGCAGAGTCGGCAGATTGGAGTTATGGCCTTTCCCATCTTGTAAAGATGCCTGTTGAGACCATTCCAACGATGACGCAGATTTGGGTTCGTTTATACTTTAAAATTTTGCTCCTGAGATAGGAATTTGGTACGAAGAGTTCAGACTGGTGGCAAGTGCTCGTTGCACACCAAGCGGCCCGCCATTCCTTTAAAGTCGCTTGTCCAAGGGCATTTTTGTATGACTACTGGGTATAGGAATAGAAACAAGAGTTCCCTTTCTAGCACCGTCTTTATCCAAAGCGTCTGCATACTCGTTCCCAGTATTGCTGTTGTGTCCCTTAAGCCATCCGACTGTGGTCTCATGTCCAGACTATTGACAGCGGATAGGATGTCCGATAAGATTAATAAATAATCTTTGTCCCTCTATATTATCTCCTCGAGATTAGTGTTATCCTATAACTTTTAATAAGTGTATTAAAAATAATCAAAATCGGTGATGGTCATGCCGTGAGATGTGTAAAGTTGACGTGGAATCACCCTACAGTGAAAACCTTGTTTTAATGCAAATAACGAAAATACTTCAAATATATAACTTAAATTCTACACAGATTGTAACCTGAATTACATTGAAACAATGCAAAATATTTATTTAAAATACATGATAAAATCCTTGAAAAGTATTATATAAAACATTTATAAGCTCTAATATCCGTATGCTAAAAAATAAAGGACTTTTTTAAGCGGGTGGAAATAACCCGCTCCGTCCACCGAGGTAGTAGTATGACTAAAACGGACAACACCGAGCAATCAGCAAAGGCATGCATGCAACGTGTGGACATATAATTTGCCACAGTCCTTGCAATGATTTCTAAAAATTATACAATTACAGGAAATCTGTAATTGGGCAGTAAATTTTTTCCCATCATGAATCCCTGACGTGGAATGCATAATTATTTTCTTCCAATCACCAGGAAGCTCCAGTAAATCCATATAAAAGTTTTTTAATTTATTGACCTCTTCCTTGAAATTACGAGGCTTCATCTTGAGATGTCAGGGGCACGGCAACTATACATTTTAGCAGTTCTTTGAAGAGGGTATCTCAGAAATCGAAGTACATTGTAGAATTAAAATCGAAAGCGCCATGAGCTAGTGCTAAATCCTCTTGAAAAAGTGGGCGCCCAAATTCTAAAGAAAAATGATTTGCTTGGATTTTGATGAATTATATTAATTATACTTTCTCCACTGTATGCCGGACTAAACTTCTAAATTTTACGTTGGGCTGCTGACAATATATTTTTGATAAAGATTATGTGGTCTTGTTAGTTCAAATAGTTTCAAATAAAAGGCTTAAATAAGGATTACTATTGGTGATACCTCTCTCCATTCCGTTTTTTGATTTTTGGTTAAAACAATAAAACTTGTATATATCTTAAGAATAATAATGGATAAAAGGGTTAAACCTCCATTAGAGACTTTGGTATCTTTAGTGTAGGGAGATATATCTTATGAAAAAGAGCAGAGAGCCATAAATGCTCCTCTACCATGACCTTTTCTGCTATCAGGGGAGAAGCTGTTGCTCTATACAATACACTAGGGATAATGTGAGTATTGTATAAATCAATCATCTTTTGTAAGTAAAAAAAAATCGTGCAAAATGTAATTTAGAATTGAACACAACATTACTCTCCAGTTATGAACATGGATCCCCTTCAGTCCCCAACTAAAAAGGGTTCCGTCAACTCCTAAAAAGAGACTTTCCGTCTTGCCGGGCAACCCCCAATATTCTGTCTTTTCTTTGCGTCCCATGCGCTAATAGGAAGAATAAACGTATTTGATCAATTTAACTTTAATCCGGAGCTCTTTTGGAAATTCTCAAAAACTTCAAAATAATTCAACTCTTTTGTTGAGTTGGGTCTCCGTATGGCTTCAACCGAGAGTGTTACGTCATCAGCAAACAAATCGATGAGATGCGTATAATCTTCCATCTTAACCCCAAATCCAATATATTTCTTTTTTTAGAAGAAGGACTAACTCCTCCATTGCCAAAACAAGTAGAAGAGTGGTAGATGGGCAGCCCTGCCGGCAGCTGTTCTTCAGTTCTATGGATTTTCGCTGTAAATCTCCAACAGAGATCAAATATTACCCATTAAGTAAGAGTGCTCGAACTGGATTGAAGAAATGTTTTACACATCGAATAATGTGGACATGTGAAATCGAGTCAAAGGCTTTTTTGAAATCGATTTCTATAATTGTTCCGAATTTATTCCGCCCTTCGACAGAATCAATAACAGCTAGCACGTTTCGTGAGACATCCGAATTTTTTCTGTATTTTCAAAAACCTTTTTGAGAGATACTAATCTTTTATGTAGCTCCGGCTCCATCTCTTAAGCCAAAATACCAGGAAGTATCCTGTAAGAGTTGTTAAGAACACTAATTGGCCTCCCGTGATTGAAGGCCTTTTTATTTCCTTTTTTATCAGGACAATTGTGAGGGATTTGGGAGGCTTGCCTTTCAATTCCTTGAATTCTCCTATCTGAAGAAGGAAAGGAGCAGTTTCTTTCGTAAGGCGTTTAAATCGTCTCTCATCAATTATATTGATTCCAGAGGCTTTTTGTCCTTTATTATTTTCTTAATGTAAGTTGAAATACGTTCTAGAGTAAAGATCCAACATCTATAATAGACTTCTTTCCTGGGAGAGTTAAGTCGTTCTAATTGTACTACTTCCTGGAAGCGGTTATAAAAATATTCCAATATCTCATTAGGTTTAGTTAACTTTTTAACTCTATGCTAAATACACTTAATAGTCTTTGCAGAGTATTTATTTTTAATAAAGTTTTTAATCGTACTTTCGTCTGATTTTCCTTTCAACTTTTATGACATTTCAAACTCTGCCACTTCGGCAAGCCTATGAGCTTTTTCTTATTCTGAGTGAATGTTCTCGCGAATAGAGAATGTTCCATAATTAGCTTTTCCATCTTAGCAGATCTTCTTTTGCACTTTTGATTTGATTATGAATAAACTGCGCACTTGTAATGTCTGAGCAGCATGTTCTGCAAACGCTGAGTCGTTGAATCTTTCTAGTAAATTTCTTTTTGATTTTGAGATGTACTTATCATCCTTTAGCGTCCAATATCAAAGATGGAGAAATAAGTGTCAGGTCGATTCGAGAAGATTGTTTCCCGTTTCTCCATGACATTAATTGACTTGGACTGAACTTTTTAATACAATCTACAAAATTTCATCCACTCATTATCCCATTAAAAAAACATTAGGATACTTGGGCAAACGATCTAAATCGATATTAAGGTCGCCTATTAGAATGGAAAGAAGATGACTAAGCATTTTGGCATCATGCAGAGTTTTAAAATATGCTGAAGCAGGATATGATTGGGATCAAATTCTAGTTGACACCTGATGTCAAGTCAAAGTACTGTTTGAATAGATTTCTTTATCTTGGGAAGGATGCTCATCGACCCTCTGATCAACATGTTGTCCTCAAGCTGATGAAATGTTTGGCCACAATTTATTTACTACGGTAAAACTTCCTCAGAAGCTGGCTAACAAACAGTCTTCATTGTTGGTACAGTAAATCGTACGCAATGATAAATTCCATCCTAAATCAAATTTTCCAATGAGCCTCTGTATTTATCAACAGTATTGAAGAGCAATAACATGACAGTAACTGTTTACCAGAACAAGCCTTCCAAAAATGTAATATTTCTAAGTATAGGGAAGAGATAGGTCACTTTAACTGAAGGAAAAAATAAACTAACAAAAACAATTGTCTATTACAATACAACCAAGTATGGGTTTGATGTATTAGATCAAATGGCCCAATTGTACGTCTCAAAGTCTCTGCGAAGAGATGGCCTCTCCAGGTCTTCTATAATGTATTGGATTTGGCAGGAATAAACTCATGGATACTGTATAAAGAAGCTACAGGATTGAAAATATCGCGTCGTGCATTTTTGTTACAGCTAATCAATGAACTTAAGCTGAAAAACGACACTGGTGGTTATAGCGGCAATGATGATGATTCTATGAACCAGGCAGTGATGCAAGATAAATTACACTTGAAAGAAGTGAAACAAATTTTCACATCGGTGCAGCAAATGTAAAAAAGTTGCGTGTGTTTCTTGCATTGCTGTAACAAGAGTTATATGCAAGAAATGCAAGTAAAGATATATATGTATTATGGTAAATATTTATAAAACAAAGTCTTATTTTAAAATCTATTATCTTTATAAGCCATATTTTTTTGCAATATATACGATTATCACTTAAACTGAATCTACATAATATTAATTTAATAACCACAAACATGTTCCATGCTGATTACTTAAAATATTTAGCTATTTTTTAATATGGGGGTCAAACTGACCCCCATGGCCTGGGAAAGAGTAAAGATGATGCTGGCCGTTCTAGTGTTAACAACGCTCACTGATAGACTCGAGCCAGATGAATCCGTAGAACTCCAAATTAATTCACAAAACGGAGAAATAATAGCAAAAACTGAAGTTATCGGCGGAGTCACAAAACATACGTGTTAACAACAATATACTTATTCATTATGTTTAAATAATTCTTGAATCATATTTTGTTTAATCTTTAATCTTTCTGACTACATATTTTTTGTATTTTTATTAATTATAATAAAAAATTGACGTAGTGATTTGATCTGGAAACACTTTTATCGTTAGTTATGATGAAACAAAACAAACAGAAAAAACCCACCCATCTCTTAGAATAAATCAAAGAGATTTTTTTAATAACAAAAATCATAATCGTAAAAATTGCCATCACATCGATGGTATATCTAATCATTAATAAATATAACAAGGTACCCATAGGCATGGGTTAATATGCTCTAAAATAATATTTTCTAATATTTTATGAGAGTGATGGAAGAATGATCCTTTTCATAAAGTAGGAATATTAATTGTTTTTTTAACATACCTTTTAAACTTTTATATAGCTTAGACCTACCGTTCTTATAGGCATTGAGAAAGTAATCCTGCTCCGAGAAGACGTTCTCCAATCTGAACTTTTTACTCCACCTCTGTAAGAAATCTTAAGCTTTGTCAATTGCATATTAATGTTATTGTGGTAGGCAGTTAATTTTACTGTTATAAAGTTTGTTATGACTCATCTTTCTTATGAAAATATTTTTTAATTTTTAATTTAATTTTTTTTTTAATTTTAAATATATTTTTGTCGTTACATATTTTGTATATAGAGAATTGCTACCAATAGAAATATAAATGAGTTTTGGTTCAACATTCTGGGGTACAAAATAGGCAATAAATTGGATGTAACGAACTATGTTGTTGTCAAATATACAGACGGATAAAAAATAAATGGATTGACTGATGCGGGACGAGCACTAACTAAGTAAAACATGATAATAGAAAAGTTGAAGCAATCAGAGATCTGCAAGTAATATGACAGTTGTTAAACAAATGTAGAATAATCACTCATGTTCTCCGACATAAATAGTATGGATTTAAGGTCAGACACAACATTAATTGAAGATATAACTAGCTGTAAAATAGCTCTCGAAAAACATCACTGCAAAATCTCATTAGATTGAATGAAGGGCCACAACAATAATAGTACAGGCAACGAGTTCATGGATGCCTGGGCGAAGGAAAGTGCTGTGACAGGATTTTCCGTCATCATCCCAATATCGTAGTGTCAATGTAAGAGTATCTAAGAAGAAAGCAGCGTTTGCGTATGGAAAACAGATTTGCTAAATTTAAAAACTTGCCAGCTATCTAAACTATTAATAATAGAACCAGTTATCACAACTTAGGTCTATAAATTTAAAAGGAATCTAATAAAAACTATTCTTGCCATTGTCACCGTACACATTGGACTGAATAGATACTTATTCAAAATTGGCAAATCCCAAAATTCTACATTTTGTCTCTGTGGGAAGAGGAGGCAATGACGAACGATCTTATTTATGACTGTGGTCGTACCATACAGGAAACGAAGCACCTCATCGAAAATTTTAATTTTAGAGAGTTTACAATATTTTCTTGACACTTTATTTCTTTGTCCAAAAAATATTTTTAGCTCCTCAGTAAACTTTTACCGGCTGATACAGGCTGATAAGTTCCGGTGTGGTGGAGTTAATTTAGAAGTTAAACAAAACTAAAAACAACAATATATATGTATTTGTACTAATTTCAATATATCTAGTCTTGGTTAGTTGGTTATTGATACATGACAGATACGACAGGAGTGTGAAACTGTGCGTTTACAGTCCAGAAGTCGCCTTAGTTTTTTTACACTAGGTTAGATATATTTTGTTCTTTTATCTAATGTATGTAGAATTTTAAAATATTTTATAGCGAATAAAAATAATCGTCAAAATTCTCCTTGCACCATCAGTCATTACAAGGGTGGCCCTCCCCCAACTATAGTGTCAAAAATATATGTGAAGAATCTACTTAAGAGTGCTAAAATGTCATGCGATAGTAAAGGTTTTTTTTGTCAAAAATACTTCTCTGAACGAAATAGAGAGATAATTTTTTTTTGTATATTCAATATATTATATTTAACGCCATTATATGGAGCCCGACAGTTTTTGTATTCGTTCGTCAAAGAAACTTTACAGACATATTTTTGTTGCAGAAACAATCACTACTTGAGACGAATAATACTAATATTTGATGAATATAAAATGTTTGATATATTAAAAACTCCGTTCATCAACAGTTGAGATTTAATACAGTTTTATTCGTACGACATTATATAGCGTCAATTATCCTTTTCATTTCAATTAGTTGTTGAAAACTTTTCAACACTTTCATTACAAATAAGTGAGTTATCACTAAAAGCATAACAAAATATAGTTTAACTTTTATTAACGTTTCGTTTCTCTTAAAAAATTATGAAAAAGTATAAATTATTGGATATGTGAGAATTTTTATTATCTCGCTTTAATGATATATAAACCCGAAAATTGAAATCATTGCCTCAATTTTACTAAAGGAATTAATTATTTTCCTATTATATTCGTTCTAAAGCATTTTTAAACATGCAAGTCTCGAGTTTCACTGTTAACAAAATTTAATTGTAACCCTTGAAAGTTTATATTTAAACAAAACTAAATAAGCTTCTTCATATCATTATTAAAAACAATATGGAAACTAAAATACATTTATATTGAGAAAATCTACATTTCTTAACTTTTTACTGATAATCAAAATCATATTTCATACAATTATATTACACCAGCTTAATAATTCAAGAATAAGTAGTTTAATTATATTTTTCTCTAAGCAAAAACAGAAAGTTTATTTGTACGGAAGCTTATTCAATAAAGTATGTGTTAAGAGTCTCAATTCCGTTTAATATTCCAAATGTTCTTTGTTAAGTCATTGCTTGCACTATATACATATATATATATTTGCTTTTTTGTAATTATTTTGACCAATAATCTTTTTTTGTACCCAATAGACAAGTATATCAATTAAGTCATTAATACTTATATATTCTCAAAATAAAAAGTTGAGAACAAAAGACCGTTAAAAATATCAATTACATTCAAATCATTTGCGAAAAACCAAAAAAATGAGTACAAATGTTCTTTCTCAAAAACTAAATAAATAACTATAAAAATTGAGTTGCCCGTACTAACAATTATGTTTATTTGGGTATTGCGAAAACTTCATTATGCCATCTATAGTTATTGTCCAATAATGTTTAATTTATTACACAGTTAAGAAAATAAAGGGATCATTTTTAAATACAATTTTTTTTCTTAAAAATGAAGTGAACGACTTTATTCAACTGTTCTTATTATATCTTTTTAAATACGTAGCTCTCACAATCCTGCAAATTAAAATATTTTTTATTGCAACTCAATTTTATACGTCATATCGTCAGATATGATGCAACAAAAAAAAATCCATAATTTTTCTGAGTATGAATGTTTCCTGTACGATCTAATTAGTTTTAGAAAACTATTATAAGTCTAACTATTAAAAAAAAGTAAAAACAAATAAATAATACTAAATGTTATTTCATAATAGTAAAGTAAAAATACCAATAATAAAAAAACAAGAAAGCAAGAACTGGATGGGAGCTGTTTTGTCTAATCTTCCAGAAACTTTTCTTGCCCCCCCAAGCTCTGGGCAGATCTGAGTTCTGGGGTATATTATATACTATACTTGCCGCATATGCAAATGTCAGTTATGTAATTGGTCCAGAAACGTGTTCAGCATCTCTATTTCTGTTTACAATGGCGGTTTTTGGTTTGTCATCCCTCTTACTCCCTATCGCCGCAATTCGTACTAGATTTATATCAGTAGCAGGGTCATCCTTAATATGAAATACTTTAAATGATTCAATGGCGATTGTCCATAACTAGGGTTTGGTTGTAGGAGGTGAGGTGAAATAATACATTACAATATTGACAAAAGGTTATATTGTCTTATGTTCTTAAAAGGATTTGTACATGAAATTGAAAGAGACCCTTGAAAAAGACACATTGTTTTATGCATGAAGTCTTAATTATTGAATTGATAGTCACACTTCAACAGCTGCATATTCACCTCATACCCTGGTCTATATATGACTGTTGTTTATTATCAAGTACCCACCTGGTCAATATTCTTATAAAAATGCCTTATCTTATTTAAAGACCACTGATTCAAAGAACCTATTTTAGCGTGAAAGGGCTCTACGGAAGTATGTCTACACCAATCCTTTTATTTTTGAGAATCTGCTGATTTTTCAATTCTAATGCTTCATTAATCTGAGGAAGGAAGCAGAAAAAGATTTCTTGGATTTTTTTATCATATATGTGTACATGTATACATACATAATAAAAAGGAACATGAGAGGGAACCGGGAGAAAGGCCAGGCAGTGGTAGATGAAATATATAAACATATTCGAAAACAATAATAATTGGCCTTCTACATTCGGTATACTGTATATGTATGAATATTTTCTGCATGAATTAATCTCCTCCTTGGATAAATGTAAGGGAAAACGAAAAAGGGAATGAAAGAGAGAATCAACTGCCAATTGCCATAAAAAATATAAATACAACATTAAAAACATATTAAACTATTTTTCTGCTCATTTTATTATATATACATATATATATACTTTTAAAAAAAGAATTCCGTCCGTTCGTTCGTTTCCCTGTATCTCCCGAACGGTTTATTAGATCCTGATGAAATTTTCACTGAATAGTTTTGAGAGCTCAGGGAGTATTTTAGTGGGGTTGTCAACTCCTGGAAAATTCGTCATCGACATGCTTATTTTATTGGTCAAAACGTTTTTTGTCGATTTTTTTAAATTGCCAAGTTAGATTTTTACCAAATTTTCTGTGGAGGATTGTAAGGCAGTAAGGTGTGTTTTTGTTTTATTCGGTTTTTACCGGAAAATTCGTTTTTTACATGATTACTTAAAAATAAGTTTTTTTTCTATCCCTGCCTAAATTTAAGTTTTGTGGAAAATAACATTCTTTTATAATGAAACATCGCGCTAATCAAATTTTAATAATGCCTAGAGATGGAGAGTGATATCAATCACTCTGAACTTTTCTAGATAAATATATGAAGTAGTACTCTCTCTTATGTTTTTGCTGTTTTCCCCCATCAACGGCGATCAAACAAATACTCTGATACTCTTTTATTCGGCACTCTGTGTTCCTTGTGAAATAACTTAAAAAATAACTTCTTTTTATGGTATTTAAATACCTAGCCTTAAGGAATACGAAACGGAAAAAATGGCAATGAAGACCCGATGATAACTTTTTCAGCAACTGATTTAAAAATGAAAAGTCACATGCGATGACATCACAAGAATTATTCGTGTGATTTCTTCTTTTTACGATTTTTAAATACTCAGCCGTAAGGAATACAAAACGGAAAAATGGCAATAACAGCTATGACAACTTTTTAAGGAACTGGTCTCAATATGAAAAGTCACATGTGATGATTTCACTGAAATTATTCGTGTGATTTCTTCTTTGTGCGATGTTTAAATACCCAGCCTAAGGAATACAAAACGGAAAAAAGGCAATGAAGACCCCAAGACAACTTTTTAAGGAACTGATTTTAATATGAAAAGTCACATGCGATGACATCAATGAAATTATTCGTGTGATTTCTTCTTTTTACGATGTTTAAATACCCAGCCTTAAGGAATACAAAACAGAAAAATGGCAATAAATACCCAATGACGACTTTTTAAGGAACTTATTTTAATATGAAAATCACATGCAATGACATCACCAAATTCAAGTTGGAAAATCCCGGGCAGCGCCGGGTAACATTTGCTAGTATTATATATGTATATTAGGGTTGTTCTTATTTTTCAAGTGTTTGAAATGTTAGCAACTTTGTGGATTTTCTGTTTCTTGGTGATAAAAGAAGACGACATACAAAGTTTAAACAAAATCGGTCAACATTACGAGGTCGCGCAACGAGGTCAAAGTTTTAAAAATTTAGTAAAAATATAGTTTTCCTCAAATTTCTTCAAAATGGTGGACGTTACAGACTTCAATAATAATTATTAATTTAAAGGAAATCTAATTTACTACCGGACGTATGTTTGATGTTTTCTAATAAAACAAAGTTTTCAGTAAAAACAAAGCAAGAAAGGGAGTGTGTATTGTTAGCTTATTTCATGGCTTTTTTGTATCAATTAACTTCACTCGCCTGTAGAAGATGACTTGTTCGCTTCAGAGTAAAATAGTACTTTTAAGCTTAGTAAAACTTTAGATGATAAATCCAAAAATGACCTTGGTTACATTCTATCAATTCAGAATTCAGTACAATCTGAGTTTACATCATATGATTCAGAGCCTGTATTGACCTATAAGAAATCGATTATGAAAAAAATAAATCATAATGTGTTTCTTAGATGTGCGTCAAGGTATCCTCTCAAAATTTTACTTTGTCTCTGACGCATTTATAATCCATGATATGGGTCATTTTGTACGCGAGATAGGCTTTTTTTAATGTACATATAACTCTCTACTTATTAAATTGACATGATTTAGTATACCAAAATATTAAAGCTGGTTAACCAAGCTTTCATTTGATATGTTCTGAAAATCGCTATACTTTAAGAAATATAAGCAAATACGTACTCTCCCCCAAAAATTGATCTTTTGATATGAGAATATACGATTACCATCTGGTAATTATGTTAGTGTTACCTGGATAGAAAGAGAAAGAGAAGGGAGGGAGTATTTTGCCTCACTTCTCTCCCTTACTTTTTTCTTCCTATCCAAGTTACACTAACTGCCGTTACCAAATGGTAATCGTATATTCTCATATCAAAAGATCAATTTTTGGGGGAGAGTACGTATTTGCTTATATCTCTTAAAGTATAGCGGTAGTAAATTAGATTTCCTTTAAATTAATAATTATTATTAAAGTCTGTAACGTTCACCATTTTGAAGAAATTTGCGGAAAACTATATTTTTACTAAATTTTTAAAACTTTGACCTCGTTGCGCGACCTCGTAATGTTGACCGATTTTGTTCAAACTTTGTATGTCGTCTTCTTTTATCACCAAGAAACAGAAAATCCACAAAGTTGCTAACATTTGAAAAATAAGAACAACCCTAATGTATATATATATATATATATATATATATATATATATATATATATATATATATATATATATATATATATATATATATAAAGGATTCGTAAGCAAAACGTGGACTGGTAATTAGAGTACTTATTCTCATTTATGTTGAGATATTCTATAACTTTTTAAAGCCAAAATAGTTTGTCTGATTATTCTTCATATTTTTTCAAAAATAAACATTTTTTATCAATCGTAACCATGACTGAGCAAATGCAAAAAAGACAGCGCTGTTCAGATCTGCTTGATGCTGGAATCAAGGTAGCAAGGGTCATTTCCACTGTTGATCAGGCCTACAACCGTTGGAACGATCGCTGGCTTGTGAATCAAGTGAATAAGTTAAAGGGTGTACCGCACAAAATATCCTGCTCAGACCATGGTCCTCAGCGTCGTGGCCTCTAATGACAAGAAGATTCCTCCCTTCTTGTTCAAGACCGGGGAGAAAATCGACCAGAATGCCTTGTACAAGTGCTCAGGTACACCATCTAGCCATGGCTGAAGGCTAATTATCCAGAGGGCAAATACGTGTGGACCCAAGATGGTGCCCCTCCCTCATACAGCTTCGAAGTGCCAAGAGTTCTGCGCTATCAACATGGCCGATTTCTGGCCAAAAGAGATGTGACCTTCTTCCTCCCCATACCTTAACCCCCTTGACAACGCTATGTTGGGCACTTTAGAGAAAGAGACGAACAAAACCTCTCTCCCAAATGTGGACTCCCTGAAAGCTGCCGTCGTGGCTGAGTGGGACAAATTGTCAGAGGAGTTCATCATTTACTCCTGTAAGGCCTTCCGACGTCGTTTGCTGGATGTTATCGAAGCTACTGTTGGACATATTGAGTGAAAAAGTTTGCAAAGGCAATATTCATAAAACTTTTTTGTCATTATTTAATTGTTTTAAGTATTATCTGCATTTTTCTAAAGCTGCGGCTTCAGTCCACGTTTTGCCTACGAACCCTGTATATATACCAAATATAGCAAATCTCGTTAAAATAACAGTTATGGGTGACAATATAATTTTATAAAATTAATTGAAAAAGGAGATGTTGAAAGTAATAAATTGTAGAAGAACTGTTTGAAATTATTATTATGTATGTACATTCTGGTCATAATTGTTGGAGGGCTTTGAAATAAAGGGAGGCTCTGGACATAATTTAAGAGAGGTTGGCGTTTTTTTATTGGTCTATTTTTATCCAAGTATTGAACAATACCTCTTGGATTGCGCGAGAAGATGAGAAAGCCTTTTTTGGTGGTTTTTCATTGAATTGATTCATTGTAATATCTTGAATGGCCCGATATGTTTCATTTAAAGATGGACATTTCCACAGTAAATGATCAGTATTCTCTTCTTGATTTTTGCAAAAGAAAAAGTGGCTGCCAATAAGTTGGCAACTTCCAGTGAACAAGTTAGACTAATATTAAAGATATTATATTTTTTCTTTCTATAGCTATTATTTTTGAAGGTTGACCTCTATATTTTTTTGTTTCTCAAAGTATAATTTTCTCTGATTCATTATAATCACCTAACTGATTATTGTTACCTATACTCCCAAGAAGTTTTACCAAATTACGAAGGACGTAAATACACAAATAAAAGGGCCATAATGTACGTAAATGGAGTGGCTTTGGGTCAATAAGTACAAAAAAAACAAAAAAAACACACCCTCTTGTTATCCACTTCTTGGTTAGAGGCTGAGATAATGAGGGAAGAGAAGAGAGAGAAAAAGATGCCCACCGGATTCATTCGTGATGTTACTGGCAATGTTGGGGATGAAGTCCTCAGTAAAATTATTGCACATCAATGTACCATCCTAGGAATTAAAGGATTGGTTGAAATTGTGAGATCAGACCTAACAAAATTGGGCAAAGTTCTTCACATCTGCCTAGATAAACAATTCTTTGAAGACCTTCAATTGGTGGATTTTAACCTCAAAATTGCTTCAACAGATAAAGTGCGTTTCAAGAATTCCCGATACGCGCCCTTTTTGAAGCAAGAAGAAAAGAGACTGAGGACGCAGATATAATAGTAAAAAACAAACAACAAGGACCAGAAAAATATCACAAAGAACAAACCAGTTCTTTGGAACGGACGCAATGTGGAAAAGACGAAGAAACCCCTAAAGAAGCAACACGGGAAAGAAGGACGTCCAAAAGCTCCGAGTCCAAACAAAAACATGTCTTTTGATGACACAGGCGGAAATACGGTCAATGACAACAATCCCAAAAAAAATAAAAACTCCAGACACCCCAAAAAACGGCTATTACCTATTCCAAAAACAGGGTAATATAGACAGGTTCTTCTGTGATGCAGCAGATATCTTTACTAAACTTAACAAACCCATAAATTAACAATAATGATTAGTTGTACTAACATCAATACCCAGCACTCCAAAACAGCCAACTCAGAGCTTTAGTAACTTAAGCATATATATATATAGGTATACCCCAATATATATACAGGGAGTCCACATATAATCCGGACTAATTAAAACAAATTTTGAAATGTTGATAACTTTTTTCAACATTTTTTTGTTCAATGAAAGGCACACATATATAGATATTTATTTTTAATATAACCCCCAACAGCGGCGACGACCATCTCAGGGCGGTGCCTGAAGCGGCCGCAGGCCTTGGCGACGACGTCCTTCTTCATATTGACGAACTCCTCCACATGGCGGCCCTGAGGGAGTCGAGAGTGTGGTGAGCGTGCTTGTTGGTCTTGTTCTCGACCATGCCCCAGAAGAAATAGTCGAGGGGTTGCCGTCTCGTGCTTGAGGTTGTTGAGCAGGGCCGCCGCCTTGACCCTCCTGGACTCCCTGGTCCCCTCCGTCAAGATCATCCTGTGCCTCTTCTTGTACGAACTGTAGCCCAGGTCCTTGTTGATGATGTTGGCGATGGTCTGCTTGGAGCAACCTATCTCGGCGGCCAACTTGGCGTAGGACTTGTTGCCGTCCTCGTTGACCTTTCTCTTCACCTCGGCGACAAACTCGTCGGTCCTGGTGGCCCCCAGGGACCGAAAACGCTTTTTGCAATGAGCATCATTCTTTTTGAAAGAGTTCCAAGCCTTCCACTGGTCGTAGACGGTCGACTTGGGGTAGTTGAAGAGCTCTATCACCTCCTTTGGACTCCTCCCGGCACGGAAGGAAGCGAACATCGCATGCCTTTTCTCCTCTTCCATGGCAAAATGTTGACTGATTTTCAATCTGTTTTTTTTGGGCAGATAGATAAGATGCAAGCGCAGTAACGTACATATGTGCGTTGCAATATCTCAAAAAACAAAGACGACATAACCGATCAAAGTTAGTCCAGATTATACGTGTACTCCCTGTATATATATCAGGAAACGACCGGGACACCCTTTTTTCGCCAGGACTGAAAGTTTTCAAGCCGGGCAGGGACTTAATATATATTTCGTTCCTTTGGCATTCTGAAGTGACGACGTTTTTTTTAGACTTTCCAAAAAAAAAAAATATTGCTCATAAAAGCATAAGTTTCATAACGTATTTTTAAAATAATATTTCGAAAATTCCTCTCTAAAAAAAATGTCTTCACTTTTTTGAGAAATATGAAAAAAAAATTATGAATGACAAACGAAAGAAAATATTAAGTCCCGGCCCGTGTCTAAAAAACCCAGGACGTTAAAAAAACAGCCGGGACCCGGTCGTTTCCTGATATATATATATATATAATATATTATATATATACATATAGGTAGATAGGCATATCTTGAACATTTACTATCTGTTGAAAAGTGAGACATATTAAAACTCATAAAGCATTGCGAAGGTACTAATAAAACCATGGACTCCAACACTCACAATCGTCTTCGGGGTAGTAAAGATACTGATGCAAGAGGAGAAATGTGGAGACTATCATCCAGGAAATAATCTCATTGTTTGAACAAGGGAAATGAGCCTACTTAATGCATCAAACGCCTTCAAAAAGTTCAAAAACTAGGGGAAGACATGTGGATCTTAGGCCATCCATGTCTTACCATCGATACATAATATTCAGATTTGGAAGATATAAACCAAATGCTGACTTATCTAGGAACTTTAGGAAAACCTTTAGGCACCAAATGGAAATTATAACATTACCAAAAATACTGTCCAATGTAACTGCCATTGACCAATGCGTCGAGGTGCTTATCAAAACAATAATAAGGGCTGGATGTAGCCTGTCCGTTAAGAAAAATGGTTATTGCTAAATCAGTGCCAGCTGGAATAAACATTTTGCTAGTTTGAGACACAACTCAGAAAACTCGAACCAACACGGCACCATAGTTCTTTTCGAGAATGGATCAAAACACAAGGAAGAATATCGAACCTCACTAAGAATATAACAAGATAGTCTTGTAACAACTTCTGTTTAAGCGTGAAAGTCTAAAGGATATTGCCAAACTCATTAGATGGCAAAAATTACAGGTTATTCTATTGGTCTCCTTCAAACAGTAACAGGTATTCACAATCCCCAGTTAATTCCTGAGAATACTAATGGAAACACACTTTCCTAACTGCAGATTCAATGTTCAACTATGACATTGCCCCTTACCAATACTAAGTTTGCCATTACTTATTGATTGCTACAGGGTCAGGAATTCATTTAATTCGTTTAGTCTATACAAAAGTTCCAGGCCGGATGGATTCAAGCCAATTGTTCTTCAGCAGCTGGGGAGTACCTACTTAATAGGGTATATTACAGACCCTTTACCATGTAATCGTTAGCATAGTCTACACTCCAAAGAACTGGAGAGAAATGAAAGTAAGATTTTTTGCCAAAACTTGGTTAGGTTGATTATAGTTTGGCAAGTCATTAGACATTATAACCACTTTCGAACTTTCTCCTTAAAGGATTGAAAGAATCGTGAAGTGGAAAGTTATGTATGTATCCCTATACTTCGCTCACAACACTCCTACACAAGGGCTTATCAACAGAGCCGCATTCTCACAAGCCACAGACATAATACAAAAAGCCATCTTACAAAAA
>CP045890.1:24124358-24198481 GCA_013387185.1 Caligus rogercresseyi
ATCAACACGATTGTTGATGTGGGAAGAGAAATATCCTTAACCTTTAATCCAATGAAATCAAAACGCTATAGTATTCTCTAAGACATACAAACTTAGGCCAAATATATACAGCTTTAAAATAGATGGTCAAGTAATTGAATATTTTACACGAATGAAATATCTAGATTAGTATTTGATAAAGGACTAACCGAACAGAAACGGCTGCAAAGTGTGCCGTATATGTAATCTGTCTAGAGCATAATAGGCCACAAACGGGCTTAACTCCGGAAAGAGTCCTACGGCTGTATGGAGCAATGGTCAGACCATCATCAACATAAGTAAGTGCCTTACTTGAGGACATTCGTTACGCAAAGAAAAGTTGTATAAGATCCTAATTCAGTTAATCGAAAAGCACGTATATCAATGACCAAGACACTTCGTTCAATACCGACTGCAGGAATGGAAAGCAGCTCTGGGTATATACTCCAAGCACCAAACATCAAAATCAAGATGGCGAACAAGACATTTCCTACGGAAAACGTGGGGCGGCATAGGTATCCTTCCTAAACGTCGTGGACATAGATTCTCTAGCAACAAAATACTAAAGGAAGCCAACACAAACCATGAAGTGATTACATTAAGGGAAAATTCATTTGGGTAGATAACCTTGAGGTCACTAAACCCGACACAATATCTACTAGGGGGTTTCAAAGGACGACGATGGTAGTACTGGGTCTGGATGGGCAATTGCCAGGGGTAAATATCAACACATCACTCAATGGTATCATTGAACAATGAGGCATCAGTATGTGAAGTTGTGGGCAACTCCAAGATCTGTAGATGATCTCGTTAAACAAGAAAAATCCTCAAAAAATATATAATTAGGTCGGACTACAATCAGCAATTGCAGCTCCTTTAAACCCACTAACAACTAGTAAGATAGTGAAGGACTGTATAGATGTCCTGCTCAAAGAAAAAATAAACAAAAAATATATATTGAATGGTGCAAAGGTCCCAATGACACAACAGGATACGAATTTGCAGATTCCTAACAAAAAAACAGAAGTATGAGCAACAGTCTAAAAAAGGTCGGTATACCTCCAAGTTATATAAGCAAAACGGTGTATCTCCAAGTTATATAAGAAAACAATCAATGACTTCCTCTACAAGAAGTGGTGCCACCGATACAGCAATAACCAAGTTATGAAACACACACGGTGCATGCTTAGAAACCCGAAGACAAGACCCATCAAACACCGACATCAATATATGCAGCTTCTTGTCCAAGCTTATACTGGACATGGGCCATTTCTCTCCAATTTGAGTAAATGGAGAAACACCTGTGGGAATATGTGATATCTATAAGGAGGAGCCACAGACTGCACATCATTTTTTCTACAAATGCCCCGCCTTGTCATTCGAAAGACACTTAGTTTCACAAGAAGAAACAAAAATTATTAAGTTTTTCAAATGTACCATGATGAAAAATGTTATTTTAAAATTTCAGTACTTAAATATGTATACTTTTTTTACTGTAGTAACACAGATACCCCAAGGTATGGTTGTGTTCTTTACTTTAGTTTAAGTATGTTTGTGTATTCTATGGTAAATAGTAATAAACTTCCAACAAACTAAGAAAAACGATTATTGTTAATTAAACCTTTTTTGTGCGTAAACCCTGCTAATTGAATTAATCCCGACACTAAAGTCTTTTAAAGATAAGTAAATTGTATTCTTAGAGATATATTATTATTCAAGTTGACAAAACACCTGGAGCGATTAGAATAACAATAAATGAGTTAATTCATCCATACATTATTATCCCATAATTTAATATAGTGTCTTTTTATATAAATTTAATTAGGCAATGTAATAAGAGCCTTATAAGTTCATTTGTGGGCTTGCACTTCTCTTTATTAAATTATTTTTGTGCAAAGAAACCGAGCACTGTGGTTTGATTTCATTGCATATTTAGTTCATTGTGAGTTGATTAAAATAAGTTTATATCTACAAAACGTGTGTTTAAGTGACGAATTCTTTCTTATATGATGGCTTACAATTTTTTTGCTTCAACTACTATGTCATATTGTACATCACTTTTGTTACAATTTGAGCTCAATTAACGCCAAATTGAACAATTATTTAGATAGTCTTGAGTATTGAGGTTTGAGATTGAAGAGAAACCTAGTAATAATAAAAAACTCGCATATTTAGCCGTCTACGGCGCCCATATGTTCGCCCTTCGGGTATGGGTAGGTTTTGGAAAGGTTTGTGAGTGAAACAGACCTTAAAGAATATAAGAGAGGAGAGAAAAAATAATTTTCGGTTTTGTACAAACATTCCTCATAAAAGTTTGACTTTGACAAAAATAATATGTTTTAAGTCACATGAGATACTTTTTCTTTTTCTATTTCTCTAACTCCTCCTCCTCCTTTTCTTTTTCTTTTTTCCTCTCTTTACCTTGAAAAGTAGGTAGTAAAATCAGACAAGGTCTGATTTTTTTTTCATTTCTGGTCCCATCACTTTGCAAATAGTTTTATTAGGTCCGTCCAAGGATTCCATGGGTACCTTCAAAGTTCAAATCTGATCATAAATGTGGGAGGAGATAGCGTGCGGAAATACAGACGGACAGAGATTGGTGAATTATATATAGATTATTGATAAGACTGTTTGAAAGGCAAGAAGGAATCTTTAAAGAGTTATTGTTCTTTTGATGAAGAGTATAGGCATCCAGCATATGAACACAGAGTCGCTGTTTCATTGAATATTCAATTCAAATAAACATTGGCCTTGATTCCTTAGTAAACG
The DNA here is from genome assembly GCA_013387185.1 of Caligus rogercresseyi. Taxonomy (NCBI): domain Eukaryota; kingdom Metazoa; phylum Arthropoda; class Copepoda; order Siphonostomatoida; family Caligidae; genus Caligus; species Caligus rogercresseyi. The sequence continues at coordinate 24,127,146 of CP045890.1, forward strand.
AAGATCCATTGAAAAACATAAACATAATCAACATTTTATATGACGACACCATAAACTGTTTCATACACAGGTTAACTGAACTCCAAGATCTGGGTTTCTGGGACTATCGATGAATATTCGGTAGATCAGTAGTAACGGTGGACGGTTTTTTATATCAATACTGATATTTTTTATTATAATAAAAATACGTAATACATTATACGATTACCTAATACTTGTCTATCAGTATTAGTAGATTTAAAAGTGAGCGTGAACTTTTAAACTATTTTGTGTGCTGTCTTTACAAATAATATGGGAAACTATTTAACTACTTCTCACGAGTTCCCACCCTACAATTTTAAACTGGATTATCTTTATTACTCTCTATTTTCTTGAGATATGACCCCTTTGGGATTAGTATATTTTGAATAAGTAATTTTCTTTTTATTGTTTTTATTCTTTAAGGTAATTACATAAATTGGAATCCTGTGATATTTACTATAATCAAAAACACACACCAGAATCTTGATTTCTCAAAAATGAATTGCACCCCTTCACCCTTACGTAAAAATATACTGACACTGTTTTCAGTTGATAGATTTGTGAAAAAATCTACCTATATCGATATGGACGCATTTTGCTAAAAACTACCAATATCGATTATCGAATCCCTTTTCTGCCAATTTTGTATGAGTACCTATATAAAAGATGATGCCGATTTTATTCACTATAGAAGAGAAAGATGACTCTAAAAATAGTTTTATGGTGTAAAAACTGTTCCACATAGGTATATATTCCATATTTCTCTATACCTATAAATATTTTTGAGAGACATTAAATCAGATGTAGTCTTGAAATGTGTCAAATAAAACATCTAAATATTATGGCGTTCATATTTTTTTATTACCCTTCTTCACATAAGCGATAAATTCACATATTCAACTTTTTGAAGGGCTCTTTGGAAACAAAACTATATTGGCACAAATGCTGAATCCACATCAATACATAACCCTAGAATGTGTAAAATTTATCTACATAATATGGCTCTCTAAAAAAGAGATATGCAATATGATCTGATGAATTTGTTCAATTTATTCATCTTCTGTGCTTTACGAACCTGGAACAAAAGCCTGGCCGTATAGGTATGTGTAATGCAAACTAAATATAAAGTATAGATATAAAAAAGAGAATGAATGAGCTGATAAAATTTATGCATATGATTGAAAACATACTTCATAATGCATTTGTGTACATCGTTCTACTAAAGAATACAATATTTTTTTACTTTTGGATGTGCAAGACATAGTGAAGTCACGTATGGTAGCACTGAGTATCGTGGTATTTGTCAGCTCTAAAGTATTTACTGAAAGCCATGTAACTCTATGGTGCAGGAATAAAATTATATCTATTTTATATGCCTCTCTGACAGGTTGATTCGGTAGTCATTTAGTTAGGAAAACTTTTCATAGCTCATAGAAGTGAATGTAAAAAGGCGAAAAGTAATGGTCATCTGGAGTCATTTTTAATGTATATAAACTAAGATTTCTGGATTAATCCTTTATATTTCTAAAGTCCGAGTTCTTCTTCAGAACACTAGTCAACTTGCTAGCTAAATACTCAAGGATTAATATACTTTTGTAGCCTCTCATATACGCCCCTGATTTTCCTGAAGGTCCTGCATGCAGGAAATAATGCGTTCCAGAATTGTAAAGTTCCTCTTGACATGGTTGTTTCATATCTAGGGATTGTAAGTGTACTGTTCTTGCAAACTCGCCAATAAACATGATTGTTTCATTTGGTATCACCAACTACTTTTTTCTTTTCCCTCTCCTTTTCTTTCAACTAATCACGTTAAAAAACATCTTTTGTTATCTCTATTTATAACCTTGAACCATTTATTGGCTTCAAAGATTCTCAGGTTGCCATAATTGAGGGAAGCCCAGAAGTTATGAGAGTCTTTTAAAGGTGTTTCAGTAACAAAATTCAGATTTGAGACAGACTTTTATCTAGCAGAAGATTGCGATTGAATGCAGAGCATAAAGGCTTATGGGACACTCTCTGAAAGAATTATCCCAGATTCATAATCTTAGTCTATGCAATCAGGTCATCTACAAGAAAAAACTTTATTGGACCCTCAAACTCAATCCAATATCTAGATATAAACTACTGCAGCCAATTTAATATATTAGTCGTTCTGATTTTAATTTTATAGTTGTATTTAGAAATAACCAAGTCCATGCTTTCATCGAAGCGAAAAATATCAATGGGAAAAATTGTCCCTCTGTTGTATGTATAAAAAATATAGCAATAAAAAAAGTTAATGAAGTGAAACGTTTTCATTGTGTATGCTTCAACAAAGTTATTCAACGCTCAATCAAGCAAAAACAGAAAAAAATGTCGACCAGGGAAAGGCATTGTGGGTTGTTATACACACACACACACACATATATATATATATATATATATATATATATATATATATATATATATATATATATATATATATATATATACCCCAGTAAGTACCTTTTTTATTATGTAATCAGATTAGCCTTCTTCTGGTATACCTTCGTAGTGCAATATTTAAATAAAATATGGAGCGAGAAAGAAAAAAAATAGAAAAAATAAATCAACTATGCTTTACGTGAGACAATGCATTGGAAAATATTAACCAAAATAATATTTACAAAGTCTTTAATTAGTACCTTGAACAAAGGAACTGACAGAGAGTAATATATGTTCAAGCAAAAATTATTTTATTCTGCTTCTTTGCAACAAATACATATATAGGTAGTAACTTTTTGGAGCATTTATTTTCCAATACGTAATCATAACCGGTTTTGGAAGAAATGGTAAAGGATAAAATGGCAAAACAAATTGAAACAAAGACATTTAATATTTTCATGACTTTAAATGTTTTGGAGGAAAAAATATAATATTTACTCATTGTAATTTCTCAATTACATGTATTTTATAGAGGGAATGTTCATAACTGTTTGAATTTAAATATAATTGATGCCTCGAATAGGACTCATTCTATGTTTAAATGATTATTATGCTAGAATATTACAAATAATTCCATTTTAACAATTTTCTGTGTTCCATTAGTTTCAATTTTGAGCACTCTTTCCTAATTTAATAAGAACAAAAACAAAAACCACAAATTAATACATTATTAGTCAGCTTTGAGACTTATGCCATTATCTTGCTGAAAAATACCAAAAAGGAGCTTCTAAAAATTAGCTGAGAAGATAACACATAGTTTCAATTGTGGACAAGAATCTGAAATCAAGATTCTTAAAACTATTTTTTGATGTTTTGATTCTCTTGTATAATATTATTAGGCAGAAAAAAATGTTTTAGTTTTCAAAGTTAAAGAAAGCTAAACTGAGACTGATTTCCTTTGTGTTTATAAAACTGAACTTTTCACTTGTGAGCCGAATTGTGTGGTGTTAAATCTATATTGATTTTCAAATTCATAAGTACGTAAAGAGTGCTTTTGAGAAGAACCATAATATTTCATAGCCTTCCAGACAATTAAGTAATACTATTTGTTATTATTTAAAAAAATTATATCACTTTTTTGATAAAGTCCTTTGAACAATATAAACATAAAGTTATAAATACCGTTCCTCAAGTGTATATAAAAAGCCTACAAATTATGTAGATCTATCATTCGGATTCTTCTGCATTTCTATGTGAAAATAAAGAAAAGTAGAAAACAAAATGAATGCGGCAACGGATTGACCATTCACATGCATGTCTTTAAAAAAATATATATAAATTAATAGACATACTTAGAGATGCTAGGCCCCTTATTATTTCTTGATAAGATTGAATTGTTTCAAAGAGCATTAGATGATAATAATAACTTTTTATCATGAATGCATCAATTTTGGGTGTATTATGGACAAACTTTAACTTGTTTTGATATAATGTGGGGAAAGTTATTTCATATATGTGTAGAAATAAAAATCTTGGAAAAGGCTAACTTCAGTTTGTTTAAAAGGATGAATTTTTTCCCTTGTCTTAGTTATAGGTATATTCAGCATTATTCTTCATATTATATAATAGAGGAAATTGAGATGGCAAAAGAGCCTTTCTTGTCCCAGTGGATCTGGTAATATTGTGAAGTAGTTTTATCTTCACATTAATATCAATCTACGTCACATCAATAAATTTCTTGAGCAATCCTAACTTCTTGAGCATTATTTTCATGAATATCAAAAAAAATTAAATATTATTAATTCAACAGTTAGTTTTTTTTCCATCAGCAAGGTGTTTATTATTATAACGTGCATAAAATTTATACATATATGTATAATAATTATAAAAGGAAAATTGTGTTTAATACAAAACATAAATAAACATTATACATAGCTAAATTATTTTCCATTTAGAAACCTTAAAACCCAAACATATGTAATATGTACTAAACTATTAATATAAATTCTTATGATATAGTATATAACAAATATAATCGTAAATATTTAATAATTTTTACCTAAAATTATTGTGATAAAATATAAAAAACAGAGAATAATGTAAGTATAAAAATATCTTTGGTTTTTCTTGAATTTCTTGAATTGTCTGATGATTATTTCCAGGGATTTGGTGTACAGAGGAGTAGTAGAAGGGAAATATTTGATGACTTCCGAAGCATGATTCTAGGCCCAACTTTGTACCATTGGGATCCTCAAGGAAAATGCCGCGTAACGAGCGGCGGCCAAAACTATGATTGACCGGAGATCTCTCGCATTGATGGTTTCCCCTCCCATCAACTTTTTGCTATGTAGGCCTTGCAATTAAGTAGCGACGCCCTAACGGTATTTTTCTCTTTGCAGCGTTTCCCGGTGTTGAAACCGCCGAAAAGAACAATGCCCCTCATATTTTCCTCTTGAAGTTTCGGATGAACTCAGAATTTAGAGTGATGAAATTTCTAATAATTGTTAGAGAAGGGCAATCACAGAAGGCATGTTTAATGTCCACATACATGTATCCACAATCCTTGCAGTGCTTCGAAAATCTGATTAGATTAGCGGAGATTTGTAATTGGTAAGTAAATTTCCGTGGATCATTATTCCCACAAGTGACACCAATATTTTTTCCCTCCATCCTCCAGGTAAACCCAGTGAGGATAAATGGGGTTTGACAATTTCATCTGCTCTTTCTGAGTGGTGCTGTTAACGAGGAACTTGCAATGCCAAGGAGTCAATGGGATATGTTGTTTAACTCCCCTCGAAAGAGGAAAATAAAATCTTCCGGTTTTGAATGATGATGTATTATCCAAGTCGCCAAACGTTAGCCTGTTTTCTATCAGCGCAATCCTTTCCAATTCCTATGGTGTTTCTTTTATCCCTTTAAAAAAGGGCCTTCGTTTAATATTTTGACGAATAATATAAATTAAACTGTTAGAGTCAAATATGGGTGAATTTCTCCATATTACCCTCTGCATAGTTGACAATTCCTTTGAATATAGAGCTATCGTGTGGTTGGACAAGTCAGTTCCAAACATGAGTGCTTTAAAAAAAAAGGGTCACTAAAATAGTCGCGCCATTCCACGTCAGGGTGCAGAGTGATGTTTTAAAAACTTTTTAAAATATTTAGGTAAAATATTTATAGTAAGACCAGGCCTCACCAAGTTGAGACTTCTTCTTTTTAAAGTGGGAATATATTCTCGTCAAACAATTTATTCAACCAATTATCTTCTTCTTCTATTAATTTTCCCTATTGATGGAATCGCAGTGGATACGTAAATCATTTGAGATATCAATTTTGTATTATATAGGTCAATACGCTTTTGTATACAAAAACTTCTCCATGCCTGACACCATTTATAGTCTTGACTATTTAGGCCTTCAAATTTAAAAGTGAAGGGCGGTTTATTCCCACATAATACCTAAGATATTAACTGATCTAGCAACTTGCACCCTCCTATAATCTAAGAAAGTGCAGGATGCCAAATGCCAGTAGGAAGAATGAGGTCTTCTCCACGTTTACGTTAATTACCTCCGCCGAAGGAGGTATTGTTTTCAGTGGCGTTTGTTGGTTTGTTTATTTGTTTGTCAGCAGGATAACTCAAAAAGTACTGAACGGATTCGAATGATTCTTTGTGGAGTTGTTGGAAATGCCAAAAGGAACAAGTGATTAAATTTTGGCATCTCTAAGTGCTTTTTTAATATGCAAAATGAGCAAAATACTACTAATAATAATAATGAAATGGGGTCTCTATTCAGGGAGTAGGAAAAACAAACGCTAAAAAATATTCATGACGTATTTGTTATGTATGTAAATAAAAGCCGTGTGACGTAAGCAATTACGTCACTGTTCTTTGTTATTACTATTAGTTTAAAGACGTAACATTGGCAACGAGGATGGGATTATAATTATAGTCTATTACTATTTAAGGTATTTCAAGACGTAACATTGGCGACGAGTATGGCCCGCCGACTCTACAGAATGTCTCTGGGCGAACTCCGGGAGGAGGCCCTAAACCTGGAGTTGGTGGATAGCGAGGAGGCCCTTCAGGGATTGAAGAAAGCCGAGCTCGCGAGTCTAGTCCGGGACTATTTATTGGCGTGCGGGTTGGACCCGGCTAAGCACGACTTCAACGCCCCTGAAGACTCTTCCTGTGAATCCACGTCCAATCCCCCTCAATCTATTCCCCTGGGGGTATCCCAGCCACAGCCTTTTCAGCTCTCAGGCCCACGTAGAGGCCATCGCTGGGCAACTTGGGCCAGCGAATTCGAAACTTATGCGTCACTGGTTGGCGAATTATCACCTGAACGTAAAGCGGCTCTACTCCTTCATTGTGCGGGATCGGAGGTCCAACAGTGGAGGAAATCCATGAAGGTGGAGCCCAAGGAAGAGGAGGACGTCTATACTGCACTCCGTCGTGCAATGGATGAGGTTTTCTCCCCGGTAGAGTCCATCATTTTCGAGAGACATCAGCTCCACGAAATGAAGCAGGCATTGGGTGAGCCCATAGATGACTTCCTCACTAGACTCCGTTCGCAGGCACGGTTCTGCAAATTCATCTGTGGGCATTGCAAAAGCTCTTATGAAGAAGATACTCTGGCTGAGACAGTTGTCACAAATACTTGTTCCACCAAGCTTCGCCGGATTGCATTCGAGAAGAAGGTAATTAGTCTCGATGAAATTATCCAGATGGGACGAGCACTCGAGTCCGCGGATAACCAGTCTCGTGAAATGAATTTGGAGAAATCGGCGATGACATCAGAGTATAAAGGACCAAAGGGATCTCGGAAATGGCAGAACACATGGGGAAATAAGTCACACACCAAGGGGGAGGGTCAGCAGAAGGACATCATCCAATGTAAATTCTGCGCGAGTAAGCACCGTCCTTCACGTTCTTCGTGTCCTGCCGTGGGCAAAACGTGCCGTAAGTGTGGACAAGCGGATCACTTCGCATCGTGTTGCTCAAACAGAGTTGTCAACTGCATCGTAGGGAGTGTCTCTAGAACGCCCCCTCTGAAGCCGTCAAAACGTGTGTTCGTGGAAGCCCGGATTTCCAGAAGGACGGTAAAATTTCTTCTAGACTTGGGGGCCAATGTGAATCTCATTCCTCGCCGTTTGGTACCTGAGAAGGCTTATCCGCACCTAGAAGAGTCTATCACCTGTTTTGGAGGTGCAAGTGTCCCAATATTGGGCCAAGTGTCGCTTCCCCTGGCCATTGGTGGAGCGAGTAAGGGCACTTTAGAGTTCTTGGTCACGGAGGTGGACCAACCCATCCTAGGATCGGAAGCCTGCCTGAAGCTTGGTCTGGTTTCGATTCACAAGCCCTCGTTCCTCTGCAATGAAGTGAGGACCCATGGTGAGGATTTGGAGACCCTGAACTCCGAGTTTCATCATATCTTCAATGACGCCGGTCACCAAGTCGTGAACCATGCGAAGGCGGTTGTCCATATTGACAAGAATGCGTCTCCTCGATACTTACGGGCTCGTTCAGTCCCGTTGGCTCTCAAGGACAAGGTTATTACGGAGCTCAAAGCCATGGTTGAGCGCGGAACTCTGGAGGAAGTACAAACCTCAGAGTGGGCTTCACCGATAGTGGTCGTACCGAAGCCTGATGGAAGTGTGAGAATCTGTGCTGATTATACACAGACGATCTCACCGGTTATCAACAAACTTCTATACCCCTTGCCACATCCGGAAGAGCTCTTTTCAGGCCTAGCGGGGGCGTCGTATTTTTCGAAGCTAGACTTCAGCCATTGCTATGAACAATATGAAGTGGAAGAGCGATCTAAGGAACTCCTGACCATTAATACGCCCATAGGCCTCCTTAGATACAATGTCCTCCCGTATGGGCTAGCCTCAGCCCCAGCAATTGTGCAGGCTGCACAAGAGAAGCTTCTGGAGGGTATAACGGATGTAAAGGTGTACATCGACGACTTGTTGATATTTTCTAAATCTCTTCCGGATCATATCACGACCTTGCGTCGGGTGTATGAGAGGTTGGCGAATGCAGGCGCTCGCCTAAACAAGAAGAAATGCCTCATTGCCCAAAAAGAGTTGACGTACCTAGGATTCAAAGTTTCGGAAGCGGGGAGATCGTTAGACCCGGAGCTCATTCGCCCAATAATGGAGTTCCCTACGCCGTCCTCTTCATCGGAAGTTAAATCGTTTCTGGGCCTGGTTCAGTTTTATGGGCACTTCCTAAAAGATCTCTCGAAAACAGCATCTCCTCTACATGAGCTTACGAGGCCTATTCCATTCAACTGGAGTGAGGAAGCCTCTAAAAGTTTTGTAGAGATTAAGGAAACGGTTTCCAATGCTCCTCTCCTTGTCCACTACGACCCGTCCATCCCCTTGTTTCTCGCCACAGATGCCTCACCAATTGGGATTGGAGCAGTGCTCTCCCATCAAATTGACGGAATGGATCGTCCAATTGCATTTGCGTCCCGGAAGTTGAGCAAGGCAGAGAGAAACTACTCTCAAATCGATAGGGAGGCGACGGCAATCGTTTTCGGGCTCAATAGATTTGAACGATATCTCCTTGGTCGTCGGTTTTGCATTAAGACGGACCACAAGCCCTTGGAGTTCATCCTCCACCCGAATAAAGGACTTCCAGCCGTGGTTACGGCTCGCTTATCTCGGTTCGCCCTCCGACTCTCCTCATTTGATTTTGAGATCATTCATGTTAAAGGAGTGAACAACTCCAATGCCGACGCCCTCTCACGAGGCCCAATCGATGATCCCCCTGCGATGGAAGACCCCGTTGAGGTGATGATGTGTGCGGCAATCTCTTCATCCCCGTCAAATGGAGAAGAGCTTCGAGAGGCTCTGATGGCGGATGAGCCCCTACGCCTGGCCCGGGATGCAGCCAAGACCGGGGATTGGTCTTTGGTGTCAGATAAGGCATTCCTCGGGAAGCGCTTCTCATTCTCCGTGAATAATGACCTCTTGTTTTGGGGGGTACGGTTAGTGGTTCCGTCTCAACTAAGGAGGAAATTTCTGGACGAGCTGCACCTTACGCACAGGGGCATTGTAAAGATGAAATCGTTAGCTCGATCTAAAGTTTGGTGGCCTCGGATCGACCAGGATATCGAGACGCTAGTCGGGGCATGTGGGACTTGTCAGAGCGAAGCCCCGTCCCCACCTGCATCTTTCGTCCCCTTCCGCCCTTCTTCTGCTTGGGACCGAGTCCATATTGATTTTCTTCAATTTAAGAGAAAAGATTACTTGATCTTGGTGGACGCGGGATCAAAATGGATCGAAGCTGCCCCTATGGCGAGTACCAACACGGTTCAGACAATTCAGAAGCTCCTATACTGGTTCTCAAGATTTGGCTTCCCTAAATGGGTTCATGCGGACAATGGACCTCAGTTTGCAAATCCGGGGTTCAAATCGAAGTTGGCTGAATGGGGGGTGGAACTATCATTTTCTCCACCGTATCACCCCCAGTCTAACGGCCAGGCCGAAAGAGGAGTGAGAATTGTAAAAAACCTCCTGAGAAAAAACCCTGGAACCTCTGTAGATGAGCTTCTCTTCTGCTATAGGGCTACGCCTTTGGCCTGTGGGATGACTCCGGCGGAGCTATTGCTCTCTCGGCCCATCAGGACCCGTCTGGATGGGTTCCTCAACGCCTCTCCACGTCCCTCAAAGGGGACATTAGAGAAGAAAATGCCAGTGTGGGTGAGGTCCTACGACGCTCGGAAGCTCAAATGGGTACCTGGGGAGCTCATTAAGGAAATTGGGAAATGTTTGTGGACAGTGTGCATTGATGGAAAAGGTTGCACAAGACATGTTAATCAACTCCGGCCTCGCCGGGTTGATGGGGGGTAGTGTTATGTATGTAAATAAAAGCCGTGTGACGTAAGCAATTACGTCACTGTTCTTTGTTATTCCTATTAGTTTAAAAGATCAGTTGTACTGCTATCTCCGTGCGTGATGCACGTGTAGTTGTTAATAAATGTATATATAGAGTACTTGGCTGTTCCCCTTTATTATCTGAAGAACGAGGATGGGATTATAATTATAGTCTATTACTATTTAAGGTATTTCAAGACGTAACAGTATTATTGTTCATATATCAGCTCAGGACTATGTTAACCCAGTGACGTAGCTTAAACTTCTTCCGTCTTCCATCTCTGAGTGCTTTTTTAATATTCAAAATGAGCTAACAGAGAGGAAACAATGATTAGAGATAGAAAATCGGGCGTGTGAAAGGGAGAATGTTTGAATAGGAATGTTGTGGGGATCGGCGGAGGTACACACTCTCTGAGTGTATATATTTCTTTTATATTTTCTTTGCTCTCTCCTCACTTATTATTCACCAAACACACTTACTTTTGTAGACATATATGATTGGATTGTAATTCTGTTAAGTGATTCATTAGGTGGGGATCGGCGGAGGTTTGCACTCTCTGAGTGTATATATGCCTCTAGTTTCACTTATTTTTGAAATTTTTCCAAAAAAGGCAACTAAAATCTCAATTCTCCTTATAAGCTGTTCCTCTGAATTCCCTTGCACCATTAAGGTTACATCGTCGGCGTAGAGGTCAATTAAGTGCTTTATATTTTCCATTTGCACTCCAAAACCATAATATTTACGGTTAATTAAAGTGTTTAAATGTTCCATCGAAGCGACAAACAAGAGGGGTGTTACTGGACATCCTTGTCTACAGCTTTTTCCTAAAATTACAGGGTCACCTTGGAGGTCATCTAAAACAATAGTAGAGCTACCGTTAAAAAGAAGAGAGCGTATGGGGTTAAAATAGTTTTTGGGAAGAAACTTTTTCACAGCTTTGAAAATAAAATTATGGCTAATAGTATCGAATGTTTAGCTAAAATCGATTGCGATTATGGCTCCAAATTTTTGTCTCCGGCACGTGGAGTCCATGGCAGTCCTGATATTTCTTGACACACCAGCGATATTTCTCTTTTTAGGAATCCTTTTTGCTCTTGCCCAAGACTTTTGTTTAAAATGGGTTCTATTTGTCGTGCTAAAATAGCTGCCAATATACGGTATGCCTCATTCATTATTGTCAAAGGCCTCAACTAGGTTTCCACTCCCCTTCTTTGGGATGAGTGAAATTCTGCCGTGAGTAAGAGGCGCTGGAAGGGCGCCTTTAGTTTCCATTTCCTTGTCAATCCGGAGTAAGTAGGGGGTGACTTCATTTGCACAATAACTGAAGATTGAGCCTCTAATACTGTCTGGCCCAGAGGCTTTATTATTTTTATAAAACCTTTGAATATGATTCATTACTATACTATGAGTAAAAACAGACCCTGTTGAATTTTTGGGTCTGGGAAAACCAATTCTTGAGCATCCAAGAATTCTTTGGTAAGTTGTATGAAATAATTGACGAAAAACTTTTTTATCTGACGTAAAGGCTCCGTCTATATTGATTTTTTCATTTCTTCTGAACGCTAGTTCTTTTTAAGTCCCATTTTTTTAAATTTACAAAATGGGTTCTGCTCTAATTGTAGTTTTCTGTCCATTTCTTCCTCCTCTATTTCCGCAAATCCAATGGTATTGAGAGTATCAGAGGTTATCGTCCGCGTAAATAGTGAGCCTTCATCCATGATTTCTTCAATATCTTTTTTTAGTTGTTTTGTTGTTATTCACTTTTTTCGTAAAAAAATTATCGTTGTATTTTTGATCGTTTTATTTAGGGTTTTAAATTTTTTTTCGGAACGAATATGCTGCGTTAAAGTTTTCCGGGATATTACTTTGTAGTTTCGTTTGATATTTTTCGGTACGGACTAGCCAATTAGGAATCCGAAAAGGCTTACAAGAATTTGATATAAACTCCAATTCTAATAATTTATGATCTGAGGAGGGTTTATATCTAAAATTTGCTTTTTTTGTAGTCGTATATATAGACCATGAAACAAGTATATAATCAATTCTTGAATATTTGTTTCCGCTCTTCCAGGAATATGATCCTTTTGGTCCATGAATTTATCTATTATATAAAATAGGTATGTCTCATCGATTATTCTTTCAAGAAAACATTTATTTGGATGAGAGTTCTTCTGAAGATCGACATTGAGATCTCCAACTAAGATCCTTGAGAGAGGGTCTTTTAAAAGGCAATTACGAATAGATGTAAAAAAAAGATTCTGATTTGGACTATATGCGTTTATGATGTTGAATTTAAAGTTACTAGATGGGACATTAATGTTAATCTTGTGGAAGTCACTGTCGATTTGGCTTTCATAAACACTTCTTAATAATGCCACTGATTTAGACACCATAGTAATGACACCACGGGTTACGCCATTACCAGTGAAATACACAGTGAAATCGTATGGAATACAATGAGGACATAACCTAGTACAAGAGGAGGCACATAAAGCCCTAATATCTTGAAGGCAGATGATGTCCGGATGTAGAGCCTGGATCCTTCTCATCAAGACATGTCTTGTTCTTTTATATTTTCCACCTCTAGTATTCAATTACACAATTCTTTTTAAACCTACTATGTTTTTGTGTACAGACATAGGTTATTGAAGCAAAGTCTATATGGTAATCTTAGGTTGTTTTGCCTGCGAGTCTTTATCAGGAGAATGTTCAGTTTCGGGCTTATTCCTTTTACTATTTGATTGGGAGCAAGTACGATGATTAAAAATGTTTTGAGCATTCAAATGTGGTATAGACGATTTCGTCCTTCTACTTTCTCCGTTATCTTTGTTCATCATAGATTCAATGTCCTCCTGTGAGGGAGTAGCGTCGTCCTGATGCATCTATGAAGTTCCAGCGTTGTGGATGTTGCTCTCTTCCGTCTCCGCATTATCATCATGAATGATCTCAGACGGCATATTGTTAGGTTCATTCACCACTTCCGCCCCTGTCATAGTTTCTATGGTTCTAAGGGTTGTATCCTGGGATTCTCCTTCCTCACTATTAGGCGCATTCTCTCCATCATTTATTTGCGAGGGAGTATCTTCAACATTTACAATTGATGGAAGTTCCATCATTGTCTGATTATCTTCATTCAAACGTGCCGTCTCGATATCATTTACGGAAGCATTGTCCGTTGATTTACTAAATGAAGCCTTTAAAGAGTTCCAATAATCAGTCCATTTAATAAACTTATTCGGACAGTCCTGGCAAAGTGTCTTTTGTCTTAACTTTTTGCACATGTTATTGATTGCTCGGAAAAACTTATTCTAGTTTTATATCCCTTCAATCCTAGAAAGCCTGGGACGTCTATTTGGGGTAATACACCGACAGTGAAGTTCCCTTTATAAAGTCCTTTTAATTTTCCATCTAGGAAACTACACTCCTTTGCGGGTTTAATAATTTCTCCTAAATTAAGGAGCACTTCTTCAATATCTTTTGCCTTAACATCCTCATGAGGAGAATGCACAATTACGTTTTTTCATATATATCAGTATCTTTTCGTTGTGCCCTGAGGCTTCTACGGAGCCACAGAAAACACGTCTTCACTGTATACATAGGAAGAGAAAAAATCCCAGTTAGTTTTCTAATGTATATTCAGTATTCTTAAGCACTTTCTTCTAGAACGTGATTGGTTGTAAGAATAAAGTTATTAAATAAGGCATCATTTAACTCGTTGTTGTTGAGATGTACATAATTATCGACTAATTTAAAAGAACATTTATTCCATCTACACATATTATAATTTTCCGAAATTACTTATTTTTTAGTTAAATAAATTAATTCTAAAACGTATATAAAGGAAAGTAATTAAAATGACACATTAAAATATTTTTATTCTTGAGTTTGTAAGAACTACCATCAAATGAACCATAGGAATATACCTTCTTTTTAGGCTTTTAAGGTTGGAATATCAACTAAGAAATCCTTCCTTAAGAATACTAGATATATTTTTCTCATTAGACTCTATGAATGTAATTTGGAGTTATGAATTGTTATAACTATTCCAATTTTCTAACTATTATTAATTAAGTAAAATTACCATCCTTAACCACAAATGGACAATAGCTCTGCCGATAAGACGTAGAAAAATAATAAATATTAACTGTAATATGGCAACGTTATAGGCAGCTGTAAGTGGGGATGCCCAGTATGCCCATTACTGTTCGTAGCGACAATGAAACAATTGAATAATTTTTAAACTGAAAATATTGAGGCTTTGGCGTACTGTATGGCTAAGAACGACATCTTTTTGATATTTATTATTTTGATATTACACTCATACTAGAAAAAAAAATTCAACTGAACAGTTCATCTAACGTGCAGACATATTAATTTATTTAAATAAATTTATCGAAAGTCTCTGGAATGAAAATAAATGAGAGTAAACCGGTCCCATAGTCTTTTGAATACCTGCAGATAATCACGGGATGTAAGGTTGTTATATGAAGGCAAATTCTATGAATGAAGTGAAGTCAATTTCCTATCGTATTTTGAAAGCCGCACAATAAAGTCGTTAAATGTTCTCGGAGAGGATTAAACCTTCATAGAAAAGTAGTTCTACATATTACAGTTTTTATCTCAGAAATGGCCTACATATTAAATACATCACTAATTATTGGAGAAAGACTCATTCAAATTGAAGATCATTGGATACCTTTTTCGATCAATTTTATATTCCTATATTAAAAAACCCGCTCGCAATTAGGAGGTAGGCTTGTTCTTTTCAATAAAATAGCACATAAATTGTATCTGAAAAGTAGCTAGCTATAAGGCCAGCGAATGAATGGAGAAGGTATATATGTATTTTTATTATTTACACTATTTTCTTACTTAGAGCGGATTTATATAACAATGATATTTCGCAATTCTCTGAAGACTGGGCAGCTGCTCACATAATTTAGGAGAGGATCTCTAGCCTTTGATAATAAAAAATCATTCATATTAATCTTAAGAACGCCAGGAAACCCCAACTCTTCAATAAATCTATTTGAAACATGACGAACTAGAATTAATTGTATATTATAGTGGCATAAAGAGTGTTTCAATATTCAAAACGGAAAGATTTTTCTATCTTTTTCCAATAATGATCTAACCCAATGCACATTTAATTCAATAGTTCCTTAAATTCCCCGAAAAATAAATTAGCACTATTGAGACCTATTCTTCTGGCGAATAACATTCAAACCCTTGAATTTTCATTTTTCCCTTTTCATCAGCAAAGGTTTTTATTATTTATAATGGATATAAATACATATATAAAATATAATAAGAAAAATGTGCTTGATAAATCTATATAAGCATTGCAATTTAAAATTATTTTAATTATAACAAACATTCAATTACATTTGTAAGTACTAAATTATTTCAAAACATGAACTATAGCTATAAAATATCTTTAATTTTTTTTATGAAGTTATTAATATGAAAAAATCTTTTTTTCTATAAATTCTTGTAATAACTGTTGATAATTTTAAGGGATTTAGTATAGAGATGACACAAAGAAGGGGAATATTTGATAATTTCCGCGGCATGATTCAAGATGAACCTTGTAACTTTGGGATCTGCAAACTAAATACCGCGTAACGAGCGTTGCACAGTGACTCAGAGGAACCGAAAAAGCGAAAAATACATTTTTTTTCTTTCTCAAATAGGTGCGATCTTTACAGTATACTTTTGTTATATCATGTACTAAACATAATTCATGAAAAATATAAGTCATGTAGAAACGAGTCTGTTTATTACTATAAAAATACTTATTACTCTTACAGGTGCATGGTACCAGAAATTAAGCACGCCTGAAGTTTAAAATGTATTAAAACCATCTTATCAGTATGATATCTATTTTAGACAAAAAACTGATCACAGTAAAAAAATAACTTATTACATATACTTATAAGGATGACCTGAAGATATAATTTAGAAAATATTCATATCATTGAATTGACAAATTTTCATAACTTTTAAGTTGATAAAATTTAGCATGAAAAATATTTTTTTTACAAAAACTTCCATTACATTCCACCAAAGTAAGGCTTTTAATGGAAAAATAATTTAATCTATAAAATATATACTATTATTTCAGCTTCTCAACTTCAGCATTAAAAAGCGTTTTTTGTGCAAGAATAATCTTGTCTTCTCGGCACGTCTGTACCGATTAACTGCAGGAATATTCATTGAGTTGGCATCCCTCCTTTTCAAAACCGCATGTGTATTTTACTGTTTCCCTCTTGTCAAAACAAAATGACGCAAAACTGTATTTTTATTAATAACGTATACATAAATTCCAATTTTTTACAACATAATTGAAGAACAAAGAAATTCCATTTTGTTTCAAGTTCAAGTTTCAAGAATGAATGTAAAGAAAAACCAATATAAAGGGTTACTTATGAAGTCTGATCTTCTTTTTTTCTCAAAAACATGCAAGAAGTCTAAACCAAAAGATGTACAAAATCTGTCCAAGGAAGTTGTAAAGTTTACTGATTATTGCTTAAACTGTTTAAAATATTAAAGTTCTTTTTTATGTGTTTTTTTGATTGATTGTTTAATATTGTTTGATGATAATAAAGCTTATCCTTATATTTGATAGATATAAAAACGATTATATTATTGTCAGAATGTGCCATTATTAAATGAATAATATATAAATGTACATGTTGACATACAAAAAATGTTACCAGCTAGTGATATGCCGGTCAGAGTGACCTGAGCTTTATCCCGGAAATCGATTTGCCAGGTAAAAACTATTTAGATACCTCATACACCCATATCTGTAAATTAATTACTCTTTCGCTTTTTGGGTGAGCCACTTTGATCCAGTCAGAGTTACCTGAAATGTTTTTACCCCGAAAATAGATTTACGAGTCCAAAAAAATATTCAGACCCCTTAAATTAGTTAGTTTTTTCGCTTTTTTGGTCCCTGTGAGCCACTGTGCGGCGGTCGATATCATTATGGATTGAGATCTCTCTTTGATGATTGCTCCTCCCATCAGCGTTTTGGCTATCTAGTCTCTACAATTAAGAAATGCCGCCCTGATGCTGTTTTCCTCTTTACAACGTAGTCCCGTTTTGAAACTGCCGAAAAGAATAATGCCCTCGATATTCTCTTCCTTGAAGATTGTGATAAAGCCAGAATTCAGTGCTCCAAAATCTCATATGATTAACGGAAATTTATAATTGGGCTGTAAATTTTCGTAGGGCATTAATGCCAACAAGTGACTGCACTAGTTTTTTAGTCCATCTTCCAGGTAAACCCAATATGACAAGATGAGTCTTGTCTTTAATTCCATCTGCTTTATCCGAGGGAGAGTCTTTGACAGATATTTGGCAATTTATAGGGCCAATCGTAAATATAGCTTAATTCCTCCTAAAAGATAAGTATTTAAAAAGAACAGGATCTATAAAATAACTTCACCATTTCTTGAGAGGTTTTAAAGAGGTTATTAAATAACTTATAAATATCTTAGGTAAAATTTTCTTTAGTAGGGCCAGATTTCCATCAAGTTTTGATAATGTTTTCTTTTAAGGTAGGTATAAATACTTCTGGTCAACCAATATGCTTAGACATTTATTTTTTTTCTTCCATAAACTTTCCTCCGACTGATGGAATTGAAGTACAGACAGAGATCATTTGTGAAACCAATTTTGTATTGTAAAGGTTGATGGGTTTTTTGTATAAACAACGTTCTCCAGGCGTGGCACTTTTATATACTTAACCATAAGAGATTTTTAAAAGTTAATGGTGAAGGGCTATCATTACCCACTTTATTCCTAAAATAACCATAGTGTCAACAACCTTGCACCTCCCCGAACAATCATAGAAGGTGGTGGATGTCATATGCCCATAGGAAGAATGGAAATATTTCTCATGTGGACGTTCAGTTCAGTTGTTCTTGAGAAATTTCCCAAAAAGTTAATTCAAAGTCTTGAATCTTATTATTTCTTATCCCCGAGTTCCTTAGTATCATTAAGGTGATATCGTCCGCATAGAGGTGAATTTGATGGTTTTTATTTATCATTGACACTCCAAAACCAACTAAGTTTCGAGGGAGAGGATCATTACTATGCAATTTCAAATATGTAAAAAAGTTATATATGGTTTATATGCCTTTTATGTACATAATACTAATTCAAAGTTACTAGATGATATATTATTTTGTATCATATGCAAATCACTGTCGGTTTGGCTTTCTTTGATACTACGTGATATGGTCAATGCTTTCGATACCATCGTAACGACGCCACGAGTACCGCAATTCCCTGTGAAATATACAATGAAATGGGTGGGGTAATATAAGAACATAACCTAGTACAAAGAATGCACATACAGCCAGAATATCTTGAAGGTAAATAATGTCAGGATGTAGAGCAAGGATCCCTTTCATCATGGCATGTCTCGTTCTTAGATCTATTCCACCTTATTTAGGGACACAACTCGTTTTAAGATATATTTTTTTTGCTTAAAAACGTAGCTTATTTTAGGAGAATCTATATAGTAATTTATCTATATTGTTTTGTCAGCGATTCTTTATCAGGAGAATGTTTAGTTTCGATTTTTTTCTTTTTTCTGTTTGAATGGGAGCGAGTACGATGATTTATAATGTTTTGAGAACTCAAATGTGATCGACATGATGTTTTCCTTCGTCCTTGTACGGTATCTCGGTTCATAATTGGTTCATTGTCCCTCTAGCAAGGAATCACTATCGTCCTGATATGACTCAGAAGGCGCATTACTAGGGTCATTACCCTCTCTCATCCCCGTACTATCCTCCTAAATGATTTCAGACGGCACATTATTAGGGTCATCAACCCAGTCCGCTAAGGCTTTGGGTTCTATGGTCATCTCCTGGTATTCTACTGTCTCACTTGGAGGCGTGTCATTCTTTTGAGTATCTCCTCAATTTATTTCTAAACAATTACAATTGAAGGAGGTCTTATCGATGAGTGATAACATTCATTCAAAGGTCGAAGTGTCGTCTCACTAACGTTTACCGAAGTATTGCCTGTTTTTTGTCCAGCCAAATTTCGTTTTTTTTTCATTAATTTTCCGGGCCGCAAAATTTCATTTAACTTTTTAAGTCTTGATTTTCTGTTGTTTTCAATCTATTTTTGAAAATGCTGTGGTCCATTTCTCTTGAAGTTAGATGAATATTTTTCTCGAATGGAAGCCTAGAGTTGTTTGAAGATTATCTCTAGCGTAAGAAACACAGGATGAGTATAATTCTGAAGGCGTTGTTTGAAGAAGTACCGTAAACATAAAGGCGTTAATGAAGATGGCACTGAGCTGAGCCTATGGGAGTATTTTTTCCTATGTTCCATAATTCTTTTGAGACTTTTTACTCGGGCCAAACAAGATTTACACCGTAGCAAATGATCTTCTAGAGGTTTCCCAAAATTATCAACTGTGTTAATCGCTTCGAAGTAATTTCTTATTGTGTCAGGGGCGCCTCCCTGCTAGGACTCTATTCCCTCCTGACATTTTCTTTTGCAGCTTACAGGTCAAATGAAGTAAAATCAAATCAACATATACACCTGAAGTACCAAATATTTATATTAGCTCTGCGATAAAATTATTTTTATCTAATCGACAACATTAGAATTTGGGTTGTTTTTTGGTGAGTTTACAAGAACTACACAAAATCGTTCTCAGTAATCATAGTATTTTGGAAAAAAATTGCTTTTGTCAACTTAAAAAATGCTTGCGAGAGCCCCCAATATCCAGCCAACATAACACATCCAAAATATTAAAAATTTCCTTCCCTTACCAATATCAAAAATTATCCACAGCAAGGAATGACTGCTTTTTATTACTAGAGTAGAAGCAAAATGCTTTTAGATAGAATTAAGAAAAAATAACAAGAAGACGCATATAATCCGCTTACGGAAATTATTTCCCCCTTAAAAATGGAAAGGGGATCTATTTTTCAATGTAAAAGTACCTTAATAACTAATGTCTAAGAGAAAAGTTATTCTTCGTCGTCTATTGGTAAAGTTTTGTTTTGCATTATGAATAGAAAAATATTTTCATTCATAAGATCTATGCACACAGATCGTTGATATAGATAATATATAACTTCAAATCAGTTTTGAAAGTGAGTTTTCATTTCTTAATCACTTTGTAAATATTTGAAAAGAAATTCTAGTATTTATTTTATCGCAGAATGGCTATAATTGTTATTATTCATTGTCCTAGCTTTCTCAATCATTGTAAAATGAGATGTGTGCATATCAAATGAACAAAAGTGAGCATTAATACAATTGCTGAAACTTTTACTGTTTTTAAGTTTATTTGATTATTGATGTGGGTTATGTACGCTGCTGTTATTATTTCCATATTACAGTGTTGAAAGAATCACTTGGTCCTTTTAAATAAAGCATAACGTCAAGTTATAATAGGTTTTATATGTACTTATCAAATACATCAATAATATCCTCAGTAAATATTCCGAAGGTAAGTTTTGCTTCTATTATTACTGACTTGTTATTATTACTATAAATTTATACCATATTGAAAAATCATACCAAAATGCCCAGATGAAAAAAATAACAATGGTAATAAAATAGCAAATTGTGCTACTATTTTTTAATCTATATTGAGTTATTCGTTTAGCCAATTTATGTAAATTGCTATTAATATAACTGCAATCCAGAAAGTAAACCATATTTTCCATGAGCATTAATACACCTTTTTTTATCAATATAGATTTTAAAGTAAAAGAGAGCATTGGTTATGATTTTTAGTAAATAGGATAATACTTAATCAATTTTTGTCATAACTTTCAACCGAATTAGAGACAGAGAGGGAGCAAATTCGGAGGTAAAATAAGAAAAAAAAAGAATATCTTCTATATTATATAATAATTAAAGTTCTATTAGATGAGTTGTCACATTTTCTCTTACAATAAGTTTGATGTAATTTGCGTAAAAACATATCATTGAACGCTGATTTAGATTTAAACAATATGTACATATTGTTATGGCGTATATCTATCCATGATTCATTGTAAAACAACACTGATTAAAAATGAAGTATCAGTTTGACAGAACTCACGCACATCTGTCAAAACATCCCCTATAAAAAATGGTCGGTATGAATCCAAACACATATTTAAAATGGATTTTATAAGTAATGATATTTATTTACGCTAGTTATGCAAAATTTGTACAAAAATGCAAAGGTATGATATTTAATATGAAAAAATGCTTGAAAATGCATAAAATATAATTAGGTTCAATAGTTTGCTTTTAATTACACATCCTTTACAATTGTGATGTTGAAATTATGTAAAGATTTCACTTTAAAGCAAAAAAATAATTTTAAAATATTTACTTAAGATATTCGCCTCAATTTTTAATAAATATTTTTTATGCATTTTAAACATTTTGAATTAAAATAAAAAGTACAAGCTTTAAAAGAATAATCCTCCAAGGATATTTATAATCTTTTATCTCTCTCTAGAGAGCCTTCATTTTTCCCTTTTGGTGAGCAATCAAAGATGAGATGGTTCAGTGTTTCGTTGTTCTCTTCACAGAGTCTACAGGTTGAGTGTATGCTATTTCACAACTTGAATAATTAAACTGAATAATATCTCCCAGATTTGGAATGAACACTTTGGTATGAAAACTTATTTTAGTTTTTCGATTTTTGAAGACATTCGGTGAAAAATGCCAAGCCGTTTATAGGTTTTGTATTCAAAAAAGTTTACACTCTCCAACAAAATATTTTTCATTGTGGTTTCGCATTTACGATGCTCATTTTTGGGTCACAAAAATTGGTTATATTATCTCACGAGTGGGAAAATTTTACATATTTTTTTTTCAATATCTAACAATTTCATTTTTAATACGTCATTGCAAAATAAAAAATATCATTTTTTCATTGTGTATTTCAAAAAATATACATACAATATAATAAATCAAAAAATGTGTTTTAATAGCGGATATAACCTAACAACGAAAATATAACAGATATAAAACCAAGGCGAATATATAACAGATAAAATAAAGCTTTCCAACAACCACATAAAAACAGATAGGAAAAACATAAAAAGTATTAAAAGGACAATGATCTTATAAAAAATAACATCAAAAACAATATAAAAATAAAATTCATTTAAAGCAACTGTGACAATTGAATTATGTTATCATATCTTTTATAAAATGAACTTTTTTTACTTTTCAAACACCACACTTATTGGTCCCTGAGCTTGAATAGAATCACTATTGATTTAACTATACTTTATATAGGCCTCTCACTTAATTTACAGTTTAATTGCCTTAATCTAGCAATACTTTATTCTTTTTATTAAAGTTCATAATTATCATAATACATAATTTATTACAAAATAAAATACGTGGTTGGACAAAATTAATGCTCCCTGGGAAATTGATGATCAAAACGAGTTCAAATATATCACTGTCCTTTAGTAGTTATGAAGAATATACTCTCCCTTAACGTAATAAAAAACCCTAAAGAGAAAGCATCAAAAAACATTTTTTTTAAATTAACACTTAATGGAATGACTGCCCAGAGCGCAAACTCTGAGCTCCATTTGGGGGATGATCGAGTCTAAGACATCCTTTACCCTTTAACGTTTGAACGTCGTCTTGTACATCACTAATCTCATTTTTTGATTCTGTCAATGCCTCCTGGTATTCTCAACAGTCTCTGGTTTGGACCTGGCCCATAAGTCCGAAGATTTTTATTACGGCAAGTGGAGAGGCCACCACGTATCCAATCAAAAGATCTCCTGAATCCAGTTATCGATCAAACACTTCTGGAAAACGTTTGGCGTGTGGTCAGAGATTTTGTCCTTCAACTCTTACTTCAAACGATTACCAGAGATTTTTGGGTGACCACGATACACCTCGAGGACGTCCCACACATCTTCCATACTTCCCTTATGTCGGTCGTGTTGTATATTAGGTTCCTATGGGCCATGTTCTTCACATTTTTCACATTGGAGGACGTGATTGCCGTAATAGCCTCAACAGTCCTCCTTCACATAGTCTTATATTTTATAAAAGCTCTAGGGATCCTCAGGACCCTCCCGACGGACGCCTCCTTGTAGTTCACGACCTTGATAAAAACTGTAGTGCTGAGGTCGGCTAAGAAAGGGTGTATAAGCTCACTCTGACCACAGTGATGTCGTTCACTGTCCGCTCCTGAGCTGAAAGATGGTCGGTCACTTTAGAAATGTGATCCTATTAGGTAAAAATTGGTATCTTATTTCTAAATAAATCCAACAAAGGGATAGTTTAATTGGAAGTTCCCTCCTCCTTATTAAAATAGTACTCACTTTTTTCGAGACCTTATGGCTGTAGTACTACTACAAATGTGTTCATCCAATTTTTGCAATGTTTCAAATTCACTTTCTCTGCATGGAGGATTCGTTAAAGTTAAAAAAGGATGTAATTTTTTTGTACATAAAATCAAACAAGAGACTCTTTTTTCTTAGATTATAGTATATATTTGAAAATTTGGGTTAAAAATTATTTCATTATTTCGATCAGTTAGAGCGAAATTTTCTTCTCGTTACGGAAGCACACACCGATCAAAACTGAAATTTCTGCCAACATTTATTTCTGATTGAATGAATGAGTCTCTTTAAGATGTAATGCATATTAGCTTAAAAACAAAAAAACTATCATTCGAACCTTCTACTATTAGCATATGCCTATCGAGGATACCCCTCCCTCCCCCCTTGAAAGGTTTAATGGAAAATTCAATATTTCAATAATTGATTGAAGAGCTCAATAAAGGAGTTGTAGTAGTAGTAATGGCGTTTGAATATAGATTGATTGTTGTACATTATATTTTGAAAAGAGGCCTTGAGGTTGAGGCACAAGTTATTGAGAAAAACGCTTGGTCTCATTTTAATGATTCATGGAACCAGCTATGCTAAACCAAAACAAATATATAAAGACCTGTTTGAAGCCTCCATATAAATACTACCTTGATGAAAAAATCCTGACTTTGTTACAGAACGGCACCCTCAGGCCTCTGATTTTAAGTTTTTTAATTATGTTAGTACATATTTGTACATGCGATGTTCATAGTTTAACCGTCATTAATTGCTATTGACAATTTAAGTCGTTTTTTTCACAGTTCAGAAAATAAACATATATAAAATACAAATAAAAATATATATAAAATCGATGATAATGCATAGTAAAAACTATATAAGAACATTTGGATTAAAATTACGTCTGTTTGCTACATTAACCTCTTAGTTCAAAAAATCTATTTTTTTTAATTGACACAAGAAGATTGAATTTTCTTTAAAATTTGTGTTAAAAATGAAGTAGTATTTTGAACAAGCTGATAATGTTGAACAAGTGCTTCGATGACAATGATTTGAAACCAACAACAGTTCGAAAGTTATATGGACGGTTAAAAGATGAATGCATGTCCATTGCCTTCGATGAACGTTATGACATGCCCTTGACATCAACGAATTTGGAAAACGTCGACCAAATTCGATAGCAGGGTAGGTAATTATTGCATTGGTTCTGACCAGAGCATTCTTGGCTGATAGATTGGGCTTCAGGTTTGTTCTTGCACAACTGGGCCTGAAGATCTGAATTTAACGTATTAAGACGAAGATTATAAATAATTTGTTAAATAATGACTTATTTTGAACAATAACCAGCCCAAGAGTGAAATCATTGCACGATTCAATAGTTTCTATTCTAGACGGAGGACCCTATAACTATTTTATTCTTGTGACATTGCCTTGCTATGATAAATATATTACACCGTCTTGTAGAATACATGTGTAATAAATATTATAGAGCACACTTTTGTGTATTCAAACATGCATAATCATAAATTAATACCTATCAGCAAAATTTCTTTTGGGTCTATTGGTAAGTGCATACATACATAAAAGGAAAAGAATATATCTCTTAAAAGTCTTATTTATATATTACATACTTCTTAAGAATTTTAAAGCAAAGGTTATGGACAGATTGATGCAGAGAATTTTCTAGGTTGCAGCATAGGATTGTATGGAGGGGCCCTTGAGTTGTTCAGATATTTAAAGAATACCTAATTTATACTACATAGTTTATATTTATATATGTAATTCAACCAGATATCAATTAAGTAAAGTAATAAATACGGTGTCCAGAAGAATGGACCACGAAAATACGGCCCTAAAAGAAATGGACCAGGAAAGAATGGACCAAGCTATAAAAGAAAAATGATGACTCTTAGAAGAAATGGACCAATACATAGTATTGGAATGGAATACACCTAAGTATTCTTTAAATACTATTTCTCATATAAAGTGAGTAAATCATTACATAAAATAATTAATTTTTGCAGTTTTAGATAGATGCTCTCTTTTTGTAATTAGTAATATGACAGATTTTTATAAAAACTTTTATGATATTTTAAATAAAATTTATGCTTAATTTGAAATTGAATTGTCATGAAAATACGAGATTTGTGAATCAATTCCTTTATGATATTAGATGGGACTATAGATCAAATTATATGTGTTTGTAAAAAAGATCCACAATTTTTTTCTCCCAAAAAATAACACCAGGCTCTTATTATCTATTTTTCAGTCTATTTTAATTCACAAGAGATAATTAATGATTCGTGTATCTTATTTATTACGTAATAATTATAAAAAAATATACAATAATTGGTATGAAAATATCTCCTAAAAGCTAAAATACAAAATGTATACTCTAACAATATCCAGGCCCATTATTAATTATTAAACCTTTTTTCCCCTTTAATTTTTTTTTAAAACGAAATTACGAAAAATGGTCGAGGAAAGAATTGTCAAAGTATATAAGAAAATGAATTCAGTACATGAAAATATCTAAAATACGAAATTTGACGTATTTGCATCATTATAGTTTACTTCAGCATGAGCCAAGTTCAAAGTAGTTTGTTACATTTATATTATAGTATCAATGTTTTTAATCGATTTTTTCAAAGATAAAATTGCTCATATCCAAAAATTTATCATGAATCGTCAAAATTGTCCCAAATCAGACAATATTCCTTAACCACTTCTTACAGGCCGCGTTTTGAACATTCAATAATATTATTTCCAAACTTCCTGTCGTAAGTTTAAAAAATGCCGATGAGCCACCTTCCTTAAGCTCCCTTTCCATTAATTACCTCCGCCGAAGGAGGTATTGTTTTCATGGCGTTGTTGGTTTGTTGGTTGTTGTTGGTTTGTCAGCAGGATAACTCAAAAAGTACCGAACGGATTCGGATGAAACTTTGTGGAGTTTAGAAGTGCCAAAAGGAACAAGTGATTAAATTTGGCATCTCTGAGTGCAGAATTAAGATGCAAAATGACCTAATACTAATAAATATTTCAAGTTAGCCTACTTCTCCAATAGATGTCGCTGTGCTGTGAAATCGGGTGCCGGGAGCGTCTTCCTCTCGAAATTTTCGTCGAGGGGAACCCTCCCCCGGCCCTCTACGCCGCCCCAGTCGTGAAAAATCCGCCTCGGAAGGCTCATAAGGACCCCGTGACGGCGGAGGTTTGCACTCTCTGAGTGTATATTTTCGAATTATATTCTATATTGTGCATTCCATAAACCTTTTAAAGTTCCTATTAAATATGTTTCATGAGGCGAAACCATTAAATTTTAGGACACATGCATAGTTTGTTCACAGGCCTATGAGTCGAAATTAATGATTCATATCCTCCATCCTTTTTAAAAATATACTGCACATTGCATGAGTCCTATGAAAAAAGAATGTGTATTATAATTGTGCAATATAAATTAACAATTGCAATGTGCTTCATTATTATTAAATGAGTTTTTATTGAAAATTTATTTAATTTAATGAATATTACTTGTGTGCATGCCTATTTTTAAAAAATGAATACTGAATATATTTTTAAGGAAGCTACCTTTTTCCATTCATTTAATTTAAAGCTTTTGTTATGTATATTTTATTAGGGGAGAGGTGTAATACCAACGTTCGCAATGTCAAAAAACCCATTAGGAACATGATTAACACTATTAACACAAGAACTTTGACACCAAAAGTAACTCTATATCTTAAAAATACCGGCTTATTCCTGCAATGGAAGTTATTGTTAGGCAAATACTGCTGAATTAATACTTTCAACTAGGAACTAACAGGGCAGCATTTTTTGTGTTGGGATTAAGCTACAACTTTTTCAAACTGGTCCTGGATCGCACAAAAAAAGGACCTTCTATTTATTATAAAGATATGCAAAAATGAAATATGATATGGTTAAAACAGTCAGGGGATTTTAAAAAGCCGGGCAGCCTAAAGATAGCTGAGCATCGAATCAGGCCGAACCAGTTTTCCGGCCGGTTCATGAATTCAATCCATTTGGGAATTATTAAACAGTACTGTTTCCCCATATAACTAATTCTATAATTAAAGAAAATTACTAATTCATACACAATATTTTTTTTAAAGAACACAAAACATGTTTGGGATGTTTTACCCTTTTTATATTTACAATTTTGGCTAATACTGAAATTAAAGGACACATTTCATTTGGAATAAATAATAATATTTTATTTTACTCACAAAAATATAATTTTTTATATTTAGTACCAATGGCATAGAAATAACTTCTTAATTAGCACGTCACTCCTTTCCAGATGCCAAACTTTCCTGGAATTTTATAAAATCCAGTATGCTTTGATCATTCCTCTTTCCCAGGTATGCCATAAGAGTATCTCCAAACTAATGTGCTGTTTTGATCATCCATGAACTGATCGACACTTTTCTTTGTGGTGCTGTATGATGCATGCGCGACCATTCTAACTTTGTTCTTCTTCTTCTCAAGCTTATCCATAACTAGACACATACTTTGGGCCTCTATTTGATGCAAAGCTGCTCTTATAATTTATGTATTTGGTACTGTATCCTTGTCAAAGATCGTATAAAATTCCTCAGGATTTTTCTATCTTCTTCCTAACAAAGTGTTGCCTTCTTCAATCGCAGCAAGTGAGTTTTCTTCCCTGCTTTTCCATATCTCTTTCTGCCCTTACTGAACTATTTCTAAATATTTCTACCTTCCTCTTGATTGTGGTTAGTTGGAACTACAGTTAAAAAGATAAAAGGTATGTACAATATCAGATTGAACCAGACACAAAACTAAATATTAGTATAGTTTTACTAAAATGAAATTAATAGTATCTGCGACAACGCCCTTTAGCTGCTTGTGTTATGGTTTTTAATAAAATTATCTCCTTGGAATTTGAATAGTTTTCTTGCAGTTAAGCAGAAGACACAATGTATAATGGGTTTTTTTCAGATCTACATTAATTATATATAATATTATTATGCCTTCTTCATAAAATTAAATGAACCTATAAATATCGGCTAGCGACCGGGCACCTAAGTTCGACCTGTTCCGGCTCCCCTGTATTTTTGAACAATCTGACCCGGGCCCAGTCACTAAAAAGCATCGTGTGCATCGCCTGTTTGACCTTACCAGTGCAGTCGTTTAAAAAAAAAATTAATATTTTTTCATATCTTTATTGCAAATGGGTCGGTCCTGGTGTCAGGTTTTTGGAGTTGTCCGGTCTAACAGAATATATATATATATATATATATTTCCCTATATGGTTCGATATAATTGCACCCGACAGGATATAAATAAATATTATAGCATTAAAATTAGTCTATCGAACCTAACATCTTATCAATGAGTAGACCAAAAATGACCATCCCCTCTCGGGGTTCTAACCTGCACCCCCAGCATTGAGAGTTGAACACACCTTAACACGCACGGCTATCGTACTCCTTTATAAAAAATAATATATATATATATATATATATATATATATATTATATATTTATTTAAACACGCTTAACACGCTACGACTATCTCACCCCTTTATATAAAAGAATATATATATATATATTGCAATATTAATGTTTTAATCAAATAAATGGATTTGCATGATCTTTTTTATTTTTTCAACTTTTAAACATATGTAATTCATTTGTAAAGTTTTGTCCCCTTCTTCTTTCTCTAATGATTATTTATGGATAAAGTTTTTCCATCATATTATGATAAGTATTTTACTTTATAATAAACCTATTACCTCTTTATTGTTATACAACTTTTCAAATCTGTTTTTTTAATAGCGAAAGTTATTTAATAATTTGATTTTGGTTAATATATTTTAGGTAAACGTGCGTAATTGTAAAAAAATAATTTTAAATGATATTTAGCTTATGCTACTTGACCAAAATCGATTATTAGTAATATTGATACTTTTTAATAGATTTTTTTTGAATAAATATGGTTCTTCTACGATATAAATTATATTTTTGGTGGACATTATTATATTGAAGTTATGATATAACATCTCTATCGCTAAATACCCTTTTTCAAGCTTATTTTAAGGTTTAATGATAAATATTGGTTTTAGACATTAAACCTTTTAGCAAAGATTAATAATTTAAGATCAACAATTCATGTTTCAAATTAGAATAGTTTCTCTAATTATTATTGTTTGTTTTAAAATAGTTGCATCACAATATTGACGACAAGAAAACTCCAATTCGAATGTTCTAAATCCGTATTCCTCGACAATATTAATATTATCTCCCGTCTTTTCTAAAATTTAGAAACATATATCTTTCATTTACAATATTATATTGTAAAAAATAAAATATAATAACAGCAAGGCTTATGTTTTACATGTATTTTACGATATATTTTTTCTTTTTATATGAATCTTTGAATTAATTTTTACAAGCTCATGGTTTTTGTTTTTAATGGTACAACATAAAAATGATTATCTACCTATTTGTAGACTTATCAGTTTAGTTTATTGCTTGATAAATGGAAAATCTTCAGAGATCTAAAATATTTATATTGTTCAGAGATTGTGATGAAAATTTTGCGGACTATTAGGCGTATGTTAGGCCATGTAAAATTTTATTTACTAAATATCAATTGATATTTTTAACTCAAGAAACTTTTGCTGCAGTTATCCAAACTACCGACGTTACTCAAAAAGTATCGTAATGAAAAACTTACACACAAAAGGATGATAAATAATTGATTTATTTTTTTCAGGTTATATAGCAAAAGCCCAATCCTTAAAATTTAAACACATTTCATGCGAATCTAATTATTTACAGCTATCACTCTTTTATACATCTCAAATAAATTATTATTATCATAAAAGCACGTATTTCAAAGTGTGCGGACGTGTCCTGTGTGCTCCTGTACTATAGTTTGATTTTCTTCGGACATAGACGGAACTGAAGGGTATAATTCACATTGTTGGATTCATAAGACTTTCAGTGACTTTCCAAGTTGACTGTGAACCCTCACAGTTTGGAGAACCTGGAAGGACGAGCCGAAAACTTGTGGCGGAGGAACGATAAGGAAAATACATAAGAAGGATATCTTACCCTCGGTTTGTATACTTTTTATTTTCTTTCGACCCACCTGAGAGCATATCATCAACAGCCTGATACGCTCTGTTATTTTTATCTTCGAATTGATACTTTGGTGAACGAGAGGATTTATCTTCTTCTCCTTTTTGAAGACGGAAATGAATTCTTCTTTGAGGGGCCGCCCTCCTGACAAAAACACTGGGAGTAACAAAAACAAAACACTCGCTAAAAGGCAAAAGAATATAGGCGAAGCCACCAAAAAAATAATTTGAATTATTCATTCAAATGGGAGACATTTGTCATTATTTTGACCGAAACTAACACCGAGAGAGCGTTCAATAATAAGAACCTCAAGCATATTGATGTATACAATGCAGCCATGCATTTTGGATTTTCTGAGAATAAATTGCGAGAGCCCAAACACAGTTTGGCTTTGGATATGCCTCTTTTATACAAATGAGCCAATAAGCATACGTAATCGTATTAACAACCTAAAAAAGAGTATATCACTGAAGTGGAGGGAGCAAATGGAGATTTAAAACTATTACCATGAAAATAAAAGGAGTTGAAAATGTCGAATTTGATCAAAAGATTTTTTTTTAAATTAAGGCAATCAACACATTCAAGCGAGTAGATGAAGATGGGATAATAAATTGGATGAGGAACTTCGCAGATTTAATTAATGCCTACCCTGAACCTAATCTGGAGGATGAGGAGGCTGAAAAAAAGTTTAAAAAATATAAGACTGTATGGAGGACATCAAATTTTATAATGGAAGTTAAAGCGGACCCAAATCTTATTCCACAAATCGTACCTATCAAAGGCAATTTAGTAAATTTGCGGTTTACAGGAGTCCGCCTTCATTGCCAAAATTGCTTTCAATTTGGACATACTCGGACAAACTGTGATGGAAGATAACTTCAAATCTTTGAATACGAAACAATACTCAAACAAAAACTGAGAGAAATTGAGACTGAATCCAAAGATTGTGCAATCGAAGAAGAACATGCAGATTCTATTGAAAATAATACGCCTGTTGACCCCACACAATGTGACAAAGACAAAGGGACTAATGACGAAAGCATTCGTTCAGTTTTCATTCCTACCTCTCAAGATGTTACAAAATGTAAAAACAACAATCCGCTTACTTCTGAAAAACCAAAAAATACTGCATTAGAACTAAAAACTGTTAATGAATCGAAAAGCAAAGTACAAACCAATGCAAAGGAGCATTTTGAAGAAGCAAAAGAGGAATCAATAATACCCTTAGACATAGAAACCATAGTAGATCCAATGATTGACCTTCAGACAAGACAAGCAGATGGGCTGTTGAAAATTCCTTCTGAGACGGAAACATCCGTTAGTTCACCTTCTTCTCTCTCGAAGAGAAATATTTTGCCGTTAGATCAAGATCCGGATCAAATCCAAAAAGAGCTTTGTCTTGTTCCCAGTCATCTCCTAGTGGTTCAAAACAGCATAAAAAGAATGATTTTCACGATACTATCATTAAATGTGAATTCTGTTCAAAGTTTAAAAAAGAAGTTCGGCGTGATGAGATTTTTAAGGTATATGAAATTGCCTGAGATAGTCACTATGTGCGATACGCGATGTAATTTGGAGCACCACTTCTCTATCCCATCTGGATACCAATCTTTTTCTTCTTTCAATCACAAAACCCCCAATCCAAAGCGAGGTGTAACCTTACTTATACAATCAGCTCTATACCCTAAAGCCATTTTTCGGTGTGCAAAAGGTAATTTCATCAAGGCACATTGTACCTTTGATGGAATTTTTTGAAGTCATAGGTCTTTATGGCCAAACAACGATGACCCAGATTTTTATAGCGGACTGATAAATCTGATATCACATAGACCAACAATAATTGGTGGAGACTTCAAAATAAAACTCCAAATTGACCGTGACTCTACTATTAAACTCGTATCCACGATCTACAAAGATATTAAAATCAATTATGAGATCCTTCGATTTTATAGATATTGCCAACGAGATGCAAAACTTTGGGCATACGTTCTTCACAAAGGAAATGTCATCAAGGATTGATATGTTTTTAGTTAAGGGTTTCCTGAGGGAATCCATTGTTTCTTATGATGTCATAAGTTCACAAATATCAGATCATAAGGGGATTCTTCTAAAACTCAATCAGGTCCCGTTTCAACATAGGAAAAAACACAATTGGAAACTCAACTATACTCTATTAGGCGATGAATCTACCAATATGGAAATGGAAAATATCATAATAAGAACAAAAAAACTCAATAAATTCCAATATTTACATTTTTGACCTTGTGGAGACCATGTTCATAAAAATATAAGGACTACTTAGGAGACAAGGAGCAATGAAAGTTGCACGAAGCAGGTGCCTTTTACAAAAGCTTGAAGAAATAGACGAGAGTGATTTCAGCAAAGAAGATAAATATTATAAAGCCGATAATTTGTATAGAGAAGCTGATCTCCTATACAGGACAAAGTTAAAAATCCAGTCCATAGACGACTTGTCCAATGCCCGTTTTAAATGTATTGAACATGACATAAAAACACGAGCAAAGTGCTTTCGATTTATAAGCCTAATGGAGAGTTATCGAATGATCCTATGTATCTTTCCTAGGCAATTAAAAAATATTACAGTAATCTCTACGACTGTTTCGATTGTCATGGAGATGAAGTGTGTGCAAGATGCAATAATGGAAAAGAATACTTCTGTGAAGAGTGGAGATGTGCACCTGAAAAAAACCCTTCTCTTACAGAAAAAGATACGAATTTATTAGAAAAACACCAAACTGAAAAAGAAATCATGCACGCCATAAAAATTAACAAAAAAAACATATCTCCGGTTTTACGTTTGAGTTTTATAAAAAACATGCATCGATTTTAACGCCAATTTTACTTCAGTTTTATGAAAAAGTTTTAGCCTGCGGCAGTTTCCCGACCTTTGCATCAATAGGACGGATCGTTTTAATTCCAAAGTCGGGGAAAGACACCGGCCATTTAAAAAATTTAAGACCTTTATCCATACAAAATTGTATTTTTAAGATTTTTTCGTACGATCTTACAAATCGACTAAGTGCTGTTTTAAGTTCATTACTCCACTCTTCCCAATTTGGATTTGTAAAAAAGAAATTGATACTCTACATACGTTTTTAGAATCCTCTAACGATGTCTCCATAATTGCAGTGGATTTTTCGAAGATTTCGATACAGTTTCCCACAAATACATCATTCAAACTTAAGATAAAAAGGGATTTGGACCCATAAATAATGAATTCTTCAACAAAAGAAGTGTCAGACAAGGTGATCCTGCCTCAGTCTTATTGTTCATTATCTCATTAGATCCCCTATTTAGAAAAATACATCAAGAAACATCAATAACCGGATTTTCTTCTTTAATGTCCCACCCCAAAATGTTTGTGCTATGCCAACGACTTGACAATGATTTACTCAGGAGGTCCAATACGGACTGTTAAATCCATTACAAAAACTTTATACTTATTTCAAAAGTTTTCAGTTTGTTCTGGACTAAGGATAAGCCCTGAGAAAACCGAAATATATAGTCAATATAATCAAATACAGAAAAATCGTGGCCTGACTTTATTACTTTCCGAAGTATAAAGCTATTGGAATCATGGATTGGATTAAACAATGTGGAAAAAAATTAGAGGAAATAATCTCACGGTTAAATCATGGTTGTAATTTTTTTCTGTCGCTGGGTCTTAACTTTTGGAACAAAATTAGGGCTTGGAATACATATATAATATCAAGAGTGATTCACCTTGTGCGAAAAACTCCTTTTGACGAAACTGTTGCTACAAGAGTTAATGACATTGAAGCATCTTTCCTGAAACTCCAGAAGAAGAAAAATATTTCTACAAAACGGCTACACAATCCTCTTAATCAAGGCGGCCTTCGGTAATATACTTTCCCGTCCTTTGGAAAGCCCTCAACTCATATTGGATTAGGCAACTGTGGACAAAGGAGCATTACTTGGAGTGAACACTTATCTTCTTATTTACAAACAAATTATTCAAATGACCTTTACGCAGGCTTAAACAAAGTCTTAAAACATATTTCGTCTTATTCGGAGAGGATGCAAAAATTATCTGCGGGGATCAAAAGCGCTATATGTAAGATGGGAATTCCCGACCAGAGAGGCCATAAGTAATCTTGGAATTAAAAGTTGTGGACTAGATTTTGCTGGAGAAACAGGAAGCTCTTTGTTTAATAAATGGTTTTCCTTCGATTCAAGAAAGTTTTTGGAACATACGTTCCATGCACAAGGCCTATAATTCCTATACGTTTACGTCTATTTTTAATGGACGTTTCTAGTATACGTATGTTTTGCATTACTCCGACCATGGACCCTTTTAACGGATACTGGAAGAGAAGAAAATTAAATCTCCCGGTGAAAAAAAGCATCGATGCAAATAAAAACAATTTGCTCTCATCCTCCGAAAAATGGATTAAGTACAGAATTCTTACTGGAACTCTAGAATT
Source organism: Caligus rogercresseyi (assembly GCA_013387185.1). NCBI lineage: Eukaryota > Metazoa > Arthropoda > Copepoda > Siphonostomatoida > Caligidae > Caligus > Caligus rogercresseyi. The sequence continues at coordinate 24,162,385 of CP045890.1, forward strand.
ACGCGCCAAGTTCTTTTCTGGAGAGAAGAGAAAGTGCGGGTTTTGCAAAGATAAGGACGAAACGTGTGAGCATTTTCTCTTCGAATGTGAGAAACTTGCTCCATTGTATTCTGCAATGGGTGAGGTTTTAAATGAAAATTTTACCTTTTACAATTTTAAGAGAGAGGATTTTGTCGCCTTTTACCAAGGAAAAGAAGAAACATTATCAACGCTGTGATCACGAAGATACAACACATACTCTACGCAAAAAGATCTGTTTTGGACAGCGACATCAGAGGTGTTATTGCCAAACTTAAACTAAAAGACTTTAAAAAATATAAAAATTTAAATAATTTAGTGTGTTACTTTTATCTTTATGCAGATAATTTTGTCTTTTATGCATTGAATGATATATTTTTAATGTCTTGTTTTGGGATATATATTGTATTGCATATAGTTACATCTTTACGTTTTGTTGAATAAAGTAACGCCAAAAAATATATCATAAAAGCATGTAACAACAAAACACAAACGTTAAAATATTATTAGATAAAATAGAATCCCTTTTGAACCTCTATTTGTATTAGATTAAATCATTTAACAATTATACTTTCATTAAAAATACTACCTGCTAACAGCTCATGAGTTTTAAAGTAAGGATGTTCTAAAAAAGGCTAACTGAGATGATTGACGCTGTTCCGACCAGTTATCATAACTATTGTCGTTACTTTAAAAAAAGAAATTAAATATTTTTTTTCCTTCGAATCTGATAAAATAAGAGTTAACCAAAAATATATTTTATTGGTAAATGTCGATTTAACCATCAACCCAATTCGTCAATACGTAGAGGATGATAATTAATAGACTATATTTGTTGTTTCAAGTTATATAGAAAAAGCTTCATCCTTAATATATTTCACGCGTATCTAAACAAGTTAGTTTGGACAAATTATATTTATCGGTAAGAAAACCATGATTCAAGATCAAATTAAGAATAATTCTACTCATGTTATCAAAAGGGATTTTTCATTTTAAAATCAGTTTTTAGTCTATAAAAAAGTTGTTGTTTTCTGCAAAATTAAATTGGGGGGGGGGGGGGGGGATGACAGGGACAGAAAGAACTTATTTTAAGTAATCCTAGTGAAACACGAATTTCTGGTAAACGATATCTAAAACAAAAAGGTCTTACCACCTCGAAATCATCCACAGAAATGGGATTTTAAAACGATCGACAAGAACATTTTGGCCAACAAAATAAACATGGTGATGACGAATTTTCCTGGAGTTTACAACGAACTAAAACACTCCCTGAGCTCTCAAAATTATTAACTGAATTTTTTTGTCAAATCTAATGAATATTTGGGAGATACAGGGAAACAAGCGTACGAACGGATTTTTTTGTTAGTATAGATAATATTTTATGTTGTGTTATAACATATTCAAAATATTATTTTTAATCTATTATATAGTTTATTTTTTATGTGACTTAATATAAAATTGCTACGGGAAAAATATCAGAAGGTCGTTCGTAAAGAGCTTAATGAATATAAATAAATGGGATATGAAATCGAGGCCACCAAAAACACTTTATATATGACTTAGAAATCGATCGATTGGGTTCTATAAATTATCTTGCTTTTGCATCTTCATGAAACTTTTTTTTTAATCACCAAATATGAACTTAATGATTTACTCGAGTCTGCTGTTGATTATGATGGTAATTATTTTACAGAATTTGTTAAACAATTTATTGGTTTGTAGTGAGATTCATTTAAGCAATCTTTGTATCAAGTATCAATTTTAAGAACCCTCTCTTCCCCATAAAAGCATGTACTACATGTTTACCAGGATTGGAGCGACTTCCGCGGCAAATATTTTGTAAAGTTAGAAAGAAAACACAATGTAGAAATTTATTTTTGATGTCCCAGTGTTTTTATGGTTGGTCAAGGCTATTTAATGAAAGAAGAAAATAAATAAAGTAAGAAAAAAAATCTCCTTAGATTTTCGTGTTTAAAGACATATTTTTTTTAAATGAGATTTTAATTTTATAATTCTCTTTTGTTCCTTTATATGACTACCCCATTTTGTTCTAATATGAACTATATCTTAATTTCCTTCTTTCATGTTGCATGAAAAGTAGCATTGAATTCCAAAAAGAACGTTAAGTCATAGTTACATGCAAGGGAGCTTAGAAAACCAATGTGAGATGGAATATATGCAGGGAAAATCATTATAATTTTGATAGACTTACAGAATCATGAAAAGTAGGTAATTGGGAAAATAATATCTCCTCTACAGCTACATCAACTTATAGAATGACTCAATATAAGTATAGTCCATATAATAGCTCTTTTACATAACTTTCATTTTAAAAAACTAGTTAACCTACATTTTTCTAACTTTTCACATTTTTTTGCTTTTTGTTCTATAGAATTGCAGTTTCCGTGTGGGTAGGAATCATTAAAATTAAACCAATGTACCTAGGATCCTTTCAATGAGGTCTAGTATTGACATTCCTATCTCGAACCTGCGTACTCAACATTAAGAGTCGAGCATGCTACAACTGAGTTAACGCACTCACGCACTCTTTCTGTTTATTCCCTTTGATAGAATCGCAAAAATAAAAATAGACCACAAGTGAATAACGCATACAGGTCTATAAAATGTCATGAAATTCGAAATATAGGTCTTACATCTACCACTTTGCGCACCAAACAGTAAAAGGTCATTCAGGCGATTTTTCATAAAGCCTTGACTTAAAAAAGTTAAAACTATATAATTATATCACTGGGCGTTCAAGAAAGCTTGTTTTTTATAAATTATTTATCTCTCTCTCTCTCTTTCTATATAAATATATATATAGATAGATAGATATGTGTGTGTGTATGTGTGATAAAATAGTTTTAAGCAACGATAAACCTCCACCCATTTGAGTGTAAGGTCCTTCAGTGCCAGAAGATAGCGCTGCCTTATTAACGTATTTAGCCAATCTTCTTCCTTTTTAATCATGTATGTTTTTTTCATAGAAAACAAAGAAAATGTTATATTTTTGGGAAACAGATTCTTGGATATTCAAGGACATTATAAACAACCCATTTTGTATCATCATGAAGTAAACTAAAACCCAAATAATCACCTTTAGACAGTTTTAGTAAGTGGAGCGTTTCTTTCTTAATATACTCTTCAACAATCTTTCTTGCATTTTGCTCTCGTAGAACGGCTATCAGACTGCAACCAACTACAGCATAAAAAATACTATAGAGTCCATGTATTGATCAATAACAAAGGGAGCTCGATAGCCGTGCGTGCTAAGGCGTGTTCAACTCTCAATGTTGGGGCGCAGGTTCGAATCCCGAGAGGGGATGGTCATTTTTGGTCTACCTCATGATAAGATCCTAGGTTCGATAGACTAATTTTAACGCTATAATGCTCTTTATATCCTATCGATGCAATTCGATCGAACCATATAGGCAAAAAAAAAAATATATATAACAATAATTCATGTTGAAATATATAAGATAAAGTCCATATACGGAAAGGAATCGTAGTTCAACAGATTATATACTTACGAAGATATATTCCATACCTAGTAGTGCTTACACCCAACTGCAAGAGCTACAACATAAGTTCGTAAGTGGAAGTAAAAGAGCATTTGTCTCAAACAATTGTTTAACATCTTAGGAGTTTAGGGCTGAAACAAATCGAATCAGTTTCCCTGACTCTAACCTGTCCTGATTTTTGATACTTCGAGGAAGCAAGGATGTATTCCTAAAACATAATAATTAAGATATCACAGTTTTCTTAGATGCAGAAAATTATGAGTGAATTAAAAAAAATATATATATAGTATGTAGCTACCTCTTTTTACTTGGATCAAATAATTTTTCTAAGTTCTTCTATTAATATACTCAAGTTGAGGTTTAACTTTTTGAAAATGGTCATCAAGCGATGACTATCCACTATTTTTTGCCTATATGGTTGGATACATTTGCATCCGACTGGATATAATGAATTATAGTGTTAAAATTGGTTATCGAACCTTTGTAGAAACTTATCAATGAGGTTGACCAAAATGTGCCTTCCTCTTTCGGAATTCGAACTTATGCCCTAAATATTGAGAGTTGAGCACGCCTTAACTTACTGATGTATCGCACTCTCTTACCCCTATTAAATAGTGTTATAAAATATAGTAAATAATAAGTTTCCACTTATGAATTTTGATTAAATGATGAGTAAGTAAACTTATTCACATAACGAAATATAATTTTAGAATTATCAAAACATATTCTTCTAGGGACATTACAGCTAAAGATATGATCTTTAAACTTTAATGCAGAAGAGCTTTTTTAGTATAAAACCACTATGAATAATAGTGTGAACAGTACTCGTAGGGCGATGCTCAAGTAGGAATAACAGTCTAAAATGTTGTCAAGAAATAATTAATTGGCCATATCAGTAGGCGAGGATAGGGAAGCCTCCTTCCGCAGCCTTTTTTTGTAGCCAAAGGAACGTTGTTTGGATGAGGATCCGGGCAATTCTCCTATAGTTAGGATCATACCCAAATATATTTTTAAACAATCTCAAGATATTTTCAACGACAATGAAATATTTTTTAACAAAAGTATTCTTTACTCATGATTTGAAATAATAAACTCAATTTGATATCCCAAAAATCGCTTCTTTACTTATGAAGATATAGGCTCACAATTCCATAGCTAAAAATAATATGAAGTAAGCCAAAAAAAGGTCCCTGGAGGAAGTCATTTTTATGATCTTTTATGCGATTAAAGAATGCCTGACCTCTTTACATCTTACTCTCTACAGCTTACTCTCTAACTATGTACACAGGCACTGTATAATTAACGTCTCTGGGTTTTAAGCAGTTGAACTACAAAGTATGAAGACTAATCCCCTTTATCTCTCTCTCTCCCGTCTTGAGATAAGAAATTTGAAAGTCTCTTTTGTTGTTAATCTTCTTCATTTGATAGGTTTCACTCGAGGATATTTTTATATGAATCGACAAATGCATGTAGATAGATTTTGGAGTTAAAAGATATATGACAACACAACATTCCTTATAACTTACATTTACGTTGTGTATTTGAAATAAATAAAACAAACATATTTAATATTAAAATATTATTTGTATATGGTTTATGAAATTACAGCAAAGCAAAAAATGATAAGTATATTGAGATATATTTAAAAATATATATTTTTTCCATGATAAAATTCGAAAACTTCGATTAAAAAATATTAGAATATGGTGTACAACTAAGTTCTTGCTGTGTTTGTCGTTTGAGGCAATCCATGAATCCAGCCATTTTATGATGTCTTCATTTGATCAGAACTGCTGATTAGACAAACCATGTGCCATTGAACGGAATAAATGATAAGCGGAAGGTCATTTTGATGAAACATTTAGTTACCTAATTGATATGATAAGAAGTAAAAAATAATCACATTATGAAACCTTTTTGAAACCAATCATACCTAGTTTCTATTTTATATATCTTCCTTATATGAATCATATGTGGGAAAAATATTGTTTTTATAGTGATGGTATTTATATATTTGAAATTCCAAAGTGCCTCTAATAGTTACTTGGAAAATGTGACATTACAAGATAAAAGAACGACACCCTTAAAAAACAATGATATTGAAATGTGTGGCAAAATGTTTTATCTTGAAGAAAGCAAATAATAATTGCTTGTGATGCAAGTCACTTACCGTACAAAAGAATACATATTTAAAAAATAAATTACTTAAACGTTCAATTGTATAAAAGCACTGGTTAATGCATCCAACGTTTTCCGAGAAATAACATTTTATAGTTAATTTAATGAATATTTTTTTGCTTCAAAAAGTTATAAAATATAATTTGAAATATTTACAAATTTTTTATAATTTTTTAATTATTCAAAAAAAAATCTTTGTTGTGTAAAAAACATGATTATTACTCTATCTAACTCTTGAACATCAAAAATATAACTGACCTTGGGCAAAGTAATGTGAATTCTTTTCAAATGCGATGGGATTGACTTTGAGACTTGTTGATTAACTTGGCAAAGTACAATCTATAAAAAACTGATGGTGCTTGAACAATTATATCGTTTTTGAACTACAGTCATCCGGTGCACAATTCAAAAAGTATTTTTTGTCAATTATGCAACTACATGGTCAGTACTGGGACTTACACAGAGAAAAATACATAATCCAATAGAAAGTGTTTTTATGGATATATCATAAAAGATATATTATTATCATATGCCATCTCAAAGATAATCTATTTTAAATTTTGATTATATAAAAATGACTAAAAATGTATTGTGGCCTACTTCATGCCAAAACATGCATAGAGAATAATGGTGGAATATATCGTTTAAAATCTCCTCGTTTTTTTAGATGGTTTACATCTTTAACTTTGAATTGTTTTTACGAAGCCTTCTTTAGGGACGTTGATCTCTATTTTGACTTCCATTTATATAACCAAGTCAGGTAGGTAGACATGGCCCATTTTGGTTTTGTCAGTTATCAAGCTAATTGTCACAGTAATGTACCCCTTCACAAAGGAAAATCAAAAGTATTTTATTAAGTTAAGGAGTATGTAATATTTCTTATATTTATGTTAACTTGACTAATATGGTGACTTCACATTATTTCGTACTCGTACTAACATTTTTGTTATATTAGGTACTTAAACAAATAATATATATATTACACTAAACAAAATCGACATATTTATTCATGAACTCTTTAAAATAATAATTTTTTTAATTAGATATTTATAAATATATTCCAAAACCATGAAAAAATTAATTTATTCAATTAAGATATAGCTTGTTATATGTACATTTGATTATATACTTGCACGAGCCAACAGTTATCTTTAGCTTTTAAGACCTAAAGTTATATTACAAATGAAATTGTGAATATAAAATATAAATTTTTATTTCTTATATTAAAACATAATAACAAATATCTACTTCTTCTACAATATATCGAAATATATTAAGATGTCTAATTAATAATAATAATTATTTTTTAGTAAAAAGCATATTACTCGGTTAATTGTGAAAGTTTTATACAGTGAAAAAATAAAATACACTAAAACTATATACAGAAACAGAGTAAAACTATTCAGGGTAGTTGAGAAATACATAAATGAACATTTTAGTTCATATTTACTGCCCTGAAGAATAACCTCATAAAAAGGACAAATCATTTATTAGATGGGTTTAAAAATGCACGATGTCTTCTTAAAATCTTTGTGATAGTTCTTAGGTAGAGCTTAGATCTGGTTGTCACATATTTCTTGTTGTTTTTTGCCTATATGGTTCGATAGAATTGCATCCGACAGGATATACATAAGCATTATAGCATTAAAATTAGTCTATCGAGCCTACGATCTATGAATGAGGTAGACCAAAAATGACCATCCCCTCTCGGGATTCGAACCTGCGCCCCCAACATTGAGAGTTGGACACGCCTTAACACGCACGGCTTTCTCACCCCTTTAATTATTTAAATAAATACATATATATATATATATATATATTATACATATAGGTAGGCAAATGAAAAGGGTAAGGAAAAAGCCTTGAAGTAATTATCCTTTTTAATACAGAGGTTCAAAATTTTCCTTTCTATTCATGAATCTATCGTTTTTGACTTTGAGACTCATATATTGTGTTTATCAGATGAATATTATATCATACACATTGATTTCCAAATTGTGAGCCTCTATAGATGAGGATGAGGTGAGGAAGACTCCTTCATTTATTTGTTGAGGAAAAGAGACTTCCTCTTTTAGATTGACGAGTCAAAGAGACGTGTAGAAGGAGGGTTCATGAGTGGAGTCTCCGTAGTCATCCGAGACAGATCCAGAGAGGGGATGGAGGGAGGGTAGATAGGTGAAGACGAATTGAGAGGGATAGGCCACAAGGAATCTCCTCCTTTCACGATCCAGGGACTCAAAGGTTCCATTCCCATGCTAAAGTCCCTTTTTTTCGACTCCAAGACTCTTCAGAACTGGAGCAGGTGAATTATATATATATAAGAGAGAGAGAGAGAGAGAAAGAGAGAGAGAGAGATAAGCGTTGGATACAATTTATTTTTGTTCTATGTTTAAAAGCGTAATGTTTGTCATCACTTTGACTGAGTCTGATCATGGCAAAGTCTTCAATACCATGAATATTAAGTGTACAAGACAGCCCTATGGTTTTACGGAAGAAGAAATTACGGAGATCAAGCACGATATGGCTAAGGCTATGCATCTTTTATACAAAAGTACCTATGGACATTCGATCCATACTTCATCTTATGGAGAGGAAATACCTATTGACGTGGAAGACTGTAATGGAAAAAACGAAATCAATTCATATGAAAATTAAAAACATCGATAACTTTGATGTAGAAACCAAGAAGAGGTTGAAATACATTCAAGAGGGTAGATGAAGGCAATTTGCAGAAATGGCTTTCAAAGCTTGTAGACATTGTTGATTCTTTCCCACAGCCTAATCCAAAGTATACAGAAGCTAAAAAACCTTTAAAACTATAAAACTAAATGGAAAACTTCCAATTCAACTTTTGAAGTTGAAGGTGACCCCGCTTTATATTACAGATATTGCCAGTAGGCGGTTGTTTAGTCAATCAAAAATTTCCTGGAGTGAGAATGCAATGCCAGCATTGTTTTCAATTAGGCCAAATAGAAAACAATGCTGGCATTGCACTCTCACTCCGGTAAATTTTAGATTGACTAAACTACATTGGTAAAAAAGCTTCAAAAATAGACTATAGAACAATACTTTTAAAGACTATAACATGGAAAATCTAACCTTAATTATTCGATGTCTGACAGCAAAGAAAGTTTACAAATACAAACAAATCATCCGAGCTCGATGCACCAATAGAAATCTCTCAAAATGATGCAACTATTATTCTCAGAGAAGTTCCAACTAATATTATCTATTCCTCTGAAAGGGAATCACTCATGCAGACTTTCGAATGGTTCTTCTCCTAATGGCGACACTAGCAAAATAGTCAATTTGTCTTCTGAATGATCTAACAAGGTGACCAATGTGGAAGTTGAAACTCCCATGGATTCAACAACGAATTTGGAACAAAATAAAAGTCTAGATGAAGAAGCAGATACTCTTACTTTACAAAATAAGTCTACCAAAAACGTTGAGAAATCTTCAAAAATACGAAAATCTTGTATAAATAAAGATACTTTAAATTCACTTATATTGCCCTCAAGGATCAGATCAGGTTCTAACCTCAAGAGATTAGCCTCAGAAGTAGTTTCTCCTAGAACTAGATCCGAGTCATTTCCAAGAAGTAGTGTACATAAACACAAAAAAACTGTCATGATTTATCAATAGTTTCACTGAACTTTAACTCTCTACAGAGTCTCAGTCGCAAGCACGACCTGTTAAGGTTTTTAAAATTATGATTGCTCCGGATATGACCATTTTATGTGACGCTCGCTGTTGTCTCCAGAATCATTTTACGGTGCTAAAGGGCTACAGCATATTCTCTTCCTTCCATACAACTAATGATAATAAAAAAGTAGTTACGCTGCTCATAAAGTCCTTCCTAAAGCCAGAAATAATTTTCAGATCATCCGATGGTAACCTCATAAAAGTCCAGTGCACTGTTGAACACGGCCACTTTGAAGTGATTGGCATATATGGGCCTAACACAGATAATCCTGATTTTTTTAGAGAAGATTACTCCAGCTAGTTTCTCACAAATCAACAATCATGGAAGGTGATTTCAGTATTAAGCTTTGAGCCGGACGAGACTTTCCGAAAGCCTCCAGAAATGACTAACCTCGTGCAACATCATATCCTTCTTTGGCTTTAAAGATGTTGCACATATGAAAAAATATTTTCGGCATACTTCCTCTAAGACAAAAATGTATTGAAGTGTTATTCCTATTTGACATATTTTTAACAAAAGGCTTTCAGAAACACGCTTTAGGTTTTCATATTTTTTTCTTTGATGTCATTGATACTAGGTTATGAGATCACAAGGCTCTAAAAATTCAACGAAACCCCTGAAGAAAAGAATACAGAAGCAAAGGCTTTTGGAAATTAAACATTTCTCTGACTGAAGACAAATCTACCAATTGGAAAATAGAAAGTATTAATCAAGATATTAATTTTAGATTATCAATAAACACAAGACTGACGTTTTTGAATTAACAGAGAAAATGTTTGTCCAAATAAAGAATCTCCTACGAAAAAGGCTCGAGTCGTGCTGCAGCTAAAAGAAGAAAACTAAATGATATAGAAAAAATATCAGAATCTGCTCAGTCTTCAGCCGAAAGTACTTTGAAGCCAACCCATTGTATCGTGAAGCCGACTTAAGCCATCGTAAAAAGCTAAATTAGAGGCCATTCAAGATCTTTCCCACTCAAGGTCGAAGTGCTTTGAAGAAGAGAGAAGAAGGAGCATACAAAAAAGGCTATTTCCCTTCTAACACAAACTGGTGAAGTTTCAAATTAACCCGAATACATTTGCAAGAAAATATGAGATTACTACTCCGAACTATACGATTGTTTCGACTGCAAGAATTATATTAAGGGCTCTAGGTGCACCATAAAAACGCCTCATCTTGCCACAACCTAAGAACAGAAACGGATGAGAAGAACGCATTTTGTGAAAGCCACAATAATTTACTGAAAAACTTCTTCGAAATAAGGAAGCTATATTTGATGCCAAGCTAAACAGATCCCCAAGCCCATCAGGATTAAACATGGAATATAATTTTAAGAAATACAGTGATCTTTTAATTTCAACTTTACTTCATTTTTACGAAAAAGTTATGGTTGTAAGATATTTCTCAGAGTTTGCTTCTTATGGGCGCATCGTTTTAATACCAAAGGCAACATAGACCCAGGCATCTACGGTATCTTCACAATACAGAATCATATTTTTTAATTTTCTCAATAATTTTATCCTATCGTTTGAGCCTTGTTTTAGTCGAAAAATGAAATATGGTTTTAAAAACCAAAGTGTATGAAAAATATTCCATTTGGTCTACAAACTCTATTAGAGTCCATGACTAAAGTTTCTGTGATGACAATAAATTTTGCCAAAGCTTTTGAAATGCTATCACATAAATTTATCATTCATACCCTTTAAAAAAAGGAAATGGCGATTTTATCATTTGAATGGTTGGTGCTATCTTAGCCATATAAAAACTCATATTCACTATGGGAGTCAAATGAACTTCTTTGAGAACAAACGAGGCGTTAGATAAGGTGACTCAAATGCATTACTTCTCTTCTTGCTTTGCTTGGATCCTTAAATAATAAAATTAAACACAGACAGCACGAAAAGTGGCTTTTCACCAACCCTAAATCAAAAATTTATCAGTTATGCGGGAGACATGGCTTTAATATTTGGAGGCAGTCCACTAGAAACGATTAGGTCGATACAGAACACAATGAAATTATTAATAACTATTCATCTGAGGCAGGCCTCGCAGTTAACGAGAAGAAAACAGAGATCCTGAATAACTACAGAGGAATAATTGAGAAAGCAAAAAAATGTATCTACCTACTGGGCTCCTGGACTGGAGATAATTGTAGAGAAAAGAATCTTCATGAGATTAAAGTAAGAATAAAAAAGGACATATTGTTTTTTTCGTCTATGAACCTCAGCATATGGGATAAAATCCAGGCATGTAGTGTGTATAATTCCAGAGTGACCCCGTGCGAAGACAGCCTATGCCAAGACATTTTAATACGAAAAAAGCGTTTTTCAATCTAAACAAGAAAAGAAGTATATCATTCGAAAGACTTCACAATCCCTCTTCTTATGGTGGCCTCTCCATCTTATCCTTCAAATGGAAGTCATTGAACCTTTATTAGATACAAAAACTCTGGACAACGGATGAATTCTGGACTATACACTTAGTTAAATCTATAAACTTAAACTATAGTGATCCATATACGGGCATGGAAAAGGTTTTCCAGGGGCCTTCTAAATACCCTTTGTGTATACTTTGTAACAATCTGGAATCAAGTATTAAGAATTATCTCGTAAATGGAAAATGCCCACACGAGAATGTTTTAATGACTTAAATACATATTCCAAGATCTTGAACTTTGCTGCTGAAACAGCTAATAAAGACCTTTTCACTCAAAAACTAGAATTTCAAAGACATATGCACATTTTCTGGAAACATGTTCCGATAATCAAGCCTGAAGTCCCATTCCGTTTATAGTTGTTTAACACGCCATCATCAAAATTTTGCAGTCTCTCTCAAACACCTACCTTAGACTCTTCATTAACTACCTAAAAAGAAGACAACTTGATTTAATAGTGAGCATGAGTACTAAAGTGATTAAGAATCTGCTCTTCTCATCATTTGAACGATGGTTTAAATATAGGGCTCTCCCTGGGACACTTGAAGCTCGGGAAAAGTTCTTCTCTGGCCCACAGAGCGTCTGTAGATTTTGCACGGATAACAGGGAAACGACGGATTACTTTTATTTGATTGCTACAAGCTACAGGAACTTTATACCGCAAGTGGAGAAATTATTTGCCTTCAATATGACTTTTATAAGCCAACGAGGAATAATCTTATAGCCTTTTACACTGGTAAAATGGAGGCCGTCATCAATAAAATCATCACCCAAACCCAGCAAAGTTTATATGCCAAACGAAGCTCCTATAACCACAACATTTCTGGCATTTCCAATATTATAAATCTAAATTTTGTATTTTACAAAACTTTTAATTAAATTGGAAAGTGATTTAATTACTTTTTACTATATTTTATACTCTTGTTTGTTATTTGATTTCTGTTTGATCTGTTTAGTCGAATAGTCTTTTTGTTATGTCTATATACATATTTAAATAAATCAATTAAGTATCCCCTTATGGCCGAACAAATTAATAAAACGTTTTTAATTTGACAGCTTTCTCAAGGAAACCCCTTTGATTCATTTTTGTTCAATAAAAAATAATTATTATTCAAATATATGTTCTCAAAAAATGTATGGGAAAAGTTAAGATATAGCTAATATCACAAGCATTGCATGTCGAATCCTTTTTTCAATTACTTATTGTTTCTTAACTTACTTATTACTTTTCGAAAGCAATATCCTCTATATGTTCATAGAAAAGATCTGAAAAATTAATTTACCACAAAGAAGACTTTAGTAAAGGTGGTGTTACTTCCTCTTATTCTACTGGTTTGTCGCTCTTTACATATGGCCGCCCCAATTCTAGAGTATCAATTTTCTCATCCAAGGAGTTAATAATTACACAGGTTCCAAAGTACTGTTCAGAGCTCTCGGTCTTTACACTTATAATGAAAACTATAAGTAACAAAAGTTTAGATATCGCAAGTTATTATGCCAATATCAAAAAGGACGATGTTTGCGGCTTAAGCTTGTTGACTACTGCAAAAGACACCTTAAGCCTTTCTTGATATGCGGGGACTTCAATGCCAGCAGTCTATTACGGATGGACCATCTAACAAACTCTTGAGGGGAAAAGTTGGAGGAGTTCATGGCCATCTACAACTTGAGTCTTCAAAATGTGGACATATTCCTACTTTTGTTGGAGGAATGGGACAATCATTAAATGACTTAACTTTAACAAGCCGCTGGAGTTCTCACCTTGTATCGAAATAGAGGATGGATATGGAGTTTTCAAGGTCGGATCACAGATTTTGTCTGTTCGAAATGTATGCAAAAAGAACTATTTCTAGTACACTGAATTTGAAGAATATAAACTGGAGCAAATTCAAATATACTATGGAGCCTACTATTTTTCCTGCGGAAACTGGTGTATCGAGTTCTGATTACATAAATTTAGAAGCTTCCAATATTAAAACTAAAACTATGGATTCCTTGAAAAGCTCATGCAAAATAATGACTGGAAACATAAGGAAGGCAACCCCATGGTGGAACGATGAACTAAGGGAACAACAGCGAAAGGTTAAATTTCTCCAGCGCAAGAGGTAAATTGACATATATATAGTCGAAAACCAATCATATAAAACTATGATAATGAAAGCAAAGATGCAGACCTTTAAATCGCGGGTTAACATCCTTGAAAGTCCAAAGGACATCTCCAGGTTGATGAAGGCCAGATCATACCAATCATACCATACCAATGCCCGTGTGGGTATTCTGGGCGAATCCTTTGAAGAAAAAAATAGCCTGGAATTATTTCTAGGATAACATTTTCCTAATTCAAAAGAAGTCGATACTACCAGTACGACGCCAAAATATTTCTAAAAAAACTGGAGTCTCACACTAAATATTTCAGTGAGGAACTTGTTAGAAGTTCTATTTCTAGCTTAAAGTCAAACAAAAACTTGGTCCTGACCAAATTCCTTCTTAGGCTTATAAGAACCTGCCTAATTTTTTATTGTTCGCCTCACGAATCTCTACAATCAAGTTACCTATCAAGTTATACTCTTAAGTGTTGGAGAACATCAAAGATAATATTTATACCAAAGCGGGGGAAAATAATTATTTGGAACCACGATCCTTCCGAACAATCACACTAACCAATTTAGCTCTGAAAATACTGGTACGGATGATACAATAGAAGGTCTATAGTGAATGTAAATTGGTTTTGCCCAATCAGTTTATGAAAGGCAGGTACACTGATACAGCCCTAAGTAAACTGGTTGAATCTTGTGAGAGTAGCTACCATAGACACGAAGAAGCCCTCGTTGTAATCTTGGATATTGAGGACGCTTTTGATAGAATTGGTTTTTGCCATATCCTTGACGCCATGAAGAAATACCAAATCCATGAGAAGACAATTCTTTGGTACAAAAATCTACTAAAAAGTAGAATTGTTTTTACTGAGCTAGGAGGAGAAAGTGTATCTGTAACTTCGAAAAGAGGGCGTCCTCAAGAGGGGATTCTATCGACTATGGCATGAAACCTAGCCTTCCAAGAGTACATGGACCAACTCAAAAGGTCAATTAATATGGTTGCTTATGGAGATGACCTGGCTCTATGTGTAAGAGGCACGGATCTGCAAGCTGTCGCCAGTTTAATACAAGGTACCCTTAATAAACTAAAGAATCAGGCCAACAAAAAAGATACTATCTTTAGCATTAGAAAAACTAAATACATGTTTTTTTCCAAACGAAGAAAAGGTTTGGATATTTATTACACCTGTCTGGAACACAAATCGAAAGAGTGCAAAATTTTACGTATCTCGGTTTAATAATTAATGATAATTTGAAGTAAAAAAAAGCACTTAGAATGTGCCATTTCCAAAGTCAAAAGGACCATTTTTGTTGGATCAGATTCGGGACTTAAACTACTCAAGTCTAGGTGGAAATACGTAGCATACTTAAGGTCTATTGAGAGCTACGGCGCTATTGTATTGCACCAAAATTTATGACGAGTGTATATTTAAAAAGAGAGCTCATCAAACTACATCGGCTTGGTCTCATGAGTATTACTGGGTAAATGAGGTCCACACCAACGACCACAATGGAGGTACTCAGTGGGTTGATCCCTCTTCATCTTTAAATAATGGAGCGTACATGCCTGATCATAATTCAGACTAAAATTGAACCCCCATTGAAATGGTTTCATCATTTGAGTAGTGGGCACCAACAATATCTTGACAAATATATAAAAGTCAATGATATCCCAACTCCTCCTCCTTCTGTACCTTTCTGGTCTAAAACTCTGTGCTACAAGTCAAATACGTATGTTGCATCCATGACTTTGAACTCGTAGGTCACAACGACGGGTCTAAAATTGATGGTCAGACTGGTGCTAGATGGGCTCTGACGAGAGGCGACATTGTGCTTGACCAAAGGCCATGAGGCACAAGGCAATAAACACAGTTTAAACACAATAAACACCGAGGTGGAGGCTATAAGAAATATCTCCAGTAATCTCCGAGGAGATAAAGTCGAGGGGAAAATATTATTAATTGTATCTGACAGCCTATCCGCCATCTATAGTTTGGACATGAGAACAGGTGAACTCGCATCAGCTGAAATTATCGCTTCGAAAAAATGCTCTAAACAGATCTACATGCAAAATCAGGCTCGGATGGATAAACGGACACAACAACAATACTGGAAACGAGTATGCAGACGCTTTGGCTAAAGACGATGCTAGGAGGGGCACGCCTGTTTCTGTGCCTATATCCATACGACACAAAAAAATGCCCCCAGACAAGCAACCTTGAAAGAATGGAGAACTGCATGGCGTGCGATGAGCACTTGCCGCCACTCTAAACTCTTCATACCAAATCCCTATATCGGAAGTAAGATTTTTAAATGCAAACGAGCTCAAATCTGCGTCATCGTTGGAACGCCGTCCGTAGAATTTGCTACACTGACGCCAAGGATATTGGCCGTTTCTCCACAGGGGAAGTCTTCATATTCTGTCTCAGCTATATCCTCACAGTTTAGTATATGTACTACCGAAGCGAGTATAATCGAATTCACGATCATGAGCTAAGATTGTAAATTCGATTCCACCTTGGACTCAAGACTCGACTTCAATTCGTACTCTTGGATCCTACTCTCAAACAAAATCCTCGCAGTTTGTCAAGAACTGTGTTTTATTAATTTTGATTGTGATACCAGACAAAAGTTCAAATTCTTTGAGGATTTCCCAAGCTCTCTGATGTTAGAGTTGTGGATGTCTCGGAAAGCAAAAATGTGAGATCATCTGCGTACATGATGCTTTTGAAATTTGTATCTCCTATATTGAATCCTTTTACAGATATATCTTCAGACAGTCTTTCCAGCAGCCCGTTCACCGCGAGTATGAAAAGATAAGGTCACAGTGAATCACCCTTTGCACATCACATTGCACTTTTGCAAATATAGAGAGCTCTTTGTCTACCAGGAAGGCCCAACTTTGAGGAAGAGGTCCGTAATATTGCTGACAAGATGCCCGCAAAGTCATCCGAGAAGTACTTTTGAAACGGAGAAATCATTGGGGGGAGAACTCTGAGCAACCTTTTATTTAATATTCCCGTGAGCATCTTGTAGGATGTAGAATGACTTTAGGAGATAAATTGGGCGGTAATCCTTAAAATCATCTCTTTTTTCCCCTTTTTTAGGACCAAGGATATTTTTTGGTAGATTAAAATGGGTTTACCATCTTTTAATGTCGTTGACCAACCTCCATTAATGACAAAATTTACATAACTTTGTTACTGAGCAATCAGCACAGCTATAGAGTCTAGAGAAATAATTGGAGGCTGTCTCAGTTACGGCTGTAGGATCAGTAGGGAGATCTCCTAAAACCATTTTGAGTTGGGCCTTTCGAATCCTTGTAGCGGATTTTTCGAGGTGTTTAAAATAGATGTTTCCCTAATATTAAGGTTAATCTTATTTCTTTGCAGTCTTATCATAGTCCCCCTGTTCTCGTATTCGAGGAATTATCAAGCTCTGTGCTTTTCTCCGCACAATTGCTGTTCAGTTTTTCCAACTGTTGCCCTTTTTTCCTGCCTTTAATTTGCCCTCTATTTCCCTGTGTTTATGAATATCTTCTTCGCGCATGACTCATTTTTTTAAATTTTATCCCATGATTAATATATATTCCCTCGTTCATATTGGCTTTAAGACCTGTGATCATATTTGATATTTCAATCTGGCATTCTGCTGATTCAAGTGGGGAAACGGTAAGTTTCCAATGGGATTTGTGAGGTCTTGAGGGACGAAAGACTACTATAAAAATGGGATGATGGTCAGACATGTAACAAGGTAGGGTCTTGAATTCTTTAACAGACTTTGTATTACCAAATTATTATTTTTGTATTACCAATACAATAGATCCCCTGGAAGGTTGGGAGGTCAACTTATCCGCGTTTGCGATGAAGATTTCGTGAGAATTGGGAGCAAGCTTCTCTGCGTAGAATATGTCATCTAGTCTTGTGTCTATTAGGGCAACAACATATGGGAAGGGGTAAGTCAGCTCAATAGGGGAAACTGCGTTAATATAATTGAAAACTTTTCTTGTCCTTATTTTGCGGTGATTGAGTTTAAATTATATATTACAAACGAAGACGTGAGTAATGAGTTTGCCAGTTTAGGGTACGTATTTTTGAGTTATTATCATAGTTTTTGGAAGTTGAATCTTTTTTGTTATTTACTTTTATTTTTAGACGGTCTTCGTCTTCGGACGCATGAAGGGGAACTGCCACGGCTAATCATAAAGGCGTCAAAGGCCGAATGATGAGTACCATTATCTTCACCCGGGACAAAGGGTGGCCACTAGGGACTACATCGATTATTGGGAGAGATGGAGACGACCTATTGTAGTGTTCATCATCCTCAGTCTGAGCCAAGGCCACATCCTTTTTGATGGACTAGCCACAAGAACTTCACCCCTAATTGCTCTTCTTTTTCGGGAGATTTGCTGTCCTTTTTAACATATTCTATAAAATGAATTGTTTTTATAACTAACTGAGTACATAATATTAACAACCCATCGCTTTTAAATAGTAACCTCCTCCAAATTAAAAATACAAACAAAATACATTTTAGACTTTATGAATTTCGCCTCATTTTTAGAACCCCAAAATAGAATGCGAGTATTTTTTTTTGTGTTAAAATAATTTGATACACGTTTTTTTTCTTCAGTTATTACTACATATCATAGCTCATAGAACGAACCTATTTGTGGTCATATGTAATATGTATGTTGAATCAGCATTATAAAATGATAACGTTCCATTATGGATTAGAAAGGTGTATTCTTTTTTTATTTATTTAAATGGGAACTATTTGGGAAGATATAAAAATATATATGCTATGTATTATACGTTCATACCCTAACCACAAATTATGGTCTAGTATATGTTATAGTTCGAGAGTCATTATTGATGCAACTTAATAGATCATTTTTCCATGTTCATCTGAATGCATTGTGTAGTTTTCTTCAAATTCTTTTGATTATTTTTCAATTTTGGTAGTGTACCTTGCTCCCAGTCATAAGTAGCCCCAAGCAAAAAAATAATAATTAATGAGAAAAGTACATATATGATTCGTATTTTAGAGGATATTTTGAACATGCTTGAAAATATTTTGAAGAGCTATATAAAACAAAATAGAGAACAACAAACCATCAGTATTCAAACTGTACAAGACTGAAATGCCATTATACAATAAAAACGTTCTTTTTCCACAAGGAAGGGTATCCTATTCTCATTTTAAATGACAAATTTTACTTCTAATTTTAAAAAAGAAAGCATTTTTTCACTGAGGAGACTAACTTATCTCCAGCACAAGGACCCCTCCCCCTTTTTTTGTTTGTAAGTCCAGAACATGGCTTCTCAGAGGATTACTTCTCTTAAGACATCCTGAGCTTAATCTTGGCTAAGAATGAATCTTCCTCATGAATTTTTTCAGAGTAATTATCTTACATAATAAGATATAAAATTTAGTGTTTCAGTGACCAATTTTATTACTCATATTTTTTCGTATATTCATAATGTCAAATGAAGAGAGGAAGTGACTTCTTATTTATTTATCCTGAGCCGTATTTGAACAGTTATTTTCTTTAGAAGTTAAAAACTTCTATGACTGAAAATAAATGGCTTACATAATCATTCATTATTTTAATGCATATTTGAAATTTAAATAATAAAAAATTTACATAAAATACAAGGCGGTATTGGCATTAAAGTTTATTAAAAGACAAAAATGGTCATGTTAGAATTGATGGCAAACCAAATAGGTCAATGATATTTATATGTAATTAAAAAAATATTTTTGAACTAGTAAACACCGAACTTTTGGATCTTTTAAGTTATTGTACTCTAAAATTAAAATCATTTAACGTATTTAAAGACTGAGACCATACCCACAAAACTATCCGGGAAATCTGTATAATGGCCCCTAAAATAACCTACGCAACAGGGTTTTCAAACGCTTTTTCGAAGTCTATCATGTCTGCATCTTGGATAGTCTTTGATATGGCGTGCAAAAATCTTTATAAGTTTTTAAATACATTATCTTTTCAAATTGAACCTAAAAAATCGAAAAAAACGTAAACATTTTTTTTTTGTGCAAAGTTATTTTCTTTTTACGTTAATTTCCAGCTTTCAAGAGTAAGCATATGATTTAAATTTAAATGATGTGGTGGAGAATAAGTTTCCTGTATAAATATAAAAAGCTACCTTTCTCCCTTGAGAAATCTAGACTTCAAACCCTTTAACTCAACTATAAGCATAGCTTAAATACTGCTTTGAAATGAGCGGAAGCATAAAATACTTTCACAATCAACAGTTTCTAAGGGAAATATGATATGCTGGGGAAAAAGCCACCTCCCTCAAATGAGAAAATAGTAGAAATTTAAACATCAATATGTGTCAAAAATGAAATTATTAGTTGGCTATTTTTTTGAAAAATAATTGATTTCTGTATCTCTTTTAGTTATAAATGAAGATATTTTTGTAAAAATATATAAATAAATGAAATGTAATTAGGAATATTATATTTGGATACATAGAGTCCAAACAATAATCGAATTTTTTGGACAATGTACAACACTGTTTATTGGATATATATATCTATATGTATGTATATATATATATATATACAGATATATAGATTTATGGGTAACGTAACCTTGATCAGGAGTTATTATATTGTTGTAGAGAGAGAAAGAGATGACGGCCCTATATTTAGAGATTTGCTTTTTATTTACCATCTACTAACTTTTTAATTTAAATATTATTTACCCCATTTTTTGCCTTCTCCTCTGCTCAACTCTATAGACCTATGTCTAAGAAGCTATTTTTGTTCAGCCACCAAAAATATTTGAAAAGATCCACCATACGGAAGTCTATGAGAAATCCATCAAACATAGGATTCTCTCTTAAAGTTTTTATCTGGGTTATGTTTTGTACACTATGTTTTATTTTATCAAAAAATGAAGAAAATAACCCCTTTGATTCTTGAAGAGAATACCAGAATACATTGTGGTGTTCGTACATTTCATTTTAGGTCCTAACTAAAGGCGGGTTTAATTAAAGGTTCGCCCCTAACGGCAGTTGAATATGTTTTTTTCCTTTATTTTAGTTCGGTCGTTTTTTTTAGTTCAAATTTTATTAAATAATTGACAGGTTCATCATGAATGATATAATCCTGGAAGGACTTTCACAGTTAACGTCCAGTCCATCCGTTGGTGGGATTTGCCATGATATTTCTTATTGTTTGTCTATTGTTTTCTTGTTAACTTTGTTTATGTGATCAATAAAGTTATTTGAATCAATTAACGGGTGGGGGGGGGGGATGCTTTAGCTCAGTGTGAAAAGGTGTGCTCTACTTGAGGGCGCAGGTTCACCTAAAGAGAGAGGAAGGTCAAAATTGATCAACCTCAAGAGCCTAGGTTGGATTGAGTAATTTAAATGCTATAATTTTTATATATGTTTATATCTTCAAAGATGTAACTCAATCGAACTATATATAAAAAACTTGTTAAAATGTCTTCGTGCAATTTGACTGGGTCAACTTTGAGACGATCGGATACTTTGAGCCTCATTTGAGGCATTGCAATCTGTTTCGTGCAACTATCGTAAACTACGAGTACCTTATTAAATATATGTAGATTCTGGCTTTCTCTAAATATCAGCACTATTACTCAAGTCAATACAAAATGAACATTAAGCAAAGTTGTTCATTTGAAAAGGAACTATTGGAAATCACAATACCTAGTTTTGTACCATGGAGTACTTTATAATAGATAGATTCTGGATTTTATCCTATTTACCTATATCCTTACTATTTTTGGTATTTATATAACATTAATGAAAAATATAAGATATTGGAGGTCACTTCAGTACATTAAGAAACCATTTCTGAGTCGTAACCACAATGAATGGATCACAACTCTGAAGTATATTTAGAATATCGATTATTATTTCAATACCGTAGCCTATTCCTATACATATTTTCTAACTATCCTTGTTATTAAATTAAAATTTAGTTAATCAGTATGATAGAGAGAGGCATTTGACTTAAATAAGAAATATAATGATAACGAAGACTAAATGTTTGTTCAAAACGATCTTTGTATAAAAAACAGGCATGTGAGTGATCAACAAAAATGATGCAATCCGATCGAAGATTGCAATCTAATATTCACTACCATATAAAGACAAAACGATCAGAGCCGTCAGGGATAAACGATCTGAATAATTCAATTTGATCTAAACAAATATAAATACAATATTTAAAATATATCCTATTCTTGGCATATATATATATATATATATATATATATATATATATATATATATATATATATATATATATATATATACCGGGTGACAACTATGTGTTGGGACACTTTAAAAAAATTACAACTAATCAATAGCTTACTTAGCTACAAAATTTATTTTATCAAAAAATATTGGGCATATGCAAAAACATATTTGTATTATATATTTATTCAATATATCCACCTTTGGCGACCACCACATTGTTGAACCTCTTCTTAATTGACTGACAGGCTGTACGGATGACATTCGGATCAATTTCTGTCCATGCCACCTCCAATGAGGCCTTTAGCGCCCCCAAATTCTTATGGCTCTTCGTGCACGCCTTCTTCTCCAGAATTGACAAAATTGAAAAGTCCATACGATTCAAGTCTGGTGAGGAAGGCGGCCACATATCCTTTGACCAGAAGTGCTCAAATGATCGATGACACCAGTCCTTGACTAATTTTGCTGTATGAGACGGTGTGCCATCTTGCTGGAAGCAATACGAATCCTCCCATTCCTGCTTTTTGATCCAAGGAAGCACTTGCATGCTCATCATATGGAGGTAAACCTTTTGATTAATCTTTACCCCCTCTGGAATGACGATAAGCAGAGTTTTCCTACCAAAACTACGACAGTCCACACCATGACAGAAGCTGGCTTTTGGCGCTTGAAGACGGTCTTGTCCTTCACAGGCACTTGCCGGATGTCTTTTGCCGAATGCAGTCGTTCTGGCTATTGAAAGCAGCTTGAAGGGTGAAAACCTTTTCGTCCGTCCAGATAATGGAAATTCGCGTACGAGATTTGAGCCAGTTTCTAAGTACCTTGGATCTTTCTAGCCTCTTGTACACATTTGCGTCACTGAGGAGCTATCGCTTCTGAAGGTGATAGGGCTTGACTCTTAGGCTCTCTCTGACTATTTTCCTCATCACTTCACGGTTAACTCTTACCTCGAGTGCCATTTTCCTAATGAATCGCTTATTGTTTCGATGAATCTTGATTCGTGTTGCTTCTACCAGCTTTTTGGTCCGCACAGACCTTGGACGTCCAGATTTAGGCCTATGAGTAAAGCTGTTTGTCTCCTTAAAACGCTGTATCGTGTAAGAGACATTTGATTTCGACACCTTCATGGGCTCTAAGGCTTCCACAATTGCCTTGCAGCTATGTCCCTTTTGGCAGAGCCTTACGATGGCTTCACGCTTCTCCATCTTGAGGATGACCAAAGGAGTACACACAAACCAGTAAAGTAAAATATTATTAAAAAAGATCTCTTTTACGATATACAGGTGATAGAGAGAGGAAAAATCTAGAATTGGACCCAATAAACACACGCATATGTACTGTCCCAAGACATAATTGTCCCCTGGTATATATATATATTTTTTTTTATTATAAACAAAAGTATGAGTTCAGTCCAATGTCAAAATAATAAATGACGAAAATCCCAATTTTCTTATTTGGATTAAGATGCAGCCTTTAAATGAAGTGATTTTTATCCTCATTTCCCTTTATATGTATATATATATATATATATATATTTATATGTACATAAATATATATATATATGGTACGAGAGAATTGCATCCGACAGGACATAAATAAGCATTATACTCGTAGCATTAAATTTAGTTTACCGAACCTAGGATCTTATCAGTGAGGTAGACCAAAAATTGACCATCCCCTATCGGGATTCGAACCTGAGAGTTGAACACGCCTTAACGCACACGGCTATCGCACTCCCTTCTTTTTTTTGTTTATTGCAATGTATTAGCCGTATTATATAGTTTGTTAGAGTGAGTCGAAAGAAAATGATCATCACATTTTTTTAGTAATTTTATTTATGATTTATATAAGAATAAGAAATATTGCGATATTGCGATCAGATATATGGTATTGTATGTCACAATTGATTGTCTTTTAAAATAAATACCCAATCCATAAGCCTTATCAAAGCACATTGTCCTCGTATCTTTCTATTTAGGATCGTAATCCTCAGTTGAACGGATCACTACCATAAAGTATTGTACTACTGCTAGATCCTTGACTTGACTTTATATGTTTATCCTCGATATTTTTCCTATTAATATCAAAATATATTTACAATATACGAGTCCTTTCCGTGGAAGCAAGAGTCATAATGATAGAAACTATGTCCCCATTTATATTGGTTGTAGAATACAACAACAAAAACAAACTGTACATATACCAAAACACACATCGTCCTCGTCTCTTTTTCCCAAAACAACGACGATTTTCTCTTCTTTCTTTCTCTCACTCTCTTTTCCTTATGTATATACTACTATAAGAATTCAACTTTCTTATAACTCTTATAAAGAAGCAAAGGAGAGGGGGGGGGGAGGGAATTATTCCCCCTTTTTCTTTTTCTTCGGATATATTAGAGTAGTAGTAATATCTAATTCAGTCTCCTTAGCGTAGTCAAAGAGGAAAGGTCAGTTCAAAGAGCTATCACTATTCACTTGCTCTCCTTTACTTTTATCTGAAAATACACATGTACACTAAGTAAATGATTATATCTTCTTCAATTTTGTGATTCCAGTGTTGTGAATTCGTTACAATTCAATTAGTTGTTTGAATTTAATTGATATTATTGTTAAGTACTAACAATACTAATATAAGACTTCCGGTTCTTACTCAAGCCATTCCATTTGTTAAATAAAACTACAACTTGTATATCCTCCGCAGAAGAAACACAAATAGCAAGGCATAAGATTAAGGTCAGTGATTTTATTTAGTTACTTCTTTTTTACAAGATTTGTGAGAACCCAGCCAATATAGGGATGTGATATATTGATGACGTCATGGTAAGGATTATTTTTTTAATACTCATATATAGGATTTTAGGCGTTCTTACATGTTTTGATTACAAGTACATACTTGAAATAAACAGTGGACTGGAGAAATTTAATCATAAATCTGATTTATGTTTATATCTAGTCCGATGGTTAAGTTTGTAGCTTCATTTTATGCATATTTGGGAGAACCAGGCCTAATGACCCTTGTTTCATACTATTGACGTCATACTTATAGATGAAGGTATTGTAAGTGTTATTTGTTAATAAATTGTTATCTCTTGCTAATAAAAAATATAGCAAAACCGCGAATTTACATGCTTCATCTTAGCGTGAATA
Source organism: Caligus rogercresseyi (assembly GCA_013387185.1). Classification (NCBI taxonomy): domain Eukaryota; kingdom Metazoa; phylum Arthropoda; class Copepoda; order Siphonostomatoida; family Caligidae; genus Caligus; species Caligus rogercresseyi. The sequence continues at coordinate 24,187,742 of CP045890.1, forward strand.
AAAATTAAGGAATTCAATTTTCTAACATAATCGAGACGTAGATGTCACTTGAGCCATATTAGTGAAATGATAATTATGAGAGTTAAATGTTTCAATAGAACTAATGATAAATAATGTCTAAAAACTATAATATTAAAAAGATTTCAACTTATCTGCTCAAAGTATTTGGTAATCCTGCAGTGTAGAAACAATACTTTTGCATTGATATGTAAGCTTTATAATTGAAACTAAGAGATACCTCATTTGAGTTGAAGTTGCTATACAAACCAAAAAGATGCATTAGCTCCTTTTAAACACGAATACACTTATGACCTCATAAAAATAAACAAACTGGTGCTCTTAGATATCGATTTCTACGTAAGATAGCTAGTCCTATTCATGTAGTAGTAGTTACGATCTATTATTGAATAAATTCAATTTGAAACCCTTAATTACATTTCGCCGGAAGTTGATTGTTAAAACTGCAAGTGACGAAGAGAGATTTCTAAATTTTTATTAATGCCTTTCAGTAGATCAGCTCCTCGATTTAGCAAGCTTTTTCCTGAACTGTATAGTATTTTGAAAGTGGTACGAAACGCAACTTTATGAATGATATAAAAGTTTAATTAAGCCCATGAGTTTCTTGAAGAGCTTAAACGCCGAATTGAAGTGAGGTTTTCCCCATAAAAATAGCCTGTTCTAAATATGTTTTGTCCCCCTAACTTAAGTTGTATCACACGAAGGCCGTTTTGAGGCTTCATATAACATAATAATAATAAACTAAAATATTTGAACGACCTCAATAATACTCTAGAAAGTACCTATAAAAGTTTAAAAGACTAGAAACATTGGTATATGTATGATTATTGGATTGCAAGATGAGATCAATATAAAGGTGATCCAATAAATTCGATTTTTGATGATAATTTTGTGTTGTATTCCAGATTCCCAGTACTTTTCTATAGTAAGAATTCAAATAAGTCTTTCTATTTGTCTTGCATCATTAACTCCAGTTCGAATCGATGTATGACCAAAAAGTAAATAAGATTAGTTATAAATTACCTCTTCATCTCTCTTTCTATTACTGATAGTTTGTAAATATATCCGTCTTCTTGTACAATAAATAATATATTTGATGAAGGAGCGGTGTAAAATATTCTTAGAAAGAGTTTTATCTAATAAGCTGTTAAAGAGATTTAGATAAGTTTTTTTTCTTCTTTCTTCTTTTTTACATGAGTTTTATCTTTCTTATTATCATCATTATGCAAGAAAAAAGCAGAAAATATAATAAAAACAACAACACATTTGATAAGGATCAAATTGGGATTTTGCCCTTCTGAAGTATCTATGTATATTTTGTCTTTCTCCTTCATTTGAAATAAATATAAGAGGGAGAACAAAACAAGCAATATGCGTTATCAGAGTTTGTGAATTACACACACACACACACATATATATATATATATATATATATATATATATATATATATATATATCTTTTTTTTCCGATCCAATTCCTCAAAATAGGAGGTTCCTAATATTTAGGGGTCAGTTTTTTTTTGGTGGCATATAGAAAACGTCCTTTTCGAGGGATTATATCTCCTCTTATTCTGAATAGAAAAGCCATGTTATGCATAATTAAGTAGTTCTTTATGATGTGAGGATGAGGGCGCACAAATACAGAGAGTACACAAAAAGTAAACTTTTAGAATTGGTAGAGAAAGAAATGAATTGTTATAAGTATATAAATTTAATATAAATTAATAATCATGATTATTTGTGCTTTGTATCATGAAATAAACAACCATAAGACATAAGTGGTCAATAGTGAGGCAAAATACTATTAATATGATATGATTATATTATAAGACCACTTTTTATTAAATAAAAAGTTATTATCTTTTTGATGCTTTTTAAAGTATGTTTTGATTTATTTATAATGGTATTGAATATTAATTCGAATCGAAAGTATTTTGGATAAAAATGAATCTTTTTTCGTATATTACTGAGCTAACTTGAAGAGGATAACCATAGTCCAAATGAGTACATTTGCTTTTTGGAGTGTGTGTGTGTTTTTTTTTTTTTTTTTTTTTTACAATTATAAAATTCTTTATTTGGCTATCAAATATTATAAAACAGCGTAAAAAATAACTACACTAAAATACAGACAACTATAAATAAATAAATAAAAAAACTCTTGACAGTTGCGTTAAATAAATAACATGAATGAACATTGTAGAACATATTTACTGTCAAAATTTACTGTTTTATTTTATTACTATAATTTACTGAGTTGACTTCAAGAGCTTAAAAATAATTCATTGAAATACATATGCTTTTCGATATATATACATTGAATATTTATTCGAGTTGACAAATATTTTAGATAAATATAAAACTTTTCATTACTTTATTATAATGAGTTGACTTCAAGAACTTAACGATATTTTTGACTTTGTCATTCAGTAAACAGTTGTTACATTTATTGGCATGTTCGTATAGATATTTCGATTGTGTGACCAAAACTTTTTTTTGCAGATATTTCTCGATAGAATTGCATCCGATAGAATATAAATAAGCATTATAGCATTATTAAACTTGATTACGTGGAACTTTTAAGTAAAAGTATTAATTATTCCATAGGACTTATTTATAGTCTTCAAGGATAATTTGCCTACGTATTTATACTAATTATTTACATACCAGATATAAATTCATCGATACTTTACAACGTGTTATATAAATGATTATTGAGAAAATAAATAATTATTTATTGCTGTATACATTTTTTAAATTCCATTATAATTTTCTATGTAGCCTCAATTTTTTTACTTTTTATAGCAAATTGTATTGTAGAGAAACTTTTAACTCTTCTAAAAATAGAAATTAATGAAAAGTTATCTTCTATTGTCATTTATATATATATATATACAAATGGTATTCAGGTGGAAGGTCTACATATTTACGATTGATGATTCAGAAAATATTTTGATATTTTTGACAAAAAATTGTCATTAAGAATCAAATCATGTTATTCCTTAGGTAGATCTAAATAGAAACAAATGTTATAAAAAATTGCCTAGTTTAAGCCTCATTTTATAGCATATGACATAAAATTTGTATTTGTTTTGTGCTCAAAAGTATACTTCAATCTGAATTTAAAGTAGACTGTTTACATGAGATTTTTCGCTCATTGCAATTCGTACAAGTGTTTATTTTTAAGTACTTCCTCCTCCCTGACAATGATATATTTATCCAAGTGAAAAAATGTATATCTTGAGAAACAACAACCAAGTAAAAGAATCGGAGGAAGGGGAAAATAGTCTAGAGAATAATGTTAAAAAGACTTCAGCCCCATATGGTACATTCTACATGACTAAGTACAATAATACAAAACAAGACGATGTTTGAAGAGAAAGGCGTTGTTAGAAAAAAGATTTATTCAATTTTTTTTCTTGAGCATATTATTCAGTGAGAATAAAAATCTCTTGTACCTGTAATAGTACGAGTAAGTGATTACGATATCAATGAATTAAATGTTTACTTTTTAGTAAGCAGGAATCCCTTAAAGCTGAGGGTTATTCATCATTTTAAGCAAAGGGGTTACATCTGTCAACACCTGGATGAATATATATTGATCGATTTTTTTAAAATAAATTAATGCGTTTTTGGTTCAGGCTCCAAACTGAAATTTTTTCAAATTATTTAATATAAAATACAAAATGATATTGTACTCCTACTAAGATTGTGTGATCAATTGAGATATACCTTAAAATAGCATATACCCGATAATCTAATTTTTATTTTCAAGTTATCAATAATAAGTCAGTTTCAATATGCCCATAACATTTTTTTTTACTGTTCCATCGAATCAATGGGCAAAAAGTTAGCTTAGTGGAATATTGCTCGATTCTGAATAGTGAGTGTGCAAGGTCCACTTCTGAGAAGGTTAATGTCTTTATTAATCCTGGTTAAGGGGATTATTTTATGTATACATGAATTTAAAAAAAATATATATATATATATATATTAGCCTGTTCCCTGAATTCGTCTCTTGAGCTGAGGCAGGCAAGCACCCTTCTAGAAGGAAGTCGAGCGGCAACAAGGCTTGCAAGGATCTCACGACATCTCTAATTTTTAATAAATAAAGTTTCTGTTTTCTAATTAATTTATTTTTTTATTTATCTCAGATACTTATATTTATTATATTAATTTTATCCCTTTAAGTACTTATAAAGCTAATGTCATATTGACACCAAATCTATCTCATTACACACACACACACTCATGTAAATACCAAGTTTGAAGATATACTCTTCAAACATTTTTCGGAAAGAGATGGATTAAGGTGAGAATAAAGCTTCATTTCCCAAGCAACTTCTAAATCTCTTTTTGGTAAAGACGTACTTTGGTGTGCTGTCAAAAATATCTGGCATAGTACAAAGAAATAAATTGGATTTTCATTTTACTTCCTTCTCAAAAACTGACGTATTAACTAAGGATGCTTATTGGCCAAGAATTCCCAACTTAATGTAATAAATGGCTTTCGACATAAACCGAAGATGGTGTAACGGTCCAGGGAGCTTGTTGTTGAGTTGTTTTAAATTTGGAGACAGATAAAAAATGTATATAGGTTGTTAATTATCTATAGTCTCCTCTTGGCATTTTATTTTCAATTAGTATTTTGTTAAAGCTTTCAATCTGCTGCATGATCATTCTGAAGATTGAGTTCATAATGAATTTTTGAAGCTTTAACAATTTATGTTAATGTTTTGAAATTCGGGATATTTTTTGTAAGAAGGTCATTTTCGGGGTCAGTCGTGATCTTGTATAACTTTGACGATTTTTTAAATGACACCCATTTACATACATGATATATAAAAGCAGACTGTAGCAAGGGCCACTCTAGGAATATGTTTAGTCTACTAATTACTCCACTTCACTTCCAGTATTTGAGACTGTTGTGTTACATTTTTTCTTTATTATCCAAATATACAACATCTTTTATGATTTCGTCTATTTGGGATTCTACGGTTGATTTTTACATGAGGGAATTCTTAATTTGTTTTACCTTGAATTAAAATTTGTGATTGTGCTGGAACAATGATATATTTGGTTTTGAAATAAAACCGCGTCCTTCACTTTTGAGCTCTCGATTCCATTCTCATTTCATTTTTATGTTCTTTTGTTTTAAGACATATCTGACCAATCAAAACAATAATCTTAAATATCGCTTGAAGAAATTAAATCCTATTAAATTTTTGATGGTTTTGTTATTACCAATTCACTGAATTCATGTATCGTTTATCCATTTCGCCTAGGGCTTCGTTGATCGGCAAGAAAAAAAATATCGTCCACTTGTTTCTTTGTATGCTTTTTCGGTCATGTGCAATCAATGCCTCTTTATTTTGTTTTACTAATTATAAAACTTTTTGGAGTATCTTTATCTTTTCACGTTCTGTGTAGTTAGATAACAAGATTTATATATATTTACTAAATAAAAACAAGTATTGACATATTATGCGCTACTTGTTAGGTTATTTCACTAATATTAAAAACAACCATAACGATGGTAAGGATACATAACGATTTCTTGGGGAATTGTATCATATAACATAACAATAAATACAATATTTTCCATAAAAACCTCAATATCACACTAATCATTCTGAAAATTGCACAAAGTGTGTATCATAATAAAAGAATTAATTTTTATAAGAAAACGAAATTGTTACAATGATTGCTAAGACAAATAATAGCAAAATCCCGAAATCTTTGTCGATTTTCATTCTGTTGCCATCCTTAAACAATTCATCAGTTTGAATGTTAAAGGCCTTCAGACTCAAGACACAAACAATTTTTGCAAAGCTATCGTCCTGTTCGGTCTTGGCAGATCTCTTTCTCCAAAATCTAGAGCAATTAATAGTACTCTTTTAAATGCCAAAGCTTTTATAGCTAAGAGGTTAGCATTTCACTATCCTATTAGTCCGTGAGAGATAAGGGCAATCATTGTAACGGCAGCGGCAAAATACAGGCGTTGGTCCTCAAAATCCCATCTGTCACCGATGGAAGTGGAGTTGGGCAACTGATGTAATTCATTACTTCCCCTCGTGTTGCCTTCCTTATGGAAAAATTATTTAAAAACTTTTACGCAAAATTCAAGAATATCAAGTAGAAAGGTTTATCGTTTATATTTGTTTGTTTATTTGTCAAGTTATTTTATGATAATTGTATTGAGTGTTCATTCATATTTGATGTTAAAATTTGGAACTAAAATGTTTTATTACGTTTTTACACATCATTTAATATCTGGGTATATTAAAAAACCCAAATTTTGAAAAACCCGAAAAAAACCGGGGTTTACCGTGAGTTTTTTCGAAATTCGGGTTTTTCATTACACCATTAATTAGCTAATAGCTAATTAATGGTGTAATGAAAACCCCGAATTTCGAAAAACCCACGGTAAAACCCGGGTTCTTAAACCGGTTTTTTTCGGAGGTTTTCAAAATTTTGGGTTTTTATATACCCTGTTTAATATACATTCACTTTTTTATGCATGGTTATATTTTTATGAACTGTGGAATACATACTAATAAAAATGAAAAAACTCGAAACGGCCTTTTGGGCCGAAACAGGCCTATTTAACAGGTCAACAAACATAGAAATATTTATGTGCTTCATTGCTACATTTTCTTAAAAGATGAGACTTCAAATCATCCTTAATAAAAATAACTCGATAACACTAAAACGCAGACAATACACACCACTTGAAAATCGCCATTTTTGACCCAAAAATCGGCCTTTTTGAATCTTTGAGTGGCTTGTGCTGTCCCAAAAATGGTCTATGAAAGCTGAAACTTCCCCAATCTCATTTTTAATCAATACACAGCAGAAATTGCTCGGTGCAAAAATCGGATTGATTTACCTAAAAACGGGAGAGGCTAATAAATACAGGGTGCAGCAACATAACTTCCTTTTTCAGAAGGCAATAAAACAAGATGTATAAATCAGAAAGGTTGTAATTTGTTTCATGATTTTAGTACATATTTAAAGTTTTGTTTCAAATAGTTTTGAAAATCATATCAGATAGGTGACGTCCCCCATTGTCCATACACTGTATATACCTGTATATACTGTATATACTGCGATTTGGAGTGGCCAGCCTGTTCCCCCGATTTGTCCTCTTTTGATTTTTATTTGTGGGGATATTTGAAATCCGTGTTTATGTCAACCGCCCGAGAAGCCTACCAGACTTGAAGGCCAATATACCCGCTGATACGCTGGTGAGGATCATGGCAAACACCCGAAATCGGTATATACAGTGTATGGACAATGGGGGACGTGACCTATGTGATATGATTTTCACAACTATGTCAAACAAAACTTTAAATATGTACTAAAATCATGAAACAAAATTATATCCTTCTGATTTATACATCTGTTTTACTGTCTTCTGAAAAAAGGAAGTTATATTGCCGCACCCTGTATATATATATATATATATATATATATATATATATATATACGACCCTGATTTTTAAGTACTATGATATAATAACAAAAATGACGCAACTAACTTTACTGACGTTATCTCAATAGACCTAGAAAGTATGTCTTCAAGCCCATAGATGTCATACTATATTTTTTATTCTCTTTAAAAAAACGTTCATTCCTTGGGTCACATCTTTGTTTTTAAAAATAAAGACCTCATAAAAGTATCACATATATTATTGAAAACTTAGTTAATTGAAGCAATCAAAATACATCTATATAAATAAAGTCGTGATTAATAATAATAATAAAACTTTTGTTTCATGTGCATAAGTCCTATGTAAAATATATATCTAAGATCAATTGTATATAAAAGTGTTATCTCATAGTCAACGCTGAACTAATTAATAGTTTTCAAATATAAAGTTGGTTTCTGAAATCAAACATTAAACAGTTCAATGCATTGAAAGTTTATAAGCTAATGGGCGTTCATTTGATGCTTGACTTCCTATGAGATTGAAATCGAATTAATGGACTTTGTGTATCAATTCAATAATGGTCACAAATGAGTTATTACAACTATACTTTTGAAAGAGTCACTATCTACAATTGAAATACCTTAAAAGTCTTTTCTTTTACTAGTATGCATATTAGTGGTGAATATTTTTCGACATAAATATGACTATATCACTAGAATTTGTTTTATAAATATTCTTACTAAATAGCTTTAAATGATTGATACATAAATGTATTCGATTGTACCACTATAGAGGGTAAAATATGACATAATATATATATTTTAATAATATGGCACAATAAATTTTAATACAAAACGTATTGTTGGCTTAATTTAAGTGTTTGCTAATGTTTTTTTCTGGCATTAACAATTATCTAGCTGGAAATATCATATTTTAAATTAAGCTTACACTTCATATTAGGGATACTATGAGGTCAAGTTTAGGTGTTACAATCTATAGTCTAATAAAATTGTTTGACAGCCATGTCATTTTCGCACAAGGGACCTGTATAAATAATCCGTGGTTAATTTAGATTAGGTTATATACAAATCAATTATTTTGGGCTCTTCTAGCCCAAGAATCTGCTTAAGTATCTACTATTTCAAGCCCTTATTGTTATCATTGTAAATTTCAGCTTTTCGTACGACAGTTCTTGTTTTGAGTCCTCATTAATTAATATTTTGTTTCGCAACTGAATGAAATCAAATTGTAACATATGCTATCATAATGAAATACGTCAGTATATTTGTTATACTCTCATTGAAGATTTTAATTTGAAATGAAATAAAATCAAGTGCTTTTCAGCGCGTGTTTATATTTTATGTCTTTTATTTGTGCCTTATTTTATTAAGTCGTATATCCTTTCTTAGTGAAATGATATAAGAAACAAATGATTTGGTCCAGAGGGAATAAAATCGTCCGAAATTAATTATATACTAACTTTCATTATGTTTGTATGATTCTTGGTAAATTAAAGGCTCATTTGTATTTATTTGTAACCCAATATGCCATAACTTTAAACAACGTACCCCAATGCCCCATTTGCTGATTTAGCATCTCCAAATGCCATTGTGATAATGATTGCAATAAAAAGTTAGTTGGTTCGACACCCCAACATGTAGCTATTATTTGGAATTGTACCAGTGGTTCTTAAAATAAAAAATATATTTATTTTATGTGTGGAATTTACTGGGGGTGGGGGGGGGGGGAATTTTTGTAAGCAATTGCACTAAATATTTAAACAACGTTTACGATTATATCTATAAAGTAACTTTTTCTTACTTATATTAAATAAACAATTACTACTATATTTCTTTTAGATTTATCATATTTGAAATTACAACAAGAATATATAAATCTTTTGAAATATCAGTTTTCATTTTGTATTTAAAAAAAGAGAGTTTATAATCCTTTACACATAATGGAAATATTACAGATTTATATTATGTAACTCTGATCAAAATCAATTTTTCTAGGTATAAAAATAATTTAAATATTTTTTGCCATTTTGTATACGTAAGCAATTTTTATTGATTTTATCGAGTTTTGCGTTTTCGTTTTTCTATTAAAAGCAATTTATATTTAGCATTATATTTTTATAGTGTTTATTAATTACAGAGGGTAGAAAATGAAAAGTTTCAATTCAATATTAACAATACTTGTTTAACGCAAGGTCCTCGGTGATAATATACATTGAATTGATGATGACGATGCATTTATCTATTTTTTAATATTAAAGGGCTTATTTGGAAATATATTATTCAATGGACTATTCCATTAATTTAAAGATAACTCATAACGGTAATTTAGCAAAAAATGATATTCCCCAGCATGTAGATTCACATTTTAATTAACTAACGAATCTATAAAAACACCACTAGTATGACATGTAGCATAAACATTAAATCATCTGTGTCACCGTACACATATTACTCTTTATATAAAGGCCCAGACCAGTGCTCAGCGAAATATGTATATATATATATATATATATATATATATATATAGAGAGAGAGAGAGAGAGAGATGGGTAGGTAAATCTAGGCTCCCTCTTGGCCCCTATCTACAACATATTTTCTTTTATACTTCAAATGAAGCGTCCTTATATTATTTTCAGCTCCTCACAATAAGTATCAGTAACCTTTGATATTGAGAGTACGATAAATATTAAGATAAAAAATAGCGAAGTTGTGAGAATAAAATGAGGTGGGTCGGAGTGGAACTTCAACGTGAGTTGTGTGTTTGTTTAACTCCTAGGTAAACCCCACCCCACCGGAACTTAATCCGGTATCAGCCGGTGAAAGTTACTTAGGAGCTAAGATCTTTATTTTTGAATAATATATTTACAGAAAATGTAGAATATGTTTTAAGCCTTGGCTTCCTTGGTGTCTTCTTAGCTTTGGACTCCCTGCGAGCTGAAACATCTCCTTTACGGTGCGAGCACAGTCAAAAAGGAGATGATCGGCGTTTCCTCCCCCTCCTTGGCAGAGACGACAGGTTGAAGTTTGTGCTTTTCCTATCTTGAATAGTGACTGTTAAGTCCAATATGGCCACAACAATGGCCACAATATTCATAATTTGGTGCCTTTTTGAATTATAAATTTTATTCTTTAAAATTGGCTCTCCAACAACATCTTAAATGTCGGTAAGTTTTTTAGGTTTCGCCAGTCTTTTTCCAAAAATTCATGCTGCGCTCACTAGGGCATCCTTGCATTGACACAGGAAATCGGGACAGTGACAGGCAATCTTTTAA
>CP045890.1:24204131-24250915 GCA_013387185.1 Caligus rogercresseyi
TGTTTTATTTCTCAAAGTTTGATATTCCATGACGTTGGTTAAATTTAGTAACAGTTTGCAGACGGCCCTTTTTACTAGTTTTGTAGCTTTTTTCTTCTGATATAAAAATAATTACTTCTATATACAGACAAAAATATAACATTTTCCATCTGTTCAAAACAAATGATTATTATATGTGACGTGAGACACTATTTGAATACAGGATTTTTTTGGTGAAAATGAGATGGACCAATAATAGTATTCTTCATTTACTCTTCTCCATTTTGTATTAGTATTTTTTTGCAATTAGGCCTCTGATTGAGGCGATATTTAAGGATTAATTATCGATGAAGAAGCTAATCAAATGAAAAATTGGCTAGGAATATTGGTATCTTCTTGCGGGTTCTTGTGTTTTTAACCAATCATATTACGTTGTTCATAGTTAATGTACGTTTCTTATATTAAAATAGAGTAGGCAGTAGTCTCCCTTTTTACAGCTGATTCGCTTCAATAGCAGAGAAACAGCGGGACTCATGATTAGTAGAGATAGAAAAGTGAGGGATACTTTGGGCGTGTGAAAGGGAAATGTTTGAATGGACCATTCAACATTATAAGTCTGACAGCTATAGAGCTATTTTCACAGGAACAAATTTAACATACCTTAAATACACATGCATAAAAATGAGTGACGTCACCATCAACAATCATCAAATAATAGAGCCTCCACTGATCATAGTTGGGAATCTATTTTTGGGGCCATAAAAGCATTCTGACTAGACTTCAATCTTGTTGGAGATTCCTCGATCCCTTCCTCCAACCGTATGTCTATCTTCTCGGGGCGAATGAGACGGTCTTGACTCCGGGATAAATGCCTTGGACACCAAGAAACGAGTCTCCTCCGTCCCTTCCAGTAAGAGACACATTCCCCTCACCTCGACTTCGTGAATGAATGGAGTCTACCCCTCCCTCGTCTTCGTCAGTCAAAGGAGTTCCTTCCCTCAACTTCGTTAGATAGCTCCCCGTCTCTAGTCTCCGTTAATGGAGCCCTACCCTCGGCTGACTTCGTTAGAGAGCTCCCCGTCCCTCCTCTTCGTGAATGGAGTCCTGCCCCTCGTCTTCATGAATGAAGCCCAATTATATTCATTAATCCTATCAATTTTATTCCTTAAAAAATTTTATGATAAGAAAGAATTTATATACCAAATTTGTAATAAAAAATTTCTGAAACAATATGAAAAAGAGTATATGATTTAGCAGAGAAAGTTTTTTTGACTCTTACTTGATGAGGAATGGGTTTGTTTGTATTTGATTAAGAGAAAACCATTGGAGGTCATGATTAATCTGGTGCATCATCTTCTTCCACCCTAAACTTTCTAAGAGAACACAATTTCAAACGCTTCTCCGAACTTCGTTCTGCTCTTTGCCAATCCGCATTCGATGCTCGAAATGTACTTGACTCCCAAGCAGGAACGGAGTGGGAAGAATTTATCCACCGGGACAATTATGCCCTCACCGGCCTTATACAGGCCCCAATATGCCATTGGGAGACTGTCGTATGGTTGATTTCTTATTGGAAAAGCATGGTTTATCGAAGGAACGGAAGGAATACCTCATGAAGAATGGTGTTCCCCTAATATCTTCTGGAACCAAGAAACAGCTTTTCATCAATTCTATTGCCAGTGTAGATGAGTCGATCAGTCAAGAACATCAGACCAACAGTAAAACAAAAGAAAATGATAGTTTGATTGAAGGTAAATTCATAACTAACATAGCAATAAATTATTCCAATAAATTGTTTTTTTTGTTGTAGATACTTCTGTGGAAGCTGACAAATCTTATGTTTCTTCTGAATCATTTAATGTGGCACTAGAATCAATATCCAACGAAGATTATAGTATGATTGAAGGTAAATTCATAACTAGCATAACAATAGTGTATTAAATAAACTATTTTTCTTAGTTGTAGATCATTTTGTAAGTGCTGTGGAGGCTGACATATCTTTTGGTCCTTCTAACTCATCTAATGTGACACTTGAATCAATAAACAATGAAGGCGATAGTTTGATCGAAGGTAAATTCATAACGGACATAGCATAAGTATTATAATCAATGTTTTTTTGTAGATACTTCTGTAAGTCCTGTGGAAGCAGACGGAGCTTCTGGCCTTTCTGATTCGTTCAATGCGGACAAGGATGAATTTTTTATAGATGTTTTGAATGTAAAGGTTGCACTTTATACAAGCAACGTTTAATTAAGAAAGTAAGTAAATGTTATAAGTGCAAACATTGTCGTAATAAACATTTTAAAAAGCAATGCAAGAAATTCATTTGTTCTAAAGGTTCGACAATTCAGACAAAAAATTATTTATGAAAAATTATAAAATAACGCAAATTTATTAACATTGGACAAAATAAATGAATAGTTAAATCAAATGTTTTTGGATTATGTTTGATCAAATGAAATAAACAAATATAACAAAATACGCACATATAGCTTATTATTAGGTTAAACCATGTATAGTCTGGCCCAGTAAAACTCATTATTTTCATCAAATTAATTAGAAAAAAAAACACTTTAAAATTAGAAAATATCCCCTCCGGCTGCAATGACGTCGCAGCAGTGCTTGTAGAGCTTCTTGAGTTGGTCGAATAGCTCGTCTTCGCTAACCCTATTCATCGTCCGCTGCACAGCAGTAGTGGCTTCCTCATGCCCCCCAAAATCGTCATTACGGAGCAGATGCTTCAACTTCCGGAACAGGAATCGGTCAAAGAGGTTCAGATCTGGGCTGTAGGGGTTCTATTTGACCGGTTTCACGTCCCTTTGGGTAGAACCTCCCTTGTTTAAGCGGCAGCGTGAGGACGGGCGTTGTCCCATATCAGGAGACAATCCTTTTGGTGAATCCTGCGTTGAGGTTGATGAAGTGTTTCCCGGCCGTCTTCAGGTTCTCTCTAATGGTCTTCCAGTCGGCTGTGGTCCCTCTCGAGAGATTGTACCTCAATGGAGACTCGCTTCAATTTGCAGCTGAACCCCATCAGAATAATCGTCTTCCTCGTCGTCAGCTTCACACGGGGGGTTGAGATCCGAGCCCCATGGGATCCATCCAGACATGCCTCCGCTCCGCCGAGTCCAAGTGGAACCAGGACTCGTGGATTCGGAGGCATTTCCGTTGTGCCGGAGGACGACGAGGATGGGATCACCGGAAAGTATGAATCCTGGAGGGGGAAGAAGTCCTCGTCTCTGAGCGCCAAGCCCTCCATCGCGAGCGGCACGTCCTTTTTTGCGAGCGCAAACTCTTCCTTTGTGAGCGGCACGTCCACTTCCACGAGATGAAGGATTTACTGGATTCGACTGGATGGAATCTCTGCATAGCAACACACAATCAATTCGACAAAATACAATCCACGATTGGATTCCGAATTGTCTATCCAAGTTGATTTGAAGTACATGAGAATAACTAATTAATAATGATGTATTATAAGAGATCTATTTATTGTTTTGAATTTAGATCACCCCTTTTTCTCTTTCTCTCTCTCTCTCTCTTCAAAGCATAATTGTAGCCATTGTTTTGTTGGAGCATGTGATTGGCGGAGCATATCGATGCGCAGGGACACCTACATAAATATTTTGTAATGATTTCACGAAAAAATTACGGCCGTCCATCTTTGGAAGGATATTGCGCTTTGAAAAACCTTTGATTGTAATAAACAATCGACTTACAACAAACTACAAACATCCATTAATATGATCGAAAGTAAATATGTTTGTTTTTTTCTATATAGAACGTATAATTTCAAATCATAAACTAGAGGCATATATACACTCAGAGAGTGCAAACCTCCGCCGTCATGAGCCTTCCGAGGCGGATTTTTCACGACTGGGGAGGCGTAGAGAGACGGGAGAGGGTTCCCCTAGACGGAAATTCCGAGAGGAAGACGCTCCCGGCACCCAATTTCACAGCACAGCGACATCTATTGGCAGAGTAGGCTAACTTGAAAAATTTAGTAGTATTTAGCTCATTTGGCGCCTTAATTCTACACTCAGAGATGCCAAAATTTAATCACTTCTTCCTTTTGACACTTCCAACAACTCCACAAAATTTCATCCAAATCCGTTCAGTACTTTTTGAGTTATCCTGCTGACAAACCAACAAACCAACAAACTAACAAACCAACAAACCAACAAACTAACAACCAAACCAACAAACGCTAGTGAAAACAATACCTCCTTCGGCGGAGGTAAAAATGGAAGCATCATCGTATGAAGTAAATATAGCCAAAAATACGTATAATAGTTTTTCTCCTTTTCTTATATTTCGTTCTGTATTCAAATAGTGTTCTCACCTCACATATGTATTATTATCTTCTTCTTGATTAAATTAGTTCCTCTCTTAAGATAAGGCAGATAATATTTTTATTAGGTGGTCAGTTTGTGGTTCTTCATTGCAGATAACAAAATTCTGGATTACCTCCTTAATTTAATTAAATGGGAGAGAAATGGTCCATGTTAATTACAATTTGAACAAATTGTTTCATGTTGTCACGTCAGAGATATATTCAACTTTCACCTATTGATAACCCTTGTAGTACTAATACGATGTCAACATTATACGAACTCTTGTTCTGGGGGAAAATTGCTTATTTTCAATTTTCAATTAGCTGTGTTCATAATCTTCTTCTTATTTTCTTAACCAATAGACATTCCTTTCTTTTATCAAATGCAGATAAATACCTTATATATCGGGAGCACATAAAAATTTCCAGGAGTGGGAGAGAAGGACGGGGTAAAAATAAATATGGACTTATAATTGTTGATATAAAAAATCCAAAAATTTATGCAAACTGTAATATTTAACAAAAAAAATTGAATAAAAGTACGATGGTAAAACTATAAAGTCAATGTGAATAAATTTTATTTAAAATTGGTTAGTTTTGACAAACCAAATTAATATGTTACATCACAATATTCCGTCAACATCTTTAAATACAAATTTAAAGCTAGAATGATGGATATGTGTTCAGGTTCCCAGAAGTTCTTCGACCATAAACAATATTTTGCGCTTTTCTCGTTTTTGCGTTTATCGGCAATTCTTCTTTGGGGATCCCATAGATAAATAAGAGATATTCTTCTTAGTTGTAGTTGTCCCTTATGAATTTTACATGTGCTGTGATATAAAAAAAACAAGTGTCATGCAACTTCAAGACTAATTTTTCATTATGAAAGTCATTTGTCTAAGCAGAAGTATTGTCTTGTTAAAAAATAAGTATGTTGAAATATTTAACTTGCTTAAAAATATGAAATCCGATTTCCATATTCTAAAAATGCTCTTATATAGAGTATGTGTAAACATGATTTTGTTGGGCAGGTTGATATCAAATTGTATGTAAATAGTTCTTCCAAGGCATTAGTCTATGAATTAACACCTACTACGAACCTTTCTTTTAGTCTCCAAAAATATTTTATTCCTCTCTCTAAAAACTTTTATTTATTTCAGCCAGAGGCCTTTTTGTTTTACTCCCCGATCTCAACTACTAAAAATCTAAACGGATGGGATCTCATGTTGTCAGGAACACCAGCGAATGAATAGATAATATTTTAAATCACTGAATACATTATGTATTAGCCACTATATGTCCGTACACTTAAATAAACAATACACTCGTTGACCAGAGGGCACCATCCGCTTGCTTGCGTGGGCATATGAAACTTTAATTTATAATTGTGATGTATTTAATATGAAGTATATTTCACAACTGTATTTACTTGAAAGTTTATAATACAAGTACACACATTAACATATAAGAATAATAATAAGATATCTGAGCTGTTGTTTATTGAGCAAGTTTGTTATGAACGCTCTTTTTTAAATCAACATCTCTAGATATAATATATATTTATCTATATATATAGACAAAAATGAACATGACGGCACCAGCATTATTTGTGTGGTTGAGCAGCCAGCTATGCCAGTCATAGCTCATTATTTCACCGATTAAATGTACTTAGAGCTAAAGAAAAAAGTAATACACATTCATTTGATATATTTTCAAGATCGAAACGGAATTGTCAGGAGGAACAGAGTGGATCTTCCAATCCCCTGGAGCACCTCACTGGGGAGGAGCCCACGAGGCCCTAGTGAAGTCGGCAAAGAGAGCCATGACCAACCTCATTGAAGAAGAGCAGGGTTGTCATCGTCATTTACGGGAGGACGAGCTGCATTCGCTCTTTGTATAGGTAACGGGTTTTCTTAATTTCCGCCCTCTCACGTACGAAAGCGCAGACGCTGAGGACTTGCGGGCCCTGACTCCAAACCACTTCCTTCTTCAACGGCCCAATGCCAATGTCCCACCTGGGAATTACGTTTCAAAGAATCCTAGGAAGCACTTCTCGTACCTCCAGGGAGTGATTGACCGTATCTGGAATCGGTGGATTGGAGAATATTTGCCCTCAACCTATCTGTGGGAGATTTGGTCCTAATTGTAGATAAGGACACGAAGCGTGGGGACTGGAAGTGTGGTCGGGTAAAAGAGGTTTATCGTTCAAAGGATGGGCGAGTAATTGTAATTGCCCCCCCCCCCCTGTCACTTTCCCTTTTGTTTATTTTGACAACTCAGGGTATTTAGCTCAATCCTTTTCCTTTTGTTTGTTTTCCCTTTCCTTCTTCATGGTCAGTAGGGCTCGTGTTGTCTGACGAGGTGGACTTGTAATGAACGCTTGGGTAAGCAATTTGTAAATATTAATGACACCACCCTTATTGAGATGATCCCTTCCCCAATCCTTATGTTATTTAGATTTATTTTAATTGATTAAAAATACTTTATTCTAGTGACTGAAATAAAACCACACGTACAATGCGTATTATACAAATACAGTCCATTTATTGAGGAAGAACGCCCGTAATTGGGAAAAGCCGCGTCGCTGTCCGAAGAAGAGGCTGAGGAGTCCGATCCGAGAAGAGTCCGGAGAGAGAGAGAGACAGAGTTTGAGCTCCAAAGAGTGGAGGAAGCTACCCCCTCCAAGGCACGCGCATCAACAATCCCATTAACCTCTAGATTATATGATGACGTGTAAAGACAGTGCAAGGAAGGTCAAGGGATTGTCCTTCTTCTGGTGGATGAGCTTTTTGGTAGGCGTATCGTTCTCCGCCATGATGGCACACAGAAGCTCCTTCACAAGACGCAAGGCCTCCTTCTACTCACGTTCCGCATACTCCTGTCAGATGAGCACGGCCTTCAAGTAGCGAATGCCATTCACATGAACGGGCTGGTTGATGGATGTCTTGAGGATCCATGGATATTCGTTAATAGGTCTTGAAGGGCATGGGAAAAGTTCCTCATATTAAGAAACGGGCTACTGTCGAGATTGGCTTCTCACGATGGAATCCTTGAAGAGTTAAGAGACTTTGGCGTTTATGAAAGATAACTTTGGAGCGCCGATCCTCCGGGCTAAAAAGATACATGGAGGACCCGGAGTAACGGTCAAGTTTCGGACGGAGTGAAGGATAATAAAGGCATGAGAGTCAAATTTGGAAAACACTTCTAATAAAAGGAGGATTCCCAACTATCTGGAGTTTTTAGATATATGGTACATTACTTCACTGGATTGATGTTCAATACACGTTCACCGATGACGTCAAACATGAGTCATTTGCTCCTTAATTATTAAAATCTTTAATTATGAAGTCCCGAAATAGGCTGAAGTTAAAATTCTAACAATACCAAATTCCAAATTCGGGTAAAATCCTCCTAAAATGGATGATTTTTTTTTCTTCAACGACAATTCGAGAAAATCTATTTTTTTGTTATATACTGAGGAGGTAATCCTGCCGGGTAAAACTTTCACGCTATTAAATAAATTTATCTAGAGTTCCTAATAAAATTAACATTTAATTATTTAGATTATGGCCCAAAAACCTTAACTATATATTTATATTATATGTATGTGGGTTTATCTCTCTAGAAGCGGTGATGAAGCGAATTATAACGATACTAATATGTATGTTGTCTATGACTAATGTGAGATGGAGAGATTATCACGGATTCCTCGACCACTAGAAAGATAAGAAGCATATTTTTTGAATTAGTTTCCTTTTTTCAAAGAAATATCATTGATTAGTAAATTGAGAATTTTAAAATTTCTATTAAAATATTATGAATATAATAACAATAAAAAAGTCACTTTGTAGTTGTAAAAAATAAGACCAAGAAAATAATGGAATGATTTGTTATTTTATGCAGAAACTTCTAGTATAAAAATATATCAACCCCATGCACCATTGAATTTACTTAGGTATAACAAAAAGGTAGTTCTCGTAAACTCACCAATAAACATTTTTTTCCGTTGATAATTCACTTTTTTCTACGTTTGAAAAGGTTGATTTTCTTTCGACAAAAATAGGTTTGCGTGCCCATGATTTCAAGAAAAAGACTACACCCCCTGTGCAATGAATACTTAAACAATCCCTGCCCTGTGTTTGCAGCTGCTTTTCCAATGGACTGTTTTTGCAGGAACTAACTCATAAATAAATTGAGAGAATGGAATTTACAAAAGCGTGCTTATTTTTTTATACGTCGATTGTTAAATATGAGTGAGTAGTTTGCAACGCTTGAACATTATTCTAAATATAAAAAATGGATTCATTCAAAGCTCTCACCCCAATGCAGAAATAAAATTGCAGCATTGCCAATGCTTTCATATTTGGGAGAGTAATTGAACGATATAATATAAATATAATGTTTTATTTTCACGAAACAATTAACACATATTTTTAGTGTGTTTGAATTTATCAGGCTTGTGAACGGAATAAAATAGAACGCCGTACTGCAGAACGATCGTTTAATAAATTGAACGATAAAAATCGATTTTGTCGTTTCTTTCTACTTTTTTTATTTGAATCATTACAAATATAGGTTATATCTCCTTGCCATACCTGAAAAATCGCAGTTGTTTGGTCATATAATAATTAGTTTATCGTTATTACTGTCAAATATTTTAAAGTTTCTATTGCTTTAAAGACGTTTAAATGAATCTTTGAAGTTAAATGTACTTTTTTTTAACTTTTTCATATAAACTTTTTTGTTTAGTTTACGTCTTTTTTAGTGATGGGTCACGAGAACAACTCGTTTTTTAATACTCGAGTTTTATTTAGTTTGTAAAATAAGTCTTCAAATACTCGACTCGTGCAGGAAATGGACGAGATTTTACTCGTTACTCGGGGAAAAACTCGCTACTTGGAGAAAAACTCGTTATTCGGAGAAAACTCGTTAATCATGTGGAAATTTCTTACCCAACGAAAATTTGTCCCTTCAAATAATACGTCTGGACCAATCAAGAGCCTCAAAAGTAATTGACTTTTAATATAAATTAGTAATGAGACGATCTTATTAAGGTTATTTATGGACTGAGTATTGTTTTTAAATACATTTTACCGTTTCTTTACAAATCATACTAGCTTTATAAAAATAAATATACACAGTATATCATCTATAAGTCCAAAACAATTTTGTCTTCATCAAACTATGTACCATGTAACAACGGAAATCAGCTCAGAGAAAAAAGTAACATCCTCCAAAATAATTCCCCTTCCCAAAACTTTATTAAGCAAGTACAAATAATTTTCTGAGGTTAGTCGATTTCCTGCCCACTCTGTAGTCGGGATACTCATTTTTGACTTGTATTTGGAAATAGACAAGCAATTTTCGGAAATAGAAACTTAGAAGAATTGTGTGAGGCCACACTTCTTGATCCACGTTTTAAGGATTACTCAAAAAGCTTTCGCAATTTGAAACCAGCAGAACATTTCAGAATGAAAATTATTGAGGAGTGCCAAAAGATTATGAATAATCCTTAAAATCTTCCTTTCCCAAATTATGATATGCGTACCCCTAGGGTATGCAACGTGATTATAAGGGGTTAGTTAGTTAGTAGTTTATTGATGTTTTATCATAGTACATACAAACATTACAAATATACATTTATATAAGCAAATACATACATACATACTGATTGTAAAAGTTTAGGAAGCACTGCTTTAAATGAAAGCGACCAATCAATGACTAAAAAATAATTATCTCAAACAGCCTCAATCTAGTGTTTGGGGAGATTTTTTTCCAATTCACTATTCTAAATCAAGGCAATTTTGTTCAAAATGTTCAAAAGAATGGAACAAGCATTTAAACGAACCAAAAGTTGGAGTAAATCACTCTTTCATGCGTGGTGTATAAATATTTGATTGTACATACAAGGAACATCATATATTTTCTACGATGTGGAAAATTCTAACTAATCGTCGTAATAGATAGCTCACAGATGTTCATGCTGAACAATTGTTCAAATTAAACGCCAATTTACGTTAGTCATTCTAGATTTGCTAAAAAATTATAAAACAAATTTTTATTTCAAAATAGTTGTATGTTTGTATATCTGTAAGTTGTATTCTTTCTATTTATATATCTGTTAAATATCGCATTTAAAAATATATCGCTGTTTTACTTTATTATACCTTTGTTCTTATTATTATCGTTTATATTGTAACATCTTGAAATGTCAAGGATGAAAATATTTGCTGGTTGACACGTACAGTCTATTGTAAATCAAAAAAATTATCTTTGAGATTATTTGTTTTTAAGGACTAAATGTTGATTTAGACTTTGATATCAAGTAATTTATTTATAAATATTACTTCTAGCAAAAAAAAAGAACTTATAAATCGGTTACATATTACTAACAAAAATTTATCAATTATTCTAAAAATGTACTCCAGGAATACATTTTAGAATTTTACTTAGTGGAGCCCTTAAGCCTCATTTTTGACTTGTATAAAATTAAGAACAAAAACAATTCGAACTGCATAAAACTTATGATCATGTCACATCAATTTGGATGTTAAAAGAATGTTCTAAAAAGCACGAATATTCCTGGGAGTATCAACTTTTTCACGAGTAACTTCCTTTTTGATATATATTAAAAATAATTGAGCAATTTAAAGTAACGAGTTTTTTACGAGTTTTAACTTTTATCAGAGTTACGAGTAAAAACTCGTAAATACTCGAGTATTTTTTCTTACTACTCGTCCAAGCTCGAGTAGTAAATTTAAGCTCGTGACCCATCACTAGTCTTTTATATAATTAAATATCAATTTCAGATATTTTCCTTTCATATCCTGAAAAGGCCATACAAATATTTTTCAGAATGTGCTCGTTAAAACTCAAAAAATATCTATATCAGACTTGTGAAGGGGAAGAAGTACTTCTTTGTGTGATAACTATATTAATTACTGATAATTAATATTGGACGATTTCTTGAAATACTTTAGATAACTCGTATATTTTTGAAAATTAATTAAAGTAAAAAATTGGACAAGTTATTATAATATAAATATAATTTGAGAGTTGTTTGTATAATAGAGTTGGGAATCGATAGGAAAATTATACCGCTGGTGTCAGTACTTATTGTTAATTTGTATCCATCGGTAGATTTTTCACAAATTTATCGAATGAAGACGGTACCAATAACAATATATTTCAAAATTATAAACAAATGTATCATTTACCAGGGAAGGGGTCAATACACTTTCAAGGAATTAAAATTCTGGTGTGAACGCTCCGAAATTATAAGCATTGACTAATTTGATTTGTTTTCAAAGAATGTTTTGATTTAAAATGTTCCAATTGCAAGAGTAAGATAAAAACTAATCAAGATTTCAGTTCTTCGACGAATCTTGATGATATATCTTAAGGTTTGTTGGTCAAGAGGACGAAAGTATTAGTAATTCAAGTAAAAATAGCAAGAGTAAGCTTGGTTGTTCATATGAGGGGCGTGATTAAAGGAAAGGGCATTTAAGGAATGTAGCAATTATTTATCATTTTCTGAAACTTTCCTACCGACTTATAGTCGCTAACATTTTACGACCGAGTTGACTTATTGGATAATAAATCCAGGTTAATGCAAACGGTTTTTGTAACTATATGAAACCAACAAAGGCAACTGATCGTTAAGTTGATGCCTAATTATTTTTATTCAATGGTAATAATAAAGTTTTTTATGGTATGGTCGCGAAAAACAGCGTAAAGTCTTCAAAAATGTCATATAAGTATATTTTTTGCCTATATTGTTGGATAGAATTGCATCCAACAGGGTATAAAAAAGCATTAAAATTAGTCTATCGAACCTAGGATCTTATCAATGAGGTAGACCAAAAATGATCATCCCCTCACAGGATTCGAACCTGCGCCCCCATCATTAAGAGTTGAACACACCTTAACACGCACGGCTATCGAGCTCCCTTGAACCCATATAAGTATTACTGATCTTCATATTTGTATATTTAAATCATTATTTAGTTCCAAAAATCAGGTGACTAGTGTTTTAGGAAAAAAGTACACCGGAACGCTAGAAGATTCAAGACTATTACACACTTCAAACAGGCCAGTGCGTGGGACACAAATTTGAACAAAAACTTTTAAAATTAAAAATATAATTATTATAAAAAATGTATGTTCCATTCAAAACGGAAAAAAATAACAGAATGCGTAGAAAAGCGAACAAATGTATGATGTATCAACTATCAATATGTATATATATATATATATATTTATTATTTAAGGCTCACTCGAAATAAGATTTCCAGCAAATCAAATTCCAAAAGATAAAACTGATATATTAGTTTTCAGAAGTATAAGATCCCTCCGAGCGCTCTTCATCATAGACAACTTTTTTGACTCGGCCATGAGAAAACCGAATGCTAATGTCCTTAGCTTCAGAATGGAAGCTTGCGATTCATGGATCTGACGGTTCTTTCAATTGACCAAATTCTCATATGGTTCTTTGCTTCTAAAAAAAAGGAAAAAAAAAAGAATTAATATTAATTTTTCAACAATTAATAACGATAAATACTATAATATTATCAACAATTAAATGCTGAGTTAACCATATTTATATTTATTTATTATGTTTTTTTAATAACTATAAAACAAATAAGAAACTCTTGAACAAAATGGATGAAGAAAAGGCTCATTTTTACATAAATTGAAGATAATAACAATAGTATCCTATCAAACAAGAGTTATATAAAATGGTTTAACCATTTATATATTTGTAAGTTATCAAATATAAGTTTTATTAGGTGTTTAAGATTGCTCAGTCTTAATTATGTTAAATTAATATTAATCTTTTCATTGCTAATTTTTATTTCTTCCGTGCACCTGTGTCTTCTTTGAGTACAGGAGGTGTTTTAATAATAAAAAATAGACTCATTAAGGACTCAATCTCCTGGATACCACGCATGAATAAACCCTCTCTCTGACAGTCAGACCTAAAAAAGAAAGATAAATATTTTCTTCTGAAGCAGCATTTTTTTTAATGCGACGCGACGTCTAATTCAATAGGTTTAAATAAACGAAAGTGTCTAGAAGAGGGTAAAATAATAGACTTTAACAAAGAATAGTGATTTATATCCCATTTTATAAGTAGCGTTGCTATACATTTGCATGTACATTTTTGCCCTTAGTAAATGCATTGTAATGATTATTGTTATAAATGTCCCGTTAAGGATCCACCATGGCCAATTTAATGATAAAACCCTTCTACAAAAACCCCATTAAAAAAAAATAGAAATCCTTCTTTTTATTTAATAATATACAGGAATATTTATATATGATTATTTGAGAAACGTGAAGAATGAAAATCCCCATAAGACAATAAAAAATGTTAAAAAATAAGTACAAAACCTAGAGTTATAAAAGTCCAATGAAAAAGTCTCATGCAATTCTTTCTAAACAACACTTATAGGCGGAAAACGGAAGAAATACAAGACTCAAAAGTCTACTTAAAGATAAAAGAATTAGTATAAGGAAAATAAACAATGCTAAAAATTCAATAATAATAAACCCAAACAGTCCTTCAATAAAACCAATATATTCTCGTCTCAACGTTTAATAAATATACAAAACGACAAATTAGTCCTATATAATAAATGAATGACAAAAATATTAAGTGCGTAAATGAAAAAAGAACAGAATAATTAGTATAATAAAATTATATCACTTCATTCTGAGTTGTAACAACTTTAAAAAGAGAATTACTGACCGTAGAGAATATGGTCTCTATGGTGGATTGTGTCTATCTATCGTTATGACCTCTATAAGGTGTTCATCGTCCACATAAAATGAAATGACTCGAATACTTTGGAGCATATTACAATATAATGGGCCTGTATTAAACGAAAGCATTAAAGGTCTCCCTTAAGCGTGCAAATGCATATCTAACTCTTATGGACGTCTTCTTCCTTAATGATGATGAGTATGTTAAATTTTCCTTAGCTCCTAGAACTCCTCCTTATTAGTTGCTACAATAAATCTGTTTGGCATAGACGTCCCCATAATGACGGAATATCTCCATCATATTCCAAAGATCCTTGTTATTAATCCTTCTTAAAATGAACAAAAAAATAAATATATTAACATTTAATTCCTTTTCTTCGTGATTTCATGCTCAGTTGATACCGTTAAATGCTTTTTGTTGTCGTAAAAAATCATCAAAATTCATAATAAGGGAAAACCAAAAATATATTAATAAATAGCATTAGATGACGCCATGATTTATTAAAGTCATCATACTTAAGGAAGAATGTAAATTAAACATAGGAGATGATTAAACATATATTAATATAAAAATAAAGCTTCTTTAAAATTTTATATTATAATGCACCATATTTTTCGGACTATAAGCCTTAACACATTTCCAGAATTAAAATCCTCTGACTTATCAAAATAAAGTTATATAATGGGTTATATATATTTTTATCAAACCACTAAGTGCAAGTTATTCATAAAGCTGATAGCTTTAATTCCAGGACAAAATCGGTAAGATCTTTTATCAATTTTTTTTTTACTCCTTTGACTTATAAAAATAAAGTAATTTAATAGGTAATATTTTCTCCAAACAACTAAGTGATAGTATTCATATAAGGGTTCGCTTTATATTCCGGAAAAATTCGGTAATCTTATTTAGAAAAAATCAATAATATGATGTTATTTATTTCATCAAATAGCCTCACTATTTTATATGGTCATAATGATTTCATTTTGTATATTACTCTGCTACAAAACCCAAGAATTGATTGTTTTTATAAATCCACTCTAGGAGGTGCATGCTTACCTATTTTCAGATCCCTATCCGTAGAAATAGCGCTGGACTCCACTTAAGATGGATGTAACCAGGGAGCTGATCTCAAAATGTATGGGAAATGAAATCACAAAAGGGAGCGTTTCAGCCCACGACTCTCCTTCTTGGGGCAGCATGGGGAAGGAATTGACGTTTTCAGTGAGTTATGGAGCCTCTCGTCGATCCCAATATCCTCTGGATGATATGATGTCGTATAGAGAGAGTGTCCCCCTATTAGAGTGAATAGACTCAGTCCTGCCCAATGAAGCTTTGTGATATATTATTTATCAAAGCTGAAAAGGATGGCCAGGCGCGTGTCCGTCTTATTGACAATGGACTTCCGGTGGTGTATCGTACTCCGTCATGAGGGCTCACAGATGCTCCTTCTCAAGCCGCCTTTTTCTGCTTGCACTCCTTATTTGCATGTCAAACGAACACAGCCACGATCTTCGTGTACCGACTGCCATTTATCTTGTAAAAGCTTGTATAAGTCCTGCCCGTGGGCTAAGATGGAGTTCAAGTATTCCTGATGCCGCAGGAGCCTTTTGCTCTTAGCCTCAAGCCGTAACTGTTTCCCCGTGGCACGCGCTCTTCGCAAGCCCTAACGCTTTGTCCGCTGAAAGTCCTTTAAGTTCGCCGAAGGTCCTTGAAGATTCTTCTGAAAGATGAGTCACAGTAAAAGCAGTTTATCTCTCCTTTGGTCCGCGTGTCTTCCTCTTTGAGCCCGGGATGCTGCTCAGCTCATCGATGCAACTCGCCTCACGGTTTTCCCGATTGTTCGATAACAGAAACGGGGTTCATGTCGAGTGCCTTGAGGAGGGAGGTCACATGGAAGAACTTGTTACAGAAAAGGCTGAAGTTGGGGTGCCTGTAAGGGAGAGTCGGGTAAGGGGGGAGGGATCCATGGTCCTCCATTCATGGGCATGGGACCTTTGTTCGAAGGGGAAGAACGTCCAAAATGTTTACTATTCATGGAAGCAGCACTCGAAAAGTTGATCCTATAGGTAGCAGATGGCCCACTATTATTGTATATCATATGAAGAAGCGATGGATTGAGTTTATTATTGTTGTTAAGTCCAGGAGGAATGCTCGCGTTACTTGGTGCATTGTCGACGCTACGACTACTCGTAGACGGAGAGGTGGCTGCGACTCTAGTACTATTGAGGTTATTAGGATATGATGGAGGGAGTTCCTTTGATGGAAGGTGATATGGCCACATTGAAAAGCGTGTCATCATTTCGAGTGAGGTATCTGTGGGCCGTGATTTGTGCTTCCAGGAGGTATTGGAGGGAGATGAACCTCCAGGAGAAATGACCTTGCTGCTGGACTCAGAAGAAGAGGACTCTGAAATGTAGGTAAGAGTGATCTTCCTGTGATTATGACGCTAATAATATGTCATTAAGGTCCATATATACTGGCCTGGCCTGGGAGTCATATTTGGAAAATATTTCAGGAAAATTATTTGTTTACAAACTGTGAGGACGTTTTGAATTCAGGTATGTGACGTCACTGGATTAATGATACAACCGATGACATCATAGATGCTTTTTTTCCTTTATAATTCATCATAATAAAATAAAAAAATGCTTTGATTAAGAGGCTTAAGGCCTTTAGTCATTGACAACGACGCAAAATTGCAATTAATTATGCTGTGTATTTGAACCATCGGCCTATCATAGGTCGGTGATATGAACATTATCGAATTCCAAATCAAGACTACATATTAAATAATGATATTTCCATTGCCGAATGGAATTTGACGGGGATTTATTGGAAAGATATTTTTCATCTCATCAATATCTGATTTTTGAAAAAATCCATTGTTTTTTCGGCTTTTCCTGAAAAAAAGAATAAAACAAAGATGAGTAATAAAAATATAAAACTCGTTGATGGTTGTTGTGATCAAATGATTTATGTTTGAGTATCAAAATATTTAATGAAAAACAACGTTTTAATAATACTCTCTCATTTGAATTTTAGAAAAACCATTTGACAATAAATATGTACACAATATACTTTATTTTTAGATGTAGAAACTATCAAATCTATTGGAAGATAGAAAATAAAATTACTTCATACCACATTTTAGTCAGTTTGTAAAATTTACATCAATAATAATAATAATATATAATAATATAACTAATAAGGAGAAGTGTGACATGAAAAGATATATGATATCGTTTGGACATTATACATTTTAGGCCACAAAAATACAGTTATTTTAAGAAACTTTATCGCTTTAATATACTGACCGTCATCAAGTATATGTTGTCAATCGAGCTAAATTATCAAGGATATTTATGGTTATGAAGGTATAAAATTTGAAACACAAATTTCTATATTAATACCAACACACAAATAAGTTTTTTCCTCACCATTCTGTTAAAATTATTTGCTCTACGTATGTATAATGTTATTTAAAGTATCGAAACAATTCTTACAAGAATCACGGAACCTTTATAAAATATACATACATCTTTTTTTTAAATAATATTTTTACTATTTCATATGCCCATATTTTTTCTTAATTGTTCTCTGAAGGACTTACTCAACTGTACAAATACAGTGAGCAGATAATTTTAGTCTTAATATGTCTAGAGTTGTTAACAAAATGTATATTTAACTATTTATATTTTAGCCAAAAGCCTAAACTATTATATAAGTTATATGAATGTTTTTTTTTTCTTTCTCTAGAAGCGGCGATGAAGTGAATTATAAAGATACTAATATGTATGCTGTCTATGGAGGGATTATCACGGACTCACCGACCAGTAGGAGAGTTAGGAACTCTTGGGTATAAAGTGGGGGCATTTATTCACTGTGAGGTTCTGTTCATTTTCATATTAAATGAAATAAAATAATGAGAGAAACCCCCTGATGATATTTCTTCTTTTAATGAAAAAAATCGTCATCCTTCATTAACTATCAATAATAGTGATGGAAATTTAAATGGAAAAAGAGGTCGCTATGCTGACATTCTGAAGAATAATAATATGCAGAGTGGCAAAGAAAACGTACTGCTGGATTGGAATAAGCAATTTAGATGGGACATCTTCATCATTGTCATCGAAGATAAAGAAGACAATTCCTTCAGGGTTGAAGGATTGAAACATATCAATATATATGATATGGCTCTTTTATTTGGCTTCAAAGAGCATGAATTGGCGGGGGCAAATCCAAGATTTGGGCTTAATCAAGCAGCCTTTTATTCAAGGTTCCCAATTGACGTAAGGGATCGGCTTGAAGAGTTAAAAAAGGTGCATTCCTTCAAGGTGAAATCCGCCGGGGGGAAAATAGTAAATGTCACCCTGAGGCTAAAGGGTATGGAAAAAATTCAGTCGGATTTGAAGAGAAAAGTGATTGTGACCATGGAAAATACATTTAAGAGGATTGACGAGCATAGTGCTGTAGAGTGGCTCAAACAATTTGGACAAGTGACGGCGCATTACCCCAAGAAAAACCCTTTTGATGAGGCAGCTGAGAAAAAATATAAAAAGTACGAAGATATTTGGAGAGACGGGGATTATATTGTAGAGATGGTTGTAAACCCATCAACAATACCTCAAGTTATGCCCGTTCAGGGTTGTCTAATCAAATTAAAATTTAAAGGGGCCAGGCTTCAATGTCTTAATTGCTTCGAAGTTGGGCATGTTAAGCAAGTCTGTAACAACCCACGACTAAAAAATTGGAGAATACGCTAAGGTATTACAAAATTTTCTGGCCGAAAGTCACTCAAAGGTGTCGATAAATAGCGAAAATATGTCTCAGCAGAAAGAATCTTCTACAACTATTGAAATTCAAGAGGACGTGGAGGAGGTTGAGATATATGAAGAAGTGTTGCAAGTGGATAATGACAGTGAAGAAGTGCCAGAAGTTTCTGGTAGCTCTTCTCCAGTATGTGTCCGAATGGAAGATTCGCCCAGGAATGAGGATATCAATGAACAGTTGAGCATAACAAATGTAGAAAATCATTGCTTACCTAGACAGGATTCGCAAGAAAATATTAGTACACAAAATAATGATATATCAAATCGTGACATCCCCCCTTCAAATTGCAAAATTACATCAGTGCATCCAAAAAAATATCATTTAAATCCTGAGCTAATTCTTCCAGCAAGAACAAGGTCGGGTTCAATATCTAAAAGAGCTTCTCCCTGTACATAATTATCCCCTCAGAAGGATCAAACGCCTAACAAAGTGAAGAAAAAGTAAAGCCAAATTCAATCTCAGCAAAATCAAATACTCATGTCAAGACAAACCAACATTATTTCCTATTGTGATAATTATAAAACTTCTAGACACCATGAAATCAACATGGGCATAGGAAAAATAATATCATTAAATATTAGAGGTGGCATGGATCGAAATTCGCGACACAGTCTTATGAAGAGTCTTTTATATCATAGACCGGATATAATTTGCTTACAGGATGTTAAGACTTTAGTTTCTTCTAAATGTTCACATGAATGTTCATTTTGCCTCCCTAAAAATTACAATTATTTTTTACTGGCAATGGATTGCTGCGGGGAGTGCTTTCGTTGGTTTCGAAGACCATCGAGTCTCCAAAGCAGGCATGCGAGTTATCAAATAAAGGAGATTGGCATACAAATTTTGTGCCAACGGAAGAGGGTGGGTTCTATGTTATAAACACCTATTGTCCAAATGAAAAGTATTCACCGTTTTTTCAAGCCATAATAAATAGCTGTAAGAATGACCTCTATCCCTTAATTGTAATTGGAGACTTAAATGTCGATCTATATAAAACGAATTCCGTGCATCCTAACCTTAAAATGGTATCTAATCTCATTATACGCTTGGAGTTGCAGGATCTTGTTAAAATATATAGTCCAGAAGACAAGGTTTCGTGGAGATGTGGCAGCAGGTCTTCACGAATTGATTTGGCTCTGGCTTCAGCCTCCATTCGATCCATGACGAATAAAGCATGTTACCGACCTCATCCTGCATCTGATCATAAGATGATTGAAATTGATTTTATCCATAAGCAGCCCAAAAAGCGTTTTAGCATTCCAAGGTGGATGGGAGTGGATGATAATTTTATAAATAAACTTCGGATCAGTTTTAAGCAACATTTTAACAACTCTTTTAAGCCAAAGAAATTGGCTTATATTTTATCTCACGTTGTCAAATCAACATCTTTACATTTTGGGCGCCAAAAGAGAAGAAAAGAAGCAATTTTTCATAAAAGCCTTGAAGATTTGTTAAACCAGGCCCCACTTTTTACACGAACCATCGCAGCCGATACCACTAACCTTTTTCGAGTATCTGAAATAGCGGAATTGGATTTTAAGCAAAGGATTGAAAGAGAAAATACGACATCCAAAGGATTTAAAAACATGACCAGGAAATACCGTTCTACATCATTAATTAAAAAAATCCTCGTAGATGGGAAATCAATTACAGACCCAAGTGCGATCCTAAAACACTTCCATCAGCGATTCCAAAAACTTGTTGGTGGAGAAAGGAATCACTTTCCTCGGCCCAGGAAGGGAAAACAGATTATTTTTACGGAAGATTCTGTTTCGCATTATATAAAAAAACATTTTCAAAACGGAAAAGCTTCAGGACCTGATGGTGTCAGGGGTTTAATATATACAAAATGCATGGACGAAGTTGTTCCATACCTGGTGGAATTGGGGAAATCGATGGAAATTTGCGGCAAACTTCCAAAATCGATTACAAAAGGAAGAATCACATTAATCCCTAAAAAGGGGTTGCTACGGACATTAATAATTGGCGCCCAATCACTATATTAAACGAAAGCTACAGAATTCTGGCTGGAGTTTTAGCCAAAAAAGTTGAGCCTATATTAAACTCCAAAATAGGAATTGAACAAAAAGGATTCCTCAGAGGAAGAAAAATTTATGATGTGTCACGAAACATTGAAACAGCTATAGAGGTGCTCAATAGGAAAAAAAGTTATGGAGCCATCATTGCAATCGACTTCAAAAAAGCATTTGATACTATCAGCCATCAACATATTTTTAAAACTATGAAAAAATATATTCCAAAGGAGTTTTTGAATCCCATTAGAGCTCTTCTATATAATGGCTCGTCAACTATCTCTATGGGAATATGGGAACCCTATTGCTTTAAAGAAGAGTTGTCGTCAGGGATGCCCCATGTCACCTCTTTTGTTTGTTGGGAGTATCGTGGATCTTAGTAACGCAATAAATAAAAAGTTTAGGGGCTTTGGAGTCGATTTTGGCTCTAGTAAACACATTTTAGATATGTACGCCGATGACGTTACATTAATGTTGGAGGCCAAGTCAGAAAAACAATTATGCAAGCGAATTGAGGTCATCTTAAATTTCTTTAAGAAATATCAAAAGAGGTCTGGGCTGGAAATCAACCATAAAAAAACTTTAATTCTTCCTATGGGGATATGGAATCCTCATTGCAGGGAAACAATTGCCGGTTGCTCTGTACGGGAAACAATAGAAGTTTTAGGAATTATGTGGACTTCTCGAGGAGCGTCGGAGGTCAACTGGACAAAGTTGCAAAAGCAACTCTATATCAGCCTCCAAGGAGGCAAGAAATTTAGTTTACAAAAAAGGATTGACCTTTACAACGATCACATTGTTCCTACTGTCCTATATAAAGCTGCTTCTATCTCTTGGCTTGCAGAAAAAGCGATCTCGGAAGAAAATGCCTGGCTGAATGTGCTATTTCTTAAAAGCTATTTGCCTTCTTTGATGAGACCCAGGTCACATATCGGGGGTGGTCTGTCTTTACTCGCCAGAATATTACCACTAATTTATCAAAAGCTTATTGTAGACTTAACGGTTCACCCAGATCAGGAATGGCGAGCTGTCTTCACTTCAAGTCCAGGATATTTTTTACTGATGTTTGGGACAGAGTTTACAAACGGAAAATTGAGGGAAGAGTCTGCATTTTTGTCGACAATACAAAGGATCCTCTGGACTGGCACCCCTCTCTTTTTAGCCTCTTCAACGGTAGACATAGTTCGACAAAATTTTAAAAAGCCTTTTTATTTTACCAATCTCGCTGGACCAGGGGAACTGGAATGGAAAGCATTGTCTAATGAAATTATTTCTATTCACGACCTCAAACGTGAGCCCGTGTTTAACTGTGGTAGATTTTTATATCCATTAAAAAGAGCTGCTTCGAATCATCTTCCTCCCATACCATGGCATTTGAAGATGCCCTTTGCTACAAATACATTAAAGGAAGCTGTAAAGCGAAGTGGACTGTATAAGATGATTATATACCAAACCCCAAAAGGACTGTGATGCTGTATCCCCGATGCAGCAGCAAAACTTAATTAAATGATTACCTCAATAAATAAAGAGACAGAGATGAGAGAGATAGGTGTTCTTTATTTCAAGTGAAGGTATCAACTGAGTATTCCGGGAATAATAATAATAAAAACCCGCGAAAATGCTCTCCCAAGTAATGCATCATGCTGTTATCAACCAATCAGATCGCTTTGATGCAATGGTGTACTTTAAGTACTCAACTAATGCCGGGAGATGCCGCCATTAGAGAAAGAGTAAATAAAGAGAACAAGTCCCTGCTTGATATAGTAATAATAATACTAACGTGGGTTATATTATTCAAACCCATACTAATATGATAGATTTGCCGCGACACTCCCCCCATGAGACGTTAAGCAATTTTTACATAGCTGAAGGTCTCATAATAATAGGTAAATCTATTTTAGGCAATGTGCGGATCCCTAAGGCAGTAGAGTCAACGTGCGCACCGTCACTCATGCAGGATTATTTATCATTAGTAACTGATGAAACTACATCTTTGTTTTGTCGTTAGATTAGCTTAAAATCTTGTTGGTGGTTGCGAACTTTCCCACATAGTTTTTCTCGGCACCCAACTGTTAGTGTTCGAGACATACCCGAATCATTGACTTCATAAAAGAAACCCAATTTACAACTAAGTTAAATGAAAAAGAAGAAGAAAGAAAGAAAAAATACCCCCCAATTAAAAATAACAATCCCGATGTATCTCGAACCAGATGGTTAATCCTCCGACCTTGCCATCCTTTATTAAAGCAAACCGAAGCTTGCTCAGCAAGGAAGTCTCCTGGCTAAGGTGAAAAACATTGAGTACTCAAAAATAAAACCTATTCTTAGGAAAAATAGAGCAAATTCAAACTGGGAATGCCTGCTTGTCCTGGAGCTTCCAGCATTATGAGCTTCCACCTAGATGAAAACACAAAATGCCGTATTCAAGATCAAGGAGTTTGGATTCCATGGGGTTGTAAATCCCATATAGAACCTCTGGTCAGAAGGTTGTAAAGCTTCTGGCCCTCGGCAGGTTCGACTACTGCTGGCAGTTCCAACATGATTTAAATCTATCCGTGTATCCGGATATGAACTTTTAACTGGACGGAAAGTTAGCCATAAAAACCTTTCTTGAGGAAAAAAATAATGAGAAAACCTCATAGGAAAAATTTGGACCAACTCCCTTCCGAAATTAGTTCTTGCATACTTATCTGTATGTCTGTATTAATTTATAAATACTTATAAGAGGGAAAAATACTCGAAGTATTGAAAAAACCCTCTTCAGAGTTTTCCTTTATTAAGAAGTTTATAATAACCTGGGCGTTGTCTTCTTCTTCCCGAACCTTTATGACTTTCACGACTATCAGTATTTCTCATTGACGGCCCATTTGATAAGTCACAAGAGTTCTCTCCAGCGGCCTCTAAATGCTGAAGTGGAACAAGAACAGATTCGGAGGTTGCAGTTATTGCCTCTTTGTCTGGGTCAGGGTCTATGGTTCCTTCTTCACTGGAGTCCTGGACGGGATCACATACGGCGGGAGATCGGTCAATCCCTCCCTTAGGGGTGATCATTCCCTTTGTTTGGGTGACTTTCAACGTCCGCCGACCGCTTCCGACACATCCATTATCCAGATCCAAATTATCCAAGCCTTTACTCTTATTAACTGTTTCTGCGAAAACTTGCGAAGACTCGAGCAATGCCACCTGTCTAACCGATCTTATAATAACTGTATCAGTTAGGGGTAGCTTTACAGAGACAGATAAAACAACACCATGGTCATTCTTGTGAATATCTATGATTCTCCCTATTCTCCATTGATTTTTTTCTAGGGTGTCTGGTTTAAGCAAGACAACATCCCCAATAAACAAAAAATCTTTATGGGAAGGATCTTTAATCCACTTTGAGGGTATACTTAATTCTTGTAAGTATTCCTTACGCCATGCAGACCAAAAAGAATTCAAAATTTGCTTTCTGGACACCCACATATTGGCATGGGGCATATTTTCTAAAGCCTTACTTGAAGGTGTATGAATGGAGGTTAGATTTCTGCCGTACTGAAGCATATTTGGAGATATACTCAAATCTCCATCTTGTGTTGAACCAAGCGGGCGATCATTAATGGACCCAAGAAGCTCAGACACAATAGTTTGCAACTCTTTCAATGTTAACTTATTCTTTTGAAGCAAGACTTTCAATTGCTTTTTAAAGATAGCTACCATACGTTCTGTGACTCCATTTGTCCAAGGAGCTTCCGGGGTACTAAATTTCCATTCAATGTTATCTCCAGAGTAAGTTTCCTCTTGAATTTTTTTAAAGTCAAGATTTTTAAGAGTTTGTAGCTGCTTATTTGCAGCAACAAAATGTCGAGCATTATCTGAATATATTATTAGCGGCTTACCGTACCGTCCAACAAATACTCTAAGAGCTTGTAGAAACTCTCTTGTCGAACAAGACTCAATTATCTCAACATGGATAGCTCTTGTATGTAAACAAGTAAATAATGCCATCCATACTTTAAATGTAGGTGGATGAGGACAACGATTTTCATACATCTCCTCACACTGATGCTTACAGTACAAAGGGCCCAGATAATCGATTCCTACATTTT
Source organism: Caligus rogercresseyi (assembly GCA_013387185.1). NCBI lineage: Eukaryota > Metazoa > Arthropoda > Copepoda > Siphonostomatoida > Caligidae > Caligus > Caligus rogercresseyi. Next base: position 24,229,158 of record CP045890.1, read on the forward strand.
GCCATGGACTAGGGTGATCCATTCTTATTGTAGGCAAGGGGGCCATTCTTGGAGTCCCAAATTTTATATATCGACAACGAGGGGCTTTACATAGCTTTCTGACAAGAGATTTGACATAACCAAAATTACCAAGGAACCAATACCTTGTTCTTAAGGTATTAAATGTTTGCTTCTGTGAGCAATGAAAAAGTCGTTCGTGCGTATCGAGAACTAATCTTTCTGCCAGGGTTCCTTTAGGTACAATTATGGGATTAGTAATGTCAAAAGAAATTGTGGAAGATGTATGTAGTCGACTCTGAAGTCTTATTACTCCCAACGTTTCATCATAAAACACTGGAAGATGTCTGAGTGGTGATCCCAAAACACTTTTCCGTTTGAGTGAGTCAGAGTCTTTTAGGATTTCTATTTCTTTTGAAAACCTTGCTTCTTGTACGATTCTAACTAAAAGAACTTCAACCCATTCCTTTTCGTCCCTGGTTATATTTAGGGATTTGATGGGAACCCTTCGGGCCCATCTCCTAATACGAATGAGTACTCTTTTAATTAGAGATAGCCTGGAGCATCTATTGATAAGCTCTTCTATAACCGAAGTAGACTGGATCTGTGTCTTATTAATCATAGCTTTTTGATTATCATCCGCCACAGCCTTGACTTGAGCGAAGTATAACGTAAGATCAGGCGCAGTCATTTTTGATTTGGTGTCAGAGGCTTCATTGAGCATTGGTTGTTTTGGCCATTTGTCCAAGGTTTCCAAAAGAAAACCTGGCCCATATTTCCAAAAGTCAATTTTATCAATAAGATCGTTCATATAGCAACCTCTACTTGGCAAATCTGCTGGATTGAGGACGCCAGGGCAAAATTTTACTTGCGCACCAAAAAGGTTGTCAAGTACTTTGCAAATTCTGCGTTCCTCCCATGGCTTACAAGAACCTTTACCTCTTTGTATCCGCTGTAGATTCAAAAGAGAGTCGGTGAATATGACTGTATTTTTAGGGCAAATCGTTGGTTTCAGTGCGTTCTGAATATAATTTGCCATAGTGACAGCCATATTCATAGCGACAAGCTCTGCCCTTGCAATCGTCAACATGTCCTCAAGCTTACTTTTCTCACGTAGTGATTTAGGCATTAAGGAGCTTTTTGAGTAAACAAGTTGGCTCATGGTTTTTCCTTCCTCGGTTTCTACAATGAGGTAAGCAGCGACGCCCATTCCTACTTTGGAGGCATCACCAAAAACTGCTAGATGTTTTATATCTCCCCCGTTATAACGAGGAAATCGAAGGTCTTTCAGCAACGGAATTTGTTTCACCCATTTGCAAAATACTTCCACGGCTTCTTTAGCAGCTTTTGTGTCCTTTGACCTAAGGTCTTCGTCCCATTTAAGTTTGTCCTCCCACAATAGTGGGAGGATTTTCTTAAACTGCATTATAAATGGGGAGACATAACCTTGCGTGTCAAAGATCTGACTAGCTAGAGACACAATATCCCTTCGAGATAATGAAGTTGACTCAGGATTGAACTTATCAAATTTGTCTCCAAGATCAAATTTAAATTCATCCAAACTTATATTTAACTTCAACCCTAGAATTGAAATATCATCTCTTGGGATAGCTACTCGGTCCGCTTCAATCAGCGAAAGTATCTCTGGATGAGTAGCTGCGATCTTATGACCATAAAAACCTCCACTTTCCAGAATTTTCAATACCTCTAGAGTTGTTCGGGTGGCACCTTCGATCGTATCTTGAACGATATGAATATCGTCCATGTAGGTCATTTTATCAATGACATCAGATGCTACTGGGTACTTTTTCGACGCCTTTTTGGCAGTCTCTTTGAGACACCACATTGAAATATATGGTGCCGAGACTAGTCCAAAAACGACAACCTTGAACCTCATCAACCGAGGTTTCTCTCCAGGTCTTCCCCAAACAAAACGAAACATATCTTTATCGTGAGGATCTGCTAAATTTATTGACAAAAACATCTTTTTTATGTCCACTGCCACAAAATATTTTTTGCATTTCACTTTCAGAATAAGTTCCATTATTTGTGGAAGCATATTTTTACCTGGCATTAACAACTTATTTAAAGACTTAGTTCTATCTTTAACGTCAGGTAAGGATGCATTGACCACAATCCTACATTTTGTAGAGTCCTTATCTAGACGGAGAACAGGTCGTGATGTAAGGACATAGTTGGGATGTTCTGTGGTTCGTTCATTTGAAGGAACCTCCTCTGCGTAGCCAAGGTCCAGAAACTCTTGATAAGCTGCTTCAACTAAGTTCATATGTTCAGGCTTTACCTTATTATGAACTCCATGCATAACTGCAATAGCTCTATTGTAATTATCTGATAGAACTCTACCTTAAGATCAGTGTCTATCCATGGCATTTTTATAAGCCACCTATTAATTTCCGTATCAAAAAGGCAGTTCTTTGCATGTGTAGATCAGCTTGGAGCTCTAGTGAGGTAAGCTCAGCTGTAATAGGCTCTTTGGAATTTATACCAACATTCTCTCCGTCCCAAAATCTAGCTAAATTGAACTCCAGAGAACGATAAATCGTATCAAGGTCAAAGTCTTCATACTTTTTAATTTTTGTTATAATTCCAGTGTGAACGGAAGTCTTATTATTTACGACAATTCTGTCAGAAATACCATCTGCTCCACTTAAGACCCATCCTAGCATAGTTAACTTTGCAACAGGGAACGTCATGTCAGTATCTCCCGAAGGCAGCAAAACCCTTTTTTGCTCCTGAAGCATTATGGCAGAATAATAAGGTTCCGAAAGAAGAATCTGAAAAGCTCTAGCTCGAGGACTAGGCAATTCTTCAGTAAATGTGATATTTTTTGTATAATCCCATTGCTTAGGATTAAACTGAATTGGCTCTAATAGGTTGCCAATTTTATCACAAGTGATTGCAACAATGGGCGCAGTATAAGTAAAATCATTGAAATTTGCTAACTCAAAAACAACTTGCTTTTCATGATATGAACTTACTACTCCCCCCGCAACTGCAATATCAATATAATCTCCCTTCAGACCTAGGGACTTTGCAGTAGCGGCTTCAATCATTGATAGATTAGCTCCTGAATCAAGCAAAACTCTTACTTTAATTGTTTTGCCATTTACAGGATTCATTGCTCGACAACACAAAGTAGCACAAAATGAATTGTACTTAGGTATATCCACGGAACTTTTCCCGGAGTCACCCAACCCAACGCATGTAGTAATTCCATTTTTTGGCAATATATTTGATGAAAATACTCTATTTGTTGTGTTACCGATCTCAATCACTTTGTGTTATACAAGAAGTTTTTAGACCCTTTTGACAATGAAGAACTGCCAATACTTGGATACCCACAAGCAAAATCAACAAAGTTTGGCGAATAAGTTGAATAATCCCTCAACCCATCAGATAACTTTATGTCTTCTATTAAGGCATTCTCCCTTTGGGAGGAATTTGTATCCTTATTACAACCCCGAGACATGCTTCCCCACTGTTCATTGAAATTGTCTTGTTTAAACTTCTTTGATGAGTCAAGAAATAAAGAGTCCGTTACATAGTTTTTACGATTTTTTTATTTTGACACTTATGGAGGGTTCATCGCCTATGTTGTACCAACATCTAGACGCTATATTCGTGAGCTTCCTGAGATCCTCGGCTTCAATATTGGCTCGCTCCAGCTTTGAGAAAAAGAGCTTAACCCCAAAAGCAGAATCGCTCTCTTGAGAAGTTTTAAGGAGCTCCTCCATCTTTCTAAGATGGGCATTTAACCTCAGCAAGGCCACTCGGCAATCGGCAAAAACCTTTTCGTATTCCGAGTATCGGGACGCAGCGAAGGGGAAATTTTCCTCGACCAGAGAGTTTAGATCCTCGTTTGAACTCCCCGGGTGGACCTTAAATAGGAGTCTCTTTAGGGTCTGTCGGAGCGAACTTTCTTCATAGGTAAAGTCCTTGTGAAGGCATCGAAATTGGAACTTCACTTTCTAAGGACATATTGAATTCCTTTTTTCTAAAAAAAGAAATATATATAACCAATTATTGATGAATTACAAAAAATACAAATTCAACAAAAGGTCAGGGCAAGTCTAAAGGTAATGTTATTTGACCACAAAATACACTACACTCAGAACCCTTGAAAACACAAATTTAAATTGTTAATAGAAAAAAGAAGTGATCTCGGGAGAACTGAAAAATTCTCCAGGCACGATTTAGGTAGAGTATTTTGACCACAAAATACACTACAGTCAGAACCCTTGAAAACACAAATCTAAATAGTTGATAGAAAAAAAGGAGTGATTTCGGGAGAACTGAAAAATTCTCCAGGCACGATTTAGGTAGAATATTTTGACCACAAAATACACTACAGTCAGAACCCTTGAAACACAAACTCAAATAGTTGATAGAAAAAAAGGAGTGATTTCGGGAGAACTGAAAAATTCTCCAGGCACGATTTAGGTAGAGTATTTTGACCACAAAATACACTACAGTCAGAACCCTTGAAAACACAAATTGAATAGTTAATATAAAAAAAGGAGTGAATTCGGGAGAACTGAAAAATTCTCCAGGCACGATTTAGGTAGAGTATTTTGACCACAAAATACACTACAGTCAGAACCCTTGAAAACACAAATTGAAATAGTTAATATAAAAAAGGAGTGATTTCGGGAGAACTGAAAAATTCTCCAGGCACGATTTAGGTAGAGTATTTTGACCACAAAATACACTACAGTCAGAACCCTTGAAAACACAAATTGAATTAGTTAATATAAAAAAGGAGTGAATTCGGGAGAACTGAAAAATTCTCCAGGCACGATTTAGGTAGAGTATTTTGACTACAAAATACACTACAGTCAGAACCCTTGAAAACACAAATTGAATTAGTTAATATAAAAAAGGAGTGAATTCGGGAGAACTGAAAAATTCTCCAGGCACGATTTAGGTAGAGTATTTTGACTACAAAATACACTACAGTCAGAACCCTTGAAAACACAAATTGAATTAGTTAATATAAAAAAGGAGTGAATTCGGGAGAACTGAAAAATTCTCCAGGCACGATTTAGGTAGAGTATTTTGACTACAAAATACACTACAGTCAGAACCCTTGAAAACACAAATTGAATTAGTTAATATAAAAAAAGGAGTGAATTCGGGAGAACTGAAAAATTCTCCAGGCACGATTTAGGTAGAGTATTTTGACTACAAAATACACTACAGTCAGAACCCTTGAAAACACAAATTGAATTAGTTAATATAAAAAAAGGAGTGAATTCGGGAGAACTGAAAAATTCTCCAGGCACGATTTAGGTAGAGTATTTTGACTACAAAATACACTACAGTCAGAACCCTTGAAAACACAAATTGAATTAGTTAATATAAAAAAAGGAGTGAATTCGGGAGAACTGAAAAATTCTCCAGGCACGATTTAGGTAGAGTATTTTGACTACAAAATACACTACAGTCAGAACCCTTGAAAACACAAATTGAATTAGTTAAAATATGAAAAAATTCGGGACGAAGAAAATTTCTCCAGGGATCTGAAAAATCCCTTGCAATAAAAAAGGACAGAACTGAAAAATTCTCCAGGTAGAGTATTTTGACTACAAAATACACTACAGTCAGAACCCTTGAAAACACAAATTGAAATTAAGTTATGCTCACAAATAACTTTTGGGCTGATAAAAAAAATATCCGCGTACGTAAGATCTCAAGATTTCTCTCAAGATCCGGCTCGAAGGACCATGTAAAGCGAAGTGGACTGTATAAGATGATTATATACCAAACCCCAAAAGGACTGTGATGCTTTATCCCCGATGCAGCAGATGATTACCTCAATAAATAAAGAGACAGAGATGAGAGAGATAGGTGTTCTTTATTTCAAGTGAAGGTATCAACTGAGTGAGAGAGATAGGTGTTCTTTATTTCAAGTGAAGGTATCAACTGAGTATTAATAATAATAAAAACCCGCGAAAATGCTCTCCCAAGTAATGCATCATGCTGTTATCAACCAATCAGATCGCTTTGATGCAATGGTGTACTTTAAGTACTCAACTAATGCCGGGAGATGCCGCCATTAGAGAAAGAGTAAATAAAGAGAACAAGTCCCTGCTTGATATAGTAATAATAATACTAACGTGGGTTATATTATTCAAACCCATACTAATATGATAGATTTGCCGCGACAGAAGCAAATGAAATTTGTGATACTTATTTAAAAGAGCTGAAACTTCCTGTCTCTTGGAGAAAGAGAATTTTTTCTTCCATCGCCAAGATTAAGGACGAGAAAAGATTCACCGCTCAACTCCAGATTTCGGCGAGATGCTTGTTTTTTAACACACCTTGTAAAGACTGTGGACAAGTGTTTAATACAGTTGTGCATGCTTTTGCCAATTGTCCGATGCTCCACTTCGTAAGGGAGTTTGTAAGATTAAACGTGAAAGGAGTTAATGGTAAAATAATCACGGCAATACTTTTGTTCGGACTGTCCATTAATCTACAAAGGGCACCATCAAAAACCCGAACTCTGGACATAACTTTGTCCAGCATTCGGAGTTATCTGGCTAAAAAGATGACTGATAATGAATTGATCAAAAACGAAGACATCAAGGCAATTACAATTTCTACGGCAGCACGATACAACGCTTTCGCAATTAGGATTCCTGGTACCGACAAGATTCCTAGGAAGTTTTTAACAATATTTGTGGAAATTAATGTTTTTTTTTTTAGATATGTTCTGTTTTATAATAGTTGGTGTGACTTAGGATTAGAGATCTAATTTTTTAACTAAAATGTTTATATATATTGTTATATGTAATATCTCTAACTCAATAAAGTCTTTAAAATAATAATAATAATAATGATCTCTTATCGGATTATCTAACATGATATTTTAAAAAGAATAATTAAAACAATCAAAAGAAAAAGAAAATGGGCATCACAAATATTAGTGGTTCATTGCAAAAAGGTACAAATCGTTTTTCTCATATCAATCGACATCTTACAATACTCAAAAGCTTCTCAAGAATAGCTTTTGGAAGGATTTGATTATAGAATATATGTTTCCTTCCTAATATATACTGAAAAGCTCTATATATTTACTTACAAGTTAATTATTTTAAAGTCCTAACAAATACTGTCATTCCATCTGAGAAATCACTTAGTTCTGTATTGAAATCTATGAATAAGAATTTATATTTTTTCTAGTACATATATAAAATTAGCTTCACTGTTTTCATGAATGTTTAAAATTTGTGTTTTCCTTATTCATAATGTAAATCTAAGTCCAATTAAATCATCAACTTTATCCTAAACTAACAGCTATCAATTATATGTCAACAATAAGGATCGTACAAGCATAAACTCTGAAATAAACGCCATAATTTCAATGGTTTGATAGCTAAACCATTTAAAATCCATGAATAATAGTGAAACAGTATTAATGTTTCCTGTCAATGTTGGAAAATGTTGCCCCTCATAACAATCAATGGCTGCTCATTTTATGTCAACACAAAGACCGATTACTCAGGTTGTGGTTTATATCACGGTGCAAAGTTGAAACGAGAAATATTTTTTATTTTGGACGCAATATAATTGTGGAAGAACCATTAGGATTTAGGACAAAACATTTTTTAAAGTTTATAAATAAAATAAATATTGGTGGTTCTTGTTAACCCGTGAGTACTTCAGTAATATTACATTCCCCTCATAATACTATGAGCTGATTCTTCACGTGCATGTATTAAAAAAAGTTTTTTTTAGCAATATTATTACCAGGCACGCAATTTACATCTAAGTACTTTCTAAAGTAATTTACTTCTCAATCACATTGGAAATTTGCTCAAAACATTTTTCAAAAGGTTTTCTCTCTCTCTGTATATATATATATATATATATATATATATATATATATATATATATATATATATATATATATATATATATATATATATATACTATATATTTATAAATTAGGTCGTTCAAAATTCGTGCAGAAAATATTTTATACTATTTTAATGGTTTTTTAAAGAAACGGTTCTTCTATGAATTATCAATTGTTTTATTTTAAATTATTTTCTTACCTTGCACACGACGTATTATTCATAGATCTTAAGTCTTTGTTCTTTTTTCAGTAATAATTTTGTATAAATAAGGTAATATGCATAGCTTAATTATGACTAGCAGATTTTCTGCTGAGAAATATTAGTTCGAATCCGTTATTTAATATATCATCAGTACAGAGTCGAATTTCTTATAAAAAACAGATAACGAGACTGCCGGTCCATGCCTTTTAAAATTGTACGAGTTCTTCATTTATACAGAAGAAAAACCTGACATGTAGCTGTTATATGTTGCCTGTAAAATTATTTTCTTCTTAGACAAATTGAATTATATAGTTCCATCTTAAAGATGAATAAAAGTAAGATATTATTTTTCTATATTATCCTCGCTAGTCCACATATTCGTATATTAAGACCTTAGTGCAAGATTTGAACACCGAGAGGAGTCAATTACATGGCAGATGAAACATTTCCTTTCTCTACTTCCAATTGCTAAGGGTTTTTTTTGGTAACGACTGGAATGCAGCGTTCTACAATAGACATAAACCCAAAGAAGGGCTAATCGAACTTTTCAGGTTCTTTGAATCATGCACACCATGGAAGTATCATCTACTGTGGGAGATTTTAGTGTGTTTAAATGTGCATGGTTTCCAAACTGTTTCTACATATAAAATGAGAAAAATACATCTCTTCTTCGCGTAAATGATTTTTAACCTATTATAAAGATAAGAGTTACCTAATTAGATATGGTTGTTTTAGGATGTTTGTATTAATAACGAATGAAATAAGAATAAACTATTAATCGGGAGTTACGTCCATTATGGCGGGTTTCAGAATTTATGTAGTCTATATGTAGACCGATGATGTATAGCACTTATATATACGTATGATGCGATTGTATTAATTAATCTATGTGTGTTATCTTTGTAAGATTTTTCCGGTTAAAAACATTTTGAAAAAACCTGGATGCACTTTTTAAAAGCTCGGAAAATTGCAAATAGATCTAACAATGATCAGTAATGATAAGTTATGTAAAAGTTCTGTTAGCAGGTAAGAGCGTTTAATATACCACATTGGTAAACAATTAATTTAATTAATTATTGGTCTTTTATATGTTTTGTAATCATTCAAGATTTTTTAATAAAGCGGTGAACTGTTGTGCAGAAGCGGTGTGCAGTTCGTTTAAGTATTTTTTGTAGGAGGTATTGAAAATATCACAGAAAATATCGAGAGAACGTTTGAATGAACACCAAGTCTACCAACATATGCATAAGAAATATGTTTTCTATAAGTATGGCATATTTTTCAGATTTCAGTTTTACATATGTGGGATAAAAAACATTATGTAAACGCAATAAACGGTGGTCTAAGATGCCAAATAAATACTTCAAGCAAAATTACAAAACGCTTTGTAACAAAATCATACAAACTATGACTTACTTCACGAAAGGTTGCAAATATAAATAACAAGTGCGGATATATTAATTTAGGGAGATAATTTTAGATACATATATAAGCTTGATTGATTATATTCTTCAATCAAATCGACGTTTTCGAGTCAGCACGAGAATCTTAACTCAATGAGTTGGGCATCGGAAAGATAATGGTTAAAACCAGGCTTGTGAACGGAACGCAAAATTGAACGGCGTTCAGCTGAACACACGTTCAATGATCGGAACGCTGAATGGAACGCAACTTTTTTTTGAACGCTGAACGTTGAACGCAAAAAAAAGAGTTTTGCGTTCAGCGTTCAATTTTTCCAAACATTTCTTGGACTTTTTTCAGAAAAATGTCATCACTACACGGTACTTTTTGTGGAAATTCTTTTCTAAAAAAAAAACGTCATCACTACGCAGTACTTTTTTGGGAAATTCTTTTTTAAATATTTGAACGCTGAACGCTAACGGAACGCTGAACGCAAAAAATTGAACGGAACGCAAATTTTTTTTGAACGCTGAATGGAACGCTGAACGCAAAAAAGCTGAACGCTCACAAGCCTGGTTAAAACCCGGTTAACATTACTCAATGCTGAATGTTTGTACCAGAGAGAAGAAGAGAGTGCCAAACTAAGGATAAAATGTGTCTCTCGTGTAAACCATGAGGTTGCGTGTCTATGGTGGGCAAATCAAAAATATCAAACTCTTCTATCTTTTAAAATACTTTTTGTATTAGTTCAACTAAGCTAATAAGTTTTATTATAACTTATTGATCAATATGGTGAATGGATGTGTAGCTGTGGATTGCAGGAATTCTACTCATAATGAAAATGGAGTGTCATTCCATAGATTACCTTCTGATTCACATTCAAGGCAGAAATGGATACGTGCTCTGCGAAGAAAGAACTGGAAGCCTGAGGATAACGTCGATTATCGAGTTTGTTCAGAACATTTTTTGCCATTAGACTATAAAGATCTTATTCCTGGAGATAGGAGGTATTTGAAAAGAGGAGCTATTCCAAGCGTTTTTCCTACCTTTCCTCGTTATTAACAATCAGCGCCCAAAAAGGAGAGGAGGGAATTGATAAGGCAAATTAATGAGCCCACTGCATGTATGCACATAAATTGAACGATTGACAATGTAAATTTGTATAAAAATTTATTTAGTTATAAAAAGAAAATAATCAGTAGACAGTAAGGGTGAGACTAATGATTCTAAAAAGCTCCAATAAACCTTAGAAATAAAATATAGTTTTCTATGAACTTGCAGTATTTTTCGAATTTGAATGACCAATATAGTTATACATATGATATAAATATTTCGTTTGAAGTTATGTAAGTCTCTTCCATTGTAAACGAATGCATTCAATTGTAATTTGGGGGTGTGTGAAAGTATTTTAAGAAATATATTCTATCAATCAGCTCCTTCTCATTGGTATCATTAGATATTGTTATCCAAAATTGTCAAAGTATAAATTTCTCTGCAGGACCAAGCCGGATTGAAGACGAGGTGGAGGAAGAGAAGGGGGATGAGGACGATGCAAAGCAATTTTTTTATAAGGCATTAGTCTATGAATTAACACCTACTACGAACCTTTCTTTTAGTCTCCAAAAATATTTTATTCCTCTCTCTAAAAACTTTTATTTATTTCAGCCCAGAGGCCTTTTTGTTTTACTCCCCGATCTCAACTACTAAAAATCTAAACGGATGGGATCTCATGTTGTCAGAAACACCAGCGAATGAATAGATAATATTTTAAATCACTGAATACATTATGTATTAGCCACTATATGTCCGTACACTTAAATAAACAATACACTCGTTGACCAGAGGGCACCATCCGCTTGCTTGCGTGGGCATATGAAACTTTAATTTATAATTATAATTATAAACAAGGCATTAGTCTATGAATTAACACCTACTACGAACCTTTCTTTTAGTCTCCAAAATATTTTATTCCTCTCTCTAAAAACTTTTATTTATTTCAGCCCAGAGGCCTTTTTGTTACACATTAACATATAAGAATAATAATAAGGGAGGAGAGAGAGACCTTTTAATCTGAGCCAAAACAAACTTAATAAAAAGTATATTTTTTGCCCAATCTGGCTTGTGAAAAAGTCATTGGATATTATTTACACTTCTCTACTCCTTTGATTTTGCTTCAATGAACTGCTTTTCGATCTTGAGAATATAATCAAATGAATGTGTATTACTTTTTTCTTTTAGCTCTAAGTACATTTTAATAGGTGAAATAACTGAGCTATGACTGGCATAGCTGGCTGCTTCAACACACAAAATAATGCTGGTGCCGTCATGTTCAATTTTGTCTTATATATAATAATATATATTATATCTAGAGATGTTGATTTAAAAAAGAGCGTTCATAACAAACTCTGCTCAATAAACAACAGCTCAGATATCTTATTATTATTCTTATATGTTAATGTGTGTACTTGTATTATAAACTTTCAAGTAAATACAGTTGTGAAATATACTTCATATTAAATACATCACATTATAAATTAAAGTTTCATATACGCAAGCAAGCGGATGGTGCCCTCTGGTCAACGAGTGTATTGTTTATTTAAGTGTACGGACATATAGTGGCTAATACATAATGTATTCAGTGATTTAAAATATTATCTATTCATTCGCTGGTGTGACAACATGAGATCCCATCCGTTTAGATTTTAGTAGTTGAGATAGTAAAACAAAAACTTCACTTCGTAGTATATTCATAGACTAATCATAAATTATAAATTAAAGTTTCATATGCCCACGCAAGCAAGCGGATGGTGCCCTCTGGTCAACGAGTGTATTGTTTATTTAAGTGTACGGACATATAGTGGCTAATACATAATGTATTCAGTGATTTAAAATATTATCTATTCATTCGCTGGTGTTCCTGACAACATGAGATCCCATCCGTTTAGATTTTTAGTAGTTGAGATCGGGGAGTAAAACAAAAAGGCCTCTGGGCTGAAATAAATAAAAGTTTTTAGAGAGAGGAATAAAATATTTTTGGAGACTAAAAGAAAGGTTCGTAGTAGGTGTTAATTCATAGACTAATGCCTTGGAAGAACTATTTACATACAATTTGATATCAACCTGCCCAACAAAATCATGTTTACACATACTCTATATAAGAGCATTTTTAGAATATGGAAATCGGATTTCATATTTTTAAGCAAGTTAAATATTTCAACATACTTATTTTTTAACAAGACAATACTTCTGCTTAGACAAATGACTTTCATAATGAAAAATTAGTCTTGAAGTTGCATGACACTTGTTTTTTTTATATCACAGCACATGTAAAATTCATAAGGGACAACTACAACTAAGAAGAATATCTCTTATTTATCTATGGGATCCCCAAAGAAGAATTGCCGATAAACGCAAAAACGAGAAAAGCGCAAAATATTGTTTATGGTCGAAGAACTTCTGGGAACCTGAACACATATCCATCATTCTAGCTTTAAATTTGTATTTAAAGATGTTGACGGAATATTGTGATGTAACATATTAATTTGGTTTGTCAAAACTAACCAATTTTAAATAAAATTTATTCACATTGACTTTATAGTTTTACCATCGTACTTTTATTCAATTTTTTTTGTTAAATATTACAGTTTGCATAAATTTTTGGATTTTTTATATCAACAATTATAAGTCCATATTTATTTTTACCCCGTCCTTCTCTCCCACTCCTGGAAATTTTTATGTGCTCCCGATATATAAGGTATTTATCTGCATTTGATAAAAGAAAGGAATGTCTATTGGTTAAGAAAATAAGAAGAAGATTATGAACACAGCTAATTGAAAATTGAAAATAAGCAATTTTCCCCCAGAACAAGAGTTCGTATAATGTTGACATCGTATTAGTACTACAAGGGTTATCAAATAGGTGAAAGTTGAATATATCTCTGACGTGACAACATGAAACAATTTGTTCAAATTGTAATTAACATGGACCATTTCTCTCCCATTTAATTAAATTTAAGGAGGTAATCCAGAATTTTGTTATCTGCAATGAAGAACCACAAACTGACCACCTAATAAAAATATTATCTGCCTTATCTTAAGAGAGGAACTAATTTAATCAAGAAGAAGATAATAATACATATGTGAGGTGAGAACACTATTTGAATACAGAACGAAATATAAGAAAAGGAGAAAAACTATTATACGTATTTTTGGCTATATTTACTTCATACGATGATGCTTCCATTTTTACCTCCGCCGAAGGAGGTATTGTTTTCACTAGCGTTTGTTGGTTTGTTGGTTTGTTAGTTTGTTGGTTTGTTGGTTTGTTAGTTTGTTGGTTTGTTGGTTTGTCAGCAGGATAACTCAAAAAGTACTGAACGGATTTGGATGAAATTTTGTGGAGTTGTTGGAAGTGTCAAAAGGAAGAAGTGATTAAATTTTGGCATCTCTGAGTGTAGAATTAAGGCGCCAAATGAGCTAAATACTACTAAATTTTTCAAGTTAGCCTACTCTGCCAATAGATGTCGCTGTGCTGTGAAATTGGGTGCCGGGAGCGTCTTCCTCTCGGAATTTCCGTCTAGGGGAACCCTCTCCCGTCTCTCTACGCCTCCCCAGTCGTGAAAAATCCGCCTCGGAAGGCTCATGACGGCGGAGGTTTGCACTCTCTGAGTGTATATATGCCTCTAGTTTATGATTTGAAATTATACGTTCTATATAGAAAAAAACAAACATATTTACTTTCGATCATATTAATGGATGTTTGTAGTTTGTTGTAAGTCGATTGTTTATTACAATCAAAGGTTTTTCAAAGCGCAATATCCTTCCAAAGATGGACGGCCGTAATTTTTTCGTGAAATCATTACAAAATATTTATGTAGGTGTCCCTGCGCATCGATATGCTCCGCCAATCACATGCTCCAACAAAACAATGGCTACAATTATGCTTTGAAGAGAGAGAGAGAGAGAAAGAGAAAAAGGGGTGATCTAAATTCAAAACAATAAATAGATCTCTTATAAATACATCATTATTAATTAGTTATTCTCATGTACTTCAAATCAACTTGGATAGACAATTCGGAATCCAATCGTGGATTGTATTTTGTCGAATTGATTGTGTGTTGCTATGCAGAGATTCCATCCAGTCGAATCCAGTAAATCCTTCATCTCGTGGAAGTGGACGTGCCGCTCACAAAGGAAGAGTTTGCGCTCGCAAAAAAGGACGTGCCGCTCGCGATGGAGGGCTTGGCGCTCAGAGACGAGGAATTCTTCCCCCTCCAGGATTCATACTTTCCGTTGATCCCATCCTCGTCGTCCTCCGGCACAACGGAAATGCCTCCGAATCCACGAGTCCTGGTTCCACTTGGACTCGGCGGAGCGGAGGCATGTCTGGATGGATCTCATGGGACTCGGATCTCAACCCCCCCGTGTGAAGCTGACGACGAGGAAGACGATTATTCTGATGGGGTTCAGCTGCAAATTGAAGCGAGTCTCCATTGAGGTACAATCTCTCGAGAGGGACCACAGCCGACTGGAAGACCATTAGAGAGAACCTGAAGACGGCCGGGAAACACTTCATCAACCTCAACGCAGGATTCACCAAAAGGATTGTCTCCTGATATGGGACAACGCCCGTCCTCACGCTGCCGCTTAAACAAGGGAGGTTCTACCCAAAGGGACGTGAAACCGGTCAAATAGAACCCCTACAGCCCAGATCTGAACCTCTTTGACCGATTCCTGTTCCGGAAGTTGAAGCATCTGCTCCGTAATGACGATTTTGGGGGGCATGAGGAAGCCACTACTGCTGTGCAGCGGACGATGAATAGGGTTAGCGAAGACGAGCTATTCGACCAACTCAAGAAGCTCTACAAGCACTGCTGCGACGTCATTGCAGCCGGAGGGGATATTTTCTAATTTTAAAGTGTTTTTTTTTCTAATTAATTTGATGAAAATAATGAGTTTTACTGGGCCAGACTATACATGGTTTAACCTAATAATAAGCTATATGTGCGTATTTTGTTATATTTGTTTATTTCATTTGATCAAACATAATCCCAAAAACATTTGATTTAACTATTCATTTATTTTGTCCAATGTTAATAAATTTGCGTTATTTTATAATTTTTCATAAATAATTTTTTGTCTGAATTGTCGAACCTATAGAACAAATGAATTTCTTGCATTGCTTTTTAAAATGTTTATTACGACAATGTTTGCACTAATAACATTTACTTACTTTCTTAATTAAACGTTGCTTGTATAAAGTGCAACCTTTACATTCAAAACATCTATAAAGAATTAATCCTTGTTCGCATTGAACGAATCAGAAAGGCCAGAAGCTCCGTCTGCTTCCACAGGACTTACAGAAGTATCTACAAAAAAACATTGATTATAATACTTATGCTATGTCCGTTATGAATTTACCTTCGATCAAACTATCGCCTTCATTGTTTATTGATTCAAGTGTCACATTAGATGAGTTAGAAGGACCAAAAGATGTGTCAGCCTCCACAGCACTTACAAAATGATCTACAACTAAGAAAAATAGTTTATTTTAATACACTATTGTTATGCTAGTTATGAATTTACCTTCAATCATACTATAATCTTCGTTGGATATTGATTCTAGTGCCACATTAAATGATTCAGAAGAAACATAAGATTTGTCAGCTTCCACAGAAGTATCTACAACAAAAAAAACAATTTATTGGAATAATTTATTGCTATGTTAGTTATGAATTTACCTTCAATCAAACTATCATTTTCTTTTGTTTTACTGTTTGTCTGATGTTCTTGACTGATCGACTCATCTACACTGGCAATAGAATTGATGAAAAGCTGTTTCTTGGTTCCAGAAGATATTAGGGGAACACCATTCTTCATGAGGTATTCCTTCCGTTCCTTCGATAAACCATGCTTTTCCAATAAGAAATCAACCATACGACAGTCTCCCAATGGCATATTGGGGCCTGTATAAGGCCGGTGAGGGCATAATTGTCCCGGTGGATAAATTCTTCCCACTCCGTTCCTGCTTGGGAGTCAAGTACATTTCGAGCATCGAATGCGGATTGGCAAAGAGCAGAACGAAGTTCGGAGAAGCGTTTGAAATTGTGTTCTCTTAAAAAGTTTAGGGTGGAAGAAGATGATGCACCAGATTAATCATGACCTCCAATGGTTTTCTCTTAATCAAATACAAACAAACCCATTCCTCATCAAGTAAGAGTCAAAAAAACTTTCTCTGCTAAATCATATACTCTTTTTCATATTGTTTCAGAAATTTTTTATTACAAATTTGGTATATAAATTCTTTCTTATCATAAAATTTTTTAAGGAATAAAATTGATAGGATTAATGAATATAATTGGGCTTCATTCATGAAGACGAGGGGCAGGACTCCATTCACGAAGAGGAGGGACGGGGAGCTCTCTAACGAAGTCAGCCGAGGAGTAGGGCTCCATTAACGGAGACTAGAGACGGGGAGCTATCTAACGAAGTTGAGGGAAGGAACTCCTTTGACTGACGAAGACGAGGGAGGGGTAGGACTCCATTCATTCACGAAGTCGAGGTGAGGGGAATGTGTCTCTTACTGGAAGGGACGGAGGAGACTCGTTTCTTGGTGTCCAAGGCATTTATCCCGGAGTCAAGACCGTCTCATTCGCCCCGAGAAGATAGACATACGGTTGGAGGAAGGGATCGAGGAATCTCCAACAAGATTGAAGTCTAGTCAGAATGCTTTTATGGCCCCCAAAAAATAGATTCCCAACTATGATCAGTGGAGGCTCTATTATTTGATGATTGTTGATGGTGACGTCACTCATTTTTATGCATGTGTATTTAAGGTATGTTAAATTTGTTCCTGTGAAAATAGCTCTATAGCTGTCAGACTTATATAATGTTGAATGGTCCATTCAAACATTCTCCCTTTCACACGCCCAAAGTATCCCTCACTTTTCTATCTCTACTAATCATGAGTCCCGCTGTTTCTCTGCTATTGAAGCGAATCAGCTGTAAAAAGGGAGACTACTGCCTACTCTATTTTAATATAAGAAAACGTACATTAACTATGAACAACGTAATATGATTGGTTAAAAACACAAGAACCCGCAACAAGATACCAATATTCCTAGCCAATTTTTCATTTGATTAGCTTCTTCATCGATAATTAATCCTTAAATATCGCCTCAATCAGAGGCCTAATTGCAAACAAATACTGATACAAAATGGAGAAGAGTAAATGAAGAATGCTATTATTGGTCCATCTCATTTTCACCAAAAAAAATCCTGTATTCAAATAGTGTTCTCACGTCACATATAATAAATCATTTGTTTTGAACAGATGGAACATGTTATATTTTTGTCTGTATATAGAAGTTAATTATTTTTATATCAGAAGAAAAAGCTACAAAACTAGTAAAAAGGGCCGTCTGCAAACTGTTACTAAATTTAACCAACGTCATGGATATATCAAACTTTGAGAAATAAAACACCTCCTTCATTTAAACAAAGAAAAAATATACAATTTAATTATATGTGTCTAATTTTTAAGGCTAAAATGAATTTATGAAATTAAAATATAATATATATATATATATAACATGACAAAAATAATATAGTTTTGAAACGACCTGCTAACAAAAATAGTGAAGGAAATATTGAATGTTTTTGTGATATGTAAGATACTCTACAATATTTAGCAAATATTTTTTGTCACTGAAGTCCTAAATAATTAACAAAATAGATTAGAGTGAGTGTGTTTTGATATATTTATTCTTTGTCCTTATAAGATATAACACCCAATCATTTGAACTCGTATCATTACAGCACAATAATTATAAACTATGTATATAAGACAAAGATTGACTAGGTATTAGCCTCAACTTTAAAAAAAAGAAAGAATGTCCGTGTTTCTTCTAAGTAATGTGCATTATTTTCTTCCGTAGTATAATCAAGAGATGTGCGTGTGGAATCTAAGTATATTTCACGCATTTATTAAATGTATAACGAGTCATAAACAAGAATTGATGGATGAAATAAAGTTCGAAATGATTATGGCAGCTGCAAATATAGCACGAGGGATATTGATTAGATAAGGATTATCTTAGCTGCACTCCTGGTAGAATGCAGGCTCTTGGCTGGCCTCAGGGCCTCGAATCCATACCACACCTTGATTGTCTGCAATGTCAATGTGATCGTCTTCCCCTGAGTGGATTTGACACTTAAGCGATGGGCCTCATCGTTTTCTCCAGAACCAAGAAGATAAATCCAAGGATCGGAATCTTGGCACCATTACCCAGAGTCTCCAAGGACTATGTCCAGCCTTAATTATTTGTCTAAAGCCGGAGTCGGCAACCCGCGGCTCTAGAGCCTCATGTGACTCTTTAGAACTTCTTTAGTCTCTCCCCAGAGCTTTTCCAAAACTATTAGAAATTGAAAAAAAGATGGAGGAAAAAAATATTTAGGGCCATAATGTGCACTGTTTGAAGGTTATATAAGGATTTTTTTGTGGCTCCTGACCAATTTGTTTGGTCCATTATATCGTAAATTTATGAAATTGCCCTTTCAAATTTAAGAAAAAAAATAAAGATATACGCAATAATATGATGTTTCCATATTTGAGACCTGAATGAATGCTTTTCATAGATAATGAGCTCCAAACTCAGGCTTTATGTGTAGTGTGTACCATTTTTGAACACATGAAAATTAATGAATGTTTCCCACCGCCATGAATTCATTTTCAGTAGATTTGAGTTTGTATTCATTTTTTCGTATTCATTCATTTATTTGTATGTAGAAGTAATTGATTTTATTGGGACTGCAATGGTAAAACTAACATTTTCCTGCAAAATTGCTATATAACTTTTTCAGAATTAATCGTTGGTATAGAAATATTTCATAGAAAATAATTGTATGAAATCGTAGTAATCAAATATAACTTGATGAATAAATGTTTCTATCGAATTTTTAGATCTCTGTTTAGAATAAGATGCAAATACTTGATATTTAACATTGGCTATGAAACATAATTCTCATGTCATAGTTGTGATTGGCCTTATCTAATATTTCACAATTATGACCCGCAGAAGCTGAGGTGTGGATAATATATTCCACACCTCAGCTTATTATCTTTTCATGTTGTAAATTGATCGTAAATAATATTTCCTTAATCTACATATATCACAGATACTTAAGAAAAATAGATGTGATATACGAACAAAAAAATATATTCAAGATTCATTAATTTTAAATGAGGTGAAAATCTTTTAACGGATAAAAAATTAAAGCACTTTTTATTTCAAATCAAATAAATTTCTTAATTCTTCTACAATAAGCCAAGGCCATCAGAATAATTATTAAAAATTATAAGAAATTTAAAAAAAATCTTAGTTTTTACTATTAAAAGATATGTGTTGTGTCCGTCTTTTACTACGTTTTAAGATTTAAATGTCAATAGAATTTAAAGGCTTTACGGGGTATAATAATTTTAAACTATAATGTTCATTTATGTTTTTACCAAACACAAATATCCCCCTTTTTATATCTATTTTTATTTTATATTATTATTTTATATGACAAGATATTTGCCATGGAAACCAAATAAGCCTTTGGTCTCATAAAACTAATAATATCAAATTTATTCATCTAAATACAAGTGAAAATTAAAAAATTGATACTCTACGTATATTTAATATTCAGTAATTATCTTTTATAAAGAAAAATAAAATATGGAATTGTTCATTTCAGATTTTTATTCAAGTTTAAAGACTCTTATTGCGAAACTGTAATTTAGTCAACTATATATTTGTAAAAATTTCTCGATCCCATAAACGATAACGTAGTGGAAGTTGGTTGCTTGTTTGAGGTAATAACTTTTTTTGATTTATTATCGTACACAAGTCATTATAATAAAATATTGGTTTACAAAATTACCAGGCTTACTTAAAGTTGATCTTTGTGTTTGAATAATATATAAAAATATTATGAAAATACATATATAAATTTATCCTATGAAAAAATAGCCTAGGAAGAACTTACCCTATATAAAAAAGGAAAATAAAGACTCATATAAAAATTTGTAGGCACAATTTTTTAGTTGAATATAACTAACTATTTTACGCAATACTATTACTCATTTTAATTGATGTAACAATTCCAAAACTTAATAATATTTTTGCAATTATAGATAAATGATAGAAATTTTAATACGACAATGACTAATTCAACTTATTCTTTTATTTGTATACTTATATTTTTACCATTTCTTATGCATGATTAACGTCATTCTTTCGTTATAATTTTATTTCTTTGTTTGAGTTTTACATTAGGACTATTTTAGATGTAAGATGTCGAGATAAATCGAATGAAATATATGAATGCCCCAGGGCCAAAAAAAAGTTCAATTTTAACCATAAATATTAGTTGTGAAATAAATGGACTCGGAATAACTTATAAAAAAGTTAAATTGATTGACCTTAAAAATGCACCCATAGTTTTTACTAAGGCTATGGAAATCCTTTTTTTTCTTCAAAACTACATATATCATTAAATATCATTGATTAATATTGGAGACTAATGATAAACGTTTGTTTTTGTTATCATATCAATATATTTTTGCTTTACCTTCCAACATTAAAAATTACTTTTTTGTCAAAATAAACCAAATAATATCGTGATACTTGACGTGACGGTACAATTTATAAGCAAAAGGGGGAAATGAAATATTTAACTATTGTCAAGATAATCCAACGCTCTTCTAGGGTTTGGGACCCAGTTTAAGGTTCATTTTTGGTTCAGAAACTCACATTTCTACTAAATGTATAATAATCTTCTTCTTAATATTAGGTTTTGAATACAATAAATATTCTTATGAATTCAGAAAATATATCCAGATATTTATTTAAAAAGATATTTTTAGTGGAATAGCCTCTGTCACTATAATATATTTCTTAAAAATATTTGTATGTTAATACTACTCAGAGGATAAGAAGTAGGATATGTGTCGCAACAGATGTAACTCAATAGAGCCATAAATGTAAAAAAAGTGAAGAGAACCTTTTCCACCCGCGCTATTTAATGGATACTTGAAATATTTGATCATAGTATTTTATTAGTATTTGTTTAAAAAGATAGAATGGATCAGAGTCCTTTGTAACATGTATGTATTCCTTATTTTAAATAAGGGACTAGATTATACCACACTATTTATACGATATATATATATATATATATATGTTTAAAATATATTTTAAGGAGAAATATTCTTATCAGGCACGCAATTTACCT
>CP045890.1:24251015-24386485 GCA_013387185.1 Caligus rogercresseyi
AAAAAAATGGATGGACAAACCGTAAGTTTATTTTTTTATCAATAGTGCCGCTTATCCATTTAAAACATTTCTTCAATATGTTAAATGGATAAGCGGCACCTATTGTTAATAAATAAACTACGGTTTGTCCATATTTTTTTTGTTTACATATGTTATTCTTTTGAAACAGCTGCTTTCATCAACCCCCTCTAGCGCATATTAAAGAACTACGGTTGATCCATCTCCTTTTGAAAAAAAGAAGGTTTTTGTCCTGGTAGCGTCACTTTACTTTAACGCTTTAGTTAAAAGTAAGGTAGAGCCATTTCAACCAATGAAAGTAAAAAAAATACACCGCCACGCAGCCTACTTCATGAGCATGACGTCACATATGGCAAAAGAGGGTATATTGTATAAGTAAAATATGTTAAAATAATCGAATTTAGCCTTTAAATTAGATCATAGAAGAATTAATTATCACAATTCTATTACAAATGGAAAAATTATTAATTTTGTGAGTAATCATAATTTTGGATGATTTAAAGTTGCTGAAATTATCCAAATATTTCATGAAAAAGCAAACTCTTCAATCATTATATGTTAAAGCACATAAAAAACAACGAAATAATTATAACAAATACTATTTATAATTATATTATTACAAAGACATATTTATAAAAAGTATATAATTTATGAATTAATACAAAACAAATATGGTTATAAATCATATAGTATATAAATTATTAGAAATACATATTAAGAAAAAATATATAATTTATAATTATTATAAAACAAAATACTGTTTATAATATATATAGAAATATATTAGAAATGCATATTAGGAAAAGTAAATAATTATTGGAGCATTTAATTAATCCATTGTTTTCATTTTTGCTTCTCTCTTAAACTTTTCTATGTCTAGCTTTTTGCTCTTGAAGGCGTTTTTTTCAAATTTTATTTGAGAAAATACACGATTTGAGCATATTATTAAGAGCTTCCAATGGAACTGACGGCACCTTAGACATTGATTTAGAACTCTTTTTACAAGGTTGTCGTTCCTATCAATCCTTCCATTTACTATAAAATTATTTTAAAAAATTGTTCACATTTCCTCATAGCCTCTCAAAAATGCAAATTTGGTGTAATAGCCCACCCTTCGAGATAAACCTCATGCATTAGATCTCTCTCAGTCTTCTTCAGTGAGTGCAGACTACACATAGAGGATGATGCACTGAAATGTCGAATCTCCTCTTTTGCATGGGATGGTACAAGCTTTTCCCCTCTGTTTGATGTTGTTGGAAACGAGTGGTACAATACATTGTGAGCATTGGGATCCCATGAAGGACAAACAGCAACTGCACATTGTCTTTTTTTATTAATTGAAGCCATTTTTTGTAAGATTACGATGCACTAATGATAATTTGAGTAGAGATGTTATATATAGTAAAAGTTATTTTGTTTATGTTTTCTGCCAGACGTGCGTCACACGAAAATATTTCGGAACCTAAGTTTAAACATTATGAAATGGCGGGGGGTTGGGTAAACTAAAGTATTAATATTATTTATCTGATTACATTCAAATTTAAACTGGTCAATTGTCACAAAAAACATAGTTAACTTCATAAGCGGACTTCATGGAAAAAAAATATTAGTATGGGAGTAAATGGCACGGGGGGTGATAGTCCGGGGAGCGTTAGTCTTGGGGGGGGGTAGTCCTGTTAGGTTTGATGATCTTTTTCAAATATCTTCATGTCCTTTGGACTGTTAGATTCATCAGGACATCATGATACTTATTTCATAGAAATACAGGACTGAGGCGTTCAATAGCAAACTCCAAAAAAGAAAAAAAAAGTCTTCAATATGGAGAAGGTTATGGAAGACGGAACTCCCAATCACGAAGATGAGGGGTAGGGCTCCATTCATGAATACGAGTGGCAGGACTCCATTAACGAAGAGAGGGACGGGGAACCCTATGCCGAAGACGAAGGAAGGAACTCCTTGGACGAAGACGAGGGATGGAAGCTCTCTAACGAATTCCGACGAGGGTAGACTCCATTCACGAAGAGGAGGGACGGGGAGCTCTCTAACGAAGACGAGGGATGGAAGCTCTCTAACGAAGTCCGACGAGGGGTAGGACTCCATTTATATAATAAAGATGAGATATAATATATATATATATATATATATATATATATATATATATATATCGATAGATAGATATAATCGTTTCCAGTGACGTCATTGAGTAGTTATAGTGCTAGGATACATGTTTGTTTTTGTATTGCCCAGACCTTATATACAGACCTTGTATTCTCTTCCCTCCAATAGCAGAGAAACATCGTTCAGCTATATTCTTGACACAATGACGTATTTCTCTGACGAGTCCAATAGCTCTCTATATCTTTATATCTCTATGCGTTCAGCTATATTCTTGACACATGACGTATTTCTCTGACGAGTCCCATAAGCTCTCTATATCTTTTTATCTCTATGTGTAGACCTACTTGTTTTTTTATGGCGGCAGCGAAACCTCCATCTCCATCTAAAAAGTAATTACGAATAATTATAATGAAATTGGGTCTTTATTTAAGGAGTACGAAATAACAACGTAAGAAAATAGCCATTGTCGTCATATTGTTATTTTATCAAGTGAGAATTACGTCGCTGGGTATTCAACTCCTTTCTCTTCCCGTCTTTTTCTTAACATTACATTACATAAAACTAACGATATCTACATTATAATTGGAGTTTGTCCGTCCGTCCGATCCGGAAAAAAAATTCCGGATCCAGACACTCCCCGGACCCGGATTATGACATTTCCTTAACTTTTGATTCTTTCCCATTTCGAAAAAAGCTACTCTGAAAGTACATCAAGAATAGGGTTTACGGGTCCAAAAGAAATTTTCCAGAAAACCGGACCAGCCTGTCGGGAAATTCAAGAAAACTCTGGGGCGACTTTTTAATACGAAAAAAAAAGTTCAAAACAAAACATACGAACGAAGGCCTTGCAAAATAGCCTAGGTTGGTTAAGTCATGTCCGGCCTCCGGGACATATTTGGCCGGGATCCGGATTTTTTTCAATTTGCAAGTTTTCGCAATATATTTTTGCACATCAGAGTCAGCTTCACAAAGGGAGCAACTTTTGATGTATTAAGTATCCGGATCCGAGGTCGTTAGACCCTCAAATCCGGATTGAATATTAGGTCCTATTACATGGACGAAGCGGAATATTTTTGGAATCCTAAATTTTGGGGGCCTTCTTTGGATTGTCTGCTGAGTTGATTGTATCAAGTTATAAAATAATATCTATAGAGTTTTGCATTATAATACGTTCGTGTCGGATAAAAAATGAATTTTAGTTTACAATTCTTTGAGTTTTGGCATAAAAACTGGCAAAATGGGGAACTCACAGATTTCAACTTGAGTTCATAAGAAGGAACTTAAAAAGCCTGACAATACATTATAAAAAAGTCCTTCTCAATTGTTTTATATTTTTTTTCAGAAAACCCAAAACTGATTTTTCAAAAAACTAAGGGGGTCCCCCATGATTTTTGCATTTTTTTAAATTTTTAAATTTGTTAATATAGTTGTTCCCAATTGGGAGAATAATGCAAATGTGAAGAAATTTTTTAAAATTGGATAAAAACAAAAAGTTTTTTATTTGTAAGCATTATTTCATAAGTACATATGCTACATATATATAGCATAGGAGTTGGCTATAATGTTAGTTCTTTTTGCTCCCTAGGGCGCTCGAAAATTATAAATCTAATGTAACCTCTAGGAGACTTTTTTACTGCATAATTGGTATTTAAATTATGAAATACAAAATGAAGCCCTCGCAATAAAAATATCCGGCAACATATGACGTCATAAATTAACACCACGGTTCACCCAAGGTCTGTATAATAAGGACTGGGCATTATGAATAATGGCCGACGCAGCGGTCCATATGAAAATATTATTTTTTAGGGTACTGTTATTATTTTTTAGTATTTGATGTTGAAAATGATTCTACATATTGTAATTAAGCTATTAAATGCAGTTTATAGTTGTTTAAAATGTCATTAGAGCTATTTTTAGTATGATGAAAAAATCACTGTCCGTTATTATGTGGTGTCTGATAATCAAAGCCATTATTATAATTTTTCGATTTTCCCTTTCACTGTTTTGTTTGTGCATTACTTTGTGTCTTTGGTTGAGTCTTAAGCAAGGAATACTAGAACTAACTGGAAAGGAAAGGGAAAATTGTAGCTTCCAAGTTAAGGCCATGATACGTTGATTAACATAGCAATAATTAAAAGTTTTATATGTATTTTTAAAGCCAAATGAGTCATTTTCACCTTAATAATTTATAATTCAACGATCAAACAAGTAGGTATTATATTTAAAAAAATGAATAGCTAGTGTGATATATATTTTAATACTTTTTATTTATCAACAATAGTTTCCACAATAGTAAATATAATATTATTTACAAACGATACATAGTTTAACAGTTACAAACAAGTAATTCAATTTATGTTTTCATTGTGAAATAGACTGTAATTAAGAAATTTTTCTTTTCAAATTAAATTTCATATCTGACGATCTTTGTTTCTCTGAAACGACACAGCCTCATTAAACTTCTAGTTTCGGAGGTGCCATGAGTTTCAAATCAGAGGATCTTGAGGAGGTTTTAGCGGACCTGGCGTTGCGTTTGAGGGCGTTCCGGTTCGGCTTGAGGTCGAGCCAGACTTATTTCATCCACGGAAAGATAACATTCTGCCACAGCGACCCCGATAGTATTTTGCCTCTTCCACCCCTATTACAATATGAAGAATTATTATAAACATATAGGTGATATTAAATTTAACGTCATAGCGTAACTCTATCCTGTTTTATCACTACTTTAACATCATTTAATTAAAAACAGATGATGTAATATGCATTTCATTACAAAAAACAAAGTCAATAACAGAATAAAAGCTACGTATAGCTACGATACTATTAAAATTGGACAATGCACTCAATATATTTATGTTTAGTTAATACTTATTTATTGGCTTGATATTGTGATAAAGTAAAATCTATTTCATTAAATGAAAAGTTATTATTAATATATTATATATATCTATATATCTTTTAAATCATTCATATTTTAATTTCTTTAAGATAAAAAAGGGTACTTTATATTTTTGATGATAGTTAGAAACTCTTACTTTGACTTGACTTTTACTCCCACTATTAGACTCGATGCTCGATCTAAAATACGGAAAATCCCCAGAGTCTTCTTCGCTATTTAGAAATGCAGCGTATTCCTTATCCTCCAAATAACTCAACCGTTGGTCCAAAAAGCTCTGGCTCTGGATAAGTTCCTCCTCGTAGCTCTTGTATTAAAGCTCCTTCATATGAACAATGTCCATTATTTCACCCTTGGAGCAAGGCAGCTTAATAGCCATTTCACGGTAGCAGTCCACGGGAAGGGCAGCATAGCAGTTTTGGATGGATTCTCTGGTTGGACCTCATAGGCCAAATTCTGTCTGTTGAAGGAAGAGAGAAACCATTTTGGAGACTTCATTTTTAGATGATGTAGAATGTCCGTTCGGATGCAGGGCGTTGCGGTGGCCGTTAGTGCCAAAAATAGACTCGGGGGAAATCACTTCGTAACCTATGGAAAGCTAGTAGTGCGAGTGAAAGTCGTGTCCCTACTGAGACACACAGTTGGCCTCATCAATAACGAATCACTTGAGGGAATCCCGCGAATAAAGGCTTCGAGAGACTCCATTGAGCTTCTGAGAGCAGATATCTTCTCGGGAGTCACGCAGAGGAATATGATTTGGGGCGTGAGGAGACGGAGCTTTTCGTATATTTTCCGCTGCCGGCCATAGTCGTCCCCGATGAGATGATCTGCAGGGATTCCCATACCGTTGAGCTTTGTGACTTTATCATATATGAGGGATAGGACTACAGTGACTCTGCTCTAGACTGCAGCGGATAACTGATAGCAGAGACTCTTTCTGCCTCCGTGGGCATAAGGACAGAGGCGACATTGATCAAGAGGGCCGCATTAATGGCTGACAGATGATTGAGGCGAAAGCTGTGGATATCAAAGTGACTCTTGAGCTTCCCAAGAAATCGTTTGATATGAGTAGTCCCTCTTTGGCATATTATTATATCCTTGTTTACAACAGAAGCAGATAACTTGTAAGCCACTTTGAAACCAGAATATAAAGAATTAAATAAAACACTATACAAATACGTTTTTTGAAATAAATATTACAAGTTGAACTAATAATGATGGCCTTACTTGAACATAAAGGGAGTGCCCGTTAATGACGTCATCTTTCCATTTAGCTTTTGTCTTTGGTTGAGTCTTAAGAATTATTCATAATGCCCGGGCCATATGAATAATAATTTTGTAATATCGGACACTGCAAACAGTAATAATAAGTTAATAACTGATCGAATTCAAATTTGTATTTATTTTTTCCCGGAAAACTAATTTTGATTTTCTATTTTTTGTAACCAGCTGCAAGTCAGTTTTGCTTATTTCAAAACCTTTCTTATGTCAAAAGTCTGTTGTCTATAAAAATACTTTGTACGGTAATTGAAGCATTAGTATTGATGCTACTTTGTTATCTTTCATTGTTTATTTATCATTTGTTTTTCTTTGCGTCGAGTTCTGAGCCAAGAGTAAATGGGATTGCTTCGGTGATATTGGATTTACAAACCCCAAGAGCACTCCTACTGGACAAACCATGGAGGAGAAGAAGCAGAGAAAGAGGACGTTTTGAAAGAATCGAGGACTTAAATACATCTGTCATATTTCTCCGTGGTTCTTCGTCTGGAAAAGATGTGTTTGATCCCTGGCTCCTTGTTGAATCAAGTCCATCAATCCAATGTTTTGTCCCCATTCCAAGCTCTTCGATAAGCCTTATGAAGGATTGCATACAGATCAAATGCATGGAGTCAGACAATGCTTGGATCTGAGACACAATTGTTAGACGTGTGAAATGATCCAATACTGATAATAGTCGACTTGACCAGACTTTCTTCCTCACCGTCTTATAACTCAAGCTCTTTAGCCACAGGTGAAAAATCATTAATTTCACTCTCTAGAGTGGAATCAAAGTCAGTCTTCCTCTTGTGTTAAAACAGCTTTTATTGATTTCAGATTCATGCTCAAGATAAGGATGAGGAGTGTCAAACCAAGAAGAACGTTGTTATGCGGATTTGATGTTCTTTAATGATGGAAGGATTGACGGCTGAGAACACTTAATCAGTCATCAAAGTTTAGCCCAAGGAGGGATCCACCATATATGATGAAACTGAAGCAACTTGCTCGATTACATCTTTAAATAAGATATATTAATTTCTTATCAACACATTTTTTTCTCTTCTACATATGAGTTGAAATATATTACAGTCATAAAATTAAACTCTCTGGTCACTTACTCATTTATTTATATTACTAAATCAGATACACAAGTAAATACTAAAATCTATTGTTCGTTTTTGCACACAGACACTATTGCAGAGGAGATATTTTTTGTAATTTAATGTTTATTGCTTTTGCTTACCCCGTTGGCTTATTCAACCATTTATATGCAGGGGTTGTATATTAACTATTCAAACAGTTAATGATTTCATACACATCACTAAATACATTCAAATCGATTTGTTAAAACTTGCAAGTACCTGATCGCAGTGGATTCAATGATGTCAATAATAATATTGACAAAGGT
The DNA here is from genome assembly GCA_013387185.1 of Caligus rogercresseyi. Classification (NCBI taxonomy): domain Eukaryota; kingdom Metazoa; phylum Arthropoda; class Copepoda; order Siphonostomatoida; family Caligidae; genus Caligus; species Caligus rogercresseyi. The sequence continues at coordinate 24,258,716 of CP045890.1, forward strand.
GCTCAAATGATACTCATTCTTTTCACTCGATGTTTCTTTCCTCTGATGTACTAAAAACTGGTTGATAAAAATATTTTATTTTAAGTTCGAGGCTCTTTTAACAACAAAAAAAAACTTTTTTGGGTGGCCCATGGACCATTGATTTGGATCTTAGTAAGTCGATGAAAACAAAGGATTTCAAATACTATGGAAATTTGTGGCAGACATTATAAATGCCATCAACGGATATCGGGATCGCCTACCACTTTGTTTTATTTGATTAAAGTATGCTTAAGCTAAACTGACATAAAGCAATATGGTATTTGCTTCTATGTGTATTACTCTCAGACAAAAATATTTTTTAAAGACACTATTAAGTTTTGTTCATATAACTATTTGTACAAAATTGCAAAGCCTATACATAACATAATATCCATTAAAAATCTAAAATAGATAAATTTCCCAATTATATTTTAATAAATTGAACTTTAAATTATCTTATATTTAAATTGTTTACACATACACTACTATTACACCAAATGCTATGTCACCTTGTATTATTTATAAAGTATGTCTAAGCTACACTCTCAATAATCAGTACGCTTTTTGCTTCCATATGAATTTCCCCAGGATAATTCTCCCCCTTTAGCTCAGTATATCCCCTACCAGTATAAATAAAAATATTTTAAAATATAAAATTATATACATGAAATTATTTATTTAGACACTACTTAGCTGATACAAAACATAATAATCATGAAAATTATAAAATGAAATTTTTTCACAATTACATATATAAATATAATTTTAAATATTATTTGTTGTAACATACATTGCTATCATGGCATTTACTGTTGCAAAGTAGCCCTGCTTTTTTGCAAACACATCTTTTGGTTCTACAATAAGTTGAGTATGTACAATTGCATTTGAAAAAACCTTGTCCATTTCCATTTGACAAAACTGATGCAGTTTCCCGTAGGCAAACTTTTTTTTGGGTACATCCTCTGTCTCAATAAATCTCTCTTTACATGGATTGAATTGATTTCTTGAATATAGCTGCTTTAAAATACCATTTTTTGTGCCCAACTGGTACGTGCCGTCTTCATTTTTGTCCATTACTATTGCAACCACGCTTCTTGGGTCCGTTTTTCCTCGGTCTACGCTTGGTACGGGAACTCGGACCGACTGCCCTACCTCCGCTGGTTTAAATCTTTTGGATGACAGTTCCAACATTTTTTGAGCTTGTTCCAATTGTTTCAAACGAGCTTCTTTTTGATGGTATTGTCGCATATCGTTGTTGATACAATTTTCACAATTCCTTTGACCATTATCTATAGATGTTTGGCATGTAATACATGTGGCACCAACTTGCACCATATAATTCGGTTCGACAAGTTGTTCCATCTCTGTCGTATCTTGAACCATATTATCTGAGATAAGTGGCTCAGCACTTACAAATTCTTCTTCTTCCTCATTAAGGGTAGATTTTTCACAAAATTGTGATAGTTGCTCTTCTGAGTGAATATTTAAATTACTGGAGAGTGGAAGTCCTTCAAGGCCAACTGTCATTGGGCGACCATACATGGCTTCATATGGGGTTCGCCCGATACCAGAATGAAACCGTCTGTTCTTAGCATATTGAACAAACCAAAGTCCATCCGACCATTTGGTTGTGTTGTTGTCTCTCTGCCACATCATCAAAATGTCCTGGATATCCCTATTGGCTCTCTCAACCGATCCTTGCGACTGAGAGTGTCGAGGTTTTCCATGAACAAGCCTACAATCAGGCCATAGCTCAACTAGTTTGGTAATTACTTGGTTTGCAAATTCTCGACCATTATCGCTTTGCAAAATTTTGGGGGCCCCTTTGTCACTGAATATGTGGATCAAATTTGAAGCCACTTCCTCAGCTCTTTTTGTCTTTAACGGTCGAAGGCAAACAAATTTTGTGAGGTGATCCTGATATACCATGATGTAACGGAACTCTTTGTCAGGATTGCTCTGCATGTCAATCAAGTCAACCTGACATCTTGAATTCATATACTCTGATATGATTGGCTTAACGACGATACTTTTTCTCACTTTGTTCTGCTTCAATTGACAGGTTTCACATAATTCCAAGAATGCCATAATGTTTTCTCTTGTAACATTGAAATAATTTCTTTGGAGCTCCTTGAACATAATATTACGTCCAGCGTGACCCAATTTTATATGCACCTCATTGATGATGTCGTATAAATCCTCTTTGCAAACAATGATTTTGTTGGTGCCTCGTTTTATGATGGTGATGGAGCCGTTAGAGTCGAGGAGTGCATACTTATTCTTCCAATTATATTCTATAACCGAACGGGGCTTGGCGTGAAACTCCAAACGTTGAAGGGAAGCTATGATCTTCAAATAAGTACTTTTTTCTATAATTGCAGTATTTCTAGCCTTTTTCTTGATAGATTCGTCAATTTTCCTAAGATAATCACAACGTTTGTTAGACGAAGCACTCATTTTCAAAAGTAAAAAATATATTTTTAGTTCACAAAACTGTTTGGGTATGACCACGAGAATATTGAAAATGGAAAAGGAAATTATATTTGATATTCAATTGTAACCTATTAGATTAAAGAACGCTTTAAAAACATTAACATTGGAAATTCAAGTTAATCTTCAATAGAAATTTATTTTAAGCACTAAAAAGATAGATTCAGAGTTATATGCTACCACTATTCAAACGAACTTTTCAGCCACATTTGAGCTCCTTTGTTTATATTCTTTTCGACTTCATCCGATACACATCTTTGAGAGTATTAATAGATGGTTTCGAACATATTTAATATTGAGAAAAAAAGATACACTACATCAATGGCTAATATAAATGATGTGTTTGCAAAAAAAAAAAAACAGGGCTACTTTAAAACAGCAAACCCATAATAGTAATGCATGTCACAAACAAATAATATTTTCAATTCCATTTATTTGTACTATAACTGTGAAAAACTTTCATTTTATAATTTTGTATCAGCTAAGTAGTGTCTAAATAAATAATTTCATGTATATAATTTTATATTTTAAAATATTTTTATTTATACTGGTAGGGGATATACTGAGCTAAAGGGGGAGAATTATCCTGGGGAAATTCATATGGAAGCAAAAAGCGTACTGATTATTGAGAGTGTAGCTTAGACATACTTTATAAATAATACAAGGTGACATAGCATTTGGTGTAATAGTAGTGTATGTGTAAACAATTTAAATATAAGATAATTTAAAGTTCAATTTATTAAAATATAATTGGGAAATTTATCTATTTTAGATTTTTAATGGATATTATGTTATGTATAGGCTTTGCAATTTTGTACAAATAGTTATATGAACAAAACTTAATAGTGTCTTTAAAAAATATTTTTGTCTGAGAGTAATACACATAGAAGCAAATACCATATTGCTTTATGTCAGTTTAGCTTAAGCATACTTTAATCAAATAAAACAAAGTGGTAGGCGATCCCGATATCCGTTGATGGCATTTATAATGTCTGCCACAAATTTCCATAGTATTTGAAATCCTTTGTTTTCATCGACTTACTAAGATCCAAATCAATGGTCCATGGGCCACCCAAAAAAGTTTTTTTTTGTTGTTAAAAGAGCCTCGAACTTAAAATAAAATATTTTTATCAACCAGTTTTTAGTACATCAGAGGAAAGAAACATCGAGTGAAAAGAATGAGTATCATTTGAGCACCTTTGTCAATATTATTATTGACATCATTGAATCCACTGCGATCAGGTACTTGCAAGTTTTAACAAATCGATTTGAATGTATTTAGTGATGTGTATGAAATCATTAACTGTTTGAATAGTTAATATACAACCCCTGCATATAAATGGTTGAATAAGCCAACGGGGTAAGCAAAAGCAATAAACATTAAATTACAAAAAATATCTCCTCTGCAATAGTGTCTGTGTGCAAAAACGAACAATAGATTTTAGTATTTACTTGTGTATCTGATTTAGTAATATAAATAAATGAGTAAGTGACCAGAGAGTTTAATTTTATGACTGTAATATATTTCAACTCATATGTAGAAGAGAAAAAAATGTGTTGATAAGAAATTAATATATCTTATTTAAAGATGTAATCGAGCAAGTTGCTTCAGTTTCATCATATATGGTGGATCCCTCCTTGGGCTAAACTTTGATGACTGATTAAGTGTTCTCAGCCGTCAATCCTTCCATCATTAAAGAATATCAAATCCGCATAACAACGTTATTCTTGGTTTGACACTACTCATCCTTATCTTGAGCATGAATCTGAAATCAATAAAAGCTGTTTTAACACAAGAGGAAGACTGACTTTGATTCCACTCTAGAGAGTGAAATTAATGATTTTTCACCTGTGGCTAAAGAGCTTGAGTTATAAGACGGTGAGGAAGAAAGTCCTGGTCAAGTCGACTATTATCAGTATTGGATCATTTCACACGTCTAACAATTGTGTCTCAGATCCAAGCATTGTCTGACTCCATGCATTTGATCTGTATGCAATCCTTCATAAGGCTTATCGAGAGAGCTTGGAATGGGGACAAAACATTGGATTGATGGACTTGATTCAACAAGGAGCCAGGGATCAAACACATCTTTTCCAGACGAAGAACCACGGAGAAATATGACAGATGTATTGAAGTCCTCGATTCTTTCAAAACGTCCTCTTTCTCTGCTTCTTCTCCTCCATGGTTTGTCCAGTAGGAGTGCTCTTGGGGTTTGTAAATCCAATATCACCGAAGCAATCCCATTTACTCTTGGCTCAGAACTCGACGCAAAGAAAAACAAATGATAAATAAACAATGAAAGATAACAAAGTAGCATCAATACTAATGCTTCAATTACCGTACAAAGTATTTTTATAGACAACAGACTTTTGACATAAGAAAGGTTTTGAAATAAGCAAAACTGACTTGCAGCTGGTTACAAAAAATAGAAAATCAAAATTAGTTTTCCGGGAAAAAATAAATACAAATTTGAATTCGATCAGTTATTAACTTATTATTACTGTTTGCAGTGTCCGATATTACAAAATTATTATTCATATGGCCCGGGCATTATGAATAATTCTTAAGACTCAACCAAAGACAAAAGTAAATGCACAAACAAACAGTGAAAGGGAAAAATCGAAAAATTATAATAATGGCTTTGATTATCGGACACCACATAATAACGGACAGTGATTTTTTCATCATACTAAAAATAGCTCTAATGACATTTTAAACAACTATAAACTGCATTTAATAGCTTAATTACAATATGTAGAATCATTTTTCAACATCAAATACTAAAAAATAACATACAGTACCCTAAAAAATAATATTTTTCATATGGACCGCTGCGTCGGCCATTATTCATAATGCCCGGGCATTATGAATAATGACCGATTTTTCAAATGGACCGTAACATATATATAATAGAGAGATTGATTGATTAATAATATATATATAGATATATATATATATATATATATATATATATATATATATATATATATATAATGTTTTCCAGTGACGTCATTGAGTAGTCACACTGCTACATGTTTGTTTTTGTATTGCCCCAACCTTGGGTTCACCAATCTTATTAACCAGTTTGAATACTTCAAACTTTTCCCCCTTTTCTCACAGGGGAGAAAGATGAACGCGCTCCGAAGTAGAAAGAGAAGGGAGAAGCTCTCTATGATATGAATATTTGACATGTACTCACGAATACGATAACATCATAAAATAGTTTCCCGCGCAAATTTTATAATGTTGATTTTCCCTCCAAATCATGAAGAAGGTCTTACGGAGGAGAGCATTTGCCTCTTAGCTCACATAGGAGACTTTTTAAGTAGGCGTTCTTTCATTAGAAGTAAATATATGTAGTATAAGATATATATAATTTCTTAAACTTTTTAGTGCATAAGTCTTTTGCTACATATTTGCCTCGCTGCAAGTTGCTAAGTATCTGTGCCCACTTTTTTAATGAGACGATAGAGGTTTTTTAAAGTAAGAAAAGGGGAAAAAAGAAAAATAAATACATTTGTAGTTATAAGGAGAGGAACTTAATCAGAATTTACTGGATAATATTAAAAAAATCCCTCTCTTTTTTTTAAATATACTCATATCATTCTCTATCATAAAACTACTTTATATACGACGTCTCCATCATCATAAGCTTCAAAAACTTCATTGTTTGATGCAAGGTTCAACCCTTGCCTCAACATATTATCCAAAGATATGTTACCATGTATAATGCTGTGGCCGTAAGCCACCCACCCGCCCGGAGGGCCTAGCCACAGCCGCGGTGCGGCAATGGGCTAGTTTCTTATAAATACAAGAAATTATAGCTCAAGTATATTATTTCTCTCACTCCTTGTTTAGAGACCTAAGCTCATTGTGTATCGTTGCATCATCCAAGTATCTGGCCGCCGCATCATTATAAAATTATAGTAATATGGCGACTAAACATTTACTATTATAATTCCTTCAATTTATTAGAATATCTGTTTAGTTTGCTACAGTGCCTGAGAGTAGGAGAGTCTGGACGCAAGACTGATGAGTCATAACATAAAGCTGACAAACACCCAAAACAAACTAATTTCATATCATAAATTAATAGGTGTTTGGATGTAATAGCAAATTTAATGTTATTTACATAAATAAAGGGGATATATTTTAATGTAAAAAGATGGCAATTGAGTTGAATTTGCTATAATTGCATTATTTTTATGATTTTGCCACTATATTATAGCAGAAATAGGATTTATATGTTGAATAACAATATTATTGCATTTCTAATTCTATTCATAATCTGGGCTGACCTTTATCAATCACGAAACCTTTTTGTTTTTGTATCTCTGGAATAAATGACAAAATAAACTTCTCGTAATAGTTTACTAACGATATAAGCATCAAATGGTCGTTCCGGAGTCCAAGAATACATTGGAAGCATCCCACATACTGTCATCGGAGAAAACCTCTGTCTAAAGACAAACCTATCGTACATCGCACAATTCAAGAGTAGAATGAGGCTACTGTCAATAGTCTCATTCTACTCTTGAAACTGATTGGACTCCGGAACGAAATTTGTTACTTTTATTCTGGGCAAAGTATTACAAGAAACTTATTTTGATGATTGATCCTAGAGATATAAAAAACAAAAAGGTTTCGTGATTGATCAGTCTTGCATCAAGACTCTCCTACTCTAAGGCACTGGTTTGCTATAATGCTAACATTAAGAGCATGATGGAGAAAATAAAGGAGTTTGAACATCCAGTGACATATTCTAAATTGATGAATAAATAGTTTGACGTCAAATGGTGAATCAACGTCAACGTTTGTTCTCTCCTCACTCATTAATCACCTAACACACCTAACTATGTAGGCATATATGATTGGACTGTAATACTTGACTGGTCATTCAATTGTGGGGGCAAAGCTTCCAGGTGGTAAACATTCCGAGTGGAAAAAACTCTAGTGGCGAACAACCGAGGGTGAAAGTTCAGGTGGCTAATTGACCAGTGGCAAAAATTCCAAGAACCATATATATATATATATATATATATATGTTGTGTGTGTGTGTGTGTTGTGTGTTGTATTTATGCATGATACAAATCTGTGTATATCAGAAAAGTGTATTGAGTGGAATAAAGGGAGGCATTTATTTATTTTTTGTATAACATTCATATACAGCTTTTGTGAGATTAACTTTGTGTCATAGGGCATGAAAAGAAATAAATCAACGCATATATGTACATATATGCTTTATTCATGATTTATGACAATGTTTCTTTCTAAAATATATTAATAGGGGCAATATCCTTCTAGTTAAATTAATAACGATTTTTCACGTTTTTTAGTTAAAATCCTAATTTTACGTATTTATAACTTATTTAAATTGTCCGTTTAAGTAACATACATATAAATATAATGATTTCTCATAACAAAAAATACAAAACCTTCCGCAGTTGCCATGATTATAGAAGAAACTAAATGATTAAAAAATGAAGATTCATCTCAAAATTAAATTATAAGTTAATGCTTATGACTAATGCTTTTTTTACTTTAAAAAACCCAAATATTTACCCAATGAATATTTCAGAAGTGATGTACAGTTGTCGTACAAAAAGCATTAAGTATATATATAAAAACAAAATTATTAAAACTAAGTTACATTTTTATAAATTACAAGATTACACCTCCACATCACTATAAATCAGACTTTTTAACATTTGTAGACTTTACATTTTAGTATGAATTCATATACTAATATATGATATTATTATTATCAAATTGATTTCAAAATTTACAATCGATTCAAGCACATTAAAAGATGGACGTCCTTTTTTATTTAATGTTTCAGATATAGCTATGGCTTGACTTTGAATGCCATTAAATGAAGGTGAATTGCATTTGTAAATTTTGTAATGTCAAACCAATTACATGTATGTATAATTATAGCAATATTATAGAGTTAAAATATTAATTCGTGTCAAGTAGTCCAAAGAGCTTGAATTAAAAAGAAAGTAGTTAATTTATGTATGATTACTTCATAAGAAGTAAAGTGAATGTAATAAACCATATTATAAATGAATAAAAAGAGTATTTTTAACTGTTTATTAAATATTTGGGGATTATATCAAAAACATGAAATAAGATACTTTTTGCATTTATTTTTGCTTCCCCAAAATAAAACTTGTTTCACACTAATATGGTTATATATAAATAAATATATATATATATACATATTTTTAATTTAATATGAAACCTATCATAGTTATTGACATCAAAATATAAATATTATATTATAATTTGATAAAATAATTCCATAATTTAAATCAAAATAACAAATAAGAATTGAAGTATTATATTTATTTAAATAATACGATATGTGAATGAAAACAACATTTGTTAATTAAATAATATTATATTTTTTTCGACTAGGTTTCGGTTACCTTCTTTATGTTCATTAATTTTCTTTACTATGTAATAATCATTTAACTTCAATATTTTGTATGTGGGTATTTTGATTTGCCATGTAATAATAAATAATTATATATTTTTTTTGAATATCTAAAAGACATATCTCAAGATTCAATTTTGAAGTTATTTATTTTGAATTTGCATGAAACACAACATTTTGTGATTTATAATGTTCTTGAATGTGTAGTTCGTTTGAGGTCCTTCTCTTAGGATATATTTCAATTTTGTTAATATTTCTGCAAAAAATGTACCTTATTTTTTGTTACGTTTATAATCACATTAAAAATTAATACTTAGAATAAATATCTGTAATATGTACATATGTTGTTTAGCGATCTAAGCATTTTTATGATTTATTCACATATTATGGGAATAATTTTAGCATATGTTTATTATGCATACTTTTGGCCATATTCAAAACTGTTAATGAATCAGCCATCTCTTTAATTAAATTGTAATAAAAAAGAATTGAAAAAGACTATAAAATATAGTCATTTTCGGTGTATCGAAATGCACTAATCATATGTAGTATTCATTCAACAAATATTCACGAGGTCTTTACACTGTCAAGTTTTCGTGTATAAGTAATAAATGCAAATCCAATTATATCCTTTTGTATTGAAATGCACCCTTTTAATGTTAGGAAAACATTTTCCTCCCTTTGTCTGTCTGCTTTTATTAAGAGAAACATTTTATTCAGAGTAATTTTTGTATCTTGTTCAAGTGAGTTTTAATTAAAATAATTTGATCGCAATTTTTAAGTGATTTTGAATAAGAAGTTACGATCGACGATATAATATCGCGTATCGCAATTGATTGTTTATATAAAAAACTTCCATCCCCGGTCCCTTCTTGTTCTTTGTCTTCTCAACGAGCTGTCATGTAATATTGTGTATCACAATTGTTTATTTAAAAAAACTCCCATCCCTAATCCTGCTATTTGTTTATATTTTTAAATTTTGATTTTAAGTTTAAAAAATATATATTTGTTTTCAGGAGAGAAATTCTTCATTGCTAAATGGTTTCTCATGTCTCTAAGACATTTGCACAACAGTGAAACAAATGAAGAAGAGCCGTCATCCAACTTCCCAGATCATGAGCCCCCTCCTGTGCCGGTCGGGGGCGGAAAGAGACCCCGGTCCCTTCTTGTTCTTCACTTCTTAACGGCTGTCATCTACCTCATCATCAGGTCTCAAGTCGGAGTCAAACCGACTGTACTACTGGAGTTCTCTCAGACACAGCAACCCTCAGGAACTCACGGATAACCCTCGTTCGAATGGTGGGGGAGGTAGTACTGTCCTTTTTGATGACCATTCTAACAACCTAGCCGTAAATAATAAGAACAACAACACGAGTCCACTACCAAATTTCCGATTAAACTTTGTAAAGAAGATGGAGGACTCTCTGATTCTACGGCTACCTCAAGGCTCCTGCGATACAACCCCGGATACGCCCGACTCCCTGGATGACGACTCTGTAGACCATACCTCTTTACCTCCCACGCCGGTTCCCATACCAGTCTCGGATTTACCCCTGCCAAAGCCTCCCCTCTCGACTCAGAACCATGAACCTGCCAAGTAAGTTGTGTGGTTGATACGTTAAGTTTTTTTGTTATTTGTAATAGTTATGAAATAATTATTTTTTCAAAATTATTTAACCAACAAAATTACTTGTTTAACATTCGAACAACAATATGAATTGTTTTTTCTAACAACTCATCGTCGTTAACGTAAAAGTCTCTATGAAAAGAGAAGGCAAGGCAATAATAAAATAACTACACCAAATGAGGAAAATGCGCTCCTTTTTTGTATACTATTATATACATTTATAAGAATTTATGTATAAATCTAGCTTCTTTTAGATATACACATGGAATACAGCCAATACCAATTATAAATAATGGTATTAACACCTTACAAAAGGATGATTTTCTTTAGAATATTATGAAATTTAGGAAAATTTGGAAAATTTATTGCTTGCTTATATTTGAATCTCAATTAAAATGCGATTGTTTTCTCCAAAACAAGAATAAATTGTAGAAACTTTGTCCTTGTAATAAAGATTTTCCATTGTAGCCTTTTATACCAATGAGTCCCCAATAATGAATATTTCGTTACTTATTATATTACGGAAACGATACAAGCAAACAATATTGATATGCTTTAATTTCTTAATAATGTATCCAGCTATTATTTCTTTTATATTCTGCCAACTTCATTAGATTAGAGAGAAAGTTCCAAAAGAACGTAAATCTTCAATTTCGTCTATGTATATGTTAATCATGTTACTTTACTGCATCTTAAAAAGTCTATGATGCATTTTCATCATATTATTAATTGGTTGCATTTTTGTCTATTCTAATTCTCTAATTATGTAAGTGATCCTTCAAGAGAAACTTTCACTTTTATTTAGAGGATTTCTTTTCAGTGGAAGAAATTGCACAAAATTGTAATGCACATTATCATTATTAATTATAATCACATAAATTTGATTCATAGTAATTGATTATGAATTAAATGCCTATGAATTATAAACTGAGAGAAATATACAGTTTCTTTATTTCCAATAAAAAAGGAAAAAATTAGAACTCCACGTGCTTGTCTTAGAGTGACTTAGTTATTTACCTACAAACTCTTTATCGTTAACTAAAGTAATTTATTTTTCAATATTATAATATTTATAAAACAATGAGTTATAACTCATTATTGTTTTAAACGTATTATTGAAAATTAATGTGGTTATAGAGTTAATATCAAATAAATGTGAATATATATTTGAGAATAAAAATTTAATTTTAAGCTTTAATGAGGTAAGCTAATAAGTCCCAAGCCTAAGACATAGATGGCGCCAGTGATTTGCTTTCATATGACTGTCAGCTAGTACCAACCTTCAAACATACATGCATAATATAACAGCTGTCTGACAACTAGTTTGTGAGATATTGCGTTTTAAGTGAAGCTATTTTTGTTATTGTAAAAAATGGAAAAAGACGAATTTCGTGTGTTAATAAACATTCTTTTTTGATGGGAAAAAATACCATCGAAACTAAACCTTGGCTTGAAGAATGTTATCCGGACTCTGCTTCATCGAAAGTAACCATATGTCGATGGTTTGCTGAATTCAAACGTGGTCGTGTGAGCACGAATGATGATAAAACGCAGAGGACGCCCAAAAGAGGTGGTTACACCAGAAAACATAAAAATGATCCACAAAATGATTTTAAATGACCGTAAAGTTAAGTTGATCCATATAGCTGAGACTCTGATGATATCGAAAGAGCGCGTTGGACATATCGTGCATGAATATTTGACATGCGAAAGCTCTGTGCAAAGTGGGTGCCGCGAGAGCTCACAATCGACCAAAAACAACAACGAATTGATGATTCTGAGCAGTGTTTGAAGCTGTTCAATCGTAATCAATCCGAATTTTTGCGTCGATATGTGACAATGGATGAAACATGGCTCCATCACTTCACTCCCGAGTCCAATCGACAGTCAGCTGAGTGGACTGCATATGATGAACCGCATCCAAAGCGAGGAAAAACGCAACAGTCAGCTGGGAAGGTTATGGCGTCTGTATTTTGGGATGCACACGGTATAATATTCATGGACTATCTTGAAAAGGGGAAACAGTCAACAGCGATTATTATATAGCCTTGTTGGAGCGTTTGAATGATGAAATTGTTGAAAAACGGCCCCATTTGAAGAAGAAAAAGTGTTGTTTCACCAAGACAATGCACCGTGTCACAAGTCAATGAAAACAATAGCTAAATTAAATAAATTGGGCTACGAATTGCTTCCCCATCCACCGTACTCTCCAGATCTGGCCCCAGCGACTATTTCCTGTTTGCAGACCTGAGGAGAATGCTCGCTGGCAAGAAATTTAAGGACAATGATGGAGTAATCGCCGAGACAGAAGCCTATTTTTCGTATAAAACAAAAGATTACTATAAAAGTGGAATCAAAAAATTGAAAGATCCCTATAATCGCTGTATCGCCCTTGAAGGCAACTATGTTGAATAATAAAATCGAATTTTGTCAGCCGACCTGTTATTTATTTAAATATTTTATATGTATGTTTTACTGTACTTCAATCATCTTTGTAAAGACTTACACCCTCCTAACCTAAAGTTTATTCCAGGTATTTTTTTAAACCCAAGGCATAGTTATAGGGGTTGTGTTATATAGGCCATTGGTCTAAAATTGTCGACTCGATTCGGATTCGGCCTCAATATTTACTCTGGGATCCTACCCTGGAACAAAAAAAAAAAAAAAAAAAAAAATCTAATGAAATTACGTTTATTCGAAGTATGGTCGGTCCCCCTGTTTTCAATAGAAAAATTTATGTCATATTGGGGTTTCAAACTTATCGCCAATGTGTTCTCGGTTCTGCATATTACAATTATCGTTACAAATCATACGTCGGCGATCCCTCGGGTTCTTTATAGCTTATAGATGGTCGGTTAAGAACAGAATATGAAAATATTTGTTAGTGGCAGAAGTTGATGCTTGTGGATTTTAAACCCCAATTTGACATATTTGAGACAAGTGGAACCAATGACCTATTGCTGGGGGATTTGTTTTTACAGTAAGCCATTAATAAGGCAAGCAGAATCCGAGTTCTCAAGGACCTTCGATTTATAGCTCCTAAATGTAAAAAGTGATCTGCTGGAACATATGAGTGCCCATTAGAGGGTAAAAAAGTTACCCTAATATTCCTTATATTCGACATACAGTGTCCATAAAAAATCCCCCAAAAATACAACCTAGGAAGAAATAACCAAAGAAAAAATGACCCATAATAGAAAGGAAACACATGACTCATGAAAAAATGGTCCTAATACATAGGTAGGTAAGAAAGTATTTAAGTGTAATATACATTAGTACTGTACAAATACTACTTCTCATATAAATTGAGTGAAAAACATATTTTTCTGCAATTACAAATAATTGCAATATTGTTATTGTAAGTTTTAGTTCAAAACCATACAAGTTTTCGCAGAAAATAGGTATTGATTTATATAACATACATATCGATGTTAAAAGCACTTGAGACAGAATGCAGGTATAATTTGGACACATATTATAAGCACTCTTATATTAGTTATATAATTAAGAAATAATATATGCCAAATTTCGGATAATGAATATTTTTTTTAAATAAATAGCAACAATATGGAAAATGGATAAGCATTTAGTTAATTATAAGCACTTAATATTTTCCAAGCGCTCATTGAAGTAGAATATTTTATTAAATAATATTAAATTTATTCAAAAATCCAACGCAACCCAAATTAGGCATTCATTATTTGTTTACTATTAAAGTGATTTTATTTTCGGTTTGCTAGAGAAATTTGACAATTATTGTAGCTCCATCATGTATTTACTATTATAAATAAGTACCTCAATACTTTTGATAAAACGTTCTTGTTTATTGGAAAAGTACGAAATATCAGTTGGTAAATCAGAAATAAAATACGCATGATCTCTAAATTCTTTTTACTAACACAACATGATAAAAACTTGCTTCTAATTTTGGACACTTTTAATTGGATTAAGATATTTAGAAAATTAAACTAAGTGTTCGAGTCTCTTAGAAGGAGTAAATTTTAGGACACCAAAAACATCCTTTAGACACATCTTAGTATTCGAAACTTTTTATCTGAACATAAATAACGAAATATAATATCGAAACCTATTTATATATCTATTTTTTTAAAGGATTGAAAAAAAAAATAATACTTTTTGGGGACAATTATTGAATAACAACATTGTAGTAATTGACCAATTTTGATATTCATATATTTTTTTTCATGTGCTTGTCTGATCTTCAATAACTTCAACTCCGTTGAGTGCTCATCAAAGTATATAATATTTATAATCCTTCAATCTATAAGAAGAAGATAGGTTTCTTTCCAACCGGCTAAACTAATGCTCTCACACCATTCTCAATAAGGTTGCTTTCCAAATGCAGTCCTTTCTCTCCTCTTCTCATCCTGTGGACATAATTTATTTCAATCTGAACTCCTCTTATTACATCTAGTTTCATCTAGACACCTGATTCATAATTTAAAAAAAATCCTAGTACTGCTTCTGCTTCATCAACTAATTGATGTTTTTCAATGGATGGTAGACATAAACTCAAGAAAATATAAAAAATAACTTATATACAATGGAAATAGGAATGTATTTCAAATGCTTGTATTAAGGAACGAAGGTTATATTCATTTTTCTACATTATTGAAAAGTACTAAGAACGCTATCATATCATTACTATTGTATTATTTTCATTTATAGTAATGAGTAAGCGGAACATTTTAATATTTATAAACCTCTCATTGTTCTAGTATGAAAAAGGGGTTAAATATAATAATTAGTATATTATTACTGTTTTATTAATAACAAAAAAAAAGTTATTTTTTGAAATTAATTACTCAATTTAGATGAGAAATAGTGTGTGTACCATAAATAGGTGTTCCACTGAATTTCTTACCTACCCATGTATTTGAGCCATTTTTCCATGACTCATTATTTTCATTTTCTACATTGGATCATTTCTTCCTGGGCCGTATTTATTATTCATCTTATCCTATTTCCAAGATATTGTGCTTTAAAAAATAATGTTTCACTAACTCACATATGACTTATTGATCTACCAAAGCCCTTTTTACTATCATGAAATAATAATGAGAAAAAATGGGAGTAATAAATTAGAAACTCAGCATATTTATCGCAGGATAAATCCTACAATTTAAAACTATTTAAAGAAGAATATACTGTCAAGTAAAGTGACATTTCTCCAGCCGATAAACAAAAAAATATTAAAACACGTAAGTTTTTCACCTCTATACAAGAGCACTCTGCCCATCCTCTCGGACGAGCTGAGTTACTTTCTAGTTATTTTATAGTTTCTTTGATATAATTCAGCCAGTGTTTGTTAATGGCATCATCGAAAAGCTGTTGTTGTTGTTTTTATACATATTTTGCTGATTATTGGTTAGTAGGACCTTTAAATTTTAAGATAATATATAACCTTCTACTTCTATTTAAATAATATTGGAAGAGCTCCAGGTATAAGCATTTTCAAATTCATAAGATTATCAATTGATAATAATTTTTCATCCATATATAACATAATTTTTTTCCTAAAGACATTTTTCATTATTTGATAACATTGTACGAATTGACATAAAAGTTTCGAATGTTTTGTTTAATAAAACAATAGCAAAACATAGTAAATATCGTTAAAGAGCTTCATGGCAAGAGTTTTATGTCTCTGAACTTTGTTGTATCTTTAGATAATAGTAGGCATTATTTCAAATTATTGATGTGTTAATATGCTTTATAATTATATATTTTATAGCGTTATGAACATTTTAAGCCATAATATTTTTTTCTTCTTCAATTAGTTCTCCAGACCCTTGGCTGATGCATGAGAACCTAATCGAAGAGATCAGTGCACCTCCCAATGCAGTTTGTTCCAGTGCTTCCTCGCCAGCCACACCCATTGGTTCACCTCAAGCTCAGAACCGGAGTTTCCTTCGGAGTGTATCTCAAATCCGTCTTCACAACACGCACAACAACCAACAGAGCCTTCTGCACAAAAAATCATTGGATCCTCATAAGGTAGACGGAGTTCCACAAATAAGAGTAGTCGCATCTATTCCTCCCTTTATCCTCAAATGGTTGTATCCAACAGTTTCTTCGAAAAAAATTCTCAAGTCGGTGCTAAAAATGATGCAAACAATAACAACTCCAAAGATTTGCTAGAGAATCGAACGCTAAAATCTCAAACAACTCTCACAACCACAACGACCAAAGTTTTCAAGAGCAATCTAGATGAAAGTTTATTGCTCATAGATCGAAAGAAGCTTCCTCAACCCACGGCACGCTATGCAACGATTGGTTCCTCATCGAAACTGATGAAGCGCTCCACGATAGTTAACAATAATAACCGAATTATCAACGCCAATCTATCTAGCACAACTCTACACTGTACATCGTCTGATCGAGAGGCCTCTTCACTCCTGCCACTTCAGCCTCCCCCTTATCAAGATCCTCCTAAATATAGAAAACCCCGGACCACTATTTCCATGGAAAACAATCCTGCCCACTCCTCTTCATCCTGTTTCACCATCGACAGTGCCATGAACTCCTTAAACAATAACAATAATAATAACTCTGAATGCCTCTTAAACCAAACAGAAGAGACGCAGAACGCAATTCTCAAGGATCTTCAGCGACACATGAGCTACGAACTCCTAGAGAATCCAATACATATGACCTCTGAAGAGGAGGAAGAGGATGATGAGCAAACAAATCACGTCGAGGCAGATGTCAGGGTTTCCACTTCCTCCTCCTGCATACTCCAAATCAAGTCAAAATCCCTTCCGGCTATAGCTCGTGTCCAGCAGCAAAACCAACTCACGAATGGACATGTATACAAGTTGGGAGCTGAAGAAACAGATAGCAAAAAGGAGACCCAAATCTTCGATCCTATTCAGGATCGACTACGTAATGATAGTCTCTCGACACTGAATGAAGTTAACTCTTCTAAATCGCTCATCTGTCATCAGGATCTTCTTCACTCATGACAAGCTCCGCTGTGATACTAATCGAGAACAGTTAGAAGAGCTCCAAAGAAACAATATCCTGGACTATGATCGGTGTGGCGCAGGGCCAGGAAGAAATCGTGTGGATTCCATTGTTGATCGGGATTTACTAGATGAAAAGGATGAAAAACATCGAAAGGTAAGATGACAAATGTAACATTTGCCCAAGCAATTGACATCAAAATATGGAATGAAAAAATGGCAACACAAGCCAATATTTATTTGGTTTTCTTGTAGTCCGTTCTAATGGACCAAACAAAAAAATGTTGATAGGATACTAAAGAATGTTTTTTATCTGATGTGCTCTTTCATAGTTCAAAAATTCTTTGCAATATAGAGATATAAAGATGAGTAATTTTTTCATGATTTCTTATATATTAGAAGACCGAGGAAAAAATAAATGCACTTATATAAGTCAAAAATTTGGATGAAAAAAGAATCCTTCATAGGATCAAAAAGAAGATCCATGCCAGTTCTCAAACTAAATGTTTTTGTCATTGGGGTGTACATAGATGGCAATAATATACATTATAGTTTGTTTTAATTCCTGACCTTTGACTTCTGACGTCACTTTTGAGTCAATTTGTCAATACGTTGGAGGTTTCTACAATTTTGATTATCATAAAAATTTATAAGAGACGTCTTCCATTGTTAAACTGGCACTGTGGCTTCTCTTTTGACCTCCAGTGACATAAGCAAGTCAACATGGTGTACATGACTCCGTGGGCACTTGTTGGATCATAAGAATATTCTATACCAATTTTAAAGGATAGATATACAAAACCCCAAATATATAGTTTCTTCCCTTTTGTAATCTCTAATGTCAAATTAGAGTTCATCCACATATATTTTTGCGTGTTGTTGTGTTACTTTGATTTTAATTAGAATGTGTATAGGATAAGTTTTTTATGGCTAAACTGGCACTGTGGCCTCAGGTATGTCCTCGAGTGATAGATTTATTAAGTAATACAGCCGTATTTATTATGAACAAGTTTTGATCAAATTATATAATTAAATCATAAGGTTACGTTACCTATTATTGTGATTTGTTACGAAGAAAGAAAAACATGCTTGCCGTTTAATTTGTAAAATGTAATTCATTACATGTTTATCAAATAATCTTAAAAATGGAGAGTTACTGTGATTTAGAAAATGACATTCAAATATTGTTTTCAAATGATTTAAAGAACTTGCACATAAAAAGGCCAACATTTTTTTCTTTTCTTCGTAACAAATCACAATAATAGGTAACATAACCTCATGATTTATTTATATAATTTGATCAAAACTTGTTCATATTAAATAGATCCTTTCTTTACTTCATCCCAGATATCGAAATTATAAAAACTGTTCTGAAATGCATGGACATACACAAAAATATATTACATATTGACTATAGTCAATAAACTTGAAACAAAAAAATATAGCCGCTTAAATAGAACACTAATAAATGATCAACTTTTTGAAATATAAAGGTTATTTTTTCGATTTGTACGAAAGATATTTGAATTATTAAAACTGATTTGAAATGCACTGACATACTAAAATAAATAATATTTTGGAATCTACGTAGAAAATAGGACTCAAATTAGAAATTTCGGCTTAGGGGCAAACAAAGACCTTAATTTTGTTACATAGTGTTATTTTTAAAATCAAAATTTACCTATTTTCTTAAATAATTATTAATTTTATAAAAATACACTACATCATATATGATAACAACCGATATGCGCAGTCTAAATACTCAGCAAGATTTAAAGTTCATATAACGACTTTTTTAAGTTACGTGAAGGATAATTGGAATACTATGGATAAAAGCAACTCCAAAACTTTAGAAGAATGGAAGGATATATATATATATCTATATGGTATCCGTCGGGAATGCCCACTTGCTGGAATGACCACAGGCGTGAATACACACTGACAGGAATACCCACCAAGCTGTTAACAGCTTTTAGTTAAAAAGGGTGTATTCCCGGCAGTGGGCATTCCCGACTTTTAAGGCAGGAATGCCCACTATTTTTTTCACGGAATTAATATATTGTAAATTCCACGCAACATATTATACAACAACAAATTATAGCAGTGAAAAAGTGTACAGAGTTCAATAGCAGAATGTGTAATAATATAGGGGTCCCCAAAAACGTAACGAGACTACTACCCTCCAGACAATCTCCCCCCGGACCAGCACCCCCCGAAAATCCCCTCCTGGGCATTTACCTCCCGTGCCATTTACTCACCGTTGCTAATACTTCTTATCTCTTAAAGGGGGGCAGGCCCGGCGGGATGGGCGGGCCTGAGGGGGGCCAGGACCGCCCACCAAGTGACGTAGGCCTGCCCACCCACTGAGTGACTTGGGCCCGATTTTTTATTAATGTGCCAACTGTGCTCCCCCCCATAACAGCTGTAGCCCCCCCAAAAAAGCTTGGGCCTGCTGCCGGGCCTGAAGGGGGGTAAATGCCCGGGGGTAATTGTTGGGGGGTGCTAGTCCGGGGGAAATTGTCTGGGGGGTAGTAGTCCTAAATTCCCGCAATAAAACACATTTATACAGAAAATTTTATGTTAGGCTGGTTTAAATCATTCATAATACGGAAACTTTTAAAGAGTCACAAGGTTATTAGTGTTAAAAAGATTGAATGATTTGTTTTCAAAGCAAAAAATAGTATTGTCATAGAATATAACGGCTGCACGGCAATAAATGTGACCTCCGTGCTGATTTTAGAAATATATTCTCTGTGGAGACCAACATCTGGCATTTTTTTATTTTCTCAATTTGAACTTCTTACCCTGTAAATCAAACCAGTAAGACGTTATGTGCAAGGGACGCTATTACTCATGTCCTTAAATGAAATTAAAATACTCAATTACAACATGTAAATAATTATTGCGGTTTCATTTAGTATATTATTTTCAACCCTCCACTTTTTTTTCGGAGTCTCTGTGGGTTGACCTCCAGCCGAAATGTGTAAGATTTTGAACTCTGCTTCGGAGTGGAATTTGAATAGCTTTTCAATAAAGACCCAAATTGAGGGATGAGCAGAAAAGAAGGCTGAGTTGAGAGCATTATTCCCTCCCTTCGATGTGTTAATGGTCAAAAGCTCTTCTAATGTTCCAGAAGGTTATAGAGTAAGTATTGCATTCATTTGGGTGGGAAATTTTGTCAATGGCAAAATTTGAGTCCCAGTACAAATAGTGAAAATAAATTGTGGCGTGACTGTTAAGGTTCTGTTGAGCATGACACTGGGAGGATTATCTGCGTTTTTAGAACCATTGGAAGTATTAGAGGGGGAAATTGCCGATGATTCATGTTCGAGGGGAACCTGAATTTGATAATGAATTAATATTAAGAATCGGCTTTAAACCTTTGAGGACATTTGCTACATTTACCATATCAAAGAAGGACGAAAGCGGTTGATCTTCGTGAGGGGAACCTCGAAGGACAGCCATCGATGAAACCAGGGGTTCACGGATTGATAGATGATTTACACAATCAATATCTTGGTTAATCATTATAGATTTATATTTCTTTTTTTAATATTCAAAATAAAATACTAATTCTATGGAACAAATATACCTATAAAATCACGCAACCTAGCACATTCCTGGTGGGTATTCCAGGTGGTGGGCATTCCCGACATATGCGTATGGAATACCCACCATCTCAAAAGCTGTTGACAGCTGGTGGGTATTCCTGTCAGTGTGTATTCACGCCTGTGGTCATTCCAGCAAGTGGGTATTCCCGACGTGAATCTATATATATATATATACAGTCAACTTCGCCTAAGTCGATTCTCTCGGGACTGTGCAAAAACAATCAACTTAGGCGAAATTCGAGTAACAAATATTGATTGCTAAGTCGAAGAAAAATTTGATATACAGGTAGGCGTGTGTGTGTGCACTCGCTCACATGCAGTCACAAATCATCGGCGAGCCAGCAGGTGGGCGAGGACACAATTTCTTTCTTTTTTAATTTTACCTCGCTTGGAGGGAGGAACATACCTTTTATATTCCCAATTTTATATTCTCATTTGGGAATGATCACTCACACACGTGGTAGGTGTAAAAGAATTTATCGAGGCCCCCTCCGAAGGATAATTATCATATTGGATTACCTTTCAACAAAAATCATATTGGGACATGAAAAATTATCTTGTCAAAGCAACTTGTACCATCAAAAACATCCAAAATCGGGGTAATATCGAAATGAATTACTGAGTAATAGTGAAATGATTTCGCCAAAGGAGCTTGAAATAAATAAAGTTCCTTCCTTTCTCATTTTTAAAATATTAATGATAAAATTCATGCGATGTCAGTGTGACAGTGGGTCTTGAAGAAAAAGTATAACGAATAAGTGATCTGATCCATTCAAGTTTATTATTAAGTATATTATCTGTGTCTGCTTCCTTGTAATACACAGTGTGAACGGCAGGCGCAGTGCATGCGGGCTGTGTTTTGGAAGTGAGCACCTCTTAGACTTATGCGAAGTTTTTTTCTTTTATGTATGTGTTACTGTCAAAATATCTGTTCGACTTACAAAAATCGACTTGTACGATTTTTATTACACACATGTCAATGGAGAAAAAATTGGACTTTTGATTATATTTGAGTTAGACGACTTTTCGACTTATGCAATTTCGACTTAGGCGAAGTTGACTGTATAAATAAATAAATAATATATATATATATACAGGCTTGTGGTCGTTCACTTTTTTAAATCGTTTAGTTCACTTTAATCGTTCAAATTTTTTACATCGTTCAGTTCATTAAATCGTTCACTTTTAATCGTTCACTTTAAAAATTATACAAAAAAATATATATATATGTGTTTATATATATATATATATAGGGACGTTTATTTTGTCTCTGTTTGTCACTTTTATTTTACTTACGACTGCGTTGTTATGTAAGGTGTCAATATTAAATTATGCAGTCTTGTCAATGATATACCAGCGAATGATCATAGTCTGTTGACAAAAAAGAAAACAATAATAAAACACAAGTTTAATAAATATATCAATATTCATCATATATTTTACTACATATATACACTACTATATATATTTAAAATATGACACATTTACATAAATAGTATACAAAAATTAAACTTTCTTATTAACACAGAGTAAAAGTTGTTCTTCGAAATGTTGGTCAGACATTTTCATCCTATTGTCTCTTAAAATTAATTTACCCCGGCTTAATAGTCGTTCAGCCGGTGCTGAGGCTGGAGAATGTTTTTTTTTTACTTTATTTTTTTAGAGTAGTTATATAAAACAATATATATAATTAAACATTATAGATTAAAATTAATACTCTAATCAAAAGTCCAACAAATTCCTAACAATGTATCACAACTATAATAAAAAAACCAGAACAAACAAATATTAAACAAACAACAAAATCACATAAAACATACTTTCTAATTTTATATATAAAATTTCAAAACAATAAAACATTTCGTATTAAAAAGACTAATTAAGATATCTACTTCTTTAAAACTTTTTGTGTATTCGTAATAGCCAGCGTTGAAAATTCTTGTAGTGTTTGGAGGGATAATACTTTATTATATTTCCCGCATATTCCCAAGATGAATAGTCCTTGTTTGGAATTTTGATACTAAAAGCCGAATATCTTGCAGCGGTTGATATTATAATTGCCCGAAATTCTTCCACCTGGACCAGTATTCCGATGGCCAGTTTTCTGCAATCCTGCTTTTACAATTTGAAATAGCCATTTCAAGGGCACGCGTTTTCAGTGATGCTTTCAAAAAATTCGAAGTAACTCCAAACAGAATCAATGTGTCCGGTTTCAGCGTAGTCATGAAGGCAGTGGGTTGGACTTTAGTAGGTCTTCCTCGGCTTCAAGGACTTCTACTGGAGTTGGATCTCCAACCTTGTGGAGTGAACAGGCTTTGACAGTCTCTCGAGGGCATGAGCTGGCAAGATTTGAGCCAATGTGGCTTTGTGAAGCTTTTCGCGTCTTCGCTCTTCTTCAGCTGCCTCCAGTTCTTCACGTCTACGCTCTTCTTCAGCTGCCTTCAGTTCTTCACGTCGACGTTTTTTCTTCTTCACGTCGACGTTTTTCTTCTTCACGTTGACGTTTTTCTTCTTCACGTTGACGTTTTTCTTCTTCACGTAGACGTTTTTCTTCTTCACGTCGACGTTTTGCTTCTTCTTCAGCTGCCTCCAGTTCTTCACGTCTTCGCTCTTCTTCAGCTGCCTCCAGTTCTTCACGTCTTCGCTCTTCTGCAGCTTCTTCACGTCGACGTTTTTCTTCTTCACGTCGACGTTTTGCTTCTTCTTTAGCTGCCTCCAGTTCTTCACGTCTTCGCTCTTCTGCAGCTTCTTTACGTTCTTCACGTCGACGTTTTGCTTCTTCTTTAGCTGCCTCCAGTTCTTCACGTCTTCGCTCTTCTGCAGCTTCTTCACGTTGACATTTTGCTTCTTCACGTAGACGTTTTTTCTTCTTCACGTCGACGTTTTGCTTCTTCTTCTCGATAGCGTTTTGCTTGAAATACTGGACGACCCAAACCATGTGTCTTCAACTCTAAAGAGTTGTACGACAAAAAGTACTCTTCATTTTGGTTTTCGTCCTCTGAGAGATCGTTGACAGCATGGGCAAATTCAATAGCCACTCTGAACTTCTCTAGGGATTTCTCAACCTCTCCAACCTCATATTCAGCAGCGAAAATCCTATCTTCAGCAATGGGTTGCTTCTCAAAACCATTGACAGCTGATTCAAGACGGGAGACATGTTTCTTTGCTATACTCTCCAAACTACCTGCACTTCTGTTGGCAGTAGAGATGGCTTCATCTGTTTTGGAGACATCGTGTATGATCGATGATAAGGTTTGGCTGGGAGAAAGGGTCAACGCTACGTCCAACTTCCTGTAATCGTCGTGGCTTCAAAGGTCCTCTTCTTGGTAGCAGGGTCTTTGGTGCCGACTGTTTTCACGGATGGTTCTTCTTGGAGAGTGACGACGGGACTCTCTTCCAAGGTCTTAAGACTGTGTCGTAGGGGACAGGGTCTTAAGGATTACCTACTGCGCCATGTGATATCCTCGGCTGGGAGGAATAAAGTTGGAAAAGGAGGAATATTGAAACCAAATTATCTTTATTACTTCAATGTAGATCAAGGAGTGAAGACCCCAAATATAAGGAGTCAGTCCCTTTTATAGTAAAATTAGGGAGGGGGAAATATACACAAAAGAGTCTTGCATGAGCAAGAGTAAAGAGATGTACACAAGCAAAGAGTCTTGCTTGAGCAAGAATAAAGAGATGTACATAAGCAAAGAGTCTTGCCTGAGCAAGAGTAGAGAGGTGTATGCATATGAGTTATACATACTATTACATCCACCTTATGTCCAATGAAACAATGAAGAAAATCCACTATCCTGGAGAATCCCAAAGTGAAAAGGTCTTCGGCTGAACACAGTAAAAGAGTATACCAATGAACTGTTTATATAGCTGGTCAAAACGTCCTCAAAACGTGCTTCTGCACGGGTACTAATATAAAAGTAACATAGCACAGAGAGGCACGTCCGCACGCGTCAACGGACATACATAAACATTCATAAAGCTTTGAAATAGTCGAAGGAAAATAAAAATACTTCAATCAAAGTTTACTGGATTCTTTAAGCTCAGATCAAAATATTTTTACGAAATTACATTAGGTATACATACAGGAACATTTTTGAATTCAAGCTTTTACTACAGGTCTCTAGGAGCATTACATGAGGCAAGATGTCTTACAGATTTTTAAGATCCAATATTTCACAAAAAGAAGTCCATGTGAGTCTCACATAAAACTTTTAAAATTTATACAAAAATTTACGCTCCTATATGGTTTCAAACCAAGTTAAATCCTCTTTTCATTGAAGGCCCAAAGCATTACCAATTCGCCGTAACTTTATTACAAGAGATTGATGAAAATGTATCCTCTTCAATTGAAAAAGTACTCAAGAGAAACGTTTTTTTTGCCCACCCTGAAAATATATTCCTAGCAGGCCTAACCGATAAAGAAATGGAAACAAGAATATTTGCCTGGTTTGCAAAAAAATATTAAAAAACAAAGAAATTATCAACTAACCAACACTACCCACTTTATTCTAAGCATTTTTTAAATATTATCGACTGGTCAAATATAAATTTGTCTGTTCCTCCAATTTTGCCTGAGGAAGATCTTAAAAAAGCAAAAGAATATCCTTTAAAAATTAATAATTATCCTTGCCATTCACAATCAGTGGAAAGAGCGGTAAAACTAGTAAGGGAGGCGTCTGCAAAAGTTTATGGATATAATCAACGTCATAGATATACATATATTATCAACCATGGAGTCAAGAAAAAAAAACTCCTTACATTTAAAACAAAGAAAGAACATCAAATTTAATTCTATGTGTCAAATTTACTGTATGAAAATTAAGAGGTGAAAATTAAACGCATTTAAAAAATAACTTAAAAACACCAACATGAGTACCCTCTTATTCTTTTTTCTTCTTGAAACTATAAAAGAACCCTAATGGGAACTGTTATTTAAAAAATGGTTGATACGTCATCACTTATGTTCATTTATTGGCACAAAATACTATTCGAAGAAAATTTGGAAAAAACAGTCATAAATTGATCACAACTCAATTAATAAAAGTAATTTTTTCCAAAATAAGTAATAACAAAAATGTTTTGCTTCATAACGAAACCTTTGAACGCAATTTGTGGGGGGGGGGGGGGGGTCAAACCAAAATCTATTTTTACGATTATTTAGTCTCTTATGACGCAACTTTTGCAGGGAGTAAAATTTTGATATCTTAATATTAGGTTTCTATAATACCCCCTAATGTATTTCATATGTATATATATACATATATATATATATATATATATATATATATATATATATATATATATATATATATATATATATATATATATATATATATATATATATATATACATACATATTTATATATATATTTTATACCTCCCAAAAAAACCACTTTTTTAGTTCTTTTACATATACCCAGCGATTCTGATTCATTTTTTGATGCTGAAAACGAATATCTTATTTAAAAATTTCTAGCATTATTAGAAATCGGACGTCACTGGGTTCAAAGGTTTCGGTATGAAACAAAACTTTTTTGTTATTACTTATTTTGAAAAAAAATTACCAAATTTAGCTATGATCAATTTATGACTTTGTTGTTTTTTGCAAATTTTCGTCAAATAATATTTAGTGCCATTAAATGAACATAAGTTATGACGCACCAACCATTTTTTAAATAATAGCTCCTACGAGGGTTCTTTATAGTTTCAAGAAGGAAAAAGAAAAAGAGGGTACTCATGTTGATGTTTTTAAGTTATCTTTTAAATACGATTTTAAAACGACTAATGATAGTAGATTTTCCCAATCGAATCCCAATCTACTCCCTCTGAATCCCTCTCATCAGTATTGACACCAATTCTTTTAATTTTGTTTTTCTCAAAATGCAGTTTTTCAATGGAAATGTCATTATGGTAATCTTGTGAATTCACCAATAGACATTTTGTTCAACATATATTATTTTATTATTATTATATAAATAAATATATATATAATATTATATATATATGCTCATATTTGACAATAAAAAAGTTATGGATTGAACTATGAATTCCGTAAATGAATCTAACGGGCGTCATAACCAGACGATACCATCAGCTCAATCACAGAGCTGGTAGCGTTGACACGATTGAAACACTTTCGGGTTGCGTGAGGAAACGCACGACGTGAAAGTTCAACAGCCTGAAGAATGTTCTGACGCTGTTTCTTGCTCTTGGTCAGCACTTAAGTAAAGTCAGACCCGAACTTGACGGCCCTCTCTTCCGCGTCATTGACAACTTAAGAGAGGTGACGATGCCGCATAACTCAATGAATGTTGAATCAGAAGCCCATTGTGCGACCGGAAGCTCCAAGAAGTTGGATGGATGTTTGTAAGCTGAAGGTAGAAACACTCAATGAGATATAGGTGGTGGCATTTGTTATAAAAATTCTTGTTATTCTTTGGTAAATTAATCATAGCCTATTACAATTATCAAAGGAATGTTTACCCGGCTAAGATTCCAAGTTTCACTGTCAACGAAGTCTTCAAGATTGCTCTCAGGAGAAATCTTCGGTAGGTTTGGTTTACCCGTCAGAACTTCACAAGCTGCGTTCTCCGGCATAATCATTGCGTCGGCAATTTTTCTTTTGGAAACATCGTCAACAAGGTTGGAAAACAGTGCATAGAAGACATTCCGACCGGTGAGGTACCAAGTGTGGCGGTGGAGTGTATTGTATTTAAAAGATAACTTAAAAACATCAACATGAGTACCCTCTTTTTCTTTTTCCTTCTTGAAACTATAAAGAACCCTAGTAGGAGCTGTTATTTAAAAAATGGTTGGTGCGTCATTTATTGGCACTAAATATTATTTGACGAAAATTTGAAAAAAAACAACAATGTCATAAATTGATCATAGCTAAATTTGGATTTTTTTTCTTCAAAATAAGTAATAACAAAAAAGTTTTGCTTCATAACGAAACCTTTGAACCCAGTGACGTCCGATTTCTAACAACGCTAGAAATTTTTAAATTAGATATTCGTTTTCAGCATCAAAAATGAACCAGAATCGCTGGGTATATGTAAAAGAACTAAAAAAGTGGTTTTTTGGGAGGTATATATATATATATATATATATATATATATATACCTATATATATATATATACCTTGAAATAATTGATCCAAGGAACATTTTTTTCATATAATATGTATTTTCTCTTTCAGCCTCAGAATGGTACTTCGATTTCTCGAGAGCCAGAAAGCTGCTGTCGACTCACTAGCACGGATGATGACTTTGAGTCAACCGATGAAGAACACCTTCGCTCCACACTTCATCGGAAATACCGTCGAAAAAGAAGCTCACTCTCACACCCGGACTCAATTGAAGAGACTGATAACCTTGATGACCTCGACGAGGATTTTGATCAAGAATTGGAGGATCCAGAAATGGAAATTTGTGATCCCTGTCAGTGCTACGCAAAATGCTGTTTAGATATGGTTGCTTCAATTTTTTGTGTATCGCTTTTATAAAAAGTTTTCTTTCTTTTTGCACAAACTTGATCAGGAATTGATATTTAACTAACATTAATTGTAGTAGATCTTTTAATTGACTATCATCGGATATTAGACTATATTTTTGAAATAAACGGGCAATAAAAATACTTAAACTAAAATTAAATTTTTATTTATTTTAATTTCTGTACCTTTTCCTTAAACGTAATTGGTTTAACAAAAGGGATTCAATGACAATATAGAGTAGTTGATTTTTTCCTCATATCACTTGCTGAGGTGTGTACATCTAATCAGAGCTAAGAATGTTTTCTTTTAGAATACTACACAAGTTCTTTAACATTTATGGCATTTAGAATTACAATATTTTTTATTGAATAAATTAAGCAACATTTTGACTAAATACGCCCTATAATCAGCATCATAATTATCAAGTCATTCATTTAGACAGTTAGGATGAGGGAATATGTATGAATGTAATGTTTACGAAAAAATAATTTAGTTAGCTAATGGAACATTCATTAAAAATATCATTTGTTTTGTAACAAAAGTTTTAACTCAGATATATATATATATATAAGACTGAAGAAAATCTGGTTGTATTTATATACGCTTTTGATAGAACCAACATTAACCAAATCATTGACAATATTAAGAATTGCCAAATAGAGAAGGATAAAAAAGTGATGGGGACAATATATTGTTAGATATAATTGTTTTTGGCAATCTTTGGTCTACAACTTCAATATAATGATGTCCAAAGGAAAGGATTCGATCAAATCTTACGGAGAACTTAGCTTAAGAAGAATACATGGGCATTAATTTTTTTTTACAGGTTGGCTCTATTTGGTGAAGCATCACATTCTATGTTTTATCAATTAATTGATAAGTGAAGTACTGTTGCACTCAACCTTTTGTGTTATATCTTGACTCGAGTTATGAAACATCAAGTGTTAAAGCTACTTAGTGATGGTACAATTCCACATCATGGAGTTCCATGATGTTTATATCTACCTATAACGAAATAAAACCAGCCCAGACCGCAAATTTTGAACACTACTTAGTGAATCGCTTTCGTTTTCCTATTCCTCTTACATTTTGCCATGTAGGAAACAGTAGAAAAAATCTCATTGCTATCCCCAGTGCAAAAATGTTGTCTAAAATGATACCTGGACCCAATGTAGGATAAGGTGGTCACATCGAACTATCTATTAATATTTATTAAAAAAATTACAAGTCCTTAAATGTTACGCCCATGAATAAATAATTTGGACCATTTATCCTTGGCTAACTTCTCTAACAGTCCATTCACCGAAAGTATGAAGAGGGATGACGACCTTGTCTCACTCCCTTAAAGATGTAAATCGCCTCATGTCTACCAAGGAGATCCAATTTAGTGGAGGAGTTTCGTAATATAGCCGAGATCATATCTACAAAGCCATCCGGAAAGTGGTATTGTAAATCTGCTCCAGGATGAACTTATGGGACAAATTATTAAAACCTTATCGAAGTCAACTGACAACGCTGCGTAGTTATCTTTTTGAACAATACAACTGTCGATTGCGTCTTGTATGGACCGTGGCAAGGATATAAATAAGGTGAGTCAAAGAGGAGATCTTGACGTATGCTCTTGTTCAAAAGGCAGATTTTTGTGACGTCACGAATGCTACAATAAAAAAATATTATTTATTAGTGCAATGATTTAAAAATTATTTCTCAACTTTATCTCTCAATTGAAAATATTTCATTACAATATTGTTCTGTGCTAGTGTATAGAACCCACGTTGCATGAAAAAAATGTTATGTAAATGATTCATCATTAGTATTAATTATTTTAAGTAATTAGAAAATAATGATATAAAACAATAAAAATAATTTTTATGATCAAGATTTTAATTTACTTGAAGGAATTTATAAATCACAATAATAGAATTATACATATGTACGTACAAAAAAGGTGAAAAATAACAATATGAATATAATTACGCTAATTAGTAACCTGGTCTATGTGTTTAAGTTTTCACTAGCATTTTCTGTTCAAGTAGCTTATTAAGAAAATTGACTCGAATCCGTGTTCTTTTTTTTCTACAAAAGCAATAATAACTTCTTTTGACCAATTTGGATATAAATTGATAATTGGCTTAAAAAGTCTTTAAAAATATGGGGGTCTATCGATTGTGTCTTGATGGCTCTTATGAAAAAATTGGAAATTATTTTCCAAGAGGTGGTAGAACTTAAAAATCAGGTGAAGGGGCGGTAATAACTCAATCCAAGGACTTTGAGTTTCTTCAAACCCTTCAATGTTACTCATCTGTTTTCCCAAATTTGGGTGAAGGTCTTTAAACTTCCTGGCTAAGTATCCAGCGTTATAGAACATATGCTCGTTAGTACAGTAACTGGATGTTTTCCTGTGTTTGCCGACTAGATAGTGGGAGGGGTTTCCGTGAGCACAAGTATTCAAAGGCCCGGATACTTATGCTCCGTAGGATGAAGGCTGTAGTTACATCTTCTTTTGAGTAGCTACGATTGAATTTTGTGGAAGGATTCATGAGCCTTCAAGTTTGAATCGCTGTGTAATTATTTTCCAATTAGATTCTAATTAAAGTTTCCTTAAAGTTTTATGACCTAAATTTAAGGCTTTTAGCTTTGTAGTAGAACAGCTTCATTTTCTTGAGTGAGAGTTTCTCATTCCTCCTTCACTAGTCAACTCACAATTTTTTTCTTACACGTGTTTTCTTGACGGACCTGTCTGAAGGACTTGGACACACTTGAGGAGGATGATCCAGGGATGAAGAGTGAAGGAACAGGACTTAAGCTTCTTCCTAGCAGACACCAAGAAGCTCAGCCTGAATATTCCTTTGGAAGTCATCTGGAGTGAAATGACGATCGCAGATGTTCGCATTATTTAGGCCAATCATGTCTGATCTTCTGCATAGTGCGATCCACAGACGTTGGATATCAAGTTCCTTCGTCGGAAATGCAAAATATTGTGCATCTCGAAGATTAGAACAAGAGGGGATGGCACAAACACGATAACTTCCTCGAGAATATTGCATTTTTGCTTTACAATACAAACTGAACTATAAATCAAGCGTAGCAACTGTGACGTCACAAAAAAATAGTCAACTGTCGCCCAGCAATTGCCTACGTCGATCCCCATTGCCTCACCTTATTTATATTCTCCTTGGGACCGAGGGCAGTCTTCCATATGACGTACGGGCGTGAATCCTTTTTGGGACGGACATATGATATGAGAAAGAGTCTTGTGGAGTCTTTTATTTAATATCGCATTAAGTATTTTAAACGAGGAGTTCAGTAAGGAGATTGGCCTGTAATCCCTAATATCTTATCCCTTGTCATTCTATTTAAGAACCAATATCATTATTCCCGAACCTATGAAGTCCGAGATGAAACCTCTCTTGAAGGAATCTCCGAAAACGTTTTCCAGTATTAGTGCAAGAGGGACCACAAAAGACTTATACAATTCATGATGGCCTTACAGTCCAGGAGACTTATATTTCTTATTATACTCGTTTATATAATGCAAAAATATCTCCCTGTGATATTGGAGAATCAATATTTAAAAGTGAATTGTCAATTTCAACCTCCGTGGTGTTATAAGTGTTTTTCTTTTCTAAACTAAGAAGGGGTTTCCTTTTTTTGACATCTTTGGCAAGCCTCCAGTGGTATCAAAAACCACAAAATTTCCTCTTTAAGCAATTTCCACAGCTTCAAGGGTCGGAAAAATAATGTGTGGCTTCTTCTGAAATTTTGGTCGGGTCGTCGGATATGTCACCTGAGGCTAATTTGAGACTTCTTATTTTTTCTTGATAATGATTTTTAAAGGTGTTTAAAAGAAGTCTTTCCTTGAATATTTAAATCTACTATATCTCTACGGAGTCTAATCATTGTTCCTTTGTTTTCGTATTTAAGAAGTTTATCTAAGTCCATATTTTTTGGGTACAGACAAGTTTTTCAAATGTATTTTCTTATGTCTTCTTTCCTCCGCTTTTTCCTTCCCTTTACAAACGAATATCATCTTAGCGTATTATTTTATCTTTTTCAACAAGTCCCATGATGACATGTTTCCTTCTTCTATGTCAATCTTATTTACCTAAATAATTTTAGCAATTTATATTTGACATTCTTCAGAGTCCATTTCCAGAGCGATTTATGAGTTGGTGGAAATACTGTCAGGAAAATAGGATGGTGGTCCGAAATATAACAGGGTAGCGTCTTGAACTCCTTCAATAAGCTTAACAGTCCATTTGAGGATAAAACATAATCGAGTTGGTTGAAGGTGGTTTTTATTAGCTATAGTTTCTTGTAAAAAGTCATTCGAAGTAATGTATCATCTGATCTGAGTCCCAAGTTTACTAGATTTCTCTGGACCATGATTCTATCAAGGTTTTTAGCGTTAACTTTATTGTTGGAGCCTTTGTAACCACAAGCATCCCTCTCTGGATTTCTTGTAATATTTAAATCATTTCGTTTCTTGGAGAGGGCGGATATTCATTTATTATTCCAGAGAACCAATCCTTAGACTCGTGATTTACTCCATACACTGCGTATAGAGTAGTCTTCTTTTGCAAGAAAAAAAGGTCTAAAACAGCATAATTGCCCTCCGAGTCTGTCACCACTAACGTATGTTGTAATTTTTTTCCACGAAGACAATCACTCCCCTCGAAGTATGAGACTTTAATTTTGCAGCTTTCACGAAGAAGACATCATGGGAGTTTGGAACGAGTTTCTTAATATAGGAAATGTCATCGAGCCTTGTATCGACAAGAACAACAATATCCAGAACAGAAGCGGATAGTTCTATAGCAGATATATTTGTTATGTAATTTGCTATTTTTTTCTTCTAAATTTGGAAGTGGCAGAGTTAACGTTGTAAGAGACTATTAAGCACATGGTTGTGCCGTAAATTTTCTCTAGTAATGAATTCCCTTCATAGAACGTTCAATTCTTAGCATCCAGTTACTCGGTAGTTTAGGAACTTTAACGAAAACATCTGTTATACGTTGCACTTCCTCACGAACACTCGGAATAGACATTTTTAAATGTCATGGACAAGGAGTTATATGCAAATTTGTGGCTCTAAAGAGAGGATATTTAAATCTCCTTTTATTGAAAGGATGAATAAGCTGAGATGAATGTAGTGACAACGTATTATTGACAATAGCCCTTTCTTCCAAAGAAGCCAGACTGTTCAAATTTTTAAAGAAGAATGGTTTATGGACATTTGATGGATAGCGTCTACCGTCGAATCACTATGATATTGAGGAACATAGTTCCAAATAATTATATAAGCTGAAGCCCACACTTCTTAGAATGCCCTGATAGAGTTGTTTTATAGGTTTGTTCCAAACATTAGCCTATAAAATAGTTCACTACTTGTTCCTCCATTCTCTTCGTGGGACTTTGGTGATATCAATAAATAATTGTATGTATATCTTGGGAATTATATTTAACATTTTGGTTATTTCTCCGCCGATGAGGGACCTAGACCTCGTTATGGCATTTATATATCTCTTGTGAAAGATAAGATAAAGCCACTTTTTCCTTTGGAATCGCCTTTTCCGCCATAAAAGGAGATGCCGTTGCGTTATACAAAACAACTGGGACGACCTGAGTATTATAAAGGTCAATCCTCTTCTGTATATTATAGTCCCGCCACGAGGTAATACGTTTATCAATAGTTGAAGCTTATTGATCCCAGTTATGGGGGTGAATCCCTTCGGGGTATCAGTCAATCCCTAATATTGAAACTTTTTTTTACTAAGCAATGACCTATACTTTGTCCTTCCAAAGGATCCCAGCATCCAATAAGAAGAAATAAAGTTTTGATCTACTGAGTTCCAACCCAGACCTCTTTTTAAATTTTTCAAACATATTCAAAAGGACTTTTACTCTCTTGATGAGTTGTAACTCCGTGTTTGTCTCCACTGTAAGGGTTACGTTGTCAGAATATATATCCACTAGATGCCTGGCTCCCCTTAACCAAACTCCAAAACCCTCCTATTTTTTAACCAGCTGGATTACTAATTCCTCTATTGCCGCTATGAAAAGAAGAGGAGCAGACAAATCTTTTGGAGCTTTATTGACCTTCTATCGAGATCACTGAGGATCCATTAAGTAACGATGCTCCAGCTGGATTATAAAATGGGTTGGAAGCAAATGTTTGAATACTTGAAGTATTTGAGAATGAGATATGGAGTCAAAAGGCTTTTTGAAGTCAATTCCTATCACAGCTCTATTTCTATTTCAAATCTATTTCTCTTTCTTACGGACTCCACCGCTGCTTGTATATTGTGTGACACATCCGCTATGTTTCTATGCTTTAGAAAACCTATCTTTTTGTTCAACTCAGGTTCCAATTTTTGTGCCAAAATGCCCGAGATAATTCTATAGGAGTAGTTCAGGACTGTGATAGGCCTCCAGTGGTTGAAGTTGTTTCCGTTCCCCTTCTTGGGAACAAGAAATATTATTCCCTTTGTCATATCTCTTTCTTGATGTTCATACATATGTATAGTTTGCGTGTGAGTTATAACGAAAATAAGTTGAGTCTTGCAAAATATATTTTTAGCTGTCCCCCAGTATAGATTGTAATTGAGTCCAATTCTGAAATGCCTTTAAAAATATAGAAGAAGACGTTTTCCATGCTCTTCCCCCATCTCTTTCACCAAATAAATTCATTATCGTGGCAAAGAATCAAGAATGACGGCCTCCTTTTTGTGTTTTTCCAAAAACATTCCACATTTATAGTGTAAACACCTGTCCTAAGATCCATGAAGTTTCGTGAATGGTAGTATACATATATATTTTCAGTTGCCACGAAGGCTTGAGTTATATGATCCCCGAAATAAAATCATACAACAATTTACTTATTCTCACCTTGACCATCTTGGAGACTCCCTCCTTTGTTGCTCGACAATCTCCCAAACACCCAGCTGTCAGGCACGAGACGGTCTCGATTATATTTCCTCTTGGCCATCAGGGATTCATCCATTTGAAGCACCATGATTGGGTCTCCAATTTGATTGAAAGAGAGTCGGCCACTCCTCTAACAAGTAGTCCTGTTCCTTGGATAAAACCTTTCCACTGCTTTAATTCCCAGAGGTTCTTCACGAGTGCCATTGACATTCAGGATGCAAGGGAGGATTGGAACGTATTCAACCCCTAATTTGGAGGAATTGCATGGACGATTCGACATACTTTATTTCGTTGATCTTTGCCTCCATGGGGTTAAAATAAACTGATTTTTCCTCTTCTCTCCCTTTATTTTTATTTCCGGTGGTAGCTTTAAAATTGTATCAAGCAATCTTGATGTCAGGGTCGTCTCTTTTACAAGTGCCGTTTATTTTAGGCAAAACATGGCTCTCGATATTTCATATAGCCAATAAGGTCCAAACCCAATGATCAAAATAACGTCTGTCCTTTTTTCAATACAAATGTACTCAGAATAAATGTACATAAATTAGTGTGATTTCAAAACTAAGTAGACTAATGAAGTAGTATCAACTTTATATATCAGTTAATTACATTATATACTGTTAAAAAGTCATGGTACTTATACCAAATTATCTCATCTTTGTACCTCTCTCAGTTTCTCTACTATTATCTGACCCTCTCTTCTTTTTTATTAAAATACGTCACAAGATGGGGTGACAGACAGTTCTTTCTCTTTTCTCAAAGAGACTATGTATATACATTTGTTTATAAATATTTCCTGTTTTACGAAATACATCTTAATTTAGGTCAGTTAAACGAAAGAGTCAGTCATTTACACTTTCGATTTCATTGGTGATCCTTGACTACTTGTAAGAGACGCTTCGGCTCCGCATAATTATGATCAACTTACAAGGCCCAGATGTGGACTAATCCTCAATCTCTGCTCGAGAGGCTGCGGATCCGGAAATTTTTATTGGCTTGCAGTTGAGGTGCGGTTATGCACTGAATATGAGTCTTCTTCGCACTTGGAGTCTTATTTCTACTGATCCTCAATCCCAAGACTCCAGACAATCTCCTCGAAATTTTCAATGCCTCCAAAATCACTGCTTCTAAGACGTCTCCAAAACCATTTCTTTTCACCGCTTCCTGGCCGTCTCCATGAGCCATCACCTCAACGCACTAACACTACCAAGCACTCTCCGTCCTCACCTTCACACCGTCTTCAACTCCCGTACTATGATGTTCTGCAATACCTCTATTACTAACATCGAGGGATTAAATTGACGCTCCTCTCACGGATCCACGCCGCCTAATTACCGTTCTTCTCACAGATCGACAACCCCTACATCCTCAATAACAACAACATCTGCCCTGACAACATACACAAACCTACCTGCTTGAATCATGATCAACAAATCGCTTCCTATCTTTCACACTCCTATTCACATTTTCACGGCTCGAGAACTATTCGCCACTGGATAACATTTCCTCAACCTCCCATCCCTATCTACATTTTCTCTGCCTCGTTGAGTCTCGACAACTACTAGCCACTGGATAACATTTCCTCATATTCATCTGCTTAAAACTTTTGGTAGTTAGAGTATTCTTAATTGTGTTTGTTAGTATTTTTATTAATTATAAAATAAATAAAGTTTTTTCTTATGCTAATAAAAGTAATTCTTATCGTTTTATCATTGATATCTTATATGACAAGTTGAGCTATAAAAGAAATTGTTTTGGTCGTCCTCGCAAGTTAAAATAAAGTAACATAATACTGGTTGATGCGTTCTCATTTCAAATGATAATTTTTTTTTTGCTGAATCAATACGCAATATTATCTGATTAAAATTAAAGTTGAATGAAGCAAATTAAACGAACCTTTTAGGACAATGCATTTATTAGGTTGCGTGATCTTGAGAGCTTACATAATTCCGTTATTATATTATTATTTTAACAATAAAGATGGTATAACTTAATTTATAAAGTTCAGAACGGTATTATTTGATCAAGTGTAAAAAAGAAAAAATATTTATGTGAATGCGTACTTCATTTGCAAAATGTAGTAATTTATATTTATGACATCTTTATGTCTTACATATACTGTAGACTTGTTCAAATTTTACACTTTTCTTTATAAAACATTCAAATATATGGTTTTCTGGTTCTGCAAGGTTTAAATAATGGACAAAAAAAAATTTTCAAATTTGGGCCCCTGGAATGCCTGCCGCATGAGTCGTTTAGGGCGGTAATGATAATTGAGTTTTATGATAATGGCTAGTCGAAATGAGATTTGCAAATAAATAAAATACCAAACGGGTATAACAAATCAAACATATTTTATTAAAGATCTATTAGTTTTTCAAAATTTCAAGTTTATTCAGAAACCGACTGCATATGTAGATACGTATATTGTTAGATATAGGTCTAAAAAGAAATGAATTTAAACTGTGCATATTGGTACGTATCATATATGTTGAAACATATACTATATAATTAACAATTATTTGGAGAAATTATTTAAATCCACGATTTAAAAAAATCGTTTGTTATGTTCAAATATATGTAATACGACGTACATGGATAACTCTCTAACATACGTATGATATGTAATCGGTTAAAAAATAAACTTGAAAAATAAAAAAATGATTTTTAATATAATATGTTTGATTTGTTAGACCAGTTTTGCATAACATTTTTTTACAAATCTTATTTTGACTACCACATCATCATAAAACTCAATTTCCATTTGCGCTGTCATAAACGGTCCATGCTGCAGGCATTCAAGGGGTCTAGTTTTTAAATATAGTTTTCTTGTTCATTATTTAAACCTTG
The DNA here is from genome assembly GCA_013387185.1 of Caligus rogercresseyi. Classification (NCBI taxonomy): domain Eukaryota; kingdom Metazoa; phylum Arthropoda; class Copepoda; order Siphonostomatoida; family Caligidae; genus Caligus; species Caligus rogercresseyi. Next base: position 24,297,163 of record CP045890.1, read on the forward strand.
GAGAACCAGAAAATCATCTATGTATTTGATTTTTTAAATAAAAGCGTTAAATTTGAACAAGTCCAATATAATGTTATTTTTTATTTTTGTAGAATGAAATCACTAAATATTCGTGCATACATATTTTATTTACCCTTATATTTATTAGTACAAATTCAACAAAAATGGAAGTTTGGCAAATAGAAATAAACAAGATTATTACTATTTTCATATCTATCTGTAATAATACAGTTAGGGACAATTAACAAACATAATTTGATCCAAGATATGGTTACTCTAGAATAAGTTCAAAACTAAAACTAAAAACCAACATATGTACAGATACCAAAATGTGACATCTTTGTAGAGTGTGAATAAATATTTTAACCATTAACAAATATTGAATTTATACTTAATTCATATTGACCAAACATATTTCCTTGGAGAAAATAATGCAGTGTGAATTTAGGATTTGTTAAAGGGTGGGGCAGAAACGAAGCAATTAATAGTCAGAATGAAATGTATTTCTTAATTTTTCTTTGGTCCACATTTCAACAAAAATATTATACAATGTTTAAAATTATAATAAGTCCAATATCAAAGCTTGAATTCGGTAGAATAATCCTGGCTTGTGAACGGAACGGAAAATTGAACACCGTTCCGTGAATCAATCATTCGATGAACGGAACGAGAGCTCTTGAACCGAACGTGGAATGAAACGTTAAAAGTGATTTTTATCGTTCTGTTCCACTATTTCTCATTATAATAATAAGGAATATAGATTATTATTCCTAATCATATCCAATAAATTGTAGTCTGTTAGTTTTCAATGATTATTAAATAGCAATTACTCTAATAAATTTAAAACTTCTATCAGCATGGAGATATTTTCAAAAGTTCTTGCTTGTATTTATATTATCTCTTAACATTTTTTGAACAGTAATTTTTCTGAGTTTCGTTTGAAATTTTTGTCTTCTTTCTTCGATATTGACATATCATTTTAGAAAATAATCCTTCGGTAACCGACAATTTAGTTCCTAACTAGTATTTTACTTAAATTTTTAAGATAATGGAAATTCCTCTCTTATTAAATGCGGCTTAAGGTCTTTGACTGAGACTGAGTAAAGGTACGCCAATATTGAGTTGGAATCTCTTGCTATAATATGGGCTCTCCAAAAATGTCAAATTTACTTACATGGCTGCCAATTTATAATCCGGACCCGCCATAAACCACTTCTGGGAATTTTTGAGAAGACGGATATTTCTAATCAACGTTTACATCGTTTTAAAAGAAAAACGTATGAATCTACAATGGTGTAAAGGTAAAACGCACGCCATAGCAGATACTTTATCGCACGCACCAGCTTTCTCATCACCCGAAGACAAAGAAATACTATCTCTTAATATAAAGATCAAAGATCCACAACTACAACCTTTCGTCGAAGCATCACCTAACGTTGAATAATATCATTATTAAAGCTTTTTTGGATGGAAAATATCAATCACAATTGCCAGAATAACATCCTGCCCGTTTAATATCATCCATATGGGCCAATATTAGTTACCATATTGGTCTACTGATATATAACGATAAAATCATCATACCAAAAAATTACAGGAAATGTTTACTGGAAGAAATACATAAAGGACATTCAGGTGTGAGTCGCACAAGAAACCTCGCAAGTCAACTTTATTTTTGGCCTGTAAGGTCGAATGAAATCAAGATGATGATAAATAACTGCAATGAATGCCCGAAACTTCAACCGGCCAAGGTATCCTTCCATAACGAGAAATCAGTTGGATTATACCCAATGGAACGCGTTTCTATGGACCTCTTTAGTTTAGGAGGAAAAGATTATTTAGTCTGGACAGGTTCTCTGGATTCATTTTTGTTGAAAGAGTTCGTACGATGACAACCAAAAGTATAACACCCAAAAAAACCGGGTTGGTTTTTAGAATTTGGATACCCAATATATATTCGTTCGGACAATGGACCCCAATTTCGCTCAGAATTCAAGAACTACTATGAAGAAAACTCAATAATACACGAGACTTCTTCGCCATATCCTTCAGAGAGTAATGATCATGCCGAAGCTGCAGTAAAAAATGCCAAACATTTACATATCAAATTGTTTCGCAAAGAATTGAGTGTTAGAAGAAATATTCCTAAATATACCAACGCATCACCTTCAGAGCTTTTGTTTGGAAAACGCATCCGTTGAACATTACCATTCATCTGAAACCTTCAGACACCCCTCTTCAAAGTCGGCGACTATGTCCTAGTTCTGGACGTCTGTTAAAAACGCTGGGATAGGGAGGGAGTTGGGATCTTGATAACGCCAAGCCGCCATTCCTACAAGGTGTCGATAAAAGGGGAAAACTACATAAGAAATAAAATATTTCTTAAATTAAAGAATCATTAAACATGTTTTCTACTACAATATTTACTTTTCATTCATTAATTATAACATATTTTTTTACTAAGCTCATATATTTATCCCCTCCGCCGAAGGAGGTATTGTTTTCACTGGCGTTTGTTGGTTTGTTAGTTTGTTGGTTTGTCAGCAGGATAACTCAAAAAGTACTGAACGGATTCGAATGAAACTTTGTGGAGTTGTTGGAAATGCCAAAAGAAACAAGTGATTAAATTTTGGCATCTCTAAGTGCTTTTTTAATATGCAAAATGAGCAAAATACTAAATGAAATGGGGTCTCTATTCAGGGAGTAGGAAAGAACAAACGCTAAAAAAATATTCATTGACGTATTATTGTTTATATATCAGAACAACTTTTAGCGTTGTGTACATTTTGTGCAAATCATAACAAACAATGAATCAATGTTATTCAATTGAGCAACGCCTCTCAATCCTGGTTTTTTTGGGATAAATAAATACAAAATAAAATGAATATGACAAACCTCTTCAATAGAAGTTAATGTAGGCACATTTTTTTTGGAGGAACCCGTTATTTTTTGTTTGTTTGTTTGTTTAACTCCTAGATATGCCCCACCACACCAGAACTTAATCTGGTATCAGCCGGTAGAGGTCTACCTAAGAGCAAGTAGCTTTATTATTAAATAATTTATATTTACATAAAATGTTGTATATTTTTATTAATTGGTCCTCCAACGATAGTTTTCTTTCTTGAGCGGCCGCCGCCAATTCTGTCATTTCCCGCATTGTACAGCCACAATCGTGAATCAAGTGGTAAGGCGTTTCCTCATCTTCTCCACAAAGTCTACATGTTGAGTCCAGTGATTTTATATCGTTATTTTGAGCATTATATTTCATAGTGTATATACTTATAGGGATTGTTGTACTTTTAATTTAATACTTAATTTATTCCTTTATATTGTATTTATTTTTTGGGCTTGTATAATAGAATGTCAGCCAATTCCGCATACACACCATGTTTTTTCTTTTTGTCCGTAGTAGATTCACTACTCGAATCTATGCTTGGGCTATTTTTGGCACGTCCTCGATAGCAGGATCAATTTGATCCTCTAGAGTCACTTTACTTTTCTCCCTTTTCCTTTTAACATTTTTGCTTTTTGATTCCTCTAGAACAGGGATGCCAGGGTGAAATCGGTCAGGGGGCCGGACTGTTTTCAAGTGGGACCTCGGGGGACCAAATTACAGGTACATTTTTGGCCTTGCAACACTAAACACTAAACAAAAGTAGATTTAAATTTGTTGATATTATATCATAATATTTTTTATTTATAAAAACACTTCTCAACCACTAACGTAACGGGCCAAATGAGATGTCCATTCGGGCCAGTTCCGGCCCGCGGGCCGCCACCATGGCACCACTGCTCTAGAAGATCTTCACCATCCATATGCTCTTCAAGTGAATAATGAATTTCCTCCTGTATAGTATTAAGTTTCATGTTGTTGTTCTTGCATGAAACATCAACTTCAGGTGGGGTGATAATCACCTCCTGAGCTATATTTTTACATGACTCAACATCTTTGCAAGCTTCATGATCATTTGCATTGTATTTTACCTGACTTTCTACCTCAGCATTTATTTCGAGTTCCTGGGTGAACATGCAGTCCTTATTTCTTTTTAGCCTGTTTAGAATCCATTGGAGATAGGATTTGTAACCCCTGGCCTTTTGGTTGCACTTTGTCTTTCCGTGTCCAAAATTAAAGCAGAGAGAACATTGCTTAACAGCATTTGAAAATTCCATATGAAATATTTTACCATTGATAGGTAAAAACGATGGTAAGTTTTTAGGGGTACCCTTTGCCAATATATTCAATGAAGAACTTGGCTGTTTTAAAAGGTGAGGGAATTGCTTCAGAATTGAAGAGTTCTTTAGCTCCGAAACCTCACTTTGCTTATGTTGAGCAACCTTAATTCCCTCTACACAAACGAAGGGGGCCAAGTGTCTGGCAACTTCATCATATGATACAGTTCTCCAAGCCCCCTTCAGTCTTATATTGAAGGTTCTATCCTTTTGCATAATGTCAGTGAAATCCCGACATTCAATCTTTGCCTTGAACGGCTCATCATTTTTATCTTTTATTTCCATGATGATGGGGAAACTAATTCTTTCTCCTAGGGGAGCTAGAGGTTGAGATTTTGTTAAAATGATTTCTGGCCGATATGGAGTTTCACAGGACACGGACCGTACATCCATTAGATTAAGTCCTAATGCATCCCGAGCAATTAGAGCAACATTTTCCAAGTTCATTTGCTGGAAGGTAATTCTCTTTCCACTGTTTGCCTCACAAACAAATAGAGAGAACTTGATCCAGCCCAACTCGGAGTTCTTGCGAATATCTTTCCCATCGCGCTTGTAGGCCTGTAAAGAAGGCTTACCGGAGGGAGTGCCAATAACTTTTTCTCTTTTTGCAACAGCAGAGTAGGAGAGTGATGTTGATTTATCGTCTCTTTCTTCCATTGTTGTTTTTTCCTTACTTTCGGAAGAATTATTTGAGTTTTTTTCATAAACCTCTCTTTCCTCGGATGAAGGCTTTTCCGGAAGATTTTCCATTTCCAACGGATTCTCCGGAGCTTTTGAGGCTTCCATTCTCTTGTTGGAGCCTCACACTACAAGTCCAGGACAAAATCACAAAAAAGATTCACTAGAGCGTCACAACTAAGATCAACAATAAAGGAGCTATAATCAACAGCTCCTTACACATGCAAAGCTAGGTAAAGACCCCGTTATTTTTTGCTAAAAAAACCAAATTTTACAACAATAAAAAGTACTCTTAATTTTTACTTCGGCTGCATACCCTTTCAAATCCCTTTGACATTTAATCAATTTTACTAAATTAGTATCCATTTAAAAAGCAGTATCTTTTATTTGTCTAATGCACTGTTGGAAAAAAAAATTGTGTAGTATTCATGTTTTTCGAGGGATGCTGGTTGTGTGTTTTCAAAATAACAAATCTTCTGAGCCCTGCGACGTTCCAGGTGCAGATCTTCAGTCTTGGATACTTGCTGCCAGGTCCACCATTTGCCTGGGGATTTTTCCAAGAATAACAGCAACGTTTTGGTCCATAGGCAGGGGAGGTTGCAGCACGGGGGACCGTGATGCAGGCGCCGTGATATCTGCGTAAGTTACGGAGGGCGTGGTAATCTTGGTTGGTTTTTGCTGCTGCTTCGACCGAAGCAGTGCAATCACGAACTGCAACCGCAGGTTTTCCCATTTTCAAGGGTTCCTGGTACTTTTTTGGCTTGTTTTGGGGCCTGAGAGGTGGAGCTCTTCGGTGCCCCGTTTCCTCGTGGAGGAGTTTCCCTGCTTGAGCCAAGCCTTAAATTGCCGTTTTTGCTCCTCCTCTCTTTCCCTCTTTCGTTTCACCGGGCTGCTGCACGGATGTGTCCGTGCCACATACTGCACTCCTTTCTGGTATCTGTGTCAACGACAAAGACTTTCGAACCGTCTGACTGTCTAATCCAGCAAGAGCGATACAGAAGGGAATAGGTGGTCTAATAAGAATCTCCCTTATTGATGTAAGAGAGCGACGCTTTCGTAATCGCAAACACAAATATGATTTCTTATGTTAACTTTTCTTTGGATGAATTCTCCAACAGACGTGAGGTCACCCTGGTTGAAGAACTCCGATGAACTGTTCAACGATCCATTATAATTTAGAGGCTCGTAAAAAGAGCCAAGAAGAGGAAGGACCTTGTGCATAGTGGATTCCCAGGATGAAGCCATCCTCTTCCAGTGGGGACCACCCGACTTTATGGCCTTTAGACGTTCCAATGGACCCATAAAAATTATGTCGAGGAAGTGGTAACCAATTATTTCATAGAAAATGATTTTTATTCTACTTACCAAAATGTCTTCGCTTTTAGGGAACCTCCGCAACCAAGAAAAGTTCAAGGATTTCCCCATGGACTCGACGTCCAGCGATCTCAGACCCAATTGAGTAAAAAAGATTTGAACGAGAAACTAACTCAAGAAAGAAAAAAAAGATGAACCGAGTGATTCTTTGTCTTCTGACATCTCAAGAACGGAAGAAGTCGTGGAACCACGTACAACTCCCACATCTAATTCTGTTTCAGAAACCCCTATTGACAATGCCTCTGTGGAGGAAGTAACAAATGAAAGAGAAGATTAAGGAACCAATAAATCGAGCTTAAGTGAAGATACTCCTAACCCCACTGAAGATAACAACGTTGTGCAAGGCGAAGCAGAGAAGGAAATAGATGTATCTACTTCTCATAATTACGTGGTGGTAACAAATAACAATATTCCCATATCAGGGGCCCCACTAATGGAGAATCAATCATCTGAAATAAGGAAACTCGATTGAAGAGGAAGAGAGAATCCAAAAAGGTTTCAGCCGGCACATTTGAATTCTGATGCTATTTTAAAAGATAGGACTCGATCCCAATCTTCCAAAAGAAACAGAGACGCGGGGGACAAGTCACCAATTAACCCCAAGAAAATTCCGAAGAATTAATGTCTGTAACTGCATTGCAGAGTCCCATTTACAGACATTAATAGAATCCCTTTAGAAGAACGTATAATATTATATATAAAACCCCTAATGAACTCCTTTTGTCCAAGATTTCTACAGACACGAATCATGGATTTTTCTACTAATAACATATCCATCGACATAAAATCGAATATGGGCCTCAAGAGGATCGTCTCTCTCAATACGAGAGGAGGTATGGATAGGAGACGCCGTCACGCTCTTCTAAACTCTATTTTTCTTCGAACCCCGACATAGTTTGCCTGCAGGATATAAAACAAGAAGTTTCTTCATCGTGTCCTACTGGATGTTTGATATGTAAGCCCGGGCGCTACCATGTGTTTTTCACTGGGAAAAATTCGAGAAGAACTCACCTTCATCACAAAAAGGATTAAAACAGTGAAGTGTGCTGAGGAACATTCTATGCAGAGCGATTGGCATAAGCTGTACGTATCGACTAATAGCATGAATTTCTGTATTATTAACGCGTACGGACCCAACGAACATTCTCCACTATTCTTTAAGTCAATAATGAATTCCACAACCTTTAAAGATATCCCTTTAATAATTGTCGGTGATCTAAATGTTGATTTAGACAAAAAAGATGGGAATTATCCTAATTTGCATCTGCTTAACATCTTAATGGCTCAACTTAATTTAATCGACGGCGTAAAGAAAAACAGTCCCCAGCAGCTCATTTCATGGAAGAGAGGATCCCAATCTTCGCGAATTGACCACGCTTTGGTCTCACCGTCAGTGTTTCGACAAATTAAAGGTACAACCTATAAACCAGAGCCTTTTTCAGATCATTTCATTTTAGAAATTGAGATGAATTTCTCCCAATGTAAAAAGTCCTTTAAAGTTCCAAAGTGGGTTACCAAAGAACCTAAATTTGGAGATAAGCTAAGGAAAAATTTGATACAGAGCTTCAGTCATTCTTTGTCGTCAGATAAGATTGCCACTGTTTTTAATAGAGTGGTTCGTATATCTACCTTAGACTTTCTATATAAACGCTGGAAGCACGCAAAGGAACGACAGAAGAAAATGGACCTCACACTTAGTAAACGTTCGTTATTTCTTCAAACATTCTCAGCGGAGGTGATTAACTCTTTTAGAATTGCTGAAGTGGCGGAATCGGAAATGACAAAAAAGTTGAAGCAGAAAGTAACCCTTACACACGGACGAAAAACTTATCGCCAAAAGAAAAATTCTCTGCAAATTCGATTTCAAAAATTAAGGACAAGGGTAGAGTCTTGACTCGGCCAAACGATATTTTAAACTGCTTCTATTCACAATTTCAGGAAATCGTTTACTCTAACAATGTATACTTTCCTCGGAAAATGAATGTTAAACATTGTAAATTTTTAACCCTGGATAGGATTAAAACATACATCAAAAAGAAATTTGTTCCAAAAAAGGCTTCTGGCGTTGATGGTGTCATTGGAGAAATCTATACATCTTTTCCGGAAGAAACAGCTCCTTTTCTTCTTCGTCTGGGAGAATCAATGGAAAAAAATGGAAGGCTACCGAGATCGCTCACAAAAGGAAGAATAGTTCCTATCCCCAAGAAAGGAAATGAGACAGAAATAAACCATTGGAGACCCATAACTGTTCTCAATCAATCTTATAGAATTCTTTCCGGAGTTTTGGCTCAAGAAATGGAAAAGGAGCTCAATAAAAAAGATTGGAAATATCCAGAAGGGTTTCTAAGAAATCGAAAAATACATGACGTCTCCCGAAATATTCAAGCTGTGATTGAGTCTGTGAGATCTAGAGGAAAATATGGAGCTGTGGTGGGAATAGATTTCAAAAAAGCTTTTGATTCCATTTCCCACCAACAAATACTCCGATCAGTGAGAAAATTGCTCCCCAAAGAGTTTTTCAATCCTGTGCGATCTCTTTTACTTAACGGATCTTCTGTTATTACCCTCGGAGGCATGGAGAGTAAACCAATTCTGTTAAAAAGGAGCTGTAGGCAAGGATGTCCATCTGCACCTTTGCTCTTTATAGCAGCTATTGAAGAGCTTGTGATGGGATTACAACGAAAATATGGTGGTTTTGGTGTCCAATTATGTAAGTCAAAACACCTTATTGATCTCTACGCGGACGACATAACCCTAACTATTGAAGCCAACTCCGAATCACAATTAATAAAACGAATTGAAATTCTTTTGATGTCATTCCAAAAGTTCAAAGTAAGGTCTGGCTTGGAAATAAATCGTTCCAAAACTTTCATTTTACCAATAGGTTTGTGGAGTCCTGTGGAGTGTAAAATAGTTGGTGGCTGCTCTATAAAAAATAGAGTTTCAATATTAGGAGTCGACTGGGGATCTGAAGGCATTCACAGAAATAATTGGAATCAAATGGCTGGGCTAATCAACAATAGGATATCAAGCTGGAGGCAGTATAACCTTCAAACGAGAATTGATCTTTACAATTCGCAGATCATTCCTATTGTTCTATACAAAGCTTCCGTTTTTCCTTTTATAGCAGAAAGAGCTATGCTTGAGGAGGATGCTTGGCTCCTTAAACTCTTTCATAAGCGCTACCTTCCAACTTTGAAGAGACCTAAAAAACAAATTGGTGGAGGTCTGGCTCTTTTATCCCAAATAATTCCACGAATATATATTAAAGTTTTTATAAACATCTCCAGACATCCGGATATGGAGTGGAGGAGAACTATAACTCATACCGATCTGTATTTCCGTCTCCTATTTGGAACAGATCTAACAAATGTATATACTGTAGCGTTATCAGAGACTTGGGCTGCAGCACTACGAGTTATTTGGAAATGTACCCCAAATTTTCAAAGTGAGTCCACGGTGGATATTATCCGTCAACACTCCAAGAAAAAAATATTTTTCAAAAATTTAGGCTTAAACCCCAAAATCCTTCGTTCCGCGATGATTTCTGCTGCCGCCCGATATACCGCCTTCAGCCTCAAGATTCCATCCGACACCAATGATTCATGGATAAGTGCTGGAAACATCATCAAGTTTTACCCTTCAAAGTCGAAGAGATATTTTAAGATTTTGAAAAGAATAATGAAACATTTTAATTAATCAGCTCTTTTGATGTTTTATTGTAACGCCTTTTATTTAGATATTTTATTATAAACTATAATGTTTATTTTATTTATATATACTTTTTATATAACATTCTAAATAATAAAGGAGATTTGGAAAAAAAGATAGAACAAAGTCTTTCAAAGAAAAGAAAATTATTCATTACACTGGCCAACAGCCAAAAAAAGGTCGGACTAATTTTCCATAATTCTTATAGAGTTTTATCCACTGATTCCGAATATGGTATTCATTTTTCAAAGTTAGTGATAAATTCAGAGCTAAATGGATTTCAATTTTTTCAGCACTTTTTCGATTCAGAGCCATTATTGACATACAAGGACTGAAGTATAGACAAAATAAAATAGCAATGATTTGATAGAGCTTAGATCAAAGTACTCATTTCAATTTTTACTTCGTCTCTGGCACATTTAAACTTTAAAATATATGTCATTTTGTACGAAAAATGAAGGGTTTTTCTTAGAGACTCACTGTTCCTCACTGCTCCTCACTCAAAGGTCTTACATGATTAAAAATTGATATGAATATGAAGAAAAAATATCAAGCTTTAATTTGATATGCTTAATATTCCATAAAATGCCTTATTTTAATCAAAATTAGCAAATGAATATTTTTTAAATCCTCTCTATTTTGCCCTTTTTTAGAGAAATTCATAACTCACCCAGTGAGATAGAAACAGAGAGAGAGAAACTGACGTCACAACGTATGTAAACAATAAAGAGTAATTTTCCTTCTTTCATTGGAATTTGAGTGTTTTTTCCCGGAAATCTTCCGAGGATCCAGGATTCCTAATGAGTGGCCTGCCGGCTGTGCCGTCGTAGACAACATTTGTGAGAAGAATTCATCGTGACACAGCCTCGGATCAAGCATGGAGCAAGGAGTGGAAGCTTAGGAGGACATGACTCCCCAGAGGGTGCTTAGCCTATTCTCTTTGCATCAAAGAGGATGATGAGTCGGAGACAGACAGACCCTCAAGGACATTACCCCCCTCCTCCTCTCTCTTCCTTAAGGCTGGTTGGCTGGCTCATTCCGTCTGCTCAAAGAAGATGACGTGTCGGGCACCCCGGAGGGAGGGAGGAATGGACTCCCGTGAGAGAGAGAGAGAGAGTCATTGCCTTTGTCCTGTCTACCTACTAGCCTATTCTATCGGGGAGTCTCCTTTTCAAGTGAGACACAGAGAGAGAGAGATAATTAACTTATTATCATCCTGAAGAGTCTCGGGATCGAGAAATAGTGACTTTACACATAGAAGTGGAATCTTTGGGCACCTGGATCGTGAAAAGAGGAAGTTCCTCATGACCTATTCCTACTCATTCGTCTTCAAATATCTACCCTCCCTCCATCCCCCTCTTCCGGATCTGTCTCGGATGACTACAGAGACTCCACTCATGAAGCCTCCTCCTACACGTCTCTTGGACTCGAACGTCTAGAAGAGGAAGTCTCTCAGGCATTGCTCTTCCTCCCTCCGGGTCTCGGATGACTACGGAGACTCCACTCATGAAGCCTCCTCCTACACGTCTCTTGGATTCGTAATTCTAGAAGAGGAAGTCTCTCAGGCATTGCTCTTCCTCAACAAACAAATGAAGGAGTCCTCCTCACCCTCCGAGTCTCATAATTTGGAAATCAATGGTTATTCTCCTGATGAACCCAGCATATTCGTCTCCTTTGGAACCGTGGATCTTGAAGGAGGACTCCATTATGGCTTCACCCCTTTCTCTTGCAAATATGTAGATTGCTTCATGGTTCATGTATTTATAAGGAACATCATTATTCTTCAATGGATACTATACACTTCTACCTTGGGACCTTATATTTTGTAATGAAGCCCTCTGAACAGACTCTTTTTTTATTTTATAAGATTTTCCTCTTCTTTGACATTTATATAAAGTGAAACATATTTTTCCGTTTTCGTCGTGTTTGAAGGAAGAACCCCAAACGACCACTTTATATTTACATATTTCATAATTCAAGGGTGATCTGACTTATTTCACATTTATAGGTTTTATATTCTTGTATTGAAATAAAAACACCTTCACAACTTTTGTTGATTTTTCTAACGATATCAGCTCGTATTTCTTGTAATTATGGTAAAAGTATTTTGTAATATAAATATAAAGAATTATTCTAAAAGAATACACAACAGAGTATTGATCTTCACAATTCTTAAGTGAAGGTAAGGTGTTCGTTAATATATTTTATGATATAATCTGTATTTCTGCCCCCTAAAGAAAGAAATGCTTATTACTACTATAGTTAAAATTTACAAATAAAATATAGCCCATTAATAAAAATCTGAAATGAAAATAGTTATCATTGACCTTATCATGAGTATACTTGATGCTAATTTATCACTTAAGGTCCTACCTAATCTTGTCTAGCCTAGGAATTGCAGAAAAGTATTAATTACCTACTTAATTATATTATTAAACGTTTTGATTTTTATATAAAACATAATTTGTCTTACATCACTTATAGGAACTAGAATGGAGTCCTTAGACAAGATACTGCTCTGTAATAATTTTTTAAACACAAATCTGACTCTGGCCACTTCCGTTTCCAAGTTAATTACGCGAAGTAAAAGGGAAAAATTTCCTTTTAGTGTTTATTACTCTCATTTCCCTGAATAAACCTCTTCAACGCAGCACACAGTGACTCGATATTTAACAAAAAAAATACATGAAAAAGCAAGGCACTGAGTTTTGCACTAATAATAACAAATATTAAAAGTATAGATATAAGTATAAAAATAGATGTCAAATGAGTGATCAAGTGTATATTTCGGGTGTATCAATCAGAGTATCTGTACGAATATATGCGGTAAATATAAAATAAGGATAAAATAAATATCCCAAGTGGAAAGAGACTCCGTTGAAATTATTTGTAGAATCTTTGAAATAATATAAGGAATTTATTTCACTCTCATGGATTCAAATGTGAAAAGCTTGGTGTAATTGAAGATTCTATGGTCGAAACGCGACGTAAAGAATGGTAATAAGTCACCAAATTCTAAGATGATCGAATTTGTCAAAATTATGGCTCCAATCTAGGAAGGCAAATTAAAAGGGGAAGCAAGAAGCCTTGAAGTATCCATCCTTTTTAAATCAAGAGGTCCAAAATTTCCCTTTCCATGCATGAAGTCCATTGTTTTCGACTCCGAGACTAATATGGTGGGTTGATCCGGAGAATATTATATCATGGACATTGATTTCCAAATTGCAAGCCTTTAGAGATGAGACTCGAAGGGTGAGGAGGACTCCTTCATTTGCTTGTTGAGGAAGAGCAATGCCTGAGAGACTTCCTCTTCTAAACGTTCGAGTCCAAGAGACGTGTAGGAGGAGGCTTCATGAGTGGAGTCTCCGTAGTCATCCGAGACCCGGAGGGAGGAAGAGCAATGCCTGAGAGACTTCCTCTTCTAGACGTACGAATCCAAGAGACGTGTAGGAGGAGGCTTCATGAGTGGAGTCTCCGTAGTCAACCGAGACCGGAGGGAGGAAGAGCAATGCCTGAGAGACTTCCTCTTCTAGACGTACGAATCCAAGAGACGTGTAGGAGGAGGCTTCATGAGTGGAGTCTCCGTAGTCATCCGAGACCCGGAGGGAGGAAGAGCAATGCCTGAGAGACTTCCTCTTCTAGAATTACGAATCCAAGAGACGTGTAGGAGGAGGCTTCATGAGTGGAGTCTCCGTAGTCATCCGAGACCCGGAGGGAGGAAGAGCAATGCCTGAGAGACTTCCTCTTCTAGACGTTCCAAGAGAGTGTAGGAGAGGCTTCATGAGTGGAGTCTCTGTAGTCATCCGAGACAGATCCGGAAGAGGGGGATGGAGGGAGGGTAGATATTTGAAGACGAATGAGTAGGAATAGGTCATGAGGAACTTCCTCTTTTCACGATCCAGGTGCCCAAAGATTCCACTTCTATGTGTAAAGTCACTATTTCTCGATCCCGAGACTCTTCAGGATGATAATAAGTTAATTATCTCTCTCTCTCTGTGTCTCACTTGAAAAGGAGACTCCCCGATAGAATAGGCTAGTAGGTAGACAGGACAAAGGCAATGACTCTCTCTCTCTCTCTCACGGGAGTCCATTCCTCCCTCCCTCCGGGGTGCCCGACACGTCATCTTCTTTGAGCAGACGGAATGAGCCAGCCAACCAGCCTTAAGGAAGAGAGAGGAGGAGGGGGGTAATGTCCTTGAGGGTCTGTCTGTCTCCGACTCATCATCCTCTTTGATGCAAAGAGAATAGGCTAAGCACCCTCTGGGGAGTCATGTCCTCCTAAGCTTCCACTCCTTGCTCCATGCTTGATCCGAGGCTGTGTCACGATGAATTCTTCTCACAAATGTTGTGTACGACGGCACAGCCGGCAGGCCACTCATTAGGAATCCTGGATCCTCGGAAGATTTCCGGGAAAAAACACTCAAATTCCAATGAAAGAAGGAAAATTACTCTTTATTGTTTACATACGTTGTGACGTCAGTTTCTCTCTCTGTTTCTATCTCACTGGGTGAGTTATGAATTTCTCTAAAAAAGGGCAAAATGGAGAGGATTTAAAAAATATTCATTTGCTAATTTTGATTAAAATAAGGCATTTTATGGAATATTAAGCATATCAAATTAAAGCTTGATATTTTTTCTTCATATTCATATCAATTTTTAATCATGTAAGACCTTTGAGTGAGGAGCAGTGAGGAACAGTGAGTCTCTAAGAAAAACCCTTCATTTTTCGTACAAAATGACATATATTTTAAAGTTTAAATGTGCCAGAGACGAAGTAAAAATTGAAATGAGTACTTTGATCTAAGCTCTATCAAATCATTGCTATTTATTTTGTCTATACTTCAGTCCTTGTATGTCAATAATGGCTCTGAATCGAAAAAGTGCTGAAAAAATTGAAATCCATTTAGCTCTGAATTTATCACTAACTTTGAAAAATGAATACCATATTCGGAATCAGTGGATAAAACTCTATAAGAATTATGGAAAATTAGTCCGACCTTTTTTTTTTGTTGATTTTTGTTGGCCTGTGTTATCATTAGTTTATAAGACAAAAAGATATAAAATGCATTGAATAATACCTAATAATTGTTAAGGTAATTTTTCATCGGCAACAGTTAAAAGATTATGTTTTTAAACACCTTTACTTATAAAAGTATATTATACTTAGGAAAAAAGTATTTTTATTAGCTTTTCATCGTCAACAGTTAAACATTATGTTTTTAAACACATTTACTTATAAAAGTATATAATACTTAAGAAAAAGTATTTTTATGGCAATGTTTAAAAACACCCTTTCTCGTCCAATCTCTGAAGTTATGCATTATAAAATATGTCTTGAACTTAAAGACTTGGAGAAAAATGACTCACTAAAAGTTGTTGTACATGTTAAATAAATACTTTTTCCTAAGTATAATATACTTTTATAAGTAAATGTGTTTAAAAACATAATCTTTTAACTGTTGCCGATGAAAAGTTTTGAAAAAATCAATTATTTTTTCGAATTTCTGATTTTTCAAAATTCAAAAGATAAAAATGCGTTTTAAACCATTTTTTTAAATAAATCTAAATGACTATAATTTAGCCTTAATATTTTTTGTTTTTTCAATACCCCTAGTTTGATAACTTTAACTCAATTAGTAACAATTTATGATGTATATTTACAAAATAAAGATTTACAAACAGGCAAAACAAAAAATTTACCATTATAGTATAATTTCGATACTACAACCAATTTAAAATCAGTTTATGTCACTTTAAAAAAATATTTCCAAAAAAAATAAAATTATAAAGAAATCATGATAATTTTTTTTTACAAAAACAAATTTTGTTTGAAATAAAATGTCATCTTTAGGGCGGTATTTCTCAGTGGCCATTAGTCTAATTGATTTAAAAAAAGGTCTGAGTATTTAGTTTGCTAACATTTATATTTACTTAATTTTCACGATTGCAAAACTTAGATATCGTGAAAAATTTTAAAATAACTTAAAGAAATTGTCGAATCAAAAGATGCAAATATCTTCAAGTTACGTTAGTTATATATTTTTTTTTGCTACAACCAACGACTCCAGAAATATTTAGAACTAAAGTCCAAAACTAGGATTCAACTTCTTATTCACATTTCCATTAAGTTTTCTTATTATGATTTCTTTTCCATTTCTCTTCATACATGACAGACTTAAATTACATTTATTATATAAAAGCTATTCTTACTTCATAAATGAAAGACCTAAGTGATATTTGTAATTTTAATTCTGTTGCTGTGGTTCAAAATAAAAAATGTATTTATCAACTATATACTGTTATTTAGCAATTCTTCACGATTGCAAAATTTAGTTTCCGTGAAAATTTCAAATAAGCTTCAAAAATCGTCCAAACAAAAGTTGTAGCTACGTTAGTATCATATCAAAAAATAATGTCAGACCTAATGTATATATAAATTTAACAATATAAATTGATGTTTATACCATCATCAACAGGTACAAGGCCACGGGGATGTCCAGCAGGTCCAAACACAGCCCAGAAGTGACAGGAAGAGGAACCCCAGGTTCTTGGCTGGCCTGAGGAAGTCCATCAATGCCTTCCCAACCAAGTCCATGTCTGCCCTGGCCAAGGACCGCTCTGTGCATCGCAGCACCATATTCAGGGCCATAAAACATGACCTGGGATATAAGAGCTATGTCATGAAGGTCAGGCACCCGCTGACAGACAAGATGAAGGCCACCAGGGAGGCCAGGTGCAGGAAAATTCTGAGCTCTCTGAAGAACACAGGTGTGCACCTGAGGTTCTTCTGTGATGAGAAGATTTTCACTTTGGACAAAAGAGGAACAGGCAGAATGACAGGTGGATCTGTAGGGAGGCTTCTGAGGTCCCCATGGTCTTCAGGACAAAGAACCCGGCTGCAGTGATGGTCCTGGGTGTCATCAGCAGTGAGGGCCACGTCATGCCGCCACACTTCTTTGAGCCCAAGCAAAAGGTCAACCAGGAGGTGTACTTGGAGGTCCTCATTAACGTGGTCAAGCCTTGGATAGACACTGTGGCCTCTGGGAGGAAGTACACCTTTCAGCAGGACTCTGCCCCCGCCCACAAGTCCAAGACTGTGCAGGCATGGCTCAAGGAAAACGTGCCTCACTTCTGGGACCCTCAGACCTGGCCCTCCAACTCCCCAGATCTCAACCCTTGTGACTACTATCTGTAAGGGAAGTTGGAGGGGGAGGCCTGTGCGACCCACCACAACTCTGTGGAGGCCCTTAAGTCGTCCATCACGTCTGTGGCCATGTCCTTGGAGGCTGCGGAGGTGTCCAGGTCAGTGAGGGCATTCAGGTCCCGTGTGGAGACTGTGGTGGAAGTTGGAGGAGGACACATTGAACAAAAGTTGACCATAATTGTCTAATGTGTATTTTTTGTTTAATAAATATTTCTCTAGAACCTCTCCTTATTGATCCTGGAGGCCATAAACTTGTTCCAAATTTACCTGCACGGGGCTGTATACAATTTGAATAAAAAACAAGATCAGTAGCTCCTTTGTATTCTACCTTTAATTGGAAGTTTCTAGTATTAATACCATTTTGTACAGCTTTTATGTTGTATTCATATATTTCAAGGTGTTTTTGGTGCGAGGTTACGTGATTAAAAAGTGCTGAGGCCATAAAAATAACAAGAAGTACTATTTGAAGCAATTTAACAGGTTTAATTTTATCTTAATTGATTATTTGTTTAATATAATCAGTAAATAGGATGACTACATACTTCAATTATAATTAAATCATTCGTTTCTAACACTTAAACATCGGTGTTAAATACTCCTATGCGAAATAACGTTTTTTAGAGATTGTTTTTCACATTATCGAGTGCTTAATGGTAATTTGTACACTTTCTATGTTGTATTTATGAATTTCCAGGTTGTTTGGTGGGAGATTGCGTGTTTTAAAGTGCAGAGACCATAAATACAAAAACTACTATTTTAAGCATTTCACGTGCTCAATCAGATCTTATAGGATAATTTGCTATCAAATAATCAGTAAATAGGAATATTCGATATCAATTAGCATAAAATCATTCGTTTAAGAAACTTAAATATCGTTTCTATGTACTCGTAGTGCAAAATTACGAGTTTTAGTGATATTTGTCACAGTATTGAGTTTTTAACGCCATTTTGAACAATTTTTATTTGGTACTTATATTTCCCCCCCCAGGTATTTTGGCGAGAGGTTGCGTGATTAAAAAGTGCAGAGGTTACACAAATGACAAAAAAATACTATTTCAAGCAATTTCACATGTTTAATTGGATCGGAAATAATAATAAAGTTATCAAATAATCAGTAAATAGGAATACCCTACATCAATAAGTATGAAATCACTCGTTTCAGACACTAAGGTATCGTTTTTAAGTACTCGTAATGCAAAATTACGCGTTTTAGTTGATGTTTGTCACAGTATTGAGTTTTTAACGCCATTTTGAACAGTTTTAATGCTTTATTTATTTATTTTCCGGGTGTTTTGGTGGAAGGTTTTATGATTAAAAATGTGCAGAGGCCATACAAATAAAAACTACTATTTTAGCAATTTTACAAGTTAAATTGGGTCTTTAAAGATGATTTTTTATCAAATAATCGGTAAATAGAAATACTCCTTTTCAAATACAATTAAATCACTCGGTTCAGACACTAATATATCGTTTTTGAGTACTCCTACTGCAACAAATGTTGTGTTTTAGTGGTGTTTTTCACATTATCGAATGCTTAATGTCAATTTGTATTTATGAATTTCCTGGTGTGTTTGATGGTGATTGCGTGATGTAAAGTGCAGAGGCCATACAAATAACAAAAGCTACATTTTAAAGCCATTTCACACGTTAAATTGGATGTTAAATGAATTTGTTATCAAATACTCAGTAAATGGGAATATTCTACATCAATTAACATTTAGTCATTAGTTTCAGACCCTTAGATATCATTTTTAAGTACTCCTAATGCAAAATTACATGTTTTTTTGTCATAATATCAATTGTTTAATGCCATTTTGTTGTGTTTTAAGTTGTATTTATAAATTTCCAGGTGTTTTTGGGGAGAGGTTACTCGATTAAAAAGTGTACAGGTCATACGAATAACAAAAACTACTATTTTAAGCAATTTCACATTATTATTTCGATCTTAAATTATTATTTGTTATGAAATACTCGGTAAATGGGAATGTTCTACATAAATTGGCATTAAATCATTCGTTTTAGAAACTTAAATGTCGTTTTAAGTACTCCTAATGCAAAATTACATTTTTTGGTGGCTGTTTGTCACATTATCGAGTGTTTAATGTCTTTTTGTACATTTTTTATGTTGTAATTATATATATATATATTCCAGGTGGTTTGGTGAGAGGTTTTGTGATAAAAAAATGCAGAGTCCATACAAATAACAAAAACTAATATTTTAAGCAATTTGACACGTTAAATTGGATCTTTAAATATGATTTGTTATCAAATAATCAGCAAATAGGTGTTTACTATATACTTCAACTAGCATTAATCATTCGTTTCAAACATATCGTTTTTAAGTGCCTCTAACGCAAAATTACGTGTTTCGGTGTTATTTTATCCCAGTATCGAGTGATTAATGCTATTTTATTCAGTTTGGATGTTTTACATATATATTTCCAGTTGTTTTGGTGGGTGGTTGCGTGATTAAAAAGTGCATCGGCCATACACAATAACAAAAACTACTATTTTAAAGCAATTTCTCGTGTTTAATCGGATCTGAAATGATAATTTGTTATCAAATAATCAGTACATAGGAATATTCTGCTTCAAATAGAATCAAATCACTCGTTTCAGATACTAAGGTATCATTTTAAAGTACTCGTAATGCATTACACGTTTTGGTTGTTGCTTGTAACAGTGTCGAGTGTTTAATGCACTTAATTGCCCATTAGTGTTTTGGTGGTAGGAATATTCCTCTTCAATTATGATTTAATCACTCGTTTCAGACACTAATGTATCGTTTTCAAGAACTCGTGATCCAAATTACTCGTTTTGGTGGTTGTTTCTCGCAGTATCGAGTGTTTAATGCCGTTTTGTAATTTTTTTATTTTATATTTATATATTTCCAGGTATTTTGGTGAGATTTTGCATGATTAAAAAGTGCAAAGGCCGTACGAATAACCGTCATGCCCATCCGGTGGCATATTAAGATGGTTGAAATAAGTTATGAGGAAGAGATGGATCGACTTTTGAACATACTATTAAATCTGATTAAATCTCCCTTTCAAGTGTAAGAAAAGGTTGAATCATCTTTACGAGGAATCTTCTACAATAGTAAATTTACGGTTCAACTGCAAATTTCTACTGATTGCATAAAATTTTACAGGCCTTGCAAGGACTGTGGAGTATTGTACAAACACCACCCTTCATGCTTTTGTGGACTGCCATGCAGTGTCAATACTAAAATACTTCTTGAAAATAAATCTGCCAGGTCTTGAAAGAGGAAATGAATGTTACGTTAAATGACTCATTTTATTTGGAGTTTCGAGGGACAAAATTAGTGCTTCACCAAAAACAAGAACAATGGACTTTGCACTTTTGAACTGTAAAGCTCTTATAGCTCAAAAGCTAACTCTACATCAACCTCTTAAGGAAGAGGATCTGAGAGCCTTAATACTAGCTGCGTCAGCTAGGTATTTAGCTCCATATGTTAAGTTCCTATGGTCGAATTCAAATAGTGGAGCTATGCCGGAAAATTGTTGTGATTCCTTCCGTCGACACTTTAAATCAGAAAAAATATTTGCAAAGCTTTTAAAGAATTTTAGTAATTTCTTATAGATACCTTTATGAATTTTGAATTGTTGGTTTTATTATGAATGTTATTTTAATGATGAGCAATAATTACTTTCCGGAGTATTAATTTAAAAATTTAAACTGTATTCATGTATTTTCTTTTACGTATATACTCCGGTTTATAAATTTATGTATGCTATTCTGTTTTGATGTACATAATATTTTAATAAAGGGAAAAAAATAACAACTACTAATTTAAGCAATTTCACATGTATGATTGGATTTTAAATGAGGATTGTTATCAAATACTCAGTAATGGGAATATTCTACATTAATAAGCATGAAATCAATCGTTTCAGACAATAGGTATCGTTTTTAATTACTCTTAATGCAAAATTACGTGTTTTAGTTGTGTTTGTCTCAGTATTGGGTTTCATGCCATTTTAAACAGTTTGTATGTTGTATTTATATTTTTCCGGGTGTTTTGGTGGAAGGTTGCGTGCTAAGATAGTGCATAGGTCATACAAATAACAAAAACTACTATTTTAAGCAATTTTACACGTTAAATTAGGTCTGAAATAATAATAGTTATCAAACAATCAGAAAATAGGAATATTCTTCATCAATAAGCATGAAATCACTCGTTTCAGACCCTTAAATATCGTTTTTAAGAACTCGTAATGCAAATTACACGTTTTGCTGTTGTTTGTCACAGAATGAGTTTTTAATGCCATTTGAACAGTTTTATATTGTATTTATATTTTCGGGTGTTTTCGTGGAAGGTTGCGTGATTAAAAAATGCAGAGGCAATACAAATAACAAACGTACTCTCTTAGGCAATTTCACATGTTTAACCATACAAATTAAAACTTCTATTTTAATCAATTTTACACGTAAATTGGATCTTTAAAGATGATTTGTCATCAAATAAAATATAATTAAATCACTCGTTTCAGACCCTAAACATATCGTCTTTAAGTACTCGTAATGCATATACTCGTTTTGGTGGTTGTTTGTCACAGTATTGAGTGTTTAACGTACTTAATTGCACATTAATGTTTTTGGTGATAAGTTGCGTGATTAAAAAATGCAGAGGCAATACAAATAACAAAATATACTCTTTTAAGCAATTTCACATGTTTAATCGAATTTGACATAATAATTTATTATCAAATAATCAGTACATAGAAATATTCCTCTTCTATGATAATTAAATCACTCGTTTCAGACACTTAAACATCGTTGTTAAGTACTCCTAATGCAAAATAACATTTGTGGGAGTTTGTGTTATTTAAAAGTGCAGAGGCCATACAAATAACAAAACTTCTATTTAAGCAATTTCACACATTAAATTGGATCTTAAATGATGATTTGTTATCTAATATTCAGTAAATAGGAATATTTTACTTTAATTTTCATAAATCGTTCGTTTTAAACCCTTAAAGATCGTTTTTAAGTACTCCTAATGAAAATTACGTGTTTTGGTGGTTGTTTGTCAAAGTATCGAGTGTTAAACGCTATTTTGTACAGTTTATATGATGAATTTATATATTTTCATGTTTTTTCGGTGATAAGTTGCATGATTTAAAGTGCAGAGGCCGTACAAATAACTAAAAATCTTTTTTTAAGCAATTTCACTTGTTTAAACGGATCTGAAATGGTAATTTGTTATCAAATAACAGAAAATAGGAATATTCTACATCAATTAGAACTAAATTACTCGTTTCAGACACTTACGAGTAAACATCAGTTTTAAGTAGGAATATTTCTTTTCAATTAGCATAAAGTCATTCGTTTCATGAACATGAGTATCGTTTTTAATTACTTCTAATGCAATATTACGTGTTTTAGTGGTTGTTTATCACAGTATAGATTGTTTAATGTCAATTTGTACAGTTTTTATGTTGTAATTATATATTCCATGTGTTTTGGTAATGGATTACGTTTTAAAAATTGTAGAGGACATACAGAAAACAAACATTACGATTTAAGCCATTTCACATGTTTTTTTGGATCTTAATAATAATGTATTTATATATTTTTAGGTGTTTTTGTGAGAGGTTGCAGGTTTTAAAGTAGGAGGCCATACAAATAACAAAAACTACTTTTTAAGCAATTTCACACGATAAATTCGATCTTAAATGATGATTTGTTATCTAATATTCAATAAATAGGAATGCTCTACATCAATATGCATTAAAGCATTCGTTTCAGACCCTAAGATATCGTTTCTAAGTAATGGTAATGCAAATTTACGAGTTTTTAGGGTTGTTTGTCACAATATCGAGTGTCTAATGCCATTTTGTATAGTGTTTATGTTGTACTTATATATTTCCCAGTTGTTTTTGGCGGGAGGTTGCACGATTAAAAAGTGCAGAGGCCACATAAATAACAAAAACTACTATTTTATTCATTTTCACATATTAAAATTCGATCATAAATTATGATTTGTTATCAAATAATCAGTGAAGAGGAATATTCTACATCAATTAGCATTAAATCATTCGTCTCATATACTTAAATATCGTTTATAAGGACTCGTTAAGCAATGTCGTGTTTTGTCACAGTATCGAGTGCTTAATGCTATTTTGTACAGCTTTTATGTTGTATTTATATATTTGTAAGGCATTTTTGGTGGGTGGTTACGTGATTTAAAAGTGCAGATGTTAATTTTGGTGAAAGAGTCCGTGATTAAGTAGTGCAGAGAACTACTCATTTATGCAATTTTACGAGTTTAATCAAATCAAATTTGATAATTAGTCAGCCATTATTCCAAATTGAGATGTTATTTATATCAATTCAGTTGTATCTTCTTTCAATTAGTGTTAAATCAATCCCTAAAGACTATAAACATCGTTTGTAACCTTTTTTTTTTTTTGGCAGAATCACTTGTTTCAGTGGACCGGATCGTCATTACTTTGGGTGTCAAATAATGATTTTGTTGAGTTTTATCAAGTACTTGTGTGTATGGTAGTGGTTTTTGGGAAAGGTGGCGTGTTTATAATTAGCAACAGCCATAAAAATTGTTGTTTATGTATAGTCGCGCGTGGACGTTTCTTTGCTTTTGTGTGTATACAAAACCAAAATAAACCGTGTTACAGTGACTTTCTAATAAGGATTTTGGGGTCTACAGGGAGGTAATCATGTCATCTCCCCAGTGAACCGCCTTTATTCTCTTGGGATTCCGGAACGTCTTGGATTTCAAGGATTCATATTATTTATTTTGGATCCTTGGGCTGGGACATTGAGTAATCTTTTTTCATAAAAACATCAAGGAGCACACGCTGAGGTAAGGTCTCTCTTACTCTTTTGTGTGTATAAACATCGTCATGCCTTCAGTACCGCCTGATAGGCCTCCTGACTGGCAAGGAGAAAATAATAATAATGCAACATCACCTGCAGAGGAGAGGGCTCCTTCGGAAAAAGAAGAGCGCGTGTCCGTGAGGAAAGAAAAGGAGCATAGTAGCAATGAGGGTGCACAGCTCTATTCAAGAGCGTTGAAACAAGGGATGAGGAAGAATAATAACAACGGAGTATCCCTTGACTGGGAAAAGAAATTCAAATGGGAAGTTTTTGTTGTCGTTATGGAACTAAAAGATGACCAGTCGTTTAGGGCTGAAAGAATTAAACATATAGACGTTTATGATATAGCTCTACTTTTCGGCTTCAAGGAGCATGAGCTAGCCGGAGCTAATACAAAATTCGGTATTAATCAAGTGGGATTTTATACTAAGCATCCTATTGATGTGCGTACGAGAATCGTCGACTTAAAAAAGACTCATACCTTTGAAGTAAAGTCGGTTGGAGGTCCCCTAGTCAACGTTACTTTAAAGTTAAAAGGAGTTGATAAAATAGAAGTAAACATGAAGAGAAAAATGGTGATAACTTTGGAGAACACATTTAAAAGAGTAAATGAAGACGGAGCAGTAGACTATCTTAAGAAATTCGGACAAGTCGTTTCCCATTACCCGAAGAAAAATCCCTCGAATGAGGTAGCGGAAAAGAAATTTAGAGAATATAAGGACGTATGGAGAGACTGCGATTATATTGTAGAATTGATAGCTGATCCGGCCACTCTACCACAAGTGATTCCCTATCAAGGTTGTCTCATAAGGTTAAAATACAGAGGCGTTAGACTTCAATGTCTAAACTGCTTTAGTCATGGGCATCTCAAACAGGAGTGCCCCAACCTCCGACTAAGACTAAAAGACTACGATAAGGCCTTAAAAGAGACGCTAAGGTCTTTGAACTCCAATACGACTCTTGACCCACAATCTATAGACACTGGAGACGTCTCGATCCTTTCAGAGAACATTAACTCAAATGCAGTTGATGATAATGTAGAAATAACGCCAGATATGTCCAACTCCCAGCAACCCTCTGTGGAGGTTATACAGGTGGAGGATAACGAGTCCAATAGTGTGTTTTTTCAAAAAGAGGTGGATGGTTCTGCCAGTGCTCACCCATCTATCACTCAAACAGAAGCCCCCCATTCTTTGAATGTCAACCCCATTGAAGCGGTCCCTGTGTCGTCATACTCCCCTCACCCCCCCGAAGAGGCTGAGCGGGATGAAGAACCCTCAGTTTCCCCTTTGATTGTTGATCATCGCGAGGGTTCTGCAGTCCCCATTATTGTGGAGCCATCAGGTATTAAAGCAACGAACCGTCATATAAACCCTGATTTGATCTTGGGGGCGAGAACTAGGTCAGGGTCAATATCAAAGAGAAATTTACCCAGTTCAGAGCTATCTCCTTCTGAAAATCCTAATAAAATTCAAAAGAGTTAACCCCTGTACACGAATTTAAAACTGATATGAGTGGGGGAGGGCAAACAAAAATCGATGATTTTTTTGTCCGGCCTCTAAGAATAGATCAAAGAAATGACTTAGGTCTGGGAAAAATAATCTCTTGGAATACTAGGGGGGAAAGGATCGTGTTGTTCGACATGCAAAAATGAAACATATTCTCAGTGGACGACCAGACATAGTTTGTCTTCAAGATGTAAAAGCGCCAACTTCAGCTTCCTGCTCTCTTCAGTGCAAATACTGTATTCCTGACACGTATAACTTTTTCTTCACCGGTTCTGGAAATAGACGGGGAGTTTTGTCTCTTGTAGCTAAAAAAATGGAGGGTTGTATTCGCGTCAAGGAATACTCAGCTGATAGCGACTGGCATAAATTTTTTGTCCCAAATAAGAGTGGAGGTTTTTACTTCCTCAACGCCTATGGCCCAAACATTAAGTGTCCTTTGTTTTTTCAGACTATGATAGACTCTTGTAAAGGAGATCTATTTCCTCTCCTGGTCATTGGGGACCTCAACGTCGATCTCAAGAAATCAGAGATCCAATATCCCAATAAAACAAGTCTTGTAAGAGTAATAGCAGAACTTAATCTTATTGACGTCACTCGAACTCTCAACCCTGAAGACAACATTTCATGGAGGTGTGGACGGAAATCTTCCCGGATTGATATTGCTCTTGCATCTCCGTCTATTTTATCAAAAATAAGAATTGCCCAGTATTGCTCAAGACCAGGCTCTGATCATAAATTGATCGAAATTGAAATGAAATATTTAAGTATAGACTGCCTTTTAAAACCCCTAAATGGATCTTTAAAGATGCCTCTTTTATACACAAACTACAAAGAAATCTTTTATTTAATTTTATTACCCTCTGGCTGGGCAGAAAAAGCAAGCTAAAAAGTTTATGTATATCGTCAGACAAACAACCAGGAAGTTTATACAAAAGAATAGAAGAACTGAGTTCCTGCTCCGGAAGGATCTTGACTCCATTCTCAACAGTAATTCTCTCTTTGCTCGAACTATTACTGCCGACACAGCTATGTTTCAACAATGTGCTGAAATTAGACAAATTGAAATACAGGAAAAGAGAGACTCGGAGATTAATGTCAACAAAAAAGTTAAGTCCTTCTTTGCTAATAAGGATCAGCCAGCTTCTATGGTGACCAGGATTTTAGACAGGGGACGAGAAATTACAAATAGAAAAGAAATTTTAGACTGCTTCCATAAAAAATTCCAGAGCATCTTAGGAGTTGAAAGGACCAATTTCCCTCGTTCCAAAAAAAGAGTCCCCTCCATTTTTACAGAAAAAATAATTTATCATCATATCAAAAAAATTATAACGACGACAAAGCCGCGGGACCTGACGGGATTGGAGGCAGAGTTTACTCACACTGCATCAAAGAAGTGGTACCTTACCTTCTACTTCTAGGACGGGGTATGGAAATGAAAGGTAGTCTCCCAAAGGACATAACAAAAGGGCGAATAGTTTTAATCCCAAAAAAGGCTCCCTTTCAGACATGAACAATTGGAGGCCTATTACTATCCTTAACGAAAATTACAGAATTTTATCGGGAGTAATTGCACGCGAAATAGAACCCATATTGAATGGCAAACTTGGACTACACCAAAAAGGCTTTTTAAAGGACAGGAAAATATCAGACATTTCAAGAAACATTCAATGTGCCATCGAAGCTGTCAATGCCAATGGAACTTTTGGGGCTTTAATTGCTGTTGATTTCAAAAAAGCTTTCGACACCATTCTTCATGGTCATATTATGCGAGCAGTCAGAAAACTACTTCCCAAAAAGTTTTTCAACCCTATAAGATCCTTGTTATTTAATGGCACCTCCACTATTACTATGGGGAACCTAGAAAGTGATAGCATTATATTAAAAAGAAGCTGTCGTCAGGGCTGTCCTTCAGCTCCACTTCTTTTTGCGGCTGGACTGTGGGAACTCAGTAATACCATTGCAAAAAAATACAGGGGTTTTGGAGTCAACGTGGGGTCGACGAAGTTGATCATGGACATGTATGCAGACGATGTAACGCTTTACATTGAGGCAAATTCAGAAATCCAACTAATAAAAAGAATTCAAGTTTTATTGAATTTTTTTAAAGGATTTGGAAGAAAGTCGGGGTTGCTCATCAACTATAAAAAAACAGTGGTGTTACCACTAGGAAAATGGAATCCTGACCCAGGGATTAAAATAGCCGACTTGTACGTAAAGGACAGTGTGGAAATTTTGGGCATCTCATGGGGAAGGTATGGTCATTTGGAATCCAATTGGACAAAGCTTCAGAACTTTATGAGTTTTAACATTCCTAAATGGAGGAAATTAAATATTAAAAAGAGAATAGATATTTATAACTATCTAATTATACCAACTATACTGTACAAAGCTTCAGCCATTCCTAGTTTAGCGGAGAGAGCTATCAAAGAAGAAAATGGTTGGTTGGAAAAATTATTCTATAAAAAATATTTACCTGCACTACAAAGACCCAAGAACTTACTGGGAGGAGGTCTTTCGGCTCTCTCAACAATTATCCTCAAAATCTATAAAAAGGTTTTGATTGATTTATCAAAGAACCCCGACGTTGAGTGGAGGGCTTTTATATCTTCAAGTTGGGCATACAATGTACTTTGTATTGGCACGGATTTCTCCAACGACATTTTAGAAAGGTTTTCCCCTTTTTTTGCAACAATTCAGAGGATCGTTTGGATTGGAAAACCAAGTTATTGTCAATCCTCAATTATTGACATCATTCGGTTAAATAGTAAAAAAAATATTTTTTTAAGAATTTGGATGCCCCACAAAAACTGGAACAGATTGCTTTATCATCAAACCAGTACTCTCTACATGATTTATCAAAAGATTCAATTTTCAACTGCGGAAAGTTTATCTTTCCGTTGAAAAGAGCGGCTATAAATCATCTTGTCCCCGTCCCATGGCACGTGAGGATGGACTTTGAGTCCAATGCAAGTGAGGAAGCGGACAAAATTGCAGATCTCTACATGAGAGAATTAAATTTGTCTGAGTGTTGGAGGAGAAGAATATTGTCCTCTATTTCTAAAATTGTGTCCGGAAAGCGATTTACGGCACAATTCCAAATATCCTCTAGATCCTTGTTCTTCTATACTCCATGTAAGGATTGCGGAAAGATTTTTAATTCAATTATTCATGCATTTTATGGTTGTCCCTTCCTCAAGATTTTGAGAGAATATATAAAAATTAATATAAATCATATAAAAGACGCACATATAGCTCCTATACTACTCTTCGGTCTTTCGACCTCGAATCTTCACAAAGCTTCTGCCAAGACGAGAGCTATGGAATTATCTCTCTCCAGCTGTAAAAGCCTACTGGCCGAGCACTTAGCCTCGGGGGATCTCATCAGGGAAGAAGATCTGAGGAGGATCTTAATATCTGGGGCAGTTCGGTATTCGGCCCTCAGCATCAAGATTCCATGGACGTCTGGAGAGCGGTGGAAGCTTGCTGGAGAGGTGGTGAAGTTCTACCCATCCTGCTATGTGAATGCAACGAAGGACCTCAAAATGCTTTTACGTTTTTACAGAAAATTATGATATTCATTGTTTTGATTATTTTATTTGTCCATTTTGTTATGTTTTTTTACATGTTTTACCGTTGTTTATTTTATTTTTGTGATTAATGTGATATGACTTTTATTTTGTGTAGTAATTTTAAACTATAATGTTTATTACCTCCGCCGAAGGAGGTATGTTTTCACTGGCGTTTGTTGGTTTGTTAGTTTGTCAGCAGGATAACTCAAAAAGTACTGAACGGATTCGAATGAAACTTTGTGGAGTTGTTGGAAATGCCAAAAGGAACAAGTGATTAAATTTTGGCATATCTAAGTGCTTTTTTAATATGCAAAATGAGCAAAATACTACTATAATAATAATGAAATGCGGTCTCTATTCAGGGAGTAGGAAAGAACAAACGCTAAAAAAATATTCATTGACGTATTATTGTTCATATATCAGCTCAGGACTATGTTAACCCAGTGACGTAGCTTAAACTTCTTCCGTCTTCCCATCTCTGAGTGCTTTTTTAATATGCAAAATGAGCTAACAGAGAGGAAACAATGATTAGAGATAGAAAATCGGGCGTGTGAAAGGGAGAATGTTTGAATAGGAATGTTGTGGGGATCGGCGGAGGTACACACTCTCTGAGTGTATATATGCCTTTAGTTAATATATGTTATCATATGAAATTACACAAAATATCAATAAAGTCAAAAAAAATAAAAAAAAATAGAGATATCTACTCAACTTAAATCTTGCTTCAATTGGTTGAAATCAATTCCTACACACTATAAAACATCGTTTGAACCTTTTTTTTTTTGGCAGAATCACGTTTTTAAGTGGTTGTTTATCAATATTTGGGTGTAAAATAGTGATTTTGGTAAGTTTTTGTGAAGTATTGTGTGTATTGTGTATTTTAGAAAGGTTTTCCCCTTTTTTTTGCAACAATTCCGAGGATCGTTTTTTGGCAAAATCATGTGTATAAGTGGTTGTTTGTCATAACTTTGGGTGCCAAATAATGATTATGTTGAGTTTTATGATGTTCTTGTGTGTATGGTGGTGGTTTTTTGTGAGAGATTGCGTGTATAATATCTGCAACACCAATAAAAATATTGATAACAACTCATTTATTAAATTTGACAAGTTTTATCAGTTCAAAATTGATAATTAGTCATCAAATATTACAAATTCAGTTTTATTTTACATCAATTAGTATGAAATCAATCGCTACAGGCTATAAAACATCGTTTGTAATCTATTTTTTTTGGCAGAATCACTTGTCTAAGTGGTAGTTTTGGTTAAGACATAGTAATTTTGTTGAGATTTTATGAATTTTATTTGCATAAATGAGTAAATATAAATATTTATGGCTGTTGCAAATATTAAACACGCAACTTATCATCAAAACCACCACCATACAAACAAGTACTTCATAAAATCTCAACAAACACACTATTTGACACCCAAATTAATGACAAACAACCAATTACACACGTGATTTGGCCAAAAAAGAGGTTACATACGATGTTTTTTAGCCTTAAGCGATTGATTTCGCACTAATTGATGCAAGATGCAACTGAATTTGGAACATTGGTTGACCAATCATCTTTTTTTAACTGATTAAATTCGTCAATTACATAAATGAGTAGGTATCTCAATTTTTATGGCTGTTGGAAATCTTAAGCACTCAACCTCTCAAAAACACCACTATACATACAATTTCTTTATAAAATCACAACAATCACACTATTTGACACCCAAACAACCATTTCGACACAAGATTTTGCCAAAAAAGAGGTAATAAACGATGTTTTATAGTCTTAAGGGATTGAGTTCGTACTAATTGATGCAGGATGTAACTGAATTTGGAAGATTGATTGACTAATCATCAATTTTGAACTGATTAAACTCTTCAAACTGCTTCAATGAGTAGTTATCTCTATTTTTATGGGTGTTGCAAATCTTAAATACGCAATCTGTCACAAAAAACCACCATCGTTAACACATGTACTTCATAAATCACAACAAACACACTATTTGACACCGAAATTAATGAAAACAACCACTTAGACACGTGGTTTTGCCAAAAAAAAAAAGAGGTTACAAATGATGTTTTATAGCCTTTAGCGATTCATTTCTTACTAAATGATGCAGGATGCAACTGAATTTGGAAGTTTGGAAGACTAATCATCAATTTAAACTGATTAAACTCGTCTAATTGCATAAATGAGTAATTATCACTATTTTTATGGCTGTTGGAAATCTTAAACAATCAACCTCTCAAAAAAACACCACTATACATACAATTTCATTATAAAATCACAACAATCACACTATTTGACACCCAAACAACCATTTCGACACGAGATTTTGCCAAAAAAGAGGTAACAAATGATGTTTTATAGTCTTAAGGGATTGAATTCGTACTAATTGATGCAGGATGTAACTGAATTTGGAAGATTGATTGACTAATCATCAATTTTGAACTGATTAAATTCGTCAAACTGCTTAAATGAGTAGTTATCTCTATTTTTATGGGTTTTACAAATCTTAAATACGAGACCTCTTACAAAAACCACCACAGTTAACACAAGTACTTCATAAAATCACAACAAACACACTATTTGACACCCAAATTAATGAAAACAACAACTTAGACACGTGATTTTGCCAAAAAAGAGGTTACAAACGAGGTTTTATAGCCTTTAGCGATTCATTTCGCACTAAATGATGCAGGATGCAACTGAATTTGGAAGCTTGGAAGACTAATCATCAATTTTAATCTGATTAAACTCGTGAAACTGCTTAAATGAGTAATTATCTCTATTTTTATGGCTTTTGCAAATCTTAAATACGCAACCTCTCACAAAAACCACCACCGTTAACACAAGTACTTCATAAAATCACAACAAACACACTATTTGACACCGAAATTAATGAAAGCAACCACTTAGACACGTGGTTTTGCCAAAAAAAAGAGGTTACAAACGATGTTTGAAAGCTTTAAGCGAATGATTTTGCACTAATTAGTGCAAGATACAATAGAAATTTGAATATTGGATGGCTAATCATCAATTCTGAAGCAATTCCCTCACCTTTTAAAACAGCCAAGTTCTTCATTGAATATATTAGCAAAGGGAACCCCTAAAAACTTGCCATCGTTTTTACCTATCAATGGTAAAATATTTCATATGGAATTTTCAAATGCTGTTAAGCAATGTTCTCTCTGCTTTAATTTTGGACATGGAAAGACAAAGTGCAACCAAAAGGCCAGGGGTTACAAATCCTATGTCCAATGGATTCTAAACAGGCTAAAAGAATTAAGGACTGTATGGTCACCCAGGAGCTCGAAAAAAATGCTGAGGTAGAAAGTCAGGTAGAATACAATGCAAATGATCATGAAGCTTGCAAAGATGTTGAGTCATGTAAAAATATAGCTCAGGAGGTGATTATCACCCCACCTGAAGTTGATGTTTCATGAAACTTAATACTATACAGGAGGAAATTCATTATTCACTTGAAGAGCATATGGATGGTGAAAATCTTCTAGATGAATCAAAAAGTAAAAATGCTAAACGGAAAAGGGAGAAAAGTAAAGTGACTCTAGAGGATCAAATTGATCCTGCTATCGAGGACGTGCCAAAAAATTGCCCAAGCATAGATTCGAGTCGTGAATCTACTACGGACAAAAAGAAAAGAAAAAACATGGCGTATATGCGGAATTGGCTGACATTCTATTATACAAGCCCAAAAAATAAATACAATATAAAGGAATAAATTAAGTATTAAATTAAAGTACTACAATCCCTATAAGTATATACACTGGAGAACTATTTGGAACAACTTGGACAGCTGTAGACAATCGAAGCAATTCATCAATGCGCCTTACATCGGAAGAAAAATCTACAAATATAAAAGACATCAAGCATCCGTTATCATTGCAATGGCCAGTGGCTATATCAACCTAAAACGACATCAATTTATTATGGGGAAATCACTGGACTCAACATGTAGACTTTGTGGAGAAGATGAGGAAACGCCTTACCACTTGATTCACGATTGTGGCTGCACAATGTTGGAAATGACAGAATTGGCGGCGGCCGCTCAAGAAAGAAAACTATCGTTGGATACTCTTTTTCTTTGAAAAATGAATTTGCCCATTAATGAATGAAGCTCTGTTTTTCATACAAATATTGAATACAGTTTGAATAACAATATTGAAGAACTTGGAAAAGGAATGGCCGTTTGTGCAAACAACATCTAGATTAAGTGAATGATCAATAGCATAGAAACTAGTCGCAATTTCAAATACTTTCAATGGATTGGATAAATTAAAAAAAACTGCGATAAATCGTCATTTGACAGTACATATGAATATAATTGAAACACAAATGCCACTGAATTATAGATCAAATTACTTGGGGGGATAAGACCTCCTCTATTTACTTGATAAATGAACTCTTGATGTTCCTTAATTTCAATAGCATATTCTCCTGATTCACATTCAAGAGAGAAGGACAACTCATTATCAGAGTACAGTTCATCACAACTTTTGCACTTAGTTCTGACTTTTATTCGTTTGGATATATAACCAGCTATACAACACATTAAAATTGCTTCTGTAATATCGATATTCAAATAACTATCGAAACTTTTAATTTGTTCTGCTAAACCAAATCCTTGAGAAAACAATTTATCTTCTTCCTCTTTAGAACTTTGACAGAAAATAAGGTGCACATCTTAAAATCAAATTTAGAAAATTTGACAAGGCTTTTAAGTCTGATATTTTTTTCAGCATTTAAAATGCCCCTTGCGTTCATAAAATAATTTGAACCACATAAACTATCTCTATCGGATAAATCTCGTGATCTTGCTTTAAGATAGGCCAAGGTATCACGATTGTTTCCTGTTTTTACATTAAGAACTTTCGAAATCTTGTGTAAATGACTTACTGAAGGCAGAGTTAGGATATTTTCTTCAACAATCCGTTTGTATAAATTGGGGGAACAGTTTTCCCATAAATTTGCAGTTACAAGTAAACTGGAGGAGAACCTCCTAGAGAACTTAGATTTTTCAACCAATTCTAATTGTTCAACTATGAATTGGATTTTTCATTGTTTTTCTTCTGAAGTTATATTTTTTAGTGATGCTTTAAGGAAGAAGTTATAAAAGCTATAGATGGTTCACCTTCATTGATATTTTTGAGGAAAGCCAATATATTAAACACCTCAGTAACAGATGATATTTTTTAAACTTTTTATCATAAATAGGTAATTGAGAAGTAAAATATTCTATTCTATTCTATTTTTAAATCTAAAACATGCAAACTCTCTCAAAAACCACCACCATACACACAAGTACTTCATAAAATCTAAACAAGCACACTATTTAACACCCAAATTAATGACAAACAACCACTTAGACACGTGATTTAGCCAAAAGAGGTTACAAACGAGTTTTAAAGCCTTAAGAGATTGATTTCGCACTAATTAATGCAAGATACAATTGAATTTGGAATATTGAATGACTAATCATCAATTTTGAACAGATTAAAATCGTCATACTTTTGAATGAGTAGTTATCTTTATTTATATGGCTGTTGAAAATCTTCAGCACGCAACCTCTCACAAAAACCACCAATAGTCTGTTTGTTGTGATTTTATGAAGTACTTGTGTGTATAGTGGTGATTTTTGTGAGAGGTTGCGTGTTTTAGATTTGCAACACCCATAAAAATAGAGAAAACTTTTCATTTATGCAGTTTGATGAGTTAAATCAGTTCAAAATTGATGATTAGTTTTCCAATATTCTAAATTCAAATGTATCTTGCACTAATTAGTGCAAATCACTCGCTTAAAGCTATAAAACATCGTTTGTAACCTTTTTTTTTTTGGCCAAATCACGTTTCTAAGTGGTTGTTTGTAATTAATTTGGGTGTCAAATAGTGTGTTTGTTCTGTTTTTATGAAGTACTTGTGGGTTTGATGGTAGCTTTTCGAGAGGTTGCGTGTCTAAGATTTGCAACAGCCATAAAAAAAGAGATAACTAAGCAGTTTGGCGAGTTTAATCAGTTCAAAAATGATGATCAGTTATCCAATGTTCCAAATTCAGTTGCATGTTGCATCATTAGTGCAAAATCAAACGTGTAAGGCTTTAAAACATCGTTTGTAACCTCTTTTTGTAAAAATCACCTGTCAAAGCGGTTTTTGTCATTAATTTGGGTGTCAAATAGTGTGTTTGCTGTGATTTTATGATGTACTTGTTTGTATGGTGGTGGTTTTTGAGAGAGGTTGCGTGTAAAAATTTGCAACAATCATAAAAATAGAGATAACTACTAATTTATGCAATTTGACGAGTGAATCAGTAGAAAATTGATAATTAGTCATCCAATATTCAAAATTCAATTGTGTTTTGCACTAATTAGTGCGATATCAATCGCTTAAGGCTTTAAAACATCGTTGGTAACCTCTTTTTTGTCAAAATCACCTGTCTACGTGGTTGTTTGTCATTAATTTGGGTTGCCAAATAGTGTGTTTGGTGTGTTTTTATGAAGTATTTGTGTGTATGGTGGTGGTTTTTGTGAGAGGTTGCTTGTTTAAGATTTGCAACAACCAAAAATCTGAATTAATTACTTATTTAAGCAGTTTGATGAGTTTTATCAGTTCAAATAGGTAATTAGTCATTCAATATTCCCAATTCAATGTATCTTGCACTAATTAGAGCGACATAAATCGCTTAAGGCTTTAAAACATCGTTTGTAACCTCTTTTTTGTCAAAATCATCTGTGTAAGTGGTTGTTTGTCATTAATTTGGGTGTCAAATAGTGTGTTTGCTGTGATTTTATGAATTACTTGTGTATTTGGTGCTGTTTTTATGAGAAGTTAGGTGCTTATGATTTGCAACAGCCATAAAAAAGAGATAAATACTTATTTAAGTAGTTTGGCAAGTTTAATCAGTTCAAAATTGATGATTAAGTCATTCAATATTCCAAATTCAATTGTATCTTGCACTAATTAGTGCGAAATCAATCACTTAAAGCTATAAATCATCGTTTGTAACCTCTTTTTTGGCATAATCAAGTGTTCATTTGATTTTTGTCATTAATTTGGGTGTCAAATTGTCTGTTTGTTGTGATTTATGAAGTACTTGTGTGTATAGTGGTAGTTTTTGTAAGAAGTTGCGTGTTTAAGATTTGCAACAGCCATAATATTGAGATAATTACTCATTTAAGCAGTTTGAAGAGTTTTATCAGTTCAATTTGATAATAAGTTCTCCAATATTCTAAATTCAATTGTATCTTGCACAAATCAGTGCGACATCAATCGCTTAAGGCTTTAAAATATCGTTTGTAACCTCTTTTTGGGCAAATCACGTGTCTAATTGGTTGTTTGTCATTAATTTGGGTGTCAAATAGTGTGATTGCTGTGACTTTATGCAGTTTTTGTGTGTATGGTGGTGGTTTTTGTGAGAGGTTGCGTGTTTAAGATTAGCAACAGCCATAAAATCGAGATAGTTACTCATGTAAGCAGTTTGACGAGTTTAATCAGTTCAAAATTGATGATTAGTCATGCAATATTCCAAACTCAATTGTATCTTGCACTAACTAGTGCTAAATCAATCGCTTAAGGCTTTAAAACATCGTTTGTAACCTCTTTTTGGCCAAATCACGTGTCTAATGGTTGTTTGTCATTAATTTGGGTGTGAAATAGTGTGTTTGTTGTGATTTTATGAAGTACTTGTGTGTATGGTGGTGGTTTTTGTGAGAGTTGCGTGTTTAAGATTTGCAACACCCATAAAAATAGAGATTTCTACTCATTTATGCAATTTTACGAGTTGAATCAGATCAAAATTTACAATAAGCTATCTCATATTCCAAAATTAGTTGTATTTCACTTCAATTAGTGTGTAATCAATAATTTAAGTCCATAAAACATCATTTCTAACCACTTTTGAACAGAATCCCACGTCTATCTGGTTGTTTGTCATTACTATGAGTGTCAAATAGTGTTTTTGTAAAGGCTTAATAATGTATTTGTGTGTTTGGAGGTGGTTTTGGTGAGAGGCTGTGTGTTTATTACTTGCAACAGCCAGAAAAATAGAGATAACTACTCATATATGCAATTTCACGAGTTAAATCAGATCATAATTGATAAATAGTTATCTAATCTTCCAAAATTAGTTGTATTTCTCTTCAATTAGTGTGTAATCAATCACTTAAGTCCATAAAACTTCGTTTGTAGCCACTTTTTAACACTAGAAAGACGGTGAAGTCAATTTGACTGTTTTTTCGACTCTAGAAGCTAATATCTTAAATGTTAGTGGTCCGATTTGCTTCAAAATGTATGACTTTTAGTTATTTTTAAAAAACAAAGGTTCTTATCAAATATTTAATAAATTTTTTAACTCAGTGAAGAGTTAGGGCAATTTATACGTAGAATGACGTAGAAGTCAAATGACTTTTTATAGATTTCGATAACATACTATTTGTAGGGCTGTGCCGGTTTGGATTTTTTCTTACCGCGGTCGGTAATCAACAAATTCCCGCGGTTTTGCGATATACCGCTATATTTATACCCCCCCGCCCAACATAAACACGGCGCAAGACAAGGGTTAAATAATATGTATTATTTATTTATCTTCAATACAAAACAAGTGCAAATTACTCATGGAACATTTAAAGTGAATATTTTTTCCTTCACATTTCTTAAATTTCAACAACTAGAAGAACTTCAACCTCTATTGCACTGAAATGTTAACAAACACACAATCGGACAAAAGCCAAATTATAAATAAATATGCGAGTAGCTTACTCTTTTTAAATGTGCTAAGTCTGTTAATGAAACATAATAAGATACTTCCCCGAGTGCAAATTACTTACGGAACATTTAAAGTGGATATTTTTTCCTACAACATTTCTTACATTTCAACATTCAACAACTAGAAGATCTTCAACATCTATATTGCACTGAAATGGTAAAAACACACAAACAAACAAAAGCCCGTTCAAATTACAAATAAAGATGTGAGGTAGCTTACTCTTTATAAATGTGCAAAGTCTGTTAATGAAACATAGTAAGATACTTCCCTGGTTTAGCCTACTTCGGCCTTCATATTAGTCACATACCTATACAGGCCAATGTTTCAATTTTTTTTTGCCGGTCATGACGGTGACGTGCTCAGACCCGCGGTAGGCGTCACGTACCGCGGTATAGCGGTAATGCGGTTACCGTCCCAGCCCTAACTATTTGTGCTACAAGTATAAACCAGTTTAAATGCTATTGCTGCAAGTAGGTATACTTGTATGTGCAACAAGTTTGAATTCAAAGATAGTGAAGATGTCTAAAGGAGCTCTTAAATTTGCACTGTCTTCTGAAGAAATAAAAACATTATTGTTCATGAATCAGGCAATGGATCTGATTAGGAGAGCGACAATGATGGTGATGAGTTTAGTCTGGATGAAAATGAAATATCATCGAGTTCAGATGAAGACGATCCCTTTTATGGATCAACTGCAGTTTTAGGTAAGTGAATATTGGATTTTTGAAAAATCTGAATATCGTATTTATAACACTAATTTTTTTTCTGAATTATTTACATAGTTAGTATGACTCCTTATTGTTGTTCACAGATGACATGGGCTCTTCTGACCTCACCACTGATGCTCCAGATTTAGATGCAGAGTCTGATGCAATTGATGATAACTTTTTAGCTCTCGATGGAACAAGTGTGGTTGAAGTCACAAAACATAACGCTACTTCTACCGGATGTGCATCCTCTCAAACATTCTTATTCTCCAGGTTCGACTTCGTTTGCAAAACTACAAGTAATTGAGGGCAATGTGATGTCAGCATTCACATTGTTTATTGATGATTTTATCATTAGTAAATTGTATTATGAACTGAAACAGAGCCTCGGATCAAGCTAAAAAATAACACTTGGTCAATATCTAAGGAAGAAATCAACTCCTTTCTTGGAATAATATTGCTCGAGGGCTCATTTGGTCCAAAGTTTGGATCCACCGCATTTAAGAGAGACCATGAGTCGCGATTGATGTAAAGTGTTCCTGAAATATATTCGGTTCGACATCAGATCTTCAAGAATTCAACGAGTTCAAAGTGAAAAATTAGCATTGATTTCTACAATTTGGAACCGATTTATAGATAACTGCATTGCCTGCTACAAAACCGGTGCCAATATCACGGTCGATGAGCAATTATTTCCAACGAAGTCACGTTCCCCATTTACACAATACATGGCAAACAACCAGATAAATCCGGAATAAAGTTTTGGTTGGAAGTAAATGCTGAGTCTCACTACTTTAAATGCTTTAGATGTAAAATAATCGTATGTGAAATTTATCGCAAAAGTGGTAAATTTAAAATTATGTAAAATTTTAACTCTTAAAATTTAAGCCAATTACAGAAAAAAAAATCTAGTTTATATTTTCTATTTGACCATTATTATTGGCCAAATTTTAAAGTCTTAATATATTTACAATTATTCATTCAAATATCAAGTATAGTTTGAGAACAAATAGAAAAATTAACAGAGAAGTCAAAATGACTGTTCCGTCATTCTAGGAAAAAAAACTCTGCCGTCATTTTAGTGTTAAAAAGAGTCCCGTGTTTAAGTGGTTGTTAGTTATACTGTGAGTGTCAAATAGTGATTTGTAAAGTTTAAAAGATGTATATGTGTGTTTAGAGGTGGTTTAGGTGAGAGGTTGCGTGCTTAAGACTTGCAAACGCCAGATAAATAGAGATAACTAGTTATTTATGTAATTATACGAGTTAAATCAGATCATAATTGATAAATAGTCATCAAATATTCTAAAATTAGTTGTATTTCACTTCAATTAGTGTGTAACCAATCACTTAAGTCCATAAAACATCATTTCTAGCCACTTTTGATCGGGCTCCCGTCTTTAAGTGGTTGTAAGTCATTACTGTGAGTGCCAAGTAGTGGTTTTGTTTTGTTTTAATAATGTATTTGTGAGTTTGGAGGTGGTTTTGGTGAGATGTTACGTGATTAAGACTAGCAACAGCCAGAAAACTAGAGATAACTACTCATATTTCAATTTCACAAGTTAAATCAGATCAAAATTAATAAATAGTCATCCAATATTCCAAAATTAATTGTATTTCACTTCAATTAGTGTGTAACCAATAATTTAAGTCCATAAAACATAATTTCGAACCACTTTTGAACAGAATCCCACGTCTATATGGTTGTTTGTCATTACTATGAGTGTCAAATAGTGTTTTTTTGTAAAGGCTTAATAATGTATTTGTGTGTTTGGAGGTGGTTTTGGTGAGAGGCTTGTGTTTTATTACTTGCAACAGCCAGAAAATAGAGATAACTACTCATTTATGCATTTCACGAGTAAATCAGATCATAATCGATTAATAGTCATCCAATATTCCAAAATTAGTTGTATTTCACTTCAATTAGTGTGTAATCCATCACTTAAGTCCATAAAACATCATTTCTAGCCACTTTTGATCAGGCTCCCGTCCTTAGGTGGTTGTAAGTCATTACTGTGAGTGCCGAGTAGTGGTTTTGTTTTGTTTTAACCACGTATTTGTGAGTTTAGAAGTGGTTTTGGTGAGATGTTACGTGATGTAGACTTGCAACTCATTTATTCAATTTCACGAGTAATATCAGGTCCAAATTGATAAATAGTTATCTAATATTACAAAATTAGTTG
This sequence comes from Caligus rogercresseyi, assembly GCA_013387185.1. NCBI lineage: Eukaryota > Metazoa > Arthropoda > Copepoda > Siphonostomatoida > Caligidae > Caligus > Caligus rogercresseyi. The sequence goes on from CP045890.1 coordinate 24,337,963, forward strand.
TGTTTCCCTTCAATTAGTGTGTAATCAATCCCTTTAGTCCATAAACATCGTTTGTATCCACTTTTTAAACATAGTCCCGTGTTTAAATGGTTGTTAGTTATTACTGTGAGTGTCAAATAGTGATTTTGTTAAGGCTTAATGATGTATTTGTGTCTTTGGAGGTGGTTTTGGTCAAAGGTTGCGTGTTTAAGACTGGCAACAGCTCAAAAATTGAGATAAACACTCATTTATTCAATTTCACGAGTAAAATCAGGTCCAAATTGATAAATAGTTATATAATATTCCAAAATTAGTTGTATTTAACTTCAATTAGTGTGTTATCAATCACTTAAGTCCATAAAACATCGTTTATAGCCACTTTTAAACAGAGTTCCGTGTTTAAGTGGTTGTTAGTTATTACTGGGAGTGTCAAATAGTGATTTTTAAAGGCTTAATGATGAATTTGTTTGTTTAGAGTTGGTTTTTGTGAGAGGTTGCGTGTTTAAGACTTGCAACAGCCAGGAGATAACAACTTATTTATGCAATTTTACGTGTCAAATCAGATCAAAAGTGATAAATAGTCGTCCAATATTCTAAAATTAGTTGTATTTCACTTCAAAATGAGTGTTATCAATCAGTTAAGTACCTAAAACATCGTTTGTAGCCACTTTTAAATTGAATCCCATGTTTAATGGTTGTAAAATATTTCTGTGAGTGTCATATTGTGATTTTGTAAAGTTTTAATGATTTTTTTGTGGTTTGGAGATGTTTTTTGTAAGAGGTTGTGTGTTTAAGACTTGCAACAGCCAGAAAAATAGAGAAAACTACTCACTTATGCAATTTCACAACTTAATCAGATCAAAATTGATAAATAGTCACCCAATATTCAAAATTAGTTGTATTTCCCTTAAATTCGAGTGTTATCAATCACTGAAGTCCAAAAACGTCATTTGTAGCCGCTTTTTTAAAAGAATCCCGTGTTTAAGTGGTTGTAAGTTATTACTTAGAGTGTCAAATAGTGATTTGTAAAGTTTTAATAATGTATTTGTGTGTTGGAGGTGGTTTACGTGTTTAAGACTTGCAACAGCCAGAAAAATAGAGATAACTACTAATTTAAGCAATTTTACGTATTAATCAGATCATATTTGATAAATAGTCATCAAATATTTCAAAATTAGTTGTATGTTTCTTCAATTTGTGTGTACTTTATCAATGAAGTCCATAAAATATCGTTTGTAGCCACATTTTAAAAATAATTCCGTGTTTAATGGTTGTAAAATATTTCTGTGAGTGTCATATTGTAATTTTGTAAAGTTTTAATGATGTATTTGTGTGTTTGGAGATGTTTTTTGTAAGAGGTTGTGTGTTTAAGACTTGCAACAGCCAGAAAAATAGAGAAACTACTCACTTATGCAATTTCACAACTTAATCAGATCAAAATTGATAAGTAGTCATCCAATATTCAAAAAGAGTTGTATTTCACTTAAATTTGTGTGTAATCAATCACTGAAGTCCATAAAACATCGTTTATAGCCACATTGTAAACAGAATCCCGTGTTTAATGGTTGTAAGATATTACTGCGATTGTCAAATAGTGATTTTGTAAAGTACTTTTATATATTTGTGTGTTTGTAGGTAGTTTTGGTGAGAAGTTGCGTGTTTAAGACTTGCAAACAGTCAGAAAATATAGATACCTATTCATTTATGCTTTTTCACGAGTTAAATCAGATCAAAAGTGATAAATAGTCATCAATATTATAAAATTAGTTGTATTTCACTTCAAAATGAGTGTTATCAATCAGTTAAGTACCTAAACATCGTTTGTAGCATTTTTAAATTGAATCCCGTGTGTGTAATCGTCTTTATTCATCCTTAAAAAATAACACCTAGTTCTTTCAACTAGTTATGGCGTACAGGATAATGTTTAAAAAAAATTAAATAATATATAAATAAAACTTATATAAAAAACAATAAATATATATATATATACACATATATATGCAATAAAATCTCCAAAAAAATAAATAATAATAAAGCAAAGTCATTTGACAAAAACAAAAGAGAACTTTATATTGGCACTATTTTAGAAATGTTTTTGGCAACTACCGTTGCTGCACCACGTGTGGGGGCGGACCTCAGCTCGGGAAACGAATTCCACAGATCGGCGGCGAAGGCGGAAAACGTTTTTTCCTTCACTTTAAGTGGACAGGGGATGATGCCCAGCGACTTTGATCGGCTCGACCTGTTGTTTTCTGATGGTAGGCTGGTGCGTGAGGAAAAAATGGTTTTGCCGATGAGACTTCTCTCACCGCACCCTCCATCCGAGCTGGAGTAAGCTTTCCATGTTTCTAGGGCTACAGCTTTCACGGCGATCTCATTCACTGACGGAAGACCTGCTTTGCGAAGTAGGTCAGAAATGCGGATGTGGTCAGTCCTCTTTATTCCTGTAATGGATCTGGCCGCGTCATTAATAGATACTTGGACTGATTTGTACGCAGCAGAGGACGGACTTTCCCAAGTCTCACATCCAAGACGTGGGGGAATGACAGCAGCTGCTGCATAGCAAATTTTTCCAACTAAAAGACCTCTTGCCAGTTGCCTTAAGTACTCTCCTCTAGGAAGGTGGAGAGCTAACCTTGCAATAAGTGTCGCTCTTTGTCTGGCAGCTTTAGCAACTCCGTTCTCATGAGGAAGAGTTGTGAAATTTGAGTCGAATGTAACTCCAAGCAGCTCCAATTCTTTCGAGGGACGAATCAAATTTCCTTCAACCAACACAGAGAACGAAGCTAAGTCTTTATTGCGAAGGTTACCCCCGACCATGAGTTGAGTTTTGGAAGCGTTCAGTACAAGACCATTCCCCGCAGCAAATTGAGCAAAAAGTTTTGCTCGGAGATCCAACTGAGCCTTAACATGGTTTAGGTCTCTACCAACAGCCCAAATGGCAGTGTCATCAGCGTAGCCCGAGTTGTCCTCCTCACCGATACCCAAGCAATCGGGCATGTCAGCCACTAGAACTAGATAGAGTATGGGCCCCAAAATAGACCCCTGTCTCACCCCAAACTCCACCCTCAAAAGGTCGGACAGGGTACTATTCCAATCGACACATTGCTGGCCGTCTGATAGGTAAGATGTGAACCATTCCAATGCCGATCCTTTAACACCTATAGCTCTTAGTTTGGGGATGAGCTGACTCTTGTCAACGGTGTCAAACGCAGAAGAAAGATCGAAAGCAAGAATCCCAACCACATTACCTTCCTGTTTCCCTCGAATCCACTTTGTATGGGCAGTGGCTAGTGCTGCTGCAGACGATCTGCCAGGACGAAAGCCAAACTGAGAATTGGGTAATGCACTCACCTTGGCTAGATGGGACTCCAAGTCACGTTTCACCACCGTCTCAAGCACCTTGGACAGGGCAGGTAATATTGAGACTGGACGATAAGAGGCTGGGTCAGCAGGACTTTTCCCCTTTCCCTTATATATAGGAATAATCCGAGCTGTTTTAAAGCCACTTGGAACTATCCCAGAGGCAAGTGACCGGTTTACAAGATGTGCAATGGGTGCTGCCAGAACCTCTACACCTTTCTTCAGAACCGATACAGGAACTTCATCCAAGCCCAGCGCCTCCGTGCTCTTCATGGCTGATATCACTTTGGCGATTTTCCCCGCGCTAGCAAAGGAGAAAGAGAATGGCGAAGTTGATCTCGGCCAACTCGAGGGTGGAGCAGACACAGGTGGTATATTTGCTCGCAATTTATCGACCTTGTCTATGTAAAATTGATTCATAGCTGATGCTGCTTCTCTATTTCCCTCCGTAGAAATTTTCTCGATTGTGAGAGAGGCAGGAAGGGAACCCGGACCCTTTCCCAACGCTGAGTTTGCTAGGTCCCATAAGACCTTTGGGTCATTGTTGGCTTTGAGAAGCTTATCTAGGTTCGTACGGATTTTATCTCTCTTAACCATAGAGGACACCCTGTTACGGAGCCTTCGATAGTCCTTTCCTGTTGCCTGGTCTCTGGCTTTCATGAGACTTAGTGTGTCAGAAGAAAGGTAAAGACTTCGGCCGTCCTTGACCGTAATAGTTTTGTAAGGGGAGACCGCGTCCAGGGCTGAGGTGATGCCACGCAGTAGGAATTGATGGCATTCCTCCACATCTTCTATCTCATGGATATTATTCCATGGCCAAAGACTCAGAGCGGCTTCAAGGTCTGACTGACGGATTTTCTTGTAGTTCCTCTTCACAATGCTCTTGGCTACTCTCTTTTTATTGCATTTGATTTGTGCGAGAACGGGACGATGATCAGTAATTGCTTCCTCCAGTACCTTGACATTCGCCTCGACTCCTGAATAATAGATGTGGTCAATGCAGGAGACACGATGAACACCAGCAAATCGACCGTACGACCTCCATGTTGGAGGTGTTGTTGCATAATTTAGACCAGCATTTTTCATCCCTTCCACAAGTCGGTTCAGGAGGAGTCTCCTTGAGTATGATTCATCCCTGGATCTTTGAGAGTCGAGGTTAAAATCACCCAAGACGACAATACCACTGGTAGTTTCAGAAGCCAGTCTGACTTGTTCGAGTATCACTTCTAAATTATCCTTTTCCATGGTCAAGCCACTTCGACCACAGGACGACCATTGTCTGTAGATGCCTCCAATTATAAGTGTGTTACTTCGTGGAAGATCTAGCTCAAGCCAAACAGTCTGCAATGATAAGGTCATCAAGTCTTTTCTCACTCGAGCATTTGCTTGAACAGCCAGATCTGACTTAACAAGCGCAAGCACACGTGTCTTCTCTTCTGGGCCTACTAAGGGCAGGAAGGGTGTATAACCATTGATATTGAATGTGCATGCCATCCCTGGAGGAAGCTCTGTTTCTGTGACAATTGCCACATCAACATTGTAATTATCTAGGAGGCTAGAGAGGGAAAGCTCCTTGGTGCCCCTGGCTAAGTTGGAAGCGTTCCATGTCATGAGCACTAGACTCGAAGGCTCGCTGTGAGCAAAGCCATCTGCTCCGAAAGTTGTGCCAAGATTATTGCCAAATCTGGTCTCGTCGACACCTGAGCGTTTTGAGATATATTTTGAGGAAAAACCACCGGCTGTATCGGAGGAGTTATCGGAGGTGACACCGCTGTTGCATATGTTCGTCCTGGCTGAATATGGGAAAACCCGGTTTGGCTCCGATATGACATGGGGGAAGGCCTATTTGTCCTGGGGTTTGTACTTGAACAAAGTTCTCCGTCCGACGTGGTACTGACATCTTGTGAGACTGCTGTCGTGTTTAATTGGTTGTAAGTTATTACTGTGAGTGTCAAATAGTGGTTTTGTAAACTTTTAATGAAGTAATTGTTTTTTTGTGAGGTGGTCCTGGAGGAAGGTTGCGAGTTTAAGACTTGCAACAGCCAGGTAAATAGACATAACTATTCATTTATGCAATTTTAATTGTTAAATAAGATCATAATTGATAAATAGTCATCCAATATTCCAAAATTAGTTGTATTTCACTTCAATTTATGTGTAATCAATCACTAAAGTCCATAAAACATCGTTTGTAGCCCAATTTTAAACAGAATCCCGTGTTTAATGGTTGTAAAATATTTCTGTGAGTGTCAAATAGTGATTTTGTAAAGTTTTAATAATGTATTTGTATGTTTGGAGGTGGTTTTGGTGAGAGGTTAAGATTTGCAACAGCAAGAAAAATAGATATATCTACTCATTTATGCAATTTTACGTGTTAAATCAGATCATAGTTGATTAATAGTCATCCAATATTCCAAAATTAGTTGTATTCACTTCAACTAGTGTGTAATCAATCATTTAAGTCCAAAAACATCGTTTGTAGCAAATTTTAAACAGAGTCCCGTGTTTAATGGTTGTAAAATATTTCTGTGAGTGTCAAATTGTTGATTTTGTAAAGTTTTAATAATGTATTTGTGTGTTTGGAGGTGGTTTTGGTGAGAGGTTAAGACTTGCAACAGCCAGAAAAATAGATATATCTACTCATTTATGCAATTTTACGCGTTAAATCATATCATAATTGATAAATAGTCATCCAATATTCCAAAATTAGTAGTATTTCACTTCAATTAGTGTGTAATCAATCATTTAAGTACATAAAACATCGTTTTTAGCCGGTTTTTAAAAATAATTCCGTGTTTAATTGGTTGTAAGTTATTACTGTGAGTGTCAAATAGTGATTTTGTAAAGTTTTAATGAAGTAATTGTTTTTTTGTGAGGTGGTCCTGGAGGAAGGTTGCGAGTTTAAGACTTGCAATAGCCAGAAAAATAGGGATAACTACTCACTTATACAATTTCACTATTTAAATCAGATCAAAATTGATAAATAGTCATCCAATATTCCAAAATAATTGTATTTCAATTACCTTAGTGTGTAGAGAGTTCCTTCCTAACTTTCAAGGTGATAACACGTCATTCACGCCCTCCTAGAAAATAATATTTTCTAGAAGTTACAAGTGATTTCTGGCCTTTTATGGCACTAAAAAGTGTTGTGAATGTTACCAACGTCCTTCCTAAGGTCAAAGCTTGTCTTCAGCTGCTCCAATCCTGGACTTCCGTCGATTGAAAGCTCTTTTTGGCCCTCCAGTTAAGGATACGCCATCTTGTAATTATTCTCCTTGAGATGAACATTTCATCATAAAATCAAGCGGAACATTACATTATTTATATTCGCCCAACCTCGATTTATTTCATTAATTGAAGACTTCTTTTACGTGAAGATGATTGAGGAAAGAAATTCAAGGACCTCAAACAAGCAAGCTTTGCTCTTGCCTGAAAATAAAGAAAATGCCGGTGACCTGAAATGGACAACGGTGAATTACAAGAGGTTACGAGCCCATCCTAAAAATAATACATCAAAAGGACCTGAAGACAAAAATAAAACTAGTGTTCAACCCCATATCACTAGTAAACACAATAATATGAAAAGACAGAGGGAAGGCAATTCGAATGAAACCCCTCCTTCTAAAAGACAGCAAAAGCAGGAGGCTTTGCAATCAGAAGCTTCTAATACAAAACCGAAAAAAAGGTTTCTTTATGCAGAAATTGCTAAAGAAGCCACAGAGATTGTCATTGTCAGGAAAAATGGTGACCATATTTCCATGATCGACTGGAACAAAACAATAAAAGTACTTGACACCGACTATGTTGGTCGATTGAGCGGGACAGCTGGGCAATTCGTGCCCTGCTACGAAGGCCGTCGCTATACAAATCAACAAGCAGTGATTTATGTAAGTGACAAAACCTCGAGCCAGCACGTCCGAAAAGTTATTTCGGAAAAGACACCTCTCTTGTCAGTCTCATGGGAAGAACTGGAGACAATTAGAGAGGAAAAAAATTGTAAGACCCTTACTGGCTTCATAAGAGGAGTCACAGGGGCATGGTTGATGAAATACTCGCCAAGGTCATTGCATATCAATGCAATGTTAATAAGATCCGAGGCAAAGTTGATGTCATCAAATCTGACATCACACAGCTCAGAAAAGTGCTATATATTAAAGTTGACAAAGAGGCATTTGAAAGCCTAAAATCAATAAACTTTACAATAAGTATTGCTTCCGCTGGTAAAGTTCGCTTTCAAGACCCTCGGAAAGCACCGACTATCCAGAAAGCGGAAGAAGAACATGAGGAATACATGTCTGTAAAAGACCCGAACCACGAGGAAACAGTGGGTAAAATAAACTACAAAAACCCTCAACTAAAAACGTCGAGATTGTCAACGTCATTCAACCGAAGACCCAGCAAGTGACCAAGTTTAGTGGAGATACTACTGAGGTCTGCGCCACAGATGAATTGGGCAAACAACATGAAATTTTCCAAGGAGCTACTCAAGTGCCAGTTGGCTCCGGGGAATATCCTTCAAATCAATTTACAGACGATGTAGAAGATTATTTAAAAACTAAAGACCATAAGAAAAAATCCAAGCCAAGGAAACAATCTACAATGGATATGTTTTTCAACAGGGTTGCTGATGACCTAAAGAAGAAAAACAAAAAGTTATAATAATTCATCAGCTTATAAGTTCATTTTATCTATATATTTTATATTTATTTCAGTTGCTTGAATATTTAAGAAGGAACTCCACTTTACTTTTACTGTAGTAACACAGATACCCCAATGTGTGGTTGTGTTCTTTACTTTAGTTTATGAATATCTGTATATTTTTGTCTATTCTAAACAGAAATAAATTTCTAACTAACTAACCTTAGTGTGTAAACATTCACTTAAGTCAATAAAACATCGTTTTTAGCCACTTTTTAAATTGAATCCCGTGTTTAAGTGGTTGTAAGTTATTACTGTGAGCGTCAAATAGTGATTTTGTAAAAGTTTAAATGATTTTTTTGTGGGTTTGGAGATAGTTTTTGTGAGAGGTTGCGCGTTCAAGACTTGCAACAGTCAGAAAAATAGATATATCTTTTCATTTATGCAATTTTACTTGTCAAATCAGATCATATTTGATAAATAGTCATCCAATATTCCAAAATGAGTTGTATTTCTCTTCAATTTGTGTGTAATCAATCACTGAAGTCCATAAAACATCGTTCGTAGCCACATTTTAAACAGAACCCCGTGTTTCAGTGGTTGTAAGTTATAACTATGAGTGTCAAATAGTGATTGTGTAAAGTTTTAATGAAGTAATTGTTTTTTTGTGAGGTGGTCCTGGAGGAAGGTTGCGAGTTTAAGACTTGCAATAGCCAGAAAAATAGGGATAACTACTCACCTATACAATTTCACTATTTAAATCAGATCAAAATTGATAAATAGTCATCCAATATTCCAAAATAAGTTGTATTTCATTATCTTAGTGTGTAACATTCACTTAAGTCAATAAAACATCGCTTTTAGCCACTTTTTTAAATTGAATCCCGTGTTTAAGTGGTTGTAAGTTATTACTGTGAGCGTCAAATAGTCATTTTGTAAAAGTTTAAATGATTTTTTTGTGGGTTTGGAGATAGTTTTTGTGAGAGGTTGCGCGTTCAAGACTTGCAACAGTCAGAAAAATAGATATATCTTTTCATTTATGCAATTTTACTTGTCAAATCAGATCATATTTGATAAATAGTCATCCAATATTCCAAAATGAGTTGTATTTCTCTTCAATTTGTGTGTAATCAATCACTGAAGTCCATAAAACATCGTTTGTAGCCACATTTTAAACAGAACCCCGTGTTTCAGTGGTTGTAAGTTATAACTATGAGTGTCAAATAGTGATTGTGTAAAGTTTTAATGAAGTAATTGTTTTTTTGTGAGGTGGTCCTGGAGGAAGGTTGCGAGTTTAAGACTTGCAATAGCCAGAAAAATAGGGATAACTACTCACTTATACAATTTCACTATTTAAATCAGATCAAAATTGATAAATAGTCATCCAATATTCCAAAATAAGTTGTATTTCAATTACCTTAGTGTGTAAACATTCACTTAAGTCAATAAAACATCGTTTGTAGCCACTTTTAATTGAATCCCTGTTTAATGGTTGTAAATGTTTCTGTGAGTGTCATATTGTGATTTTGTAAAGTTTTAATGATTTTTATGTGGGTTTGGAGATGGTTTTTTGTGAGAGGTTGCGTGTTCAAGACTTACAACAGTCAGAAAAATAAAGATAACTACTAATTTAAGCAATTTTACGAGTTAAATAAGATCTTATTTGATAAATAGTCCCCCAATATTCAAAATTAGTTGTATTTCCCTTAAATTCGAGTGTTATCAATCACTGAAGTCCAAAACGTGATTTGTAACCGCTTTTTAAAAGATCCCGTGTTTAAGTGTTGTAAGTTATTACTTAGAGTGTCAAATAGTGATTTTGTAAAGTTTTAATAATGTATTTGTGTGTTGGAGGTGGTTTACGTGTTTAAGACTTGCAACAGCCAGAAAAATAGAGATAACTACTATTTAAGCAATTTTACGTATTAATCAGATCATATTTGATAAATAGTCATCAAATATTTCAAAATTAGTTGTATGTCTCTTCAATTTGTGTGTACTTTATCAATGAAGTCCATAAAATATCGTTTGTAGCCACATTTAAAAATAATTCCGTGTTTAATGGTTGTAAAATATTTCTGTGAGTGTCATATTGTAATTTTGTAAAGTTTTAATGATGTATTTGTGTGTTTGGAGATGTTTTTTGTAAGAGGTTGTGTGTTTAAGACTTGCAACAGCCAGAAAAATAGAGAAAACTACTCACTTATGCAATTTCACAACTTAATCAGATCAAAATTGATAAGTAGTCATCCAATATTCAAAAAGAGTTGTATTTCACTTAAATTTGTGTGTAATCAATCACTGAAGTCCATAAAACATCGTTTATAGCCACATTGTAAACAGAATCCCGTGTTTAATGGTTGTAAGATATTACTGTGAGTGTCAAATAGTGATTTTGTAAAGTACTTTTATATATTTGTGTGTTTGTAGGTAGTTTTGGTGATAAGTTGCGTGTTTAAGACTTGCAACAGTCAGAAAAATAGAGATACCTATTCATTTATGCTTTTTCACGAGTTAAATCAGATCAAAAGTGATAAATAGTCATCCAATATTCTAAAATTAGTTGTATTTCACTTCAAAATGAGTGTTATCAATCAGTTAAGTACCTAAAACATCGTTTGTAGCCACTTTTAAATTGAATCCCGTGTTTAATTGGTTGTAAGTTATTACTGTGAGTGTCAAATAGTGAATTTGTAAAGTTTTAATGAAGTAATTGTTTTTTTTGTGAGGTGGTCCTGGAGAAAGGTTGCGAGTTTAAGACTTGCAAAAGCCAGAAAAATAGATATAACTATTCATTATGCAATTTTAATTGTTAAATCAGTTGAAAAATGATAACTAGTCATCCAATATTCCAAAATTATTTGTATTTCACTTCAAAATGAGTGTTATCAATCACTTAAGTCCATAAAACATCGTAGGTAGCCACTTTTTTAACAGAATTTCGTGTTTAAGTGGTTGTAAGTTATTACTTTGAGTGTCAAATAGTGATTTTGTAAAGTTTTAATGATGTATTTGTTAGTGTGGAGGTGGTTTTGGTGAGATTGTGAGTTTAAGACTTGCAACAGCCAGATAAATAGACTTAACTATTCATTTATGCAATTTAATTGTTAAATCAGATCATAATTGATAAATAGACATAACTATTCATTTATGCAATTTTAATTGTTGAATCAGATCATATTTGATAAATAGTCATCCAATATTCCAAAATTAGTTGTATTTCACTTCAATTTAAGTGTAATTAATCACTAAAGTCCATAAAACATCGTTTGTAGCCCAATTTTAAACAGAATCCCGTGTTTAATGGTTGTAAAATATTTCTGTGAGTGTCAAATAGTGATTTTGTAAAGTTTTAATAATGTATTTGTGTGTTTGGAGGTGTTTTGGTGAGAGGTTAAGACTTGCAACAGCCTGAAAAATAGATATATCTACTCATTTATGCAATTTTACGCGTTAAATCATATCATAATTGAATGATAGTCATCCAATATTCCAAAATTATTTGTATTTCACTTCAAAATGAGTGTTATCAATCACTTAAGTCTATAAAACATCGTAGGTAGCCACTTTTTTAACAGAATTTCGTGTTTAAGTGGTTGTAAGTTATTACTTTGCGTGTCAAATAGTGATTTTGTATAGTTTTATGATGTATTTGTTAGTGTGGAGGTGGTTTTGGTGAGATGTTGCGAGTTTAAGACTTGCAACAGCCAGATAAATAGACATAACTATTCATTTATGCAATTTTAATTGATAAATCAGATCATAATTGATAAATAGACATAACTATTCATTTATGCAATTTTAATTGTTAAATCAGATCATAATTGATAAATAGTCATCCAATATTCCAAAATTAGTTGTATTTCACTTCAATTTATGTGTAATCAATCACTAAAGTCCATAAAACATCGTTTGTAGCTCATTTTAAACAGAATCCCGTGTTTAATGGTTGTAAAATATTTCTGTGAGTGTCAAATAGTGATTTTGTAAAGTTTTAATATTGTATTAGTGTGTTTGGAGGTGTTTTGGTGAGAGGTTAAGACTTGCAACAGCCAGAAAAATAGATATATCTACTCATTTATGCAATTTTACGCGTTAAATCATATCATAATTGATAAATAGTCATCCAATATTCCAAAATTATTTGTAATTCACTTCAAATGAGTGTTATCAATCACTTAAGTCCATAAAACATCGTAGGTAGCCACTTTTTTAACAGATTTCGTGTTTAAGTGGTTGTAAGTTATTACTTTGAGTGTCAAATAGTGATTTTGTAAAGTTTTAATGATGTATTTGTTTGTGTGGAGGTGGTTTTGGTGAGATGTTGTGAGTTTAAGACTTGCAACAGCCAGATAAATAGACATAACTATTCATTTATGCAATTTTAATTGTTAAATCAGATCATAATTGATAAATAGACATAACTATTCATTTATGCAATTTTAATTGTTAAATCAGATCATAATTGTTTATTGATATAAATCAAGTTATTACCAGAGAGAAGAGAGAGTGCAAAGAAGAGTTTTTATTAAAAAATATTTGTCTTTTACAGGTAGTTTGGAGGTTGCGTAGAATGGTGGGGTAAAAAGTTCCATTGAATAAAAAGGAATGAAATCTTTATAAATAGTTATATTATCATTTTTATCGTTTACAACAATGTAGTCAAAGTTTACAATAAATTAAATAGCAATGTTGGATATTGGATGACTACTTATCAATTTTGATCATCCAATATTCTAAAATTAGTTGTATTTCACTTCAAAATGAGTGTTATCAATCAGTTAAGTACCTAAAACATCGTTTGGAGCCACTTTTAAATTGAATCCCGTGTTTAATTGGTTCTAAGTTATTACTGTGAGTGTCAAATAGTGTTTTTGTAAAGTTTTAATGAAGTAATTGTTTTTTTTGTGAGGTGGTCCTGGAGGAAGGTTGCGAGTATAAGACTTGCAACAGCCAGATAAATAGACATAACTATTCATTTATGCAATTTTAATTGTTAAATCAGATCATAATTGATAAATAGTCATCCAATATTCCAAAATTAATTGTATTTCACTTCAATTTATGTGTAATCAATCACTAAAGTCCATAAAACATCGTTTGTAGCCCAATTTTAAACAGAGTCCCGTGTTTAATGGTTGTAAAATATTTCTGTGAGTGTCAAATAGTGATTTTGTAAAGTTTTAATAATGTATTTGTATGTTTGGAGGTGGTTTAGGTGAGAGGTTAAGATTTGCAACAGCCAGAAAAATAGATATATCTACTCATTTATGCAATTTTACGTGTTAAATCAGATCATAGTTGATTAATAGTCATCCAATATTCCAAAATTAGTTGTATTTCACTTCAACTAGTTTGTAATCAATCATTTAAGTCCAAAAACATTGTTTGTAGCCAAATTTTAAACAGAGTCCCGTGTTTAATGTTTGTAAATACTTCTGTGAGTGTCAAATTGTTGATTTTGTAAAGTTTTAATAATGTATTTGTGTGTTTGGAGTTGATTTTGGTGAGAGGTTAAGACTTGCAACAGCCAGAAAAATAGATATATCTACTCATTTATGCAATTTTACGCGTTTAATCATATCATAATTGATAAATAGTCATCCAATATTCCAAAATTAGTAGTATTTCACTTCAATTAGTGTGTAATCAATCATTTAAGTACCTAAAACATCGTTTGTAGCCGCTTTTTAAAAAGAATTCCGTGTTTAATTGGTTGTAAGTTATTACTGTGAGTGTCAAATAGTGATTTTGTAAAGTTTTAATGAAGTAATTGTTTTTTTTGTGAGGTGGTCCTGGAGGAAGGTTGCGAGCTTAAGACTTGCAATAGCCAGAAAAATAGGGATAACTACTCACTTATACAATTTCACAATTTAAATCAGATCAAAATTGATAAATAGTCATCCAATATCCCAAAATAAGTTGTATTTCACTTAACTTAGTGTGTAATCATTCACTTAAGTCAATAAAACACCGTTTTTAGCCACTTTTTATATTGAATCCCGTGTTTAAGTGGTTGTAAGTTATTACTGTGAGCGTCAAATAGTGATTTTGTAAAGTTTTAATAAAGTAATTGTATGTTTGGAGGTGGTTTTGGTGAGAGGTTAAGACTTGCACCAGCCAGAAAAATAGATATATCTACTCATTTATGCAATTTTACGCGTTAAATCATATCATAATTGATAAATAGTCATCCAATATTCCAAAATTAGTAGTATTATACTTCAATTAGTGTGTAATCAATAATTTAAGTCAAAAAACATCGTTTGTAGCCACTTTTAAATTGAATCCCGTGTTTTATTGGTTGTAAGTTATTACTGTGAGTGTCAATAGTGATTTTGTAAAGCTTTAATGAAGTAATTGTTTTTTTTGTGAGGTGGTCCTGGAGAAAGGTTGCGAGTTTAAGACTTGCAACAGCCAGAAAAATAGATATAACTATTCATTTATGCAGTTTTAATTGTTAAATCAGATCAAAAGTGATAACTAGTCATCCAATATTCCAAAATTATTTGTATTTCACTTCAAAATTAGTGTTATCTATCAGTTAAGTCCCTAAAACATCGTTTGTAGCCCTTTCAAATTGAATCCCGTGTTTAATTGGTTGTTAGTTATTACTGTGAGTGTCAAATAGTGATTTTGTAAAGCTTTAATGAAGTAATTGTTTTTTTTGTGAGGTGGTCCTGGAGGAAGGTTGCGAGTTTAAGACTTGCAACAGCCAGAAAAATAGATATAACTATTCATTTATGCAGTTTTAATTGTTAAATCAGATCAAATTGATAAATAGTCATCCAATATTCCAAAATTAGTTGTATTTCACTTCAAATTAGTGTAATCAATCAGTTAAGTCCTTAAACATCGTTTGTAGCCACTTTTAAATTGAATCCCGTGTTTAATGGTTGTAAGTTATTACTGTGAGTGTCAAATAGTGATTTTGTAAAGTTTTAATGAATGTAATTGTTTTTTTTGGAGGTGGTCCTTAGGTTGCGAGGTTAAGACTTGCAACAGCCAGAAAATAGACATAACTATTCATTTATGCAATTTTCGTGTTAAATCAGATCATAATTGATAAATAGTCATCCAATATTCCAAAATTAGTTGTATTTCACTTCAATTTAGTGTGTAATCAATCACTTAAGTCCATAAAACATCGTTTGTAGCCAATTTTAAACAGAATCCCGTGTTTAATGGTTGTAAATATTTCTGTGAGTGTCAAATAGTGATTTTGTAAAGTTTTAATAATGTATTTGTGTGTTTGGAGTTGTTTTGGTGAGAGGTTAAGACTTGCAACAGCCAGAAAAATAGATATATCTACTCATTTATGCAATTTTACGCGTTAAATCATATCATAATTGATAAATAGTCATCCAATATTCCAAAATTAGTTGTATTTCACTTCAATTAGTGTGTAATCAATCATTTAAGTCCAAAAACATCGTTTGTAGCCACTTTTTAAACAGAATCCCGTGTTAATTGGTTGTAAGTTATTACTGTGAGTGTCAAATAGTGATTTTGTAAAGTTTTAATGATGTATTTGTTTTTTTGTGAGGTGGTCCTGGAGGAAGGTTGCGAGTTTAAGACTTGCAACAGCCAGAAAAATAGATATAACTACTCATTTATGCAATTTTACAATTAAATCAGATCAAAATTGATAAATAGTCATCCAATATTCCAAAATTAGTTGTATTTCACTTCAATTAGTGTGTAATCAATCACTTAAGTCCAAAAACATCGTTTGTAGCCACTTTTTAAATTGAATCCCGTGTTTAATGGTTGTAAGTTATTACTGTGAGTGTCAAATAGTGATTTTGTAAAGTTTTAATGAAGTAATTGTTTTTTTGGAGGTGGTTGGAGGAAGGTTGCGAGTTTAAGACTTGCAACAGCCAGAAAAATAGATATATCTACTCATTTATGCAATTTTACAATTTAAATCAGATCATAATTGATAAATAGTCATCCAATATTCCAAAATTAGTTGTATTTCACTTCAATTAGTGTGTAATCAATCACTTAAGTCCAATAAAACATCGTTTGTAGCCACTTTTAAATTGAATCCCGTGTTTAATGGTTGTAAGTTATTACTGTGAGTGTCAAATAGTGATTTTGTAAAGTTTTAATGAAGTATTGTTTTTTTGTGAGGTGGTTGGAGAAGGTTGCGAGTTTAAGACTTGCAACAGCCAGAAAAAAGATATAACTACTCATTTATGCAATTTTTTATTGTTAAATCAGATCAAAATTGATAAATAGTCATCCAATATTCCAAAATTAGTTGTATTTCACTTCAAAATTAGTGTGTAATCAATCAGTTAAGTCCATAAAACATCGTTTGTAGCCACTTTTAAATTGAATCCCGTGTTTAATTGGTTGTAAGTTATTACTGTGAGTGTCAAATAGTGATTTTGTAAAGTTTTAATGAAGTAATTGTTTGTTTTGTGAGGTGGTTTTGGAGAAAGGTTGCGAGTTTAAGACTTGCAACAGCCAGAAAAATAGATAAACTATTATTTATGCAATTTTAATTGTTAAATCAGATCAAAAGTGATAAATAGTCATCCAATATTCCAAAATTAGTTGTATTTCACTTCAAAATGAGTGTTATCAATCAGTTAAGTACCTAAAACATCGTTTGGAGCCACTTTTAAATTGAATCCCGTGTTTAATTGGTTGTAAGTTATTACTGTGAGTGTCAAATAGTGATTTTGTAAAGTTTTAATGAAGTAATTGTTTTTTTTGTGAGGTGGTCCTGGAGGAAGGTTGCGAGTATAAGACTTGCAACAGCCAGATAAATAGACATAACTATTCATTTATGCAATTTTAATTGTTAAATCAGATCATAATTGATAAATAGTCATCCAATATTCCAAAATTAGTTGTATTTCACTTCAATTATGTGTAATCAATCACTAAAGTCCATAAAACATCGTTTGTAGCCAATTTTAAACAGAGTCCCGTGTTTAATGGTTGTAAATATTTCTGTGAGTGTCAATTAGTGATTTTGTAAAGTTTTAATAATGTATTTGTATGTTTGGAGGTGGTTTAGGTGAGAGGTTAAGATTTGCAACAGCCAGAAAAATAGATATATCTACTCATTTATGCAATTTTACGTGTTAAATCAGATCATAGTTGATTAATAGTCATCCAATATTCCAAAATTAGTTGTATTTCACTTCAACTAGTGTGTAATCAATCATTTAAGTCCAAAAACATCGTTTGTAGCCAAATTTTAAACAGAGTCCCGTGTTTAATGGTTGTAAAATATTTCTGTGAGTGTCAAATTGTTGATTTTGTAAAGTTTTAAAAATGTATTTGTGTGTTTGGAGTTGATTTTGGTGAGAGGTTGAGACTTGCAACAGCCAGAAAAATAGATATATCTACTCATTTATGCAATTTTACGCGTTAAATCATATCATAATTGATAAATAGTCATCCAATATTCCAAAATTAGTAGTATTTCACTTCAATTAGTGTGTAATCAATCATTTAAGTCCAAAAACATCGTTTGTAGCCGCTTTTTAAAATAATTCCGTGTTTAATTGGTTGTAAGTTATTACTGTGAGTGTCAAATAGTGATTTTGTAAAGTTTTAATGAAGTAATTGTTTTTTTGTGAGGTGGTCCTGGAGGAAGGTTGCGAGTTTAAGACTTGCAATAGCCAGAAAAATAGGGATAACTACTCACTTATACAAATTGACAATTTAAATCAGATCAAAATTGATAAATAGTCATCCAATATTCCAAAATAAGTTGTATTTCACTTAACTTAGTGTGTAATCATTCACTTAAGTCAATAAAACATCGTTTTTAGCCACTTTTAAATTGAATCCCGTGTTTAATTGGTTGTAAGTTATTACTGTGAGTGTCAAATAGTGATTTTGTAAAGTTTTAATGAAGTAATTGTTTTTTTGTGAGGTTGTCCTGGAGGAAGGTTGCGAGTTTAAGACTTGCAATAGCCAGAAAAATAGACATAACTATTCATTTATGCAATTTTAATTGTTAAATCAGATCATAATTGATAAATAGTCATCCAATATTCCAAAATTAATTATATTTCACTTCAATCAATACTAAAGTCCATAAAACATCGTTTGTAGCCCAATTTTAAACAGAGTCCCGTGTTTAATGGTTGTAAAATATTTGTGAGTGTCAAATAGTGATTTTGTAAAGTTTTAATAATGTATTTGTATGTTTGGAGGTGGTTTTGGTGAGAGGTTAAGATTTGCAACAGCCAGAAAAATAGATATATCTACTCATTTATGCAATTTTAAGTTTTAAATCAGATCATAGTTGATAAATAGTCATCCAATATTCCAAAATTAGTAGTATTTCACTTCAATTAGGTGTAATCAATCATTTAAGTCCAAAAACATCGTTTGTAGCCAAATTTTAAACAGAGTCCCGTGTTTAATGGTTGTAAAATATTTCTGTGAGTGTCAAATTGTGATTTTGTAAAGTTTTAATAATGTATTTGTGTGTTTATAGCCACATTTTAAACAGAATCCCGTGTTTAATGGTTGTAAGATATTACTGTGAGTGTCAAATAGTGATTTTGTAAAGTACTTTTTTATATTTTGTGTGTTTGTAGGTAGTTTGGATGAGAAGTTGCGTGTTTAAGACTTGCAACAGTCAGAAAAATAAAGATACCTATTCATTTATGCTTTTTCACGAGTTAAATCAGATCAAAAGTGATAAATAGTCATCCAATATTCTAAAATTAGTTGTATTTCACTTCAAAATGAGTGTTATCAATCAGTTAAGTACCTAAAACATCGTTTGTAGCCACTTTTAAATTGAATCCCGTGTTTAATTGGTTGTAAGTTATTACTGTGAGTGTCAAATAGTGATTTTGTAAAGTTTTTATGAAGAAATTGTTTTTTTGTGAGGTGGTCGTGGAGGAAGGTTGCGAGTTTAAGACTTGCAACAGCCAGATAAATAGACATAACTATTCATTTATGCAATTTTAATTGTTAAATCATATCATAATTGATAAATAGTCATCCAATATTCCAAAATTAGTTGTATTTCACTTTAATTTATGTGTAATCAATCACTAAAGTCCATAAAACATCGTTTGTAGCCAATTTTAAACAGAATCCCGTGTTTAATGGTTGTAAAATATTTTGTGAGTGTCAATAGTGATTTTGTAAAGTTTTAATAATGTATTTGTATGTTTGGAGGTGGTTTTGGTGAGAGGTTAAGATTTGCAACAGCCAGAAAAATAGATATATCTACTCATTTATGCAATTTTACGCGTTAAATCATATCATAATTGATAAATAGTCATCCAATATTCCAAAATTAGTAGTATTTCACTTCAATTAGGTGTAATCAATCATTTAAGTCCAAAAACATCGTTTGTAGCCAAATTTTAAACAGAGTCCCGTGTTTAATGGTTGTAAAATATTTCTGTAAGTGTCAAATGATGATTTTGTAAAGTTTTAATAATGTATTTGTTTGTTTGGAGGTGGTTTTGGTGAGAGGTTAAGACTTGCAACAGCCAGAAAAATAGATATATCTACTCATTTATGCAATTTTACGCGTTAAATCATATCATAAAAGATAAATAGTTATCCAATATTCCAAAATTAGTAGTATTTCACTTCAATTAGTGTGTAATCAATCATTTAAGTCCAAAAAACGTCGTTTGTAGCCGCTTTTAAAAATAATTCCGTGTTTATGGGTTATAAAATATTTATGTGTGTGTCAAATAGTGATTTTGTACAGTTTTAATGATTTCTTTTTGTGTGTTTGGAGATTGGTTTTGTGAGTGGTTGCGTGTTTAAGACTTGCAATATCCAGAAAAATAGGGATAACTACTCACTTATACAATTTCACAATTTAAATCAGATCAAAATTGATAAATAGTCATCCAATATTCCAAAATAAGTTGTATTTCACTTAACTTAGTGTGTAATCATTCACTTAAGTCAATAAAACATCGTTTTTAGCCACTTTTTAAATTGAATCCCGTGTTTAAGTATTTGTAAGTTATTACTGTGAGCGTCAAATAGTGATTTTGTAAAGTTTTAATGATTTTTTTGTGGGTTTGGAGATTGTTTTTGTGAGAGGTTGCGTGTTCAAGACTTGCAACAGTCAGAAAAATAAAGATCATTACTAATTTATGCAATTTTACGTGTTAAATCAGATCATATTTGGAAAATAGTCACCCAATATTCAAAATTAGTTGTATTTCCTTTAAATTCGAGTGTTATAATTCACTTAAGCCAATAAAACATCGTTTTTAGCCACTTTTTAAATTGAATCCCGTGTTTAAGTGGTTGTAAGTTATTACTGTGAGCGTCAAATAGTGATTTTGTAAAGTTTTAATGATTTTTTTGTGGATTTGGAGATGGTTTTTGTGAGAGGTTGCGCGTTCAAGACTTGCAACAGCCAGAAAAATAGATATATCTACTCATTTATGCAATTTTACGTGTTAAATCAGATCATAGTTGATTAATAGTCATCCAATATTCCAAAGTTAGTTATATTTCACTTCAATTATGTGTAATCAATCACTGAAATCCATAAAACATCGTTTATAGCCACATTTTAAACAGAATCCCGTGTTTAATTTTTTTTTACCAAGGTAAAACTTTATTCACATTAGATTATATCTTATAATATTCATAAAAATACATTAAAACGTCGTGCTTTTAACAATATGATCAACCAGAGAAGTAAATTTTTAGGTAAAGGAACTCGAGTAGATCTCATTTTATACATAAAATATTGGGTTTTAGTGGTAATAAAATTAATTTCTTCTTGGTACGGTCCATTATAAAAGTAAATAAAATCCTTACCCCGTAATTGTATATTAAAAAATCATCAAATAACAATTTTAGATATTCTACAATTTCTACCACATATATGCACTCTAATAAAAAATGTTTTGATGTCTCCAGCGAATCCCGCAAAAAAAGCATAATCTTTCCTCCGCTGTAGTCCCATATATACTACCAAATGTCAATGTGTTGGTAAGTACTCTGTATTTAAACCAATAGAGAGAGTGATTTAACATTTTTGATTTTAAACCATGCATTAATATATTTACTGGTGTTCTCAGCCTGTAATATTCTTTCCTCCTCTCAATTTGATTTAAAAAATGACTTTTTGAATTTTTATCCACTAAAAAATGTCGGAGTTCCTTATTGCTAATTAGTTTTATAAAATTGTAAAAACTATTTCTTGGACCGAACTCTCTTTTCTTAAAACTAACCCATTTTAAAACATTATCCTCTCCAGTCTTTCATTTGCTGTAAAATTACCTATTTCATTAAAAATATCCCCAAGGCAAACTATTTTTTTCCCAATAGAAGTATTTTTTTAAAAAGATAACCTCCCATTTCCAACAACTGGTTCCTGCCATTCCATTTTTTGTAATAATAAAACTGCCACCTCTTTATTGATCGCACTATTCTGATACCAAAAAGGACTAATGTTTGCGGCTAAATCTAGCACAGAGTGTGGTCCCTCTTCTCCCTCCTAGGGGCGTCCTACCTTTTTCAAATATAGTCCCCTAATGCTTCCGTCCAAACTGAACCACTCTCCAAAAGTCTTTTCAACCATTTGAAGAGTATTACTTTCCAGAAGCTTTCAAGCTCCAACAGACCCAAACCACCGAATTTTTAGGTGTTTTAACACGTCTCCATGATATTATTTTAGGGCGACCTTCCGGAAATAAAAACTTTTCGCACAAATCATTGATTTTTTTACATAAAATTTGAGAAAAAGGTGTTAGTCTTAAAATATGAATAGTTTTGGGTAAAATAAATGTATTCCATATAAAAATTCTTGTCACAGTATTCTTCTTAATAAATTTTGTGTATCTATTTGTTGTTTTTTGGACTTTATCCTCTATGACCTTGGCGTTTTCTATAATATCCTCATCGTTCAATGATATAAAGGTACCCAACACTTTCATCATAGAAGTCACTTTCAAGCCCCCCAGATCCAATGCAAATTCAAAATTTGTCATTACGGTACTTTTCTTAAGATTAATCTCTAACCTAGAATTATCCCTATATTGTTTTAAAATATTTAATGTTTTCTTAATCGAACGGTGAATATCATCGATGCTCCCAGAAAAAATAATATTCACATCATCTGCAAAGGCTAAAACTTTAGACATGCTTTTGCCTACTTTAATACTGAAGTGTTATGATGTCAGGAAGACGTCCGGAGTTCTGATGGAGAATAAGAGAGAGGCACTCACACGTATTGTACTTATGAATACTATATTATCAACTGAACTGTACATACATATATACATAGGTCGGTAGGTGGTGACGTCAGGAGAGGTAGTTGAAGTAACACCTCACGCCCCCCTGAGTCATCATTTAAATTTGAAAAATGTTGGTGACTGAAGTAAATAATGAGGCATAAAAAAACATACATATAAATATTCTGTTAATAACGGTGGGCATAAAGAAAACTTATTAATTGTCCATGGCAGAACAAAAACAATATTATATAAATTTAACTTCGTTTTTGTCTTCGTTAATTTTCACATTCTTTGACTTATTCGACTTCCTGCGTTGTGAAGGTGGCTCTTCAGTTTGCACTTCAAAATGTGGACTTGGGGCTTTCTTTGGTTTGATGAATTTCCTATTCCGAACAATTATCTTGCCAGATTCAAGTAAAATTTGGTAGGAGCGTCCCGAGTCGGTTATTTGTTTCACAGTTCCTGTTTTGTCCCACAATTTTGATTTTATATCCTGGATAAGAATTAGTTCTCCAACAGAAATTGGTTTTAGACTTGGTGGAACATATGAAAACGTTGTTGGGCTCGAAACCGTTTCGAGGTTTGGAATCAATGTTCGTAATTCTCTTTTAAGGAAAAGTCTTGATGGAGAGGTCTTCATGGATGTAGTCGGAGTGGACCGGAGATAGAGTAGCGACTCGTTAAATTTATCCTCAGTTTTAGCCTTTTTAAGTAACCTCTTTACTCTGTTGACTGTTGATTCGGCTATTGAGTTCGATTTTGGGTTGTGAGGTGAAGATGTGACGTGAATGATGTTGTGGGATTCGCAGAACTCCTTAAAACTGGAACGAAATTGAGGACCGTTGTCCGATATTATATAGTTTGGGTAACCAAAGATATTAAATGTTGATTTAATTTTGGAGATAATTTGATTTGTTGCGGTTTTACGAAGAGGATAGACGAATGGAAAAAGACTCAATTGTCGACTAGTACCAAGTACTCTCGTCTGTTACATTCAAATAAGTCGGTGCAAACCGTATGCATCGTCCTTCAGGTGGAGCTTCATGGGTGGACCGGATATGGGAGCTTTATTCTCAAGACTATCGGAAATAACATCCTGAAACATGTTGAGTAGGAGGGATTTTTTTTCGTTAACATTATTTGAACACACATTCCTGAAATACTCGTCACTTATTTTATCGGCGAGTTGTTTGCGTTTAGTGAGTGATTTAGTGTTGTGTTGGCTGATGGATAATGTAGGCTTGGCTTGCAACACGCCTTTCATATTCTGAGGTAAATTAAAGTCGGGGTTAATCATTTTTAGACTCACCATGTCCTGCCACGATAAAAGGAATTCCTGCACGAGGGATGAGGTCACAATTACTTCTATATCCGCTTTGTATTCACCAAACGTGGCGGTCAGATTGACTTTTCCTTCCGCAGCCATGGTGGACGTGGAATCAGCTAAGGTAGTAACAGCCTTTGAACGTTTAAATGGAATATTCCGCTCTTTAAGAATGTCTGCGGACATTATAGATTTGGTGGCTCCCGTATCTGGTATTACGTCGAAGGGGAATGACGTGTTGTTTTTAGTAGATAATGTTATGGTAGCACGAGGTGTGGCCCCGTACGCTTTGGCTGAAAGTCAATTTCTCTTTCCCTCCCAAGATGCCACAATGGACTTCACGGAACGGTAGTCTTCGTCCGATGATGAAGTGGAAGATTCCGAAGAGAGCGTATACTTATTGACAGCGTTTTTCTTCAGGGATGGTTTTTCGAAGCAGTATTTACTCAAGTGTCCCTTACGCTTACAGTGACTACAAGTGGTAGAGGTGTACGCGGGACATAAATTAGCCCTGTGTCTTGGGGATTCGCAACAGTAACATAAACCCCTCTGCATTTTTTTAAAAGGTAACTGGGTGTTTTGGAGCGGGAAAATGAGTGGGGTCCCGATCTTGAACTAGATGCAGAGCTGGATTTTGGTCTAGGAGAATCCTCACATATATTGGCATCCGCCCTCCTTATCTCTGAGGATCTACTGACGGAGAAATGATTTTTTGAAGCCTCGTAGTTCTTTACGCAAAGGGAAATTTTCTTCCTTGTTATGGGGGCAGGAATTTTGCGCATTTCCTTCAAGAGCTCCTGATCAGGGCAATCCTGGAACCAGCGGAAGAGGAATATCTCGTCCACTGTGAACTCCTCTAGCCTACAATTAAAGGCGATGTCGCTGAGCTCTGCCTCCCACTCAGAAGCCTTCTTTCCTAGGGGAAATTTGTGGGTGAAAAATTCATATCTCCTGTTAAATAGAGGATGTACACATTCAAAATGGCCATCAAGGATGGTCATTGCACTCTCCGTTGATCCTTGGGTGTCGTACACAGGAGTGTCACTTTCGAATTGAGATTTGATTTGAGAGGCGAGATCCGGTTTTAAATAATTTAAAAAGAGGGATCTCTGGATGTCCACAGATACGAGATGTGCATGGGCTGCATGGAAATAACTCCTAAATGAGTCCTTCCATGCAATGAACTCTGTCATAGGTGCCTCGGACCGAAGGATTGGAGGCTTTATCTCCTCCGCTATTTTCCTTGACCTGGCAATGATGTCCTCGCTATTGGGATGAATGCTTACTGGGGGCTTGTTGGATTTATTAGAGAAAGCAGCTGATGTAAGGCATTCTTTGCCATGGTCAATAATCCGTTCGGCATCCAACGTTAATTGCTCCACCTCCGTGGAAATAACGGTGAATTCATCTTCCAAATACTCAACCTCACTTGGATTTATTTCCGACAGCTTGTCGAATCTGATTTCCAGCCCCTTCAATGCCTCGTTGAGGCGAGTAATGTCCTTTTGGACTATATCAAATTTACTGGAGGAGGGAGACAATTTGCAAGATTTAATGGAGCTATTTAATTTATTTACTCTCTTAGCAATTGAGGTTTTGCAGCCTCCAATTGACTTTTTTAGGAAATCTGATTTAGCTTCGATAGTAGTATAATGAGTTAGGTCCATTTTGATAAAATATGATTGTTTGAAAGGTTTGTTTTGAACAGGGAGCTATGACGTATGAAAAGACTGATGACGTAAGAGAATGAAGGGAGGAGGGGGCCAAGGTCCTCGTGTATTGATTGTATTCGAGCCTCGGAGTGAGTCCTAATGTTCCAGTAAACAAGGATATGAGCTGAATGAGGTTCGATTCTTATACCGACTGCGCCATGAAGTGTTATGATGTCAGGAAGACGTCCGGAGTTCTGATGGAGAATAAGAGAGAGGCAATCACACGTATTGTACTTATTAATACTATATTATCAACTGAACTGTACATACATATATACATAGGTAGGTGGTGACGTCAGGAGAGGTAGTTGAAGTAACACCTCAAATACCATTTATATCCCTACACGCAATGATTTCCTCAATAATATAATTCAATGCCAGAACAAACAAAGTGGGGGACAAAGGGTCTCCTTGACGGCAACCTCTGTTGACCTTAATTCTATTATCTTTTTTATCATAAAACGTATATAAGTTGCATAGACCAACTCCTACCATTTTGATAAAATTATCCCCTACACCATGATCCTTTAAACTTTTTAAAATCCATTTGTGCGATACACTGTCGAACGCTTTCTTAAAATCAACACTCATTACTGCTGCCCTAGATTGTGTTCCCTCAATATGGGCTAAAGCATCTTTGATGCTTCTTCCCACATCTTCCATTACCCTACCGGGCACAAAACCTTTTTGAGCCGGGTTTATTATTTCATTTAAAAAACCTCTCAATCTCCCCGCTAGGATACCTCTATGAATTTTAAAAACTGTGTTAAGCATGGTTAGGGGTCTTAGATTTTCCACAAATCTGGTATCTTTTCCTACTTTGGGAATTAAAATGAGTTTGCCCATCGAAATATGTTCCTCAAAGGAACCATTTATATGAGCCTCCTTGTAAACTTGTTCTAAAAGCGGGGATAAAAGTCTATTAAACATAGTGTAAAATTCCATAGGGAAGCCATCGGATCCTGGTGACTTGTTTTTCTTATTATATGATTTAATATAACTCTCAATTTCTTTACTATCAATGTCACTTTCTAGTGATCTACTTTGGCACTCACTTAAATGAGATACTAAAGTCTTAGATCCACCTACATCGCGACATATGAAACGTGTAGAGCTAAAGGTGCACTTAAGGCATATATCTTGATTTTGGCAGTCTCTGCATGCATACAAATTTCATAAAAGTCCATGACAATTTTATCAGTGTTATTATCCAATATGCCTAATTTATTAAATAATGCCCCCACTTCTTTATTACTTCCATTTAAACGTTCAGTTTGTTTAATTTTTTCAATAAGTACATGTTCCTCTGAAATTGATTGTAATTTGGTCCTAATGAGGTGACCTCTAGAAAGAGTATGAGTTATTTCAATTAATTCCTCATCCTCCGCTAAATTTATTATACCCAATTCTTTTTTCATGCATAAATCTGTATATCTACGTTTTCTTTCCTCACTCAATCTCACACCCAATTTTATGTATTCTCTTTTGCAACAATCTAGAATCAATTTTAAACCATGAGAAGATGATTTTATTATTCCATTTTTCAATTTATATAATACATCTTCAATTATTTTTTCAATCTTAGCTTTGGTGGTTTTATCATTTAATAAATCTGTATTTAATTTCCAATGTTTCTTAGAATATCTTTTTGGAAATGTTAAAGTCATAAATATTGGATTGTGGTCAGACATCCGACTGGGAATTGTGCGGTAATCTGATATGAGAGGGAAGAGGTTCTCAGATACAAAAAAATAATCTAAACGAGAACTTTTTGTCACCGTATTACTTACTTTCACGGAAAAAGTATGAACTGGAGTTTTACTAAATTTGATGGCTACGTCTGAGAATGTGTTCCTATTCAAAATATGTTTTAAAACTTTTTTTGCTTTACAATTATTTACATTTTTGTAATTAAAAGTATCTCTAGATTGCTCCAGAGCTACATTGAAATCCCCTAATAATATAAAATCTTCGTTTTTACTAATACTGTTATTAACAAATTTTTCTTCTAAAAAGCTAAAAAAGGATGGATCATCCTTGTTCGGTCCATATATTGATAAAAACTTTATACATCTACTCTTCCAGACTATCGTAAATACAGAGTAATTACCCCCAGCATCATTTGCCAAACTTTTATAATTTAGTTCTTTCTTTATGAGCAGCAGAATTCCCCAGAGGGGTGATTTGCCTTTTTATTGACAGCAGGTACTATTAAGACATCATATCCTTCAGGGAAGATAAAATCAGGGCTTAAATTACTTATTCTGGAGTCGCAAATTGATATTATATGTGGTGAGTACGTAATTAAATAATCAATAAAATCCCTCCTTTTAGTTTTGTTAAAAATTGAATTGGCGTTTGCTGATATAATTTTAAGTTCTATATTCAAATAATATAATAAAAAGTCCAGAAGGAGAGGGTATGGGACCTACTGTCAAATATAAACCGTCCGAAAAGGGGTGGGAGGGGGGGGGGAGATAAATATAATAAAATAAGAACATACTTGTCTCCTCGGAGTAGGTGTACGGGGTCGGCATCATCAAGGTAGTCCTAATGTTCCAGTAACAAGGATATGAGCTGAATGAGGTTCGATTCTTATACCGACTGCGCCATGAAGTGTTATGATGTCAGGAAGACGTCCGGAGTCTGATGGAGAATAAGAGAGAGGCAATCACACGTATTGTACTTATTAATACTATATTATCACTGAACTGTACAGGTAGTGTCTTTTTTGATGTTTTTCTATTAGAACGGCAATCATTTATGTTTTTTAGTAGGCCATTCTATTCATAAAAACTTTTTTCACGAGATCTTTTCTTTTTTCTTCTCCAGGATTATCTAAGTTTCTTTTGAATTTTTCGGCTTTTTTTTTCGGCGATTTTGATCTTTTACGTAGAACCATTTTCCATTCTTCTCTCAGTTCTCCTCTCTTTGCCTGGAGCTTTTCTGTCCTTTGATCAGTTGTTGTTTCCACATCATTTCTTCCTTCACCTTCTGGCACCACTTTCTGCGATTTTTGCTCTGTTGCTACCGTTCGGTTGTGGTGTATTTCCTCTTCTTCCCCACACTCGCCTAGACGAGCAGTATCCTCCGTTTCTTGTTGTTCCGCCGCTTTACCATTTCTCAACGGTAGCCCTGATTCCCTCCGTTGCTGTGATTCAGAAGGTAGCTCTTTTCCTGAGTTGTATTCTTCTCCATCGTCCTCTTGGTCTTCATCCTCTCTTCCCGAGTCCATCTCGCTTGCAACTCTCCTAGGAAGACCCAAAGCCTCTCGAAATTCAATTTCATGTTCTCGAAGAGATTTCTTCTCCTGTGATGGACAGTTTCCTTTAAAGTGTCCACTTTGGAAACACTTGTAGCATTGCTTTTGTTGGTAGCCCGCCAGCAATTCTACTCTCTTCCCCCCAGTGGTACTATTGCAGGAAGTAGTTTTTTGGCCTAATTTTAAACTTCAGTTTTCCAGTCATTATTTTTTGAACTTTTTGGCAAATTCAATCTCTTTTTCGTTCCGTGGCGTGAAGTTGTGGGGAACTGATTCAATTTTCCCACAAGGGACCCATATTTCTCCATAATTTATCTCAGAGCCGCAAGGTTAGTTTCTGTTCCATTTTTTATTGTTACTTCAATTGGTTCCTGAATTAGTCTGAGCTTATTAAGCCCTCTCAACTCAAAGAACAAGTCATTATCCATTTTGAATGAGTTTTTCTTCTCTTTAAATTTCTCTATCATGTTAATAGGACCTTTTAGAGAAATTATTATGTAACCGGCACCACTTTGACAATCATTTAGTGTTGAAATATCTTCTCCCTTTATATCTAACAGGCTACATAATTGCATGTAGTGTTCATCTCTGGACGGAAGCCCTTTACGCTTTCCCCTTCTTCATTTTTCCAGTCAATGACAATTTTTGACCAGAACGGGTTGTCATTAATAATTCTTGGATGTAGATTCTTCCTTTTTGTTCTGTATGAGTAAGAATCTCTTTCATCCTTCTTATGTTTGTCCCCTTCATTAATGATCTTCCTCTCCTTTGCTCCACTTCCCTGGATGATGCAGTTTTGATCTTCCTTCGTGTTGTCGTGTTAATGGTTGTAAGATATTACTGTGAGTGTCAAATAGTGATTTTGTAAAGTACTTTTTATATATTTGTGTGTTTGTAGGTAGTTTTGATGAGAAGTTGCGTGTTTAAGACTTGCAACAGTCAGAAAAATAGAGATACCTATTCATTTATGCTTTTTCACGAGTTAAATCAGATCAAAAGTGATAAATAGTCATCCAATATTCTAAAATTAGTTGTATTTCACTTCGAAAAGAGTGTTATCAATCAGTTAAGTACCTAAAACATCGTTTTTAGCCATTTTTTAAATTGAATCCCGTGTTTAAGTGGTTGTAAGTTATTACTGTGAGCGTCAAATAGTGATTTTGTAAAGTTTAAATGATTTTTTCGTGGGTTTAAAGATGGTTTTTGTGAGAGGTTGCGCGTTCAAGACTTGCAACAGTCAGAAAAAATAGATATATCTTTTCATTTTTGCAATTTTACGTGTTAAATCAGATCATAATTGATAAAAAGTCATCCAGTATTCCAAAGTTAGTTGTATTTCACTTCAATTTATGTGTAATCAATCACTGAAGTCCATAAAACATCGTTTATAGCCACATTTTTAACAGAATCCCGTGTTTAATGGTGGTAAGATATTACTGTGAGTGTCAAATAGTGGTTATGTAAAGTACTTTTTATATATTTGTGTGTTTGTAGGTAGTTTTGATGAGAAGTGGCGTGTTTAAGACTTGCTACAGTCAGAAAAATATAGATACCTATTCATTTTATGCTTTTTCACGAGTTAAATCAGATCAAAGTGATAAATAGTCATCCAATATTCTAAAATTAGTTGTATTTCACTTAACTTAGTGAGTAATCATTCACTTAGTCAATAAAACATCGTTTTTAGCCACTTTTAAATTGAATCCCGTGTTTAAGTGGTTGTAAGTTATTACTGTGAGCGTCAAATAGTGATTTTGTAAAGTTTTAATGATTTTTTTGTGGGTTTGGAGATGGTTTTTGTGAGAGGTTGTGTGTTCAAGACTGCAACAGTCAGAAAAATAAAGATCACTACTAATTTATGCAATTTTACGTGTTAAATCAGATCATATTTGGAAAATAGTCACCCAATATTCAAAATTAGTTGTATTTCCTTTAAATTCGAGTGTTATCATTCACTTAAGTCAATAAAACATCGTTTTTAGCCACTTTTTAAATTAAATCCCGTGTTTAGTGGTTGTAAGTTATAACTTGAGTGTCAAATAGTGATTTTGTAAAGTTTTAATAATGTATTTGTGTGTTTGGAGGTGTTTTAGGTGAGAGGTTACGTGTTTAAGACTTGCAACAGCCAGAAAAATAGAGATAACTACTAATTTAAGCAATTTTACGTATTAGTCAGATCATATTTGATAAATAGTCATCCAATATTCCAAAGTTAGTTGTATTTTCAATTTATGTGTAATCAATCACTGAAGTCATAAAACATCGTTTGTATCCAAATTTTTAACAGAATCCCGTGTTTAATGGTTGTAAATATTTCTGTGACTGTCAAATATTGATTTTGTAAAGTTTTAATGATGTATTTGTGTGTTTAGAGATGTTTTTTGTAAGAGGTTGGGTGCTTAAGACTTGCAACAGCCAGAATAATAGAGAAAAACTACTCACTTATGCAATTTCACAATTTAAATCAGATCAAAATTGATAAGTAGTCATCCAATATTCCAAAAAGAGTTGTATTTCACTTAAATTTGTGTGTAATCAATTACTGAAGTCCATAAAACATCGTTTATAGCCACATTTTAAATAGAATCCCGTGTTTAATGGTTGTTAGATATTATTGTGATTGTCAAATAGTGATTTTGTAAAGTACTTTTAATGTATTTGTGTTTTTTAAAGGTGGTTTTGGTGAGAGGTTGCGTGTTTAAGACTAGCAACATCCAGAAAAATAGAGATAACTACTCATTTATGCAATTTCACAAATTAAATCAGATCAAAATTGATAAATAGTCATCCACTATTCCAAAATTAGTTGTATTTCACTTCAATTTGTGTGTTATCAATCACTGAAGTCCAAAAAACTCGTTTTTTAGCCACATTTTAAACAGAATCCCGTGTTTTAATGGTTGTAAGATATTACTGTGAGTGTCAAAAGTGATTTTGTCGAGTACTTATATGTATTTGTGTATTTTGAGGTGGTGTCGGGGGGAGGTTGCGTGTTTTAGACTTGCTTCTGCCAAAAAAATTGAGATAACTACTCATGTATGCAATTTTACGTGTTAAATCATATTATAATTGATAAATAGTCATTAGACCTCCCAAAAAAAACCACTTTTTTAGTTTTTTTACATATACCCAGCGATTATGGTTCATTTTTTAATGCTGAAAACGAGTATCAAATAAAAAATCTCTAGCATTGTTAGAAATCGGACGTCACTGGTGTCAAAGGTTTCGTTATGAAGCAAAACTTTTTTGTTATTACTTATTTTAAAAAAAACTAGTTTTCCAAAATTCAGCTATGATCAATTGATGACTTTGTTATTTTTTGCAAATTTTCGTCAAATAATATTTAGTGCCAATAAATGAACATAAGTGCTGACGCACCAACCATTTTTTAAATAACAGCTCCTACTAGGGTTCTTTATAGTTTCAGGAAGGAAAAAGAAAAAGAGGGTACTCAAGTGATGTTTTTAAGTTATCTTTAAATATAATACAATAACCATTTAATATTATTTCATCAAAACCTGTTTTTATTTATAAACACGTGATTTAAACACCGTATCAGATTCAATTTCACTCTTTGATCTATCAGTCAAGTGCCTTTAACATAAAATGGAAACTCGGACACTGAAGAAGTGCTTAAGCGAGGCACTGGGTATTGATTATACTCTAGAAATTTTCAAACCAGGTCCATTCCCGTTAACCGAAGAGGTGATACGGCACTTTTACTTTCATCTTTGGTCTTTGGGTAGACCGGACGCGCAGCTAGCTGCCCGTAGCACCGCCGATTCCCTACTTCGTCTCTGGGCACCGTCTTATTTGCCACTCATGGCGAGGAAAAAATTAATTAAGAAGCTCCATCGCCTCCATGATCTATTTCGTGGGGTGGGATTCACTGCGACGGAAGCGAAAAAACGCCGAGGAGAAGAAGGAGCTCTTTCTCAAGGAATTGCAAACTCGTTTCGATGTCAGTGCCGAAAGTGCTTTGGACATCATCGAAGCCGACAAAACTCTTAGCCGGGTAAACATTCCTTTAATAATTGTAATAAGCTATGATTAATTTACCAAAGAATAACAATAATTTTTATACCAAATGCCACCACCTATATCTCATTGAGCGTTTCTACCTTCAGCTTACAAACATCCATCCAACCTTCTTGGAGCTCCCGGTCACACAATGGGCTTCTGATTCAACATTCATTGAGTTAAGCGGCATCGTCACCTCTCTTCAAGTTGTCAATGACGCGGCAGAGAGGGCCGTCAAGTTCGGGTCTGACTTTACTAAAGTGCTGACCAAGAGCGAGAAACAGCGTCAGAACATTCTTCAGGCTGTTGAACTTTCACGTCGTGCGTTTCCTCACGCAACCCGAAAGTGTTTCAATCGTGTCAACGCTACCAGCTCTGTGATTGAGCTGATGGTATCGTCTGGTTATGACGCCCGTTAGATTCATTTACGGAATTCATAGTTCAATCCATAATTTTTTGATTGTCAAATATGAGCATATATATAATATATATATATATATATATATATATATATAATAAATATTATATATATATTATATATTATATATAATATATTATATATATATTTATATAATAATATTAAATATATTGAACAAAATGTCTATTGGCGAATTCACGAGATTACCATAATGACATTTCCATTGAAAAACTGTATTTTGAGAAAAACAAAAATAAAAAGAATTGGTATCAATACTGATGAGAGGGATTCAGAGGGAGTAGATTGGGATTCGATGGGGAAAATCTACTATCATTAGTCGTTTTAAAAACGTATTAAAAAGATAACTTAAAACATCAACATGAGTACCCTCTTTTTCTTTTTCCTTCTTGAAACTATAAAGAACCCTAGTAGGAGCTGTTATTTAAAAAATGGTTGGTGCGTCAGCACTTATGTTCATTTATTGGCACTAAATATTATTTGACGAAAATTTGCAAAAAATAACAAAGTCATTAATTGATCATAGCTAAATTTTGTAAAAAATTTTTTTTCAAAATAAGTAATAACCAAAAAGTTTTGCTTCATAACGAAACCTTTGACACCAGTGACGTCCATTTCTAACATGCTAGAGATTTTTTATTTAGATACTCGTTTTCAGCATCAAAAAATGAACCAGAATCGCTGGGTATATGTGAAAGAACTAAAAAAGTGGTTTTTTTTTGGGAGGTCTAATAGTCATCCAATATTCCAAAATTAGTTGTATTTCACTTCAATTTGTGTGTAATCAATCACTGAAGTCCATAAAACATCGTTTGTAGCCACATTTTAAACAGAATCCCGCTTTTAATAGATGTAAGATATTACTGTGAGTGTCAATAGTGATTATGTAAAGTTGTAATAAAGTATTCGTGTGCTTGTAGTTGGTTTTGGTGAGAGGTTGCGTGTTTTAAACTTGCAACAGCAAGAAAAAAGATATACTACTCATTTATGCAATTTTACGGTTTAAATCACATTATAGTTGATAAATAGTCATCCAATATTCCAAAATTAGTTGTATTTTACTTCATTTGTGTGTAATCAATTACTGAAGTCCATAAAACATCGTTTGTAGCCACATTTTAAACAGAACCCCGTGTTTAATGGATTGTAAGATATTACTGTGAGTGTCAAATAGTGATTTTGTACAGTACTTATAATGTATTTGTGTATTTTGAGGTGGTGTTGGTTGAAGGTTGCGTGTTTAAGACTAGCTTCTGCCAATAAAATAAATATAACTACTCATTTATTTAATTTTACGAGTTATTTAAGATCATAATTGATAAATAATATAATATTCCAAATTAGTTGTATTTCACTTCATTTATGTGTAATCAATCAGTCAAGTCCCTAAAACATTGTTTATAGTCACTTTTTAGACATAATCCTGTGTTTAATGGTTGTAAGTCACAACTGTGAGTGTCAAATATAGATTTTGTAAAGTACTTATAAAGTATTTGTGTGTTTGAAGGTGGTTTTGGTGAGAGGTTGAATGTTTAAGACTTGCAACAGCCAGAAATATAGAGATAACTACTCATTTATGCAATTATACTAGTTAAATCAGATCAAAATAATAAATACTCATCCAATATTCAAAATTAGTTATATTTCACTTCAATTCGTGTGTAATCAATCAGTTCATTTCTAAGACATCGTTTTTAGCCACTATTTAAATTGAATCCCGTGTTGAAGTGGTTGTAAGTTTATAAAAAGAGTGACAAATATGATTTTGTAAAGTTTCAATGATGTATATGTGTATTTGTAGGTGGTTTTGGTGAGAGGTTGCGTGTTTAAGACTTGTAACAGGCAGAAAAATAGAGACACCTACTCACTTATGCAATTTCACATGTTAAAACAGATCAAAATTGATAATTCAAAATCCAAAATTCCATAATTAGTTGTATTCCACTTCAATTCAAGTGTAATCAATCACTTAAGGCCTTAAAAATCGTTTGTAGCCACTTTTTTTTATAGACTCCCGTGTTTAAGTGGTTGTTATTTAATACTGGGAATGGCAAATGGGGATTTTGTAAAGTTTTAATGATAAATTTGTGTATTTTGAGGTAGTTTTGGTAAGAAGTTGTGTGTTAAAGACTTGCAAAAGCCAGAAAAATAGAGATAACTACTAATTTATGCATTTACGGTTAAATCAGATAATAATTGATAAGTAGTCATCCAAAATTAGTTGTATTTCACTTCAACTTTGTGTAAGCAATCACTGAAGTCCATAAAACATCGTTTGTACAAACACTTTTTTAACCACTAATCAACAAAATCACGTGTTCAGTGGTTGTTTTTCATCACTTTGGGTGTCTTTTTTTTTTTTTTTTTTTTTTTTCGACCTTATTTTATTTAGCGAAGTTACATATAATTACATATATATAAATAAACATTTAGTTTAAAATTAAATCGCAAAATATAAAAGTCAATTTCAATAGACAAACATTCTAGTCGTTAAAAAGGATTTTTTTTTGTTAAAAAACAATGCGGTAAAAACGGTAAAAAAATCACAGTGACAATAAAAATAAAAATGGTAAATTAATTACAAAAATGTCTTTGATAAAACCTCTATAAGTTCGTAAGAGTTTTTTAAGATCATTCACTGTTTTGTCCGAGAATGAGGGAAAGTAGCGAACCAAGTCTCCCGCGAACCTCCACTGGGAATCAGCACGTCCTGGAATCTTGATCTCCAGCGCAGAGTAACGAGCAGCAGCGGAAATTTGAATGGATCTTAATTCCTCCGTTTCGATAGTTTTCCCCGACGCAAGGTGCTCCGCTACATAACTTCTGGAGCTTGATAGAGCAAACTCTATTGCTCTTGTTTTCTCCGACGCAGATCGCAGGTTAGATGTGAGACCGAAAAGAAGAATGGGGGAAATATTTTTGTCGTCGATTCGATGAATGTTGAGGCTGATAAAGTCCCTCACGATTTTAAGAACAGGACATTGCGAAAAGGCATGAATAATTGAGTTAAAAATTTTGCCACAGTCTTTACATGGAGCGTTGAAGTAAATACAACCCGTGGATATTTGTAACTGGGCAGAGAAGCGTTTTCCATGGCTAAATTTGGAAATCGAACTCAGAATTCTACTCCTCCACGATATCTTCAAATCCAATTCTTTTATGTATTTGTCGACAATTCTTTCCGCCTCCGCTTTCGTATCTGGAGAGAAACACATTCTTAGATGCCACGGAACGGGGACCATGTGCTCTTCTGCCGCCCTTTGAAGTTTAAAAACAAATTTTCCGGACTTGAAGATAGAGTCATTCGTGAGATCATGTATTGTGAGGATATTGGAGGATAAGGCCATTCTTTCCAAATTTTTCGGGTCGTCTAGATTCTTAAAAAAGAACTTTTTTTCTCTATTTTGACGAATAATGTCAATAGTTGAGGAATTATAAAAACTTGGTATTCCTCTCCATATTATTCTCTGAATCACAGCTAATGAGGTGGAAAAATCTTCTAGGAATCCATTTGTTGCGTCTGTCCCTAACATAATCCAATTATAGGCCGGGCTAGAAGCGATATGATTCCTCCATTCCAAATTTGGATTTTTAGAGAGGTCAATTAAAACTTTCCTATATATTTTGGGAATTATCCTAGACAACAGGGCAAGTCCTCCCCCCAAATCTGATTTCGGACGTTTAAGAGCCGGTAAATAGATTCGATGAAAGAGATTATTTAGCCAGATGCTTTCCTCCTGTAGTGCCTTCTCTGCGATCCACGGAACGGCTGTAGATCTATACAAAACAGCAGGAACCACCCGGTAATTGTACAGGTCAATCCTTTTTTGTAGATTGAATTTCCTCCATTGAGGAATTTTCCCGTCTACAAAGTTTTTAAGGGTAGACCAGTTATTACTTGTAGGACCATAACGTCCCCAAGTAATTCCTAATACGTCCACGGTTTCTTTTATTATTACGCTAGGGAGCTTACAATCCTTGTCAGGAAACCACTTTCCAATCGGCAAAGCAACAGTTTTTTTACGTTTATTTGTAAACCGGATCTTTGGCCGAATTTTTTGAAGAAATTCAGAACAACTTGAATGCGCTTTATCAGTTGTTTTTCAGAATTACCTTCTAAGAAAAGCGTTACGTCATCCGCATACATGTCCATAATGTGTTTTGAATTGCCAACACTGACACCAAAGCCTCCATATTTTTTAATGATGTTATCACTGAGTTCTTTTAGTCCAGCAGCGAATAATAGAGGTGCTGTGGGGCAACCCTGACGACAACTCCTCTTCAAAGTAATTGCCTCACTCTCTACACCCCCTACAGATAAGGAGGAGGTACCATTGAACAATAAAGCTCTGATGGGATTAAAGAACTCCTTAGGAAGTAACTTTTTTATTGCTTTCATGATGTGAGTATGCAGAACCGTATCGAAAGCCTTGGAAAAGTCTACTGCTATTAGGGCACCATAGGAACCCTTGGCATTGACTATTTCGCATACGCTCTGTATATTCCGGGCGATGTCTGAGATTTTCCTTCCCTTTAGGAACCCCTTTTGCACTAAACCAAGTTTAGAATTCAAAATGGGTTCGATTTTTTGAGAGATTATCCCCGAAAGAATTCTATAGCTTTCATTTAATACTGTTATAGGTCTCCAACTGTTCGGATCCAAGAGATTGCCTTTTTTAGGAATTAAAGTTATTCGGCCTTTGGTTAGAGCTTGGGGTAACCTCCCGTGAATTTCCATACACTGACCAAATTTGAGGAGGTACGGCACAACCTCTGTTACACAGTGCGAAAACAATTTGCCGCTAATACCATCCGGACCCGATGCTTTATTATCTCGAAAAAACTTCTTTAAATGGTTGGAGATGACAACTTCGGAAAAAATAGATGGAGCTATTTTTAATGGACGAGGAAAATTCCTACGTTCGACTCCGAGAATCCGTTGAAAGCGTCTGTGAAAGCAAGCCAAAATTTCATTTTTGTCTTTAATTTCCCTTCCATTTTCAAAAATTCTTCGAATTTCCACAATGGGTGGATGATCCATTTGAGAAAGAGCTTTTAGTCTTGTTGTGTGGCTATTCTCTAACACTTTTTTCCTTTCCATTTCAAACTCCTTAATCTCAGCAAATCTAAAGAGATTGGTTGTGTCCGACGTAATCGAACGAGCAAAAATTGGAGCATTGTTGAGGACATCTTCCAGGTCTTTCTGAAGCCTAGCTGCGTTTCGCCTCTTTTTCCTGACGAATTTTAAAGATGAAGTTTTAATAATATGGTTAAAACTATTGAGAAGGTTGTTATAACCGGCGGAAGGATTAAAATATTTTAAAAGCTTGTTTTGAAGTTGATGTAAAAATGCGGAGTTATCAAATAACCATGATGGAGTTTTAAAACGACCTTGGGGCTTAAAATATTGGAAATCTAAATCTATTAATTTATGATCAGACGCCGGATGAGGACGATAGCAAACATTTTTGAAGGAAGAAAGAAGTACCGAAGACGCGAGGACCAAATCAATTCGAGAAAAATTCCTTCCAGCTCTCCAAGATACTTTGTCATCAGGGTTAATTTTTTTGATAACATCATCCAAACTGATCTCTGCCATAAGTTTTAATAATATTGTTTGATTGGGGTAACGATGCCTTGGTTTATCCAAATCGACGTTAAGATCCCCAATTAATATATGCGGATAAATATTACCTTTACACGAGTTAATCATGGCTTGGTAAAAAGGCAAGTTTCTCTTATTAGGGCCGTATGCGTTTATGAGGTAAAAACCCCCGGTCTTGGTTGGAATAAAAATTTTATGCCATTCACCATCACTATTATAATCTTTCACAAGCTCGGCACGCTCCATCCTTTTACAGACGAACGAAATTATTCCTCGATGTGTTCCGTCACCAGTGAAGAAATGTTCATAGTTTTTTGGAATGCAGAAAGGACAGGAAAAGGAACACGAAGAAGCAAAGGGAGTCCTTACATCTTGGAGACATATTATATCTGGTTTTTCTTTTAAAAGACTCTTCATCAAGGCGTGTCGACCAATTCGATCCTTGCCTCCTCTCGTGTTTAGGGAGAGTATTTTTCCTATTTCCATGTCCAGTTTCTGACACCTATTCATTTGAGAAGTAAAAAAAGCATCAATTTTCGTTTGTGTTTTCCAAGGCATAGGTAAATAAAGTTTAGAAAAAAAGACCACTATTTTTTCTGAACCTTGCTGGGGGTTTGTTCTTTCTGTGGGGATAACCCTGTAGAAGGAGAGGTTCTTTTGGATAAAGAACCGGATCTGGTTCTTGACACCAAAATTAATTCCGAGTTTATATGAGGGTTTTTGGGTTTAGAGTGCGGTTTGGAAAATTCCTCACTATTGGGAGGAGAACCATCGATGTCGGCGTTCCCATTTTGAGATTGAATATTAGGATGACTTTCACTTTCTATAGACTCTTCTTCCCTTGAGACTTGTGGGGGGACATCTCCCCCTGAAACAACTCCATCAGGGTTTGGGTGAACCTCCACTGATCCCGAGAGAGGTTCGCTTTCTCCAGCTTCATCTAAATTATCAGAATGAACCAACTCTAGAACCTCATTCGAAGGTTCTGTCCTTTCAACTTCATCCTCGGATAAATTTTCTTCTCTATTAAGATTTTCCTCTAAATTGTTGGGGACGACAACGTCCGTAGAAGTTTCATTTTGTTGGTCAGGAGCTGGGACTTGAGAATCTTCTTTATCCTTTAGGCCACAAGAAGAAGAACTTTCTTCAAGGACCTTTTTTAATGCTCTGGCATAATCAACTACTTTCAATCTTGGGTTGTTACATCCATGCTTAAGGTGACCAATACCGAAGCAGTTTAAACATTGGAGTTTTGCACCTTTAAATTTTAATTTAATAAGACATCCCTGAATCGGGACAACTTGGGGTATATTTGATGGGTTTGCAATAATTTCCACTATATAGTCTCCATCTCTCCATACGTCTCTATAGTTATTATATTTTTTTTCTGCAGCCTCATTAGAGGGGTTTTTCTTTGGGTAGTGAGCAGTAACTTGGCCAAACTGTTTTAACCACTCCACTGCCCATACTTCATCAATCCTTTTGAAGGTGTTTTCCATAGTTATGGTAATCTTCTTTTTTAGGTTTACATCAATCTTGTCCATTCCCTTTATTCTAATCGAGGCATTGACCCGTTTCCCTCCAACTGACTTTACACTGAAGGGGTGAGTTTTCTTCAGATCATCCAGTCTACCTCTGATATCAATTGGAAACTTCGAATAAAAACCAACTTGATTTAATCCGAATTTCGTATTAGCTCCTGCTAATTCGTGTTCCTTGAACCCGAATAGAAGGGCCATGTCATAAATATCAACATGTTTAAGTCCTTCCATTCTGAAAGAACTATCTTCTTTATCCTCTACGACAACAACAAATATTTCCCATCTGAATCTCTTTTCCCAGTTAAGAGATTTTTCTTCTCCTTTGTAATCAGTGCCTCTCTTGAGCGCTCTCGAGTAGAGCAGTCTGGGCACTTCTTCTTCAGGAGGTTTATCTGGCGGGGGTCTTCTTCTTTTTTTGTTTAAAACTCCTTCATCTGGGGGTTTATCCGTAGGTATGTTAAACACTTCCATGTTCTCCTCAGGTCCTTAGCCTGCTAAGAATTAGTAGGAGGAGAAGATAATACTCCGTAGAGCAAGAGGATTAAGGGCGCAAAAAAGAAAAGGGAGAGGAGAACTCCCTCCTTGACCTTTTCCCTCCTTGTGTCTGAAGACTTTTTTTTTCTTTCCTTCTTCTCAACTCAGCCACCACAGTAAGATGCGGGCAAGGAAAATAAATTTTATAATAACAAAAAAAAAACTCCCTCACAGCGAAAAGGAGAAGAAGAAGAAAAAACAACTACAACCTCTCTCCTTGAAGGATCCCCAGAAGATTGAAGACGATCCAATTCCCGGGCTTCCAGAGGAGGTACACTTTGAGAAGGACCTTCAAACGAGACCTGAGGGACTTATGTCACTTTTTACTCAAATAAAAAGGACAAAGCACTCCGAAGACCGAGGATAAAGGCACTTAACACAGGACAGAAAAAAACACGTCCACACTGTATACATAAGAAGTTCATTTTTCAAAATCGTGATTTTGGTAAGATGTATGATGAATTTGTGTGTTAGTGGTAGATTTGGTGAGATGTTGCGTGTTTAAGATTTGCAACAGCCATATGAATAAGAAACTACTCAAATTTGCAAATTAAACGAGTTTAATCAAATAAAAATGGATAATTAGTAATCCAATATTCCCAAATCAGTTGTATTCTATTCAAAAAGTGTGAAAAAGTCAACTAAACTTTTTTTTTAACGACTAATCAACAATATCACTTGGTTCAGTGAGTGTTGTCATTACTTTGGGTGTCTATTGGTGATTTTTGTAAGATGTATGATGAATTTGTGTGTTTGTTGGTAGATTTTGGTGAGAAATTGCGTGTTAAAGATTTGCAACAGCCATATGAATACAGATAACTACTCAAATTGAAATTAAACGAGTTGTAACAGATGAAAATGGATAATAAGTCATCAATATCCCAAATCAGTTGTATTCTCTTCAATTAGTGTGAAGTTAGACAATAAGACATCGTTTTTAACCACTTATCAACAAAATCAATGGTTCAGTGGTTGTTTGACATTACTTGGGGTGTCTAAAGGTGATTTGGTGAGATGTATGATGAATTTGTGTGTTTGTTGGTGGATTTTGTGAGAGGTTGCTTGTAAAGATTTGCAACAGCCATATGAATACAGATAACTATTCAAATTTGCAAATAATAAACGAGTTGCAACAGATCAAAATGGATAATAAGTCATCCAATAATCCTAAATCAGTTGTATTCTCTCAAAAAGTGTGAAATAAACAATATCATCTTTTTTAACACTTTTCAACAAAATCAAGTGCTTCAGTGGTTGTTTGTCATTACTTTGGGGTCTAAGGGGATTTTGGTAAGATGTTTCATGAATTTGTGTGTTTGTTGGTAGATTTTGGTGAGAGGTTGCGTGTTTAATATTTGCAACAGCCATATGAATACAGATATCTACTCAAATTTGCAATTAAACGAGTTGCAACAGATCAAAATGGATAATAAGTCATCCAATATTCCTAAATCAGTTGTATTCTCATCAATTAGTGTGAAGTTAGACTAATAAGACATGTTTTTAACCACAAATCAACAAAATCACGTGCTTCAGTGGTTGTTTGTCATTACTTTGGGTGTCTAAGGTGATTTTGGTAAGATGTTGGTGAATTTGTGTGTTTGTTGGTAGATTTTTTAGAGAAGTTGCGTGTTTAAGATTTGCAAAAGCCATATGAATACAGATAACTACTCATTTTTGCAATATAACGAGTATAACAGATCAAAATGGATAATAAGTCATCCAATATTCCCAAATCAGTTGTATTCTCATCAATTCGTGTGAAGTTAGACTGATAAGACATCCTTTTTAAACAACTAATCAACAAAATCACGTGCTTCAGTGGTTGTTTGTCATTACTTTGGGTGTCTATAGGTGATTTTGGTAAGATGTATGATGATTTTGTGTGTTTGTTGGTAGATTTTGTGTGTTTTTTAAGATTTGCAACAGCCATATGAATACAGATAACTACTCAAATTGCAATTAAACGAGTTTTAACAAATAAAATGGATAATTAGTAATCCAATATTCCCAAATCAGTTGTATTCTCATCAAAAGTGTGGAAAAAAGTCAACTAACACTTTTTTTACCACTAATCAACAAAATCACTGCTTCAGTGGTTGTTTGTCATTACTTGGGGGTGTCTATTGGTGATTTTGGTAAGATGTATGATGAATTTGTGTGTTTGTTGGTAGATTTTGGTGAGACGTTGCGTGTTTAAGATTTGCAACAGCCATATGAATACAGATAACTACTCAAATTTGAATTAAACGAGTTGTAACAGATCAAAATGGATAATAAGTCCAATATTCCCAAATCAGTTGTATTCTCTTCAATTAGTGTGAAGTTAGACTAATAAGACATCGTTTTTAACCACTTATCAACAAAATCACGTGCTTCAGTGGTTTTGTCATTACTTTGGGTGTTAAAGGTGATTTTGGTAAGATGTATGATGAATTTGTGTGTTTGTTGGTGGATTTTGATGAGAGGTTGCGTGTTAAGATTTGCAACAGCCGTATGAATACAGATAACTACTCAAATTTGCAATTAAACGAGTTGCAACAGATCAAAATGGATAATAAGTCATCCAATAATCCTAAATCAGTTGTATTCTCATCAAAAAGTGTGTTTAAATAAATCAATCACTTTTTTAACCACTTTTCAACAAAATCACGTGCTTCAGTGGTTGTTTGTCATTACTTTGGGTGTCTAAGGGGATTTTTGTAAGATGTTTGATGAATTTGTGTGTTTGTTGGTAGATTTGGTGAGAGGTTGCGTGTTTAAGATTTGAAACAGCCATATGAATACAGATAACTACTCAAATTTGCAATTAAACGAGTTGCAACAGATCAAAATGGATAATAAGTCATCCAATATTCCCAAATCAGTTGTATTCTCATCAATTAGTGTGAAGTTAGACTAATAAAACATCGTTTTTAACCACTAATCAACAAAATCACGTGCTTCAGTGGTTGTTTGTCATTACTTTGGGTGTCTAAGGTGATTTTGGTAAGATGTTTCTGAATTTGTGTGTTTGTTGGTAGATTTTGGTGAGAGGTTGCGTGTTTAAGATTTGCAACAGCCATATGAATACAGATAACTACTCAAATTTGCAATTAAACGAGTTGCAACAGATCAAATGGATAATAAGTCATCCAATATTCCAAATCAGTTGTATTCTCATCAATTAGTGTGAAGTTAGACTAATAAGACATCGTTTTTAACCACTAATCAACAAATCACGTGCTCAGTGGTTGTTTGTCATTACTTGGGTGTGTCTAAGGTGATTTGGTAAGATGTTTGATGAATTTGTGTGTTTGTTGGTAGATTTTGTGAGAAGTTGCGTGTTTAAGATTTGCAACAGCCATATGAATACAGATAACTACTCAATTTTGCAATATAACGAGTATAACAGATCAAAATGGATAATAAGTCATCCAATATTCCCAAATCAGTTGTATTCTCATCAATTAGTGTGAAGTTAGACTAATAAGACATCCTTTTTAACCACTAATCAACAAAATCACGTGCTTCAGTGGTTTGTTTGTCATTACTTTGGGTGTCTATAGGTGATTTTGGTAAGATGTTGATGATTTTGTGTGTTTGTTGGTAGATTTGGTGTTTAAGATTTGCAACAGCCATATGAATACAGATAACTACTCAAATTTGCAATTTAACGAGTTAACAGATCAAAATGGATAATAAGTCATCCAATATTCCCAAATCAGTTGTATTCTCATCAATTAGTGTGAAGTTAGACTAATAAACATCCTTTAACCACTAATCAACAAAATCACGTGCTTCAGTGGTTGTTTGTCATTACTTTGGGTGTCTATAGGTGATTTTGGTAAGATGTATGATGAATTTGTGTGTTTGTTGGTAGATTTGGTGTTTAGAGGTTGCGTGAATACAGATTTGAACACTCAAATGCAATATAACAGATAACTAAATGGATAATTAGCATCAAATTAAACAGGTTTTCAAAAGTGTGAAAAAATCAATAATAAGTAATCCAATATTCCCAAATCAGTTGTATGTATTCTCATCAATTAGTGTGAAGTTAGACTAATAAGACATCGTTTTAACCACTAATCAACAAAATCACGTGCTTCAGTGGTTGTTGTCATTACTTTGGGTGTCTAAAGGTGATTTTGGTAAGATGTATGATGATTTGTGTGTTTGTTGGTAGATTTTGGTGAGAGGTTGCGTGTTAAGATTTGCAACAGCCATATGAATACAGATAACTACTCAAATTTGCAATTAAACGAGTTGCAACAGATCAAAATGGATAATAAGTCATCCAATATTCCCAAATCAGTTGTATTCTCATCAATTAGTGTGAAATAGAACCAATAACACTTTTTTAACCACTAATCAACAAAATC
Organism: Caligus rogercresseyi; assembly: GCA_013387185.1. NCBI lineage: Eukaryota > Metazoa > Arthropoda > Copepoda > Siphonostomatoida > Caligidae > Caligus > Caligus rogercresseyi. The sequence continues at coordinate 24,382,951 of CP045890.1, forward strand.
ACGTGCTTCAGTGGTTGTTTGTCATTACTTTGGGTGTCTAAGGTGATTTTGGTAAGATGTGATGAATTTGTGTGTTTGTTGGTAGATTTGGTGAGAGGTTTGCGTGTTTAAGATTTGCAACAGCCATATGAATACAGATAACTACTCAAATTTGCAATTAAACGAGTTGCAACAGATCAAAATGGATAATAAGTCATCCAATATTCCCAAATCAGTTGTATTCTCATCAATTAGTGTGAAGTTAGACTAATAAGACATCGTTTTAACCACTAATCAACAAAATCACGTGCTTCAGTGGTTGTTTGTCATTACTTTGGGTGTCTATAGGTGATTTTGGTAAGATTTATGATGAATTTGTGTTTTTGTGGTAGATTTTGTGAGAGGTTGCGTGTTTAAGATTTGCAACAGCCATATGAATACAGATAACTACTCAAATTTGCAATTAAACGAGTTGCAACAGATCAAAATGGATAATAAGTCATCCAATATTCCCAAATCAGTTGTATTCTCATCAATTAGTGTGAAGTTAGACTAATAAACATCGTTTTTAACCACTAATCAACAAAATCACGTGCTTCAGTGGTTGTTGTCATTACTTGGGTGTCTTAAGGTGATTTTGGTAAGATGTTTGATGAATTTGTGTGTTTGTTGGTAGATTTTGGTGAGAGGTTGTGGTTTTAAGATTTGCAACAGCCATATGAATACAGATAACTACTCAAATTTGCAATTAAACGAGTTGCAACAGATCAAAATGGATAATAAGTCATCCAATATTCCAAATCAGTTGTATTCTCATCAATTAGTGTGAACTTAGACTAATAAGACATCGTTTACCACTAATCAACAAAATCACGTGCTTCAGTGGTTGTTGTCATTACTTTGGGTGTCTAAGTGATTTTGGTAAGATGTTGATGAATTTGTGTGTTTGTTGGTAGATTTTTGGTGAGAGGTTGCGTGCTTAAGATTTGCAACAGCCATATGAATACAGATAACTACTCAATTTTGCAATTTAAACGAGTTGCAACAGATCAAAATGGATAATAAGTCATCCAATATTCCCAAATCAGTTGTATTCTCATCAATTAGTGTGAAGTTAGACTAATAAGACATCGTTTAACTACTAATCAACAAAATCACGTGCTTCAGTGGTTGTTGTCATTACTTTGGGTGTCTAAAGGTGATTTTGGTAAGATGTATGATGATTTGTGTGTTTGTTGGTAGATTTTGGTGAGAGGTTGCGTGTTTAAGATTTGCAACAGCCATATGAATACAGATAACTACTCATTTTGCAATTAAACGAGTTGCAACAGATCAAAATGGATAATAAGTCATCCAATATTCCCAAATCAGTTGTATTCTCATCAATTAGTGTGAAGTTAGACTAATAAGACATCGTTTTAACCACTAATCAACAAAATCACGTGCTTCAGTGGTTGTTTGTCATTATTTTGGGGTCTAAAGGTGATTTTGGGAAGATGTTAGATGAATTGTGGTGTTGTTGGTAGATTTTGGTGATAGGTTGCGTGTTTTAGATTTGCAACAGCCATATGAATACAGATAACTACTCAAATTTGCAATTAAACGAGTTGCAACAGATCAAAATGGATAATAAGTCATCCAATATTCCCAAATCAGTTGTAATCTCATCAATTAGTGTGAAGTTAGACTGATAGACATCCTTTTTAAACCACTAATCAACAAAATCACGTGCTTCAGTGGTTGTTTGTCATTACTTTGGGTGTCTAAAGGTGATTTTGGTAAGATGTTAGATGAATTTGTGTGTTTGTTGGTAGATTTTTGTGAGTGGATGAGGAGTGTTTAAGCCTTTGCAAACACCCCATTTGCAATACAGATTACTATCAAATAGGATACGTTGTCAATATTCCCAAATCAGTGTCTCATCAATTAGAACAATTGAAAACATCCTTTTTAACCACTAATCAACAAAATCACGTGCTTCAGTGGTTGTTGTCATTACTTTGGTGTCTTAGGGATTTTGGTAAGATGTTATGATGATTTGTGTGTTTGTTGGTAGATTTTGTGAGAGGTTGCGTGTTTAAGATTTGCAACAGCCATATGAATACAGATAACTACTAAATTTGCAATTAAACGAGTTTCAACAGATCAAAATGGATAATTAGTAATCCAATATTCCCAAATCAGTTGTATTCTCATCAATTAGTGTGAAGTTAGACCAATAAACATCGTTTTTAACCACTAATCAACAAAATCACGTGGCTTCAGTGGTTGTTTTGTCATTATTTGGGTGTCTATAAGGTGATTTTGAAAGATGTTTGGTGAAATGTGTGTTTGTGGGTAGATTTTTGTGAGAGGTTGTGTGTTTCAGATTTGCAACAGCCATATGAATACAGATAACTACTCAAATTTGCAAAATTAAAGTTGCAACAGATCAAACATGGATAATAAGTAATCCAATATTCCCAAATCAGTTGTATTCTCATCAATTAGTGTAAGTTAGACTAATAAGACATCGTTTTAACCACTAATCAACAAAATCACGTGCTTCCGTGGTTGTTTGTGTCATACTTTGGGTTGTCAAGGTGATTTGGTAAGATGTTTGATGAATTTGTGTGTTTGTTGGTAGATTTGGTGGAGAGGGGTGCGTGTTTAAGATTTGCAACAGCCATATGAATACAGATAACTACTCAAATTGCAATTAAACGAGTGTGTAACAGATCAAAATGGATAATAAGTCATCCAATTTCCCAAATCAGGTGTATCTCATCAATTAGTGTAAAGTTAGAAATATAAGACATCGTTTTTAACCACTAATCAACAAAATCCCGTGCTTCAGGGGTTTGTTTGTCATTACTTTGGGTGGTCTTCTATAGGTGATTTTGGTAAGATGTTTGGTGAATTTGTGTGTTTGTTGGTAGATTTTTGTGAGGTTGCGTGTTTAAGATTTGCAACAGCCTATGAATACAGATAACTACTCAAATTTGCAAATAACGCGTTAGTAATAACAGATCAAATGGATAATAATCATCAATATTCCCAATCATGTATTCTCATCAATTAGTGTGAAGTTAGACTATAAAACATCTTTTTAAACCACTAATCAAACAAAATCACGTGCTTCAGTGGTTGTTTGTCATTACTTTGGGTGTCTATAGGGGATTTGGTAAGATGTTAGATGATTTGTGTGTTTGTTGGTAGATTTTGGTGAGAGGTTGCTTGTTTAAGATTTGCAACAGCCATATGAATACAGAAACTACTCAAATTGCAATTAAAAACGAGTTGCAACAGATCAAAAAGGATAATAGTAATCCATATCCCAAATCAGTTGTATTCTCATCAATTAGTGTAAAGTTGACCAATAAGATATTTTTTAACCACAATCAACAATCACGTGCTTCAGTGGTGTTTGTCATACTTTGGGTTGTCTAAAGGTGATTTTGGTAAGATGTTTTGGTGAATTTGTGTGTTTGTTGGTAGATTTGGTGAGGAGAGGTGCGTGTTTAAGATTTGAACAGAATATGAATACAGATAATACTCAATTTGCAATAAACGAGTA
>CP045890.1:24386585-24505162 GCA_013387185.1 Caligus rogercresseyi
TACTACATATATTTACTTCTAATGAAAGCACGCTACTTAAAAAGTCTCCTATGTGAGCTAAGAGGCAAATGCTCTCCCCGTAAGACCTTCGTTCATGATTTGGAGGGAAAATCAACATTATAAAATTTGCGCGGGAAACATTTTTTATGATGTTATCGTATTCGTGAGTACATGTCAATCTATTCATATTCATAGAGAGCTATCTCCCTTCTCTTTCTACTTCGGAGCGCGTTCATCTTTCTCCCCTGTGAGAAAAGGGGGAAAAGTTTGAAGTATTCCAACGGTTAATAGATTGTGAACCCAAGGTTTGGGGCAATACAAAACAACATGTACATGTGACCTACTCAATGACGTCATGGACAACAATTATATATATATATATCTATCGTCATATATAGTATATATATATATATCATATATCTATAATATATATATATAATATATATATATATATATATATATAATATATGTTACGGTCCATTTGAAAAATCGGTCATTATTCATAATGCCCGGGCAATATGAATAATCCGACTCATTATTCATATTGCCCGGGCATTATGAATAATGGCCGACGCAGCGGTCCATATGAAAAATATTATTTTTTAGGGTACTGTATGTTATTTTTTAGTATTTGATGTTGAAAAATGATTCTACATATTGTAATTAAGCTATTAAATGCAGTTTATAGTTGTTTAAAATGTCATTAGAGCTATTTTTAGTATGATGAAAAAATCACTGTCCGTTATTATGTGGTGTCCGATAATCAAAGCCATTATTATAATTTTTCGATTTTTCCCTTTCACTGTTTGTTTGTGCATTTACTTTTGTCTTTGGTTGAGTCTTAAGAATTATTCATAATGCCCGGCCATATGAATAATAATTTTGTAATATCGGACACTGCAAACAGTAATAATAAGTTAATAACTGATCGAATTCAAATTTGTATTTATTTTTTCCCGGAAAACTAATTTTGATTTTCTATTTTTTGTAACCAGCTGCAAGTCAGTTTTGCTTATTTCAAAACCTTTCTTATGTCAAAAGTCTGTTGTCTATAAAAATACTTTGTACGGTAATTGAAGCATTAGTATTGATGCTACTTTGTTATCTTTCATTGTTTATTTATCATTTGTTTTTCTTTGCGTCGAGTTCTGAGCCAAGAGTAAATGGGATTGCTTCGGTGATATTGGATTTACAAACCCCAAGAGCACTCCTACTGGACAAACCATGGAGGAGAAGAAGCAGAGAAAGAGGACGTTTTGAAAGAATCGAGGACTGAAATACATCTGTCATATTTCTCCGTGGTTCTTCGTCTGGAAAAGATGTGTTTGATCCCTGGCTCCTTGTTGAATCAAGTCCATCAATCCAATGTTTTGTCCCCATTCCAAGCTCTCTCTTCGATAAGCCTTATGAAGGATTGCATACAGATCAAATGCATGGAGTCAGACAATGCTTGGATCTGAGACACAATTGTTAGACGTGTGAAATGATCCAATACTGATAATAGTCGACTTGACCAGGACTTTCTTCCTCACCGTCTTATAACTCAAGCTCTTTAGCCACAGGTGAAAAATCATTAATTTCACTCTCTAGAGTGGAATCAAAGTCAGTCTTCCTCTTGTGTTAAAACAGCTTTTATTGATTTCAGATTCATGCTCAAGATAAGGATGAGGAGTGTCAAACCAAGAAGAACGTTGTTATGCGGATTTGATATTCTTTAATGATGGAAGGATTGACGGCTGAGAACACTTAATCAGTCATCAAAGTTTAGCCCAAGGAGGGATCCACCATATATGATGAAACTGAAGCAACTTGCTCGATTACATCTTTAAATAAGATATATTAATTTCTTATCAACACATTTTTTTCTCTTCTACATATGAGTTGAAATATATTACAGTCATAAAATTAAACTCTCTGGTCACTTACTCATTTATTTATATTACTAAATCAGATACACAAGTAAATACTAAAATCTATTGTTCGTTTTTGCACACAGACACTATTGCAGAGGAGATATTTTTTGTAATTTAATGTTTATTGCTTTTGCTTACCCCGTTGGCTTATTCAACCATTTATATGCAGGGGTTGTATATTAACTATTCAAACAGTTAATGATTTCATACACATCACTAAATACATTCAAATCGATTTGTTAAAACTTGCAAGTACCTGATCGCAGTGGATTCAATGATGTCAATAATAATATTGACAAAGGTGCTCAAATGATACTCATTCTTTTCACTCGATGTTTCTTTCCTCTGATGTACTAAAAACTGGTTGATAAAAATATTTTATTTTAAGTTCGAGGCTCTTTTAACAACAAAAAAAAACTTTTTTGGGTGGCCCATGGACCATTGATTTGGATCTTAGTAAGTCGATGAAAACAAAGGATTTCAAATACTATGGAAATTTGTGGCAGACATTATAAATGCCATCAACGGATATCGGGATCGCCTACCACTTTGTTTTATTTGATTAAAGTATGCTTAAGCTAAACTGACATAAAGCAATATGGTATTTGCTTCTATGTGTATTACTCTCAGACAAAAATATTTTTTAAAGACACTATTAAGTTTTGTTCATATAACTATTTGTACAAAATTGCAAAGCCTATACATAACATAATATCCATTAAAAATCTAAAATAGATAAATTTCCCAATTATATTTTAATAAATTGAACTTTAAATTATCTTATATTTAAATTGTTTACACATACACTACTATTACACCAAATGCTATGTCACCTTGTATTATTTATAAAGTATGTCTAAGCTACACTCTCAATAATCAGTACGCTTTTTGCTTCCATATGAATTTCCCCAGGATAATTCTCCCCCTTTAGCTCAGTATATCCCCTACCAGTATAAATAAAAATATTTTAAAATATAAAATTATATACATGAAATTATTTATTTAGACACTACTTAGCTGATACAAAACATAATAATCATGAAAATTATAAAATGAATTTTTTCACAATTACATATATAAATATAATTTTAAATATTATTTGTTGTAACATACATTGCTATCATGGCATTTACTGTTGCAAAGTAGCCCTGCTTTTTTGCAAACACATCTTTTGGTTCTACAATAAGTTGAGTATGTACAATTGCATTTGAAAAAACCTTGTCCATTTCCATTTGACAAAACTGATGCAGTTTCCCGTAGGCAAACCTTTTTTTTGGGTACATCCTCTGTCTCAATAAATCTCTCTTTACATGGATTGAATTGATTTCTTGAATATAGCTGCTTTAAAATACCATTTTTTGTGCCCAACTGGTACGTGCCGTCTTCATTTTTGTCCATTACTATTGCAACCACGCTTCTTGGGTCCGTTTTTCCTCGGTCTACGCTTGGTACGGGAACTCGGACCGACTGCCCTACCTCCGCTGGTTTAAATCTTTTGGATGACAGTTCCAACATTTTTTGAGCTTGTTCCAATTGTTTCAAACGAGCTTCTTTTTGATGGTATTGTCGCATATCGTTGTTGATACAATTTTCACAATTCCTTTGACCATTATCTATAGATGTTTGGCATGTAATACATGTGGCACCAACTTGCACCATATAATTCGGTTCGACAAGTTGTTCCATCTCTGTCGTATCTTGAACCATATTATCTGAGATAAGTGGCTCAGCACTTACAAATTCTTCTTCTTCCTCATTAAGGGTAGATTTTTCACAAAATTGTGATAGTTGCTCTTCTGAGTGAATATTTAAATTACTGGAGAGTGGAAGTCCTTCAAGGCCAACTGTCATTGGGCGACCATACATGGCTTCATATGGGGTTCGCCCGATACCAGAATGAAACCGTCTGTTCTTAGCATATTGAACAAACCAAAGTCCATCCGACCATTTGGTTGTGTTGTTGTCTCTCTGCCACATCATCAAAATGTCCTGGATATCCCTATTGGCTCTCTCAACCGATCCTTGCGACTGAGAGTGTCGAGGTTTTCCATGAACAAGCCTACAATCAGGCCATAGCTCAACTAGTTTGGTAATTACTTGGTTTGCAAATTCTCGACCATTATCGCTTTGCAAAATTTTGGGGGCCCCTTTGTCACTGAATATGTGGATCAAATTTGAAGCCACTTCCTCAGCTCTTTTTGTCTTTAACGGTCGAAGGCAAACAAATTTTGTGAGGTGATCCTGATATACCATGATGTAACGGAACTCTTTGTCAGGATTGCTCTGCATGTCAATCAAGTCAACCTGACATCTTGAATTCATATACTCTGATATGATTGGCTTAACGACGATACTTTTTCTCACTTTGTTCTGCTTCAATTGACAGGTTTCACATAATTCCAAGAATGCCATAATGTTTTCTCTTGTAACATTGAAATAATTTCTTTGGAGCTCCTTGAACATAATATTACGTCCAGCGTGACCCAATTTTATATGCACCTCATTGATGATGTCGTATAAATCCTCTTTGCAAACAATGATTTTGTTGGTGCCTCGTTTTATGATGGTGATGGAGCCGTTAGAGTCGAGGAGTGCATACTTATTCTTCCAATTATATTCTATAACCGAACGGGGCTTGGCGTGAAACTCCAAACGTTGAAGGGAAGCTATGATCTTCAAATAAGTACTTTTTTCTATAATTGCAGTATTTCTAGCCTTTTTCTTGATAGATTCGTCAATTTTCCTAAGATAATCACAACGTTTGTTAGACGAAGCACTCATTTTCAAAAGTAAAAAATATATTTTAGTTCACAAAACTGTTTGGGTATGACCACGAGAATATTGAAAATGGAAAAGGAAATTATATTTGATATTCAATTGTAACCTATTAGATTAAAGAACGCTTTAAAAACATTAACATTGGAAATTCAAGTTAATCTTCAATAGAAATTTATTTTAAGCACTAAAAAGATAGATTCAGAGTTATATGCTACCACTATTCAAACGAACTTTTCAGCCACATTTGAGCTCCTTTGTTTATTCTTTTCGACTTCATCCGATACACATCTTTGAGAGTATTAATAGATGGTTTCGAACATATTTAATATTGAAAAAAAAGATACACTACATCAATGGCTAATATAAATGATGTGTTGCAAAAAAAAAAACAGGGCTACTTTAAAACAGCAAACCCATAATAGTAATGCATGTCACAAACAAATAATATTTTCAATTCCATTTATTTGTACTATAACTGTGAAAAACTTTCATTTTATAATTTTGTATCAGCTAAGTAGTGTCTAAATAAATAATTTCATGTATATAATTTTATATTTTAAAATATTTTTATTTATACTGGTAGGGGATATACTGAGCTAAAGGGGGAGAATTATCCTGGGGAAATTCATATGGAAGCAAAAAGCGTACTGATTATTGAGAGTGTAGCTTAGACATACTTTATAAATAATACAAGGTGACATAGCATTTGGTGTAATAGTAGTGTATGTGTAAACAATTTAAATATAAGATAATTTAAAGTTCAATTTATTAAAATATAATTGGGAAATTTATCTATTTTAGATTTTTAATGGATATTATGTTATGTATAGGCTTTGCAATTTTGTACAAATAGTTATATGAACAAAACTTAATAGTGTCTTTAAAAAATATTTTTGTCTGAGAGTAATACACATAGAAGCAAATACCATATTGCTTTATGTCAGTTTAGCTTAAGCATACTTTAATCAAATAAAACAAAGTGGTAGGCGATCCCGATATCCGTTGATGGCATTTATAATGTCTGCCACAAATTTCCATAGTATTTGAAATCCTTTGTTTTCATCGACTTACTAAGATCCAAATCAATGGTCCATGGGCCACCCAAAAAAGTTTTTTTTTGTTGTTAAAAGAGCCTCGAACTTAAAATAAAATATTTTTATCAACCAGTTTTTAGTACATCAGAGGAAAGAAACATCGAGTGAAAAGAATGAGTATCATTTGAGCACCTTTGTCAATATTATTATTGACATCATTGAATCCACTGCGATCAGGTACTTGCAAGTTTTAACAAATCGATTTGAATGTATTTAGTGATGTGTATGAAATCATTAACTGTTTGAATAGTTAATATACAACCCCTGCATATAAATGGTTGAATAAGCCAACGGGGTAAGCAAAAGCAATAAACATTAAATTACAAAAAATATCTCCTCTGCAATAGTGTCTGTGTGCAAAAACGAACAATAGATTTTAGTATTTACTTGTGTATCTGATTTAGTAATATAAATAAATGAGTAAGTGACCAGAGAGTTTAATTTTATGACTGTAATATATTTCAACTCATATGTAGAAGAGAAAAAAATGTGTTGATAAGAAATTAATATATCTTATTTAAAGATGTAATCGAGCAAGTTGCTTCAGTTTCATCATATATGGTGGATCCCTCCTTGGGCTAAACTTTGATGACTGATTAAGTGTTCTCAGCCGTAAATCCTTCCATCATTAAAGAATATCAAATCCGCATAACAACGTTATTCTTGGTTTGACACTACTCATCCTTATCTTGAGCATGAATCTGAAATCAATAAAAGCTGTTTTAACACAAGAGGAAGACTGACTTTGATTCCACTCTAGAGAGTGAAATTAATGATTTTTCACCTGTGGCTAAAGAGCTTGAGTTATAAGACGGTGAGGAAGAAAGTCCTGGTCAAGTCGACTATTATCAGTATTGGATCATTTCACACGTCTAACAATTGTGTCTCAGATCCAAGCATTGTCTGACTCCATGCATTTGATCTGTATGCAATCCTTCATAAGGCTTATCGAAGAGCTTGGAATGGGACAAAACATTGGATTGATGGACTTGATTCAACAAGGAGCCAGGGATCAAACACATCTTTTCCAGACGAAGAACCACGGAGAAATATGACAGATGTATTTAGTCCTCGATTCTTTCAAAACGTCCTCTTTCTCTGCTTCTTCTCCTCCATGGTTTGTCCAGTAGGAGCGCTCTTGGGGTTTGTAAATCCAATATCACCGAAGCAATCCCATTTACGCTTGGCTCAGAACTCGACGCAAAGAAAAAAAAAAGAATACAAATGATAAATAAACAATGAAAGATAACAAAGTAGCATCAATACTAATGCTTCAATTACCGTACAAAGTATTTTTATAGACAACAGACTTTTGACATAAGAAAGGTTTTGAAATAAGCAAAACTGACTTGCAGCTGGTTACAAAAAATAGAAAATCAAAATTAGTTATCCGGGAAAAAATAAATACAAATTTGAATTGATCAGTTATTAACTTATTATTACTGTTTGCAGTGTCCGATATTACAAATTATTATTCATATGGCCCGGGTATTATGAATAATTCTTAAGACCAAGGAATACTAGAAGCTAACTGGAAGGATGACGTCATTAACGGGCACTCCCTTTATGTTCAAGTAAGGCCATCATTATTAGTTCAATTGTAATATTTATTTCAAAAAACGTGGTTGTATAGTGTTATTTTAAGTTCTTTATATTCTGTGTTTCAAAGTGGTTTACAAGTTATCTGCTTCTGTTGTAAACAAGGATATAATAATATGCCAAAGAGGGACTACTCTTTCAAAACGATTTCTTTGGGAAGCTCAAGAGTCACTTTGATATCCACAGCTTTCGCCTCAATCATCTGTCAGCCATTAATGCGGCCCTCTTGAACAATGTCGCCTCTGTCTTATGCCCACGGAGGCAGAAAGAGTCTCTGCTATCAGTTACCCGCTGCAGTCCAGGGCAGAGTCACTGTAGTCCTATCCCTCATATATGATAAAGTCACAAAGCTCAACGGTATGGGAATCCCTGCAGATCATCTCATCGGGGACGACTATGGCCGGCAGCGGAAAATATACGAAAAGCTCCGTCTCCTCACGCCCCAAATCATATTCCTCTGCGTGACTCCCGAGAAGGTATCTGCCTCTCAGAAGCTCAATGGAGTCTCTCGAAGCCTTTATTCGCGGGATCCCCTCAAGCGATTCGTTATTGATGAGGCCAACTGTGTGTCTCAGTAGGGACACGACTTTCACTCGTACTACTAGCTTCTCCATAGGTTACGAAGTGATTTCCCCCGAGTCTATTTTATGGCACTAACGGCCACCGCGACGCCCTGCATCCGAACGGACATTCTACATCATCTAAAAATGAAGTCTCCAAAATGGTTTCTCTCTTCCTTCAACAGACAGAATTTGGCCTATGAGGTCCAACCAGAGAATCCATCCAAAACTGCTATGCTGCCCTTCCCGTGGACTGCTACCGTGAAATGGCTATTAAGCTGCCTTGCTCCAAGGGTGAAATAATGGACATTGTTCATATGAAGGAGCTTTAATACAAGAGCTACGAGGAGGAACTTATCCCAAGCCAGAGCTTTTTGGACCAACGGTTGAGTTATTTGGAGGATAAGGAATACGCTGCATTTCTAAATAGCGAAGAAGACTCTGGGGATTTTCCGTATTTTAGCTCGAGCATCGAGTCTATTAGTGGATGTCAAGTAAAAGTCAAGTCAAAGTAAGAGTTTCTAACTATTCATCAAAAATAAAAGTACCCTTTTTTATCTTAAAGCAATTTAAAATATGAATGATTTAAAAGATATATATATATATAAATATATAATAATAACTTTTTCATTAATGAAATAGATTTTTACTTTATCACAATATCAAGCCAATAAATAAGTATTAACTAAAACATTAATATATTGAGTGCATTGTCCAATTTTAATAGTATCGTAGCTATACGTAGCTTTTATTCTGTTATTGACTTTGTTTTTTGTAATGAAATGCATATTGCATCATCTGTTTTTAATTAAATGATGTTAAGGTAGTGATAAACAGGATAGAGTTACGCTATGACGTTAATTTAATATCACCTATATGTTTATAATTAATTCTTCATATTGTAATAGGGGTGGAAGAGGCAAATACTATCGGGGTCGCTGTGGCTGAATGTTATCTTTCCGTGGATGAAATAAGTCTGGCTCGACCTCAAGCCGAACCGGAACGCCCTCAAACGCAACGCCAGGTCCGCTAAAACCTCCTCAAGATCCTCTGATTTGAAACTCATGGCACCTCCGAAACTAGAAGTTTAATGAGGCTGTGTCGTTTCAGAGAAACAAAGATCGTCAGATATGAAATTTAATTTGAAAAGAAAATTTCTTAATTACAGTCTATTTCACATGAAAACATATAATATTGAATTACTTGTTTGTAACTGTTAAACTATGTATCGTTTGTAAATAATATTATATTTACTATTGTGGAAACTATTGTTGATAAATAAAAAGTATTAAAATATATATCACACTCGCTATTCATTTTTTTAAATATAATACCTACTTGTTTGATCGTTGAATTATAAATTATTAAGGTGAAAATGACTCATTTAGCTTTAAAAATACATATAAAACTTAATTTATTGCTATGTTAATCAACGTATCATGGCCTTAACTTGGAAGCTACAATTTTCCCTTTCCTTTCCAGTTAGTTCTAGTATTCCTTGCTTAAGACTCAACCAAAGACAAAAGTAAATGCACAAACAAACAGTGAAAGGGAAAAATCGAAAAATTATAATAATGGCTTTGATTATCAGACACCACATAATAACGGACAGTGATTTTTTCATCATACTAAAAATAGCTCTAATGACATTTTAAACAACTATAAACTGCATTTAATACTTAATTACAATATGTAGAATCATTTTCAACATCAAATACTAAAAAATAATATACAGTACCCTAAAAAATAATATTTTTCATATGGACCGCTGCGTCGGCCATTATTCATAATGCCCAGTCCTTATTATACAGACCTTGGGTGAACCGTGGTGTTAATTTATGACGTCATATGTTGCCGGATATTTTTATTGCGAGGGCTTCATTTTGTATTTCATAATTTAAATACCAATTATGCAGTAAAAAGTCTCCTAGAGGTTACATAGATTTATAATTTCGAGCGCCCCCTAGGGAGCAAAAAGAACTAACATTATAGCCAACTCCTATGCTATATATATGTAGCATATGTACTTATGAAATAATGCTTACAAATAAAACTTTTTTTTTTAATCCAATTTTAAAAATTTCTTCACATTTGCATTATTCTCCCCAATTGGAACAACTATATTAACAAATTTAAAAATTTAAAAAAATGCCAAAAATCATGGGGGACCCCCTTAAGTTTTTTGAAAAAATCAGTTTTTTGGGTTTTCTGAAAAAAATATAAAACAATTGAGAAGGACTTTTTTATAATGTATTGTCAGGCTTTTTAAGTTCCTTCTTATGAACTCAAGTTGAAATCTGTGAGTTCCCCATTTTGCCAGTTTTTATGCCAAACTCAAAGAATTGTAAACTAAAATTCATTTTTTATCCGACACGAACGTATTATAAATGCAAAACTCTATAGATATTATTTTATAACTGATACAATCAACTCAGCAGACAATCCAAAGAAGGCCCCCAAAATTTAGGATTCCAAAATATTCCGCTTCGTCCATGTAATAGGACCTAATATTCAATCCCGGATTTTGAGGGTCTTAACGACCTCGGATCCGGATACTTAATACATCAAAGTTGCTCCCTTTGTGAAGCTGACTCTGATTGTGCAAAAATATATTGCGAAAACTTGCAATTGAAAAAAATCCGGATCCCGGCCCAAATATGTCCCGGAGGCCGGACATGACTTAACCAACCTAGGCTATTTTGCAAGGCCTTCGTTTCGTATGTTTTGTTTTGAACTTTTTTTCGTATTAAAAAGTCGCCCCAGAGTTTTCTTGAATTTCCCGACAGGCTGGTCGGTTTTCTGGAAAATTTCTTTTGGACCCGTAAACCCTATTCTTGATGTACTTTCAGAGTAGCTTTTTTCGAAATGGGAAGAATCAAAAGTTAAGGAAATGTCATAATCCGGGTCCGGGAGTGTCTGGATCCGGAATTTTTTTTCCGGATCGGACGGACGGACAAACTCCAATTATAATGTAGATATCGTTAGTTTTATGTAATGTTAATGTTAAGAAAAAGACGGGAAGAGAAAGGAGTTGAATACCCAGCGACGTAATTCTCACTTGATAAAATAACAATATGACGACAATGGATATTTTCTTACGTTTGTTATTTCGTACTCCTTAAATAAAGACCCAATTTCATTATAATTATTCGTAATTACTTTTTAGATGGAGATGGAGGTTTCGCTGCCGCATAAAAAAACAAGTAGGTCTACACATAGAGATAAAAAGATATAGAGAGCTTATTGGACTCGTCAGAGAAATACGTCATTGTGTCAAGAATATAGCTGAAACGCATAGAGATATAAAGATATAGAGAGCTATTGGACTCGTCAGAGAAATACGTCATTGTGTCAAGATATAGCTGAACGATGTTTCTCTGCTATTGGAGGGAAGAGAAATACAAGGTCTGTATAATAAGGTCTGGCAATACAAAAACAAACATGTAATCCTAGCACTATAACTACTCAATGACGTCACTGGAAACGATTATATCTAGCTATCTATATATATATATATATATATATATATATATATATATTATATATATATATATATATATATCTATCATCTCTCTATCTATCTATAAATGGAGTCCTACCCCTCGTCGGACTTCGTTAGAGAGCTTCCCATCCCTCGTCTTCGTTAGAGAGCTCCCCGTCCCTCCTCTTCGTGAATGAGTCCTACCCCTCGTCGGACTTCGTTAGAGAGCTTCCCATCCCTCGTCTTCGTCCAAGGAGTTCTTCCTTCGTCTTCGGCATAGGGTTCCCCGTCCCTCCTCTTCGTTAATGGAGTCCTGCCACTCGTATTCATGAATGGAGCCCTACCCCTCATCTTCGTGATTGGAGTTCCGTCTTCCATAACCTTCTCCATATTGAAGACTTTTTTTCTCTTTTTTGGAGTTTGCTATTGAACGCCTCAGTCCTGTATTTCTATGAAATAGTATCATGATGTCCTGATGAATCTAACAGTCCAAAGGACATGAAGATCATTAAATCTCAGTGAAGGAGCCTAGATCATCAAACCTAACAGGACTACCCCTCCCCCCAGACTAACGCTCCCCGGACTATCACCCCCCGTGCCATTACTCCCATTACTAATATTTTTTATTCCATGAAGTCCGCTTATGAAGTTAACTATGTTTTTTGTGGACAATTGACCAGTTTAAAATTTGAATGTAATCAGATAAATAATATTAATACTTTAGTTTACCAACCCCCCGCCATTTCATAATGTATAAACTTAGGTTCCGAAATATTTTCGTGTGACGGCACGTCTGGCAGAAAACATAAACAAATAACTTTTACTATATATAACATCTCTACTCAAATTATCATTAGTGCATCGTAATCTTACAAAAAATGGCTTCAATTAATAAAAAAAGACAATGTGCAGTTGCTGTTTGTCCTTCATGGATCCCAATGCTCACAATGTATTGTACCACTCGTTTCCAACCAACATCAAACAGAGAAAAGCTTGTACCATCCCATGCAAAAGAGGAGATTCGACATTTCAGCCTGCATCATCCTCTGTGTAGTCTGCACTTCACTGAAGAAGACTATGAGAGAGATCTAATGCATGAGGTTATCTCGAAGGGTGGGCTATTACAACCAAATTGCATTTTTAGAGGTATGAGGAAATGTGAACAATTTTTTTAAATAATTTTATAGTAAATGGAAGGATTGATAGGAACGACAACCTTGTAAAAAGATTTCTAAATCAATGTCTAAGGTGCCGTCAGTTCCATTGGAAGCTCTTAATAAATATGCTCAAATTCGTGTATTTTCTCAAATAAAATTTGAAAAAAACGCCTTCAAGAGCAAAAAGCTAGACATAGAAAAAGTTTAAGAGAGAAGCAAAAAATGAAACAATGGATTAATTAAATGCTCCATAATTATTTACTTTTTCCTAAATATGCATTTCTAATAATATTTCTATAATATATTATTATAAACAGTATTTTGTTTTATAATAATTTATAAATTATATATCTTTTTCTTATATGTATTTCTAATAATATTTATATAATATATGATTATAACCATATTTTGTTTTGTATTAATTCATAAATTATATACTTTTTTATAAATATGTCTTTGTAATAATATATGATTATAAATAGTATTTGTTATAATTTATTTCGTTGTTTTTTATGTGCTTTAACATATAATGATTGAAGAGTTTGCTTTTTCATGAAATATTTTGGATAATTTCAGCAACTTTAAATCATCAAAAATTTATGATTACTCACAAATTTAATATTTTTCCATTTTGTAAGAATTGTGATAATTAATTCTTCTATGATCTAATTAAAGGCTAAATTCGATTATATTTAACATATTTTACTTATACAATATACCCTCTTTTGCCATATGTGACGTCATGCTCATGAAGTAGGCTGCGTGGCGGTGTATTTTTTTACTTTCATTGGTTGAAATGGCTCTACCTTACTTTTAACTAAAGCGTTAAAGTAAAGTGACGCTACCAGGACAAAACCTTCTTTTTTTTCAAAAAGGAGATGGATCAACCGTAGTTCTTTAATATGCGCTAGAGGGTGTTTGATGAAGCAGCTGTTTCAAAATAATAACATATGTAAACAAAAAAAATATGGACAAACCGTAGTTTATTTATTAACAATAGGTGCCGCTTATCCATTTAACATTTGAATGAAATGTTAAATGGATAAGCGGCACCTATTGATAAAAAAATAAACTACGGTTTGTCCATCATTTTTTTTGTTTACATTTTCTTGTTGCGCTACTTTACTTAACGCTTTACTTTTAACTACCTTGAGTTTACCATTATTTAATAAATCTTATGTTTCGCATTTCAAATCTCGCAATAATTGTAACTGGTCACCAACTTATCAAAAATTAGTATTAAAAGTGCTAATTAATTTTTATTTATTTTCTAAGATATGTCGTTAAAATGATTAAGCAAATAAAATTTTACTTTAACATGACTTGAAAGAGTTTTTTACTATGGATATATTTACAAAATTTCTTACAAATCCAAGAAGTTATAGGCGTCACTTTGAAATAAATCATTTTAACTACTTTTTCACTAGTGCTTTACACTATTACACTTTATTGAATTTAACGTGAATGCATGTTATAAATTTATAAATAAAAATTATAGTTTAAAAGTTATACAGTAAATAAAGTCAATAAAAAAATTATGGCATTAAAAAAATCAGTATAAATATAATCAAAATCTACTGATATAAAAATAATCAAAATGTTTAGGAAATAATGGTTTTCATTCAATTTAAGATTATAATTTTTTGTAGAACCGTAGTAAAAACTTCAGATAGGGAGAGGTTCTCTTGGAGCAGAGGGGAAGTACCGAAAGATGTCACCCGCAAATCGCCAGCTTGAAACCTACGGAATCATTATGTAGAGCGCCATGTTACGAGCTGCTGCTGATATTAAAATGGCTTTTAGGCCTCCCCCATAATTAAGATATTATCTTATCATTTATTTTATTATAATACAGACATACATTAAATATTACTATAGATGTGAAAATAATATTGTAAACGAATTTACTGTTCCTACACTTTAATTCATGAAAGTAATTAATTTATATTAGATGGCAAATAAATTTCATTCACAATTCATTATTGTATTATAACAGAAATAAATTCAATAGTACTTTAGATGATAAATAAATATTTAAACGATTTACTTTCCGACACTTTAATTCCCCCTCATTCTTTCTGAGGGATTCCAAACATTAGAAACGTTGACTTTATGACTCTTCTTCGCACTACTGCAACTCAAACATTTGCTGAGTCGGTCATTGGCTTACTTCCTGGAAAAGGTCATCTCACCCATTTACTCTCCTCTCCTAGCATCTCAGCTTTCATCTACTCCCACCCTGAGAAGCATGAGTTCTATCTCTTGATCGATTTTTCTTCCCTGATATTGAACTGGAAGTAATAAAAGTCGCAGCACTAGAGTCGGCCAACAACATCCTTTAAGTTCTAGACGTCCCTCAAGTCGGCCTTGTAACCAGCTAAAAGTTTTGCTGAAAGCCCGAAGCTTTTCCAGAATACTCTCTCCCTCAAACTTTGTCCTGGAAAAAATATTGACGAATAATTTTGGCAAATAGTTATATCTATATTTCATTTAAATTAAACATTTATGGGATACTGTTGAGCTATCGCTCAATGGCCTCTGGAAAACGTCATGTCCAGATCTTTTCATTTCCTCTAACGAAGTCCGACGAGGGGTAGGACTCCATTCACGAAGAGGAGGGACGGGAGATCTCTAACGAAGACGAGGGATGGGAAGCTATCTAACGAAGTCCGACGAGGGGTAGGACTCCATTCACGAAGAGGAGGGACGGAGCTCTCTAACGAAGACGAGGGATGGGAAGCTCTCTAACGAAGTCCGACGAGGGGTAGGACTCCATTCACGAAGAGGAGGGACGGGAGCTCTCTAACGAAGACGAGGGATGGGTAGCTCTCTAACGAAGTCCGACGAGGGGTAGGGCTCCATTCACGAAGAGGGGGACGGGGAGCTCTCTAACGAAGATGAGGAAGAAGTCCTTTGACTGACGAAGTCCGATGAGGGGTAGACTCCATTCACGAAGAGGAGGGACGGGAGCTCTCTAACGAAGACGAGGGATGGAAGCTATCTAACGAAGTCCGACGAGGGGTAGGACTCCATTCACTAAGAGGAGGGACGGGGAGCTCTCTAACGAAGACGAGGGATGGAAGCTCTCTAACGAAGTCCCGACGAGGGATAGGACTCCATTCACGAAGAGGAGGGACGGGAGCTCTCTACGAAGACGAGGGATGGGTACTCTCTAACGAAGTCCCGACGAGGGGTAGGCTCCATTCACGAAGAGGAGGGACGGGAGCTCTCTAACGAAGATGAGGGAAGGAAGTCCTTTGACTGACGAAGACCGACGATGGGTAGGACTCCACTCACGAAGTCGAGGTGAGGGGATGTGTCTCTTAATGGGAGGGAGGGGAGGAGGGGAGGAGGAACTCGTTTCTTGTGTCCAGGCATTTATCCCGGAGTCCCCGGAAGATAGAAGGAGGGATGGAGGAAGGAAGGGATCGAGGATCTCCACCAATTTTGAAGTCTAGGCCAGAATGCTTTCATGACAACCCAAAAAAAAAGATTCCCAACTATGATCAGTGGAGGCTCTATTATTTGACGATTGTTGATGGTGACGTCACTCTTGACTCTCTCTCCCCCCTCATGTTTATATAAGGCGGGCGTTTTAAACCGTGTAAAAAATTTGTTCCTGTGAAAATACTCTAATCGCTGTGCTGGAGACTTTGTATCATCAGTCCCGATTGTTGATGGTGACGGTCACTCTTGACTATCTCTACACTCCCCCCCCTCATCTGTTTATGCATGTATATATAAGGCGTGCGTTTTAAGCTGTGTAAAATTTATTCCTGTGAAATTGCTCTATTGCTGTCCATGGGCACACTTGTATCATCAGTCCTCGTCATTGGTCCGACTTCATCTGCCGTGTAGCTAGAGATATTTATTAAATTTCATTATAATTAATTATTAAGAGGATTTACAAACAAAAATCAATTATGTTTTATAATTAGTATTTAAATTATCATATATGTCATTTGGAATCATCGAAAATCATGTATTTTTTTGAAGAATTATCGCTTATTAAAGGATGATTAAAATAATGCTATGTAGAAAGAAGGAATAAAAGTTATTAACTCTCCAGTGATGTAATTGTAAAAAAGAAAGACAATAATGTGAAGATGATATGACATATAAGCTTAAAGTAAAGTAGCAATCAGGGCAGATAGCTTTGAAAATTTTCATTGAGTCTCTTTTTTTCTTTTTGTCCAGCAGATGTCGCTTTGGGATTTAAAAATATGACGTCATACCGGTTTGTTTTCCATCTCATTCATTACATCCATGTAAATAATTGCATTCACTACTACTATTTTCTAACTTATTTTCACAACAATAATTAATATTTCAATGTATAAGGCAATTGCATTAGAAAACATTTAGAGTTTACTTCAACTTTAGATAACACTGAATAACAAATTTCATTTTTTTTTACTGGAGATGTGAAAAATGATTTGGACTAATTTGGCTACACTGATTTCAAAATCAAAACTGTTTTGGTGTATCACGTCAGGATTTCAGTTACAAAAATATTCCATTGCCTAGAGTCAGGATTTCAATGAAATTTACAAAATTCATTTATTACACTGGGAAACAGTGAAAAAGTTTCTTGGGATAAATCAACTGATTTGACTACCTAATGGGTCCCTGATACTAAATTAAAAACCATTTGCTCAATCAGGTCAGAACTTTTTGAAATTTTGAGTTTTTTGTTTTCGATTTTTCAATTTTTAGACAAATCACAACTTTTTTGTTTATTGAGCTACAAAAGTGGTATGGGTGTTTTTGGAAATGGCATGGTCATATTAGTGGGGGCGGAGACTAGTTTAAGTTGAAAAAAATAATCAGAGAGGCCCAAAAAAGCCAAAAATATTATGACCGATTTCGGGCGATTTTTGTAACTTTTGTTTATAGAGCTATAAAATTCGTATGGATGATTTTGGAAATGGCATACTCATATTAGTGGGGGCGGAGATAGGTTTTGAGATGATAAATTAAAGATAATCAACATATATTTTATTAAACAGTTTTTGCAAAATTGCTTCTAATATTTAAAATTGTATCTCCTAAAGAATGATAAAAGAGTGGCCCCTCCATTGTGTTTGTTACTTGCATACACAACTTAGAGAATGGTCTATAGGCAAGAAGAAGAACTCAGGTTGTGTGTACCTATGGTGTGCAGAGAACCAAAAAAACTCTCAGATGATTGCCATTGTTGCACTATAAACCGTTAGGTATAAAAACAAAAAGAGTTTAAAGTATTCAAACTTGGATTCTGCTATCAGACCAGTGCCCCACAGTGAAGATGTTCCAATTCCAGTGTTCTAGTCACTTCCAGATGTTACAGATGATGAGAGTGTGACTGAGCAGTTGCAATGTGATAGTTCACACAATGATGATGATATATACTTTGAAGGTACAACATCCTAGCCGAAGCAGTGCAACCAGGGTGAATTAATGACCTTGCGAGAGACTTAAACTCGCTCAAAAAATATGCAGAGTTATGGCCTCTAGATTAAGTGAGAATAATCTGCTTTAACGTGGTACAACAAAATCCTTCTACAGAACAAGAGATTCAGAGTTTGTTCCATTTTCTCTGAGAAAGATGACTGTATGACATTCCTGGTCTCCTGGATAAGTTAGGTATAAGTAACTACAATTTCAAGAGTGGAGACTTTTCATTGACAGTTATAATTACAGTCTCAAAGTTGTTCTGTCCCATAATGGAAATATATATGGATCCATTCCAGTTGCCCATGTCACTAGCTAATGAATGATCATCTGTTTTGTTTTTATATGAACCAGATTGTGTATATGCTTGGAGTTCCTTTGTTTGTTTGTGGATAATGTTCTTGGAAACAACAAGTCAAACAATTATGTGAAGCTTGTAAACAGTATGTTTGTGAGCTAAAAGCAGCTAAATGCATCTATGAGCATCAATTAATTTCCTTTTCTGTCACCTGGCGAAATTTCCTGAAAATAGTGGAAGTGTTAGTGATGAGCAGGTGAGAGGTTTCACCAGGACATGAGGGACAGTAGAAGAGAGGTACAAAGAAATATGGGATAGCCACATGATGGCTCACTATTGCAGGAGTATAGCTCTGACTATCCTAATTTGCAGCACAAAAGAAGATCTTTAGAGAGAAGTTTAAATGCTAGTAATTAGCATTCCATGCATTTTCAATTTGAATATGTTTTTTTGTATAGTAAGAAATAAAAAGCTTAAAAGATAATTTGTGTTTACTTATGAAGTTGTAATATATATAATATGTATACTGAAAAATGCAAAATTTGGTCATTTTACCAAAAAAATGTAATTTTTGGGCCTCTCTGATTATTTTTTCAACTTAAACTAGTCTCCGCCCCACTAATATGACCATGCCATTTCCAAAAAAACTCATACCACTTTTGTAGCTCAATAAACAAAAAGTTGTGATTTGTCTAAAAGTTGAAAATCGAAAACAAAAAACTCAAAATTTCAAAAAGTTCTGACCTGATTGAGCAAAATGGTTTTTAATTTAGTTATCAGGGACCCATTAGGTATTCAAATCAGTTGATATACCCAAGAAACTTTTCACTGTTCCCCAGTGTAATAAATGAATTTGTAAATTTCATTGAAATCTGACTCTAGGCAATGGGAATATTTCTGTAACTGAAAATCCTGACGTGATACAGCAAAACAGTTTTGATTTTTGAAATCAGCGTACCCAAATTAGTCTAAATCATTTTTCACATCTCCAGTAAAAAAAACTTGTTGTTCAGTGTATCTAGGAGGTGAGGTTTCATTTAAAGTATCGAGAGCAAAGTTCCGCAGAGCAATAAAGTAATATACCCGACAATGTTTTTGATCAATCGTTTAATCTACGTCACAAGGGCACTTGATATATCCATAGAGATTTAAAGATATAGAGAGCCGATTCCCTTCAATAGCAGAGAAACATTGTTCGATGTTTCTGTGTGTATAAACCAAGTATTTTTTTTTTAAACATATATTTCAATACAATTTTTCAAATACATCCGATTACAATGACTTGTGATATATTAAAAAAAGGCATAATACAAATGAGGGTGGGTATTAAAAGATTATAGGAAAACTGGTAAATCATTATTAAAAGATGACAATAATAAAACCAAAAGCCTTCAAAGCTGTATTAACTCTTTAAAATATTATTTACGTGGCATGTGTTTTTATATACATTTTAAAGAAACCCGCCTTGTTGTTGACTATGTTTTTTTTTAAAATATAATTTTGTTTATTTCATTCTTCTAGGGTATCTTACATTCCTTACGTTGCAAACGCACATTATATCAATTTTGTACTCTCAAACACATAATAAAAGCAATAAAGGAAGGGGCCTTTTTCATAAATCGTATATTGAAGCCATTAAACGTCCGAGAGCAGCTCTTGGTGGAGGGATTTCTCTATTGAGAAAAAATTCCCAAAATTTATATTAAAATCTTCATTAGCCTCACAAAGCATCCTACAGTGGAGTGGAGAAGACTGGCTTCTAGTGGTCCTCTGTATACACAGCTGTTATTTGGGTCGGACCTGACCAATAACATAACGTAAAATATATCCCCATTCTGGGGGGCAGCCCAGCGAATCTTATGGAAATGTACTCCCAATTTCCTTGACGACTCAGTGGTGGATATCATCCGGCGGAATTGCCACAAAAAAGCCTTCTTCAAAAACCTTGGAGATCCTGCTGCCATGGAAAAAATGGCACTGGACAAAAGTGTGCTCTCGTTGCATGATATAGGCTCTGGGTCTCTTTTTGTTGATGGAAGGTTCTTGTTTCCTCTCCAAAGAAAGACAAGAGGATTAAACACTCTATGCCCATGGCATTTAAAAATGTCAATGGGGTTTGAATGTGATAAAGAAGAAGTGTGTGCTTTTTAAAAAAAAATATTCACTACACCCACATATGAATAAAAGGATTTTATCCTCACTAAATAACATTTGTGATGGAAGAAAGTTCACTGCACAATTTCAAATTTCGGCAGGACTCATAAAATTCTACAGGCCCTGTAAAGACTGCGGAATGCTATATAATCATACAAGCCACGCATTCGTTGATTGCCCAGCCATTGTACAACTGAAAATGTTTTGCTTCCTCAATGTTGGTGGCCTAGACGACAGGTCGTCATCCAGCTTGAGAACTATAATTTTGTTTGGGCTCTCCTCAAGAGGGAGGAAGACCTCTGACAAAACGAAGGCGCTAGATTTATCCTTTTAAACGCAAAGGCCTTGATAGCAAAAAAACTTTCAAAATACGAACCATAAGACCGGGAGAGATCAGAGGGATCCTGCTTGGAGCTGCAGGTAGATACGCTGCCTTTTCACTCAAAATCCCATCGTTGGACGGTTCATCATGGACATTCGCGGCTGAATTGATAAATATTACCCGACGCAAAGTCATCGCTTTTATCAAATTTTAAGGAAAATAATCAAGAACGTTAAGAATTTGCATGATTTTTATTGTTTTTTACAGCTTATTCTTTTAATACTTGTTGATTAGATAAAATTTTATTGTTTGTTCAAGATCGATGCTAAATTTTAAACTATAATGTTTATTTTGTATTTTATACGTATTAGCATCGTTTTTATATACATGTGCTGTATATATGTGAACAGTTTAATAATAATAAAAAAGGAATACGCCATAAGGCAAGAAATTAAGAGTAATAATAAAAATAAAAGGGAATTTAAAAGATTCTGGTTGATAAATAGTGGCAGCTTGATCTTCTCAGTTCACACGAAGGGAAAATAGATTGTTACCTCCGCCGAAGGAGGTATTGTTTTCACTGGCGTTTGTTGGTTTGTTAGTTTGTTAGTTGTCAGCAGGATAACTCAAAAAGCACTGAACGGATTTGGATGAAATTTTGTGGAGTTGTTGGAAGTGCCAAAAGAAAGAAGTGATTAAATTTTGGCATCTCTAGTGCTTTTTTTAATATGCAAAATGAGCAAAAAACTACTACTAATAATAATGAAATGGGGTCTCTATTCAGGGAATAGGCAAGAACAAACGCTAAAAAAATATTCATTGACGTATTATTGTTCATATATCAGCTCAGGACTATGTTTAACCCAGTGACGTAGCTTAAACTTCTTCCGTCTTCCCATCTCTGAGTGCTTTTTTAATATGCAAAATGAGCTAACAGAGAGGAAACAATGATTAGAGATAGAAAATCGGGCGTGTGAAAGGGAGAATGTTTGAATAGGAATGTTGTGGGGATCGGCGGAGGTACACACTCTCTGAGTGTATATATGCCTCTAGTTTTACATTTGTACTCCCCATTGTTGTCGTTTGACGCACTAGAGACCGAACGAAGAGCTCTATATGTCTTCCGACGAGGCGATGGAGACCCACAGGGAGTCCAGATCCGCCCGTTCTTGATGCATAGAGGACCCTTTGAACCGTGGATACCAGATGCTCTATCTCATAGGCTTCCTGATAGGTAGGCGAGTTCGACACAAGCCAGTCCGGAGGAGTTAGCATCACCCCATATGCTCCAAATAAACAAAGTAATTGATTCTACGTCATCGTAAGCTGATCATAGAGATAGAATCATAGAGATACCGGGTGTAGAAAAAAATCGAGGACAGTTTATTGAAAAAAGTAATCATGGCCTTGCTGAGGCTATTAGTTATCATACAATAAAATTTTTTTTGGTTTTTTTAAAGAAATATAATAAATTTATAATTTAATCGATATATCCCCCTTCTGCAGCCACAACTCGCTCTATTCGGGGTCTGAAACTGGCGCAGACATCACGGATGTACTCAGCAGGCATAGAGACCCAGGCCTTATTAACGGGACGTTTCAGGTTTGAAACATTTTTACTGCGCTTTTGGCAGGCCTTGGTCTCTACGCGCGCCTATATGGAGAAGTCCAAAGGGTTCAAATCTGGGCTCTGGGGAGGCCACATATCCTTTGCCCAAAAATTCATATTTCGTCCATGAAGGCTTGAGTGGCTATGGAGGTATTTGCAGGCGCCCCATCCTGCTGGAAAACATATGGACGATCACCAGCAATTCTTGATCCAAGGAATGACTTTTTGACGCATCACATTAATGTAATCCGCTGACGAAAGCCGGAACCCAGCAGGGAACCAAATTGGGGGAGGATATCACCCGTGGATGCAACTACACCAAGCATCATCAGAGAAGCTGGGTGTTTTGTAGTCGTATGGAACCTTCTTGTATCATCCTCTTGTGTATCCTCAAATACAAAAAAACGATCATTTGATGATTAACGAAGGGATCGACGGTAAAAGTCTTTTCGTCTGAGAAGAAGATAATGCGGCCTCCATTCGACTTCAGTGAATTCAAGAGCTTCTTGGATCTCTGTCACCTCCTTTCACGTTGTTTTGTCTCAACAATGGCCTCTTTACAAGCTTAAGACTTTCCCCCCCCCCATCTTTTTAACCTCTTTGGACACGCTGGTCTTGTGGATGCCCAAATCATTGGCCACGGCGGACATTGACTTGGTTGGATTGCGTTTGAGGAGGTTTTTGATGATGGTTGGGTTATTTTTTTCGGCCAGCCACTCCCAGTTTCCGTTTAAGGTACCCCGATTCATTTTTTAACTTTGTGACCTTGTATACGAAGCTCCTGGCACATTTGAGATGGTTGGAAATGGATGTCTTGGTCCAACCCGCGTCAAGAAGTGTGGATACTGACATACGCTTGGACTCCATGTCGTATTTATAAGGGTCGTACAATAAATGTTCATAAACTAAAAAGTAGGGAAAACTTCTGAAAAAGACACGGTCTATATAAAGTTTTCTCTCCAAACCTCTCAATTTTAAAAGAAAATAACTCAAAGGTACTGTCCTCGATTTTTTTTTCTACACCCGGTATAAACATAACACAATGATGTATTTCTCTTCCCTCCAATAGCAGATAAACATCGTTTAGCTATATTCTTGACACAATGACGTATTTCTCTGACGAGTCCAATAAGCTCTATATTTCTTTATATCTCTATGGATATATCCCAAATTCCTCCGTATTTATTTACTTAGTTGCATCAACATCAACGCCTCTAGGGATAAATAAAACGAAAGGAAGCCAAGAAATAATCAAAAATAAGAACAAAAAGCTCTTGATGCGCCACTTTCCTTTAAAGCTTTAATATGACATAGTTGGGTATTAGTTTATATCACCTTCTTTTTCTATTCCGCAAATCATGAAATATATATTATACAGCAATTTATTTCAACTATAATAAGGGCATCTACCTTTTATGGACAAAAATAAATCAACTCCCATAGAAACTTCTCAAATAACAGTTTAATAATTTGATGTTAAGGATTTAATATAATACATCTATTTTTTGTTCTTATTAAATAGTTAGCTGGGCCCAGTGTGCCTCAGCTCCATGTAAAACGGCCAAACAATGGTTGATAATCTCAAGGATTTTTCTGCATTGAAAGCATTAAACAGCCACGGAGTCATAAAAATCAATGTTATGTTGAAAGAATACCATATTTTTCATGTCCCTTTTTTAATATGGATGGAGGTTTCGTGACTGAAAGTAAATTTAAAAAATACGATCATAAAAGAGACTATGACATCATCGGTACATTCTTTTTATTAAGTGTCCGGCTACTTTTAAATATCACATACCTGGTATTCTATATACCTTGGTCTGGGCGTTGATGAAAGAGAGTGTCAAGCACGCCCGTTGTTGTGACATCACCGGAGAACGGGACTATCTATTCATTAATATTTTGAATTACGATTCATTCTCAGTAACTGATCCTGATGGAGTCTCGTACCATCGCTTCCCTCTAAATGTTATTGAACGAAAAGAATGGGTCAGAAGATGCAAGAGAGACGATACTTCCAATCCGGATACATCGAAATAATGGGCCCTGATGGTCAATTTAGCCCCCTGGGGGGGAAAAAAATCATAGAAATTATAGAAAATGATGGCAAGGAATTGAAGATATATCATAAATTGACTTCTGACCATTTAAACGTATCAGGAACCGGGAGACAGAGAACTTGCCAACTATTGTCAAGAACTTCGGCTTCCGCTTTGACATTCATACATGGACGTCAAAAAAATATAAAAGCGGACGCAGTTCTTACAATAAATGACTGGTTTGATTGTATGAACGGCCATATCGTAAATGACAAGAATCTGTTGAAGTGTGGCTTTGGGCGTCATTTTCACGACCAAGAACAGGCCCTTAATAAAATGAAAAAAATGGTCAAAGAAATGAAAATTAAGGGAGCCTTCTCCCTTGACAAAAGGAGTTCTCAAATCTATTGCATCTACATTCACTCTACATGAGGACATGAAAAAGCTAGGAATCAACTATATTATGACATCTCAGCTAAATCAGGACCTTCTTGAGAATTTTTTTAAGAATACGTGCTTTAGGTGGAGACAATTATCATCCGTCTCCATCTGAATTTATTTAAATGTTTCGGATCCTTCTTATTGGTAAAAACAATGATGTCCTTGTGAAAAAACCGCCAGTACAACTAGAAGAGGATTTCGACTGTTCTTCTGCTGGCTTCCTCACGCAAAAATTTGTTAGCCATATGGATCATCAGTTGGAAGACTCCGATAGGGTGATTTTTATTTTAATTTTAAACGCGAAAACAGCCTTGACATTGATGCATTTGATTAGGAAGCTTCAACTGACTCTGAGAGGGCTTCTGAAACTCTTGAAGATTCAAGTACTTCAGAATCAGTTGAAGTTTCTAGTCCATTAGATGATCCCAGTAAACAAGGTCTGGCGTACGTAGCAGGTTGGATCGCCTTTAAGTTCAAGGATAAATATACAGAACTTGGATCAAAATCATGGATGACGCCTCCTACCACTGAAGCATTGTCTTGGATCCATCATGTATCAAAAGGTGGGCTCACTATCCCATCGAACATTTTTTTTGAAGTTATCAAAAATTTATAAATAAAATTCAACTTATTTCGTGGTGAAGAAATCGATCGTGGAACTAATCCCATTGAAAGATTATTTTCTGTTCTTCAAGAAGCCCACCCAGACTGTCCCCCTGATATGCTATTGTGTTTTTCAAAATTAAGAACATTTATCCGATTTTCTTGCTTAAATAAAAAATTACAACTTGACTGTGCTTCTTCCAAATTAAGAAAATTAAAACAAAGTGGGCAGTTTATGTATTAATATTATTTCATTTAGTTAATTATATGTTTAATTTTTATATATTATGATAGTGATTACTTATATATATCATTAAAGATAAAAATAAATACATATATATTGCTTATAAAAAAATTACTTTCGCTCTCCTGTGACGTCATTCATTAGTAACACTCCGACGAAGGATTCTCAATTACGGACTTCTCGGATCATCTTTGCTGGACGACATTTCTCTACAGTCTTTCACCTGGAGAACCTCCCTGGCTACAATAGATCCTTGATGCA
This sequence comes from Caligus rogercresseyi, assembly GCA_013387185.1. Classification (NCBI taxonomy): domain Eukaryota; kingdom Metazoa; phylum Arthropoda; class Copepoda; order Siphonostomatoida; family Caligidae; genus Caligus; species Caligus rogercresseyi. The sequence goes on from CP045890.1 coordinate 24,412,572, forward strand.
CTCCGGATCCCTACAGTACTCTGGATTCCCATATATATAAATGATAGATTAATACAACAAATGGACGATTATGATAGATCCAAAAAGATCAATTATTTAGTTAATGTAGCAAGAAATTTGCATTTTTTAAATATATTAATACATACATTTAGATACATCTATAATTTGTACATAATACAATATTTTTTTAGTAAACATTATACTTTACTTATAATTACATTTATTATATTGAGTACATGAATTATAATTACAAGATGAAATAATATTTAATCAGCATTATCCAGCAGTCTAAGGTGATATGAAGTTCAAGGGTCTGAAATTGGCAGCGGTTCATCAAAATTCAAGAAAAGGAATTTATATACCTATATAAATATTTTTTTCCAAGAACAAAACAGTGTAGATTTATATTGGTTAATTTGAATTACAGATGTTTTTTTAACTCATCAACATCAGAAAAATATAAAAGGGATAAAAAAGTATGTTTAAAAATGTAAAAATAATTATGGTAAATTTAAAACGACCTTTATGAGATGGTCGATGCTTATATCTTTATATATTTGGATTTTAGTAAACATTCGACGAAGTGATGAAGATAGTATTGAGAGTCATCTGTCCTGGATTCAATCATAGCTGCAATTAAGGTTTCAAAGATAGACTTCCTTAAGTTTCATAAAAAATAAGCAAGTAATCATCCTCACATTTACTTTAAAAAAAAACGTAAGAAGAATCAAGTATAGGCTAATGAACCACCCTTCGGTGTTTGTATAAAAACCCTCGGGTATGGGTTATAGTTGACCATTAATTATGATATTTTTTAAAGTTATAGTATTTAAGGCAAAAAAATTGTCGGACTGATGATACAACTGTGCTCATGGACATTTCTTTTCTTTACATTCGATCCACTTCGAGCTATCTTTGGGAAAAGCTTATATTCCCGGACGAAAGAAGATTCTGGAAATATAAATAGACTTCATACTTCAGGAACTTTCCAAGGACTGAGAGAATTTCAGAGAACAGAATCCATTCCAGGCACGGGAATCGTCTTACAAATAAATTTTACCTCTACCTCCACATTTCTGCTCGATAGGTGGGATGAGTTCACTTCTTGCTATGGATCCATTTTATAATGCTTCCTCCACTAAAATCAATTTGTTGAGGATCTTCCAACCCACTTGCGGCTCAATCAAGAATCACTGATGAGATTTGTTGATTGATTATTATTTTTCTCGGAATTACATGCTTGATGTAGACGTCAACAGTACCTTAGAGTAGGAGAGTCTGGACGAATGACTGATGAGTCTTTACATAAAACTGATGAAACACCATGACAAACATATATAATATCATACATTAATAGGTGTTAGGATTTATTAGCAAATTATATGTTATTTTATAAATCACAGGGGATATATTTTGATGTAAAAAATGGCAATTGGGTTGAATTTGATAAATTAATTGTAATTTTTTCATGATTTTGCTACTATATTTGGCAGAAACAGATTTGTATGTTGAATAACAGTTGTGGAAATCTGGCTCCCTCACATATCCAAACATGCTAAAAATCATGAATTAGATTGAAGCATGCACAATTTTCTCCTGCTAAAAATTGAGAGGGAGTTTTTTCTAGCCCTCGTGCGTAGCAACGAGAGGAAATTCCTTATTCATTTTTCCCTTCCTACACAGGGAAGTTTTTATTATTGTATGATTCAGGTGTGTTATTGGAGGGAACATCGTGAGCGCGCTTTTCTACTAATCCTACGGATCGACAGTGCTCATCTCACATTTTGTGTAAATATACATATCTTTCATCTTACATTCTATCTAATTTCATCACTTTTCCTAATTATAGTCAATTTCACACCCCATATTGAGGGACTTATGATACAAGTCTGCCCATGGCCAGCGATATAACTATTTTCACAGAAACAGATTTTACTCGGCTTAAAACACAAGCCTTATATACACTAAAGCGTTAAAGTAAAGTAGCGCATGCATGGAAAAAGTAAACAAATCGGCCAAAATTTGTAATTTCCTTTAACGTTAGATGTCGTGTTCATGAAATTACGTCACAATCCTATTTAAAACCGGTTTAAAGGGATTAAATTTGATGATTTGAAATATATCAAATAACTACAAGATAAAAACGTCTTCAAATATAAATAATAAAAGGACTTTGTTATTATTTTCAAAGAGCTCTAGCATAAAAGCGCCCCTTACGGACTTAAGAAGAACTAATATTAAGTCCAATTTTTTGGGGGTTGATGATGACGTCACTCTTGACTCTCTCCCCCCTTCATGTTTATGCATGTGTATATAAGGCATGCGTTTTAAGCCGTGTAAAATTTGTTCCTGTGAAAATAACTCTATCGCTGTCCATGGGCTCACTTATATCATCAGTCCAAACGAATGAATAGAAATATAAATACAGTAGATTAAACAACACTGCTAGCGTAACATGGATAAATTTTTGACGCAGCTTCTACGTAAACGCAAAGCAGAATATGACATTACCCCTTTCTTGGAAGCGAAGTCAGAATCACAACTTTTAAAACGCATAGACATTTTGATCGAATATCTTCTATAATTTAGCAAAAGATCAGGTTTCCGCATAATAAAAAAAAATCTGTTATCATTCCGCAGGGGAATTGGATGCCATTCAATGGTCAGAGGGTAGCTGACTTATGTGTAAAAGATACCGTTGAAATATTGGGTATAACATGAAGTCGAAATGGTCCTACAAGTCTCAATTGGACTTCGTTACAAAACCGTGTGATAAGACAAATCTCTTTATGGAGAAAATTCAACATCCAAAGAAGAATTGATTTGTACAACTTCCTTGTTATCCCTGCAGTCCTCTACAGTTCTACCGCAGTTCCCTGGATTGCTGAAAAGGCAGTCATTGAAGAAGACAAGTGGCTTAGCATAATATTCCACAGGGCGTATCTTCCAGTTCTAAAGCGTCCCTAATGGCATCTAGGAGGAGGATTGTCTTTATTACAGAAAATAATCCCAAAGATTTACTCAAAGGTCTTAACAGATCTCTCACAAAACCCAGAGTTTGAATGGAGGGCTCATATCTCTAACAGCCCGGTGTATACGTGTTAAATGTTGGGAACAGACTTTTCTAACGACGTGATTAAAGAGTTTTCTCCACCTTTAGAAAAAGTACATTGTTTGATTTGGTGTGGTAGTATATATAGGATATTCCAATGCTCGACAACATTATATGGCAGAACTGTAAAAGGAAGTTCTTTTTCCAAAACCTGGAGCTCCCAAAAAGATTGAAACAGATATCATTATAGTCTGGCACCCTTACCATGATCTATCTTCGGAGTCCATTTTTAGGTGTGGAAGATTCTTGTTTTCTGTTAAACGATCTGCAGACAAACACTTGTTCCTGTCCCATGGCACCTCAGAATGAACTTTGGTAATAACACAAAAATGGAGGCAGAAAATATTGATGATAAGTGTTTAAAAGACTTGGAATTGCCTTCATCGTGGAAAAAGAGAATTTTGGCTTCTACTTCCACAATAGTTCACGGCAAACGATCTACTGTCCAATTTCAAATTTCTACCAGATGTGTGTTCTTTGATGCTCAGTGCAAGAATTGTGGAAGATTATTTAATTCAATAATCCATGCCTTCTCTCATTGTCCTGTTCTACGTATCTTTAGAGACTTTGTTCTTCTAAATGTTCCTGGAGTATCTGGAAAACTGATCGCTCCCATAATTCTCTTCGGATTAAATTATAATCTGCGGACAGCACCTCCGAAAACAAAAGCAATGAAGTTTGCACTTTCGAGTTGCAAAAGCTATATCGCAGAGCGTTTATCTTAGATGGAACCTATTCAAGAGGAAGACCTAAAATTCATTGTCTTATTAGCTGTCCTTTTTTTTTGGGGGGGGGGGAAGGGGGCGTAAAAAAATCTTATGTACCAGCAGAAAAAGTTTGGGAACCACTGCCCTAGGATAACTTAAATAAGGCGAGACAATGGGAATCGACGTAGGCAATGGCAGGGCGACAGCTGACTATTTTGTTGTGATCTCACAGCTGCTACGTTTGATTTCTAGTTCAGTTTGTATTTGTGAGGGATAACAATAAAATTACTGCACAATTTCAAATCTCTACCGGTTTATCTTTTTCAACTTTCCTTGTAAGGACTGCAGAAAAATCTATAATTCGATCATTCACGCTTTCGCTGATTGCCCTGTCCTGTCGTATCTTTGTGCTTTCGTGATATAAGTCATTTATATAGCTCTGAAAATGAGGCAAAGTTTTATCGGCCTATATCCTAATTGGTTATCCTTTAAAGGCAACAACTGCATCTCCTGAATCCAAGGCTCTGAGCTTTGCACTTGCTAGTTCTAAAGCTCACATTGTAGAGTGTCTTACCTCCAATACGCTAATTCGTAATGAGTCGTTTAAAAAATATTTTTTTCTTCGGCTGCAAGATATGGAGTCTTTGCCCTGGAGATTCCACATTCTAAGCAAGTGACGTTATGGGACTTCGCTGCGGATATCGTCAAAGTTTTTCCTCAGTGGTCCTGTTAATTTACTCTCGTTTGAGACTTATTGTTAGAAGATATAAGAGGACTTCAAATGACATCAAGGGAGCCGTGCAATAAAAGATGTTCTTGTATACTATTTACAAAATTTGTTTCTCTATTTCGTGTTACTCACTTCCACTTTATATAATTTAGATTATGATGTTTTTTTTTTTTTTATTGTACCAAGATACAAAAAACAATCTATTTTATTCGTATTTACACAACGGTTTTACAAAAAAAGCTGGGGAACATGATAAAAACACAAACAAAATAGTTATATAGCTGAACATGATAACATTCAAAATAAAGCACTATACAGCACACCTTCAATTTTAATTTAAAGATATGTTTTACAAAATATGGGAGGGCTTATCAATTAAATTGTTGATAAAGTTTTCCAAATGGGACGGTAAGGGTGTTTGCGTGCACTTTAATTTGTACAAAACATATTGAACTTTTGTTATATAAAAATTTATATCCTCTTCGTGTGGACCTACATATATAAAAGCAAAGTTTTGAGGCCTTAGCAATACACCATATTCTGTATATACTTTAATCGATACAGTATTTCGAATATCCCTTGTTGCCAAACATTCAGACAAAAAATGGTCGAGTGTTTCCCTATGGTTTTTACAAAAGAAACACAGTCTTTCTTCTGCAGTTCTGCCGTGTATGCTGCCTATTGTTAAATATTGGTTATTACTTTATATTTAAACCAATACATTGAAAAATTAATTTTTTGATTCGCCAGACATTTTAGTATTTTTGTGACGGAAGCCTTTTCTTTGTACTTCTCTCCCCGTCTTTTGATTTGGGATATATATTTAGATTTAATTTTAGAGTCTATTATTAACGTTTTTATATATTTATTATTTAAAAAAGAGATAAAGTTAAAAAGACAATCTGGAGGACCGATTTCTCGTTTTCTATAATTTATATTTTTCAATAATGTCCTCTCTTCCAAAATTTCGTTGAAGGATAAATTCTTATTTTCGTTAAAAATTTCACCAATAAAATTATTTTTTTCTTTTAAGGAAGTGCCATTTAAAAAATATAGTCTAAAATTTTGCTTCGTTGGCTCCTGCCAACACATTGAGGGTAAAATTTTGTAAAGTATTTCTTTACTTATTTTTCCTATACTCTTCCAAAAGATATTTATTGAAATAAGTGTTTTCAAAATTTTGTTGGGACCTTTTCCTCTTATCTCTTGAAATGATATGCCTTCAATAATTTTCATTTTATAGTTCACAAATTTGGAGCAGGGGGATTCACTTTTTAAAATTCTCCTAAACCATGAAAATAAGAGTGTTTTCCAGAAGATTCTAAAATTTATTAAGCCCAGTCCTCCTATGTTCTTCGGAGAGTTTATGCGGTCCCAAGTTATATTTTTACTTCTCTCATATTTATTAATGAAATCGTGGCACCATTTGTCAATTAAAATACATAAATCTTCACAAAAGGGAGTCACCCTAAGGATATGAATTACTTTTGGTAAAATCAAAGAGTTCCATATTTGAATTCGACCTAAAATATTTTGCACTAAAATATTTGTATATCTACTTGAGAAAGTCCTAACTTTTTCTAAAATTTCATTTTTGTTGATTTTATGTATAAAAGTCCCATGGATATTGTAACACCAAGTACCTTGACCTCATTTACAATTTCTATATTTTTTATGTGAAGTTCTTTTTGTACATTTGTTATAATATTGGTTTTTTCGATATTAATCTGCAAGCCCGATGTTTTTGACTTTGAGTTGATGATGTCAATAACTTCATTTACTGATTTCTTGATCACATTTTGTGTTCCTCCCAAAAGGACCGTCATGTCGTCTGCAAAAACCTCAATCTTTTCGTCCAGTTCCCCGCTACGTATGCCTTTTATGTTGGGAGAGATATCAATTTCTCTAATTAATTTATCGATCGAAATTATAAAAAGACTGGGAGCCAGAGGGTCTCCTTGACGGCAACCTCTTCCAATATTGAAAGTGTTATTTTCACATTTTAATTTTGTGAAAGCATTGTGTAAACATATAGCAATCATCTGAATAAAATGTTGGCTAAAACCATAATCAAATAAACAGTTTAAAATATATTGATGAGAAATTGAATCAAAGGCTTTCTGGAAGTCGATAGTCATCATTGCAATATTGTCACTACGCTGATTTGCATCAGATAAAGTATCCATAATTTTACGAGTGACTTCTTCCATATGCCTTCCTTGTATGAAACCCTTTTGTGCTTTATGTAAAATTGACGGTAAAATATTCTTTAAACGTTTGGCTAAAATTCCACTGTAAATTTTATAAGAGACATTTAGCATTGTTAATGGTCTGAGATTTTGTATGTAGCGTGGGTCTTTGCCGTTCTTAGGAATCAGTGTAAGACTTCCTTGATTAATATGATCGTCGAAACATCCATTTTGAATTGATTCTTTATATATGGATTGTAAAATGGGAGATAAAAGAGCATACAACTTTTGATAAATTCCATCGGAAATCCATCCGGCCCTGGAGATTTTTTTTAATACTGTAAGATAAAATATACTTCTCGATTTCTTCCAAGCTGATATATTGATCTAGAGCATTTTTAGAGGTAATTTAAAGTCTGGTTCTGTTGTTTCGTCACTGTTTTTAAAACTCAGATTAAAAATAAGTCTGTGGGCAATACATTTTCCTATAGGGTAATCTCCCTCAGACTGACAATTTCGACAGTTGAATAATCTTTTGTAATAACTTGTTATTTTTAGCCGTATTTTTGGTTGTCAGTTACCTCCTCATTATTATCATCTATGAGAATGTTGATGTTTTTCTTTTCCATATTTCTATTCTCAGCACTTTTAGCCTTTTTCAGTATAATTAGATCCCTACTGATCTAAGAAAGACCTGCTCTGATTAGATGGCCTTTGGTTTTTGTTAAATCTATATTTTCCAGTTTAATTTCATGAGATTTTTCATTTATTTTTGGTTCCTATGTTTGCTACTTTCCTCTATTATCTTCTTCCTCTCCTCGCTCAATCGAACTCCTGTCTTGATTAGCTCTCTTCTAGAACTATCCAAAATGAGCTTAAGGGCGTGCGATGCTGTTTTAATATGGCCCATGGCCAAATTAGTTGTGACTCCATTAATGATGTCCCTAATCCTCAAACATGTTTCATAATCATCTAACAAACTGACATTTAACTTCCAACTACCCTTCTCGTGCTTCTTTGGAGTTCTAAAAATTGCCAGTAAAGCATGGTGATCGGATTGGAGTTCTGACAGAGTTCTAAACTCAGTGATGTTAGAAACTAAGCCTGCTTAGATTATGATGTTTTATTGATGTGATTGGTCTTTCTTCAGAGGGTTAATTTTAATACAATGTTTATTTATGATTTTATTATCACAACCTCTCTTGTTCTTTTTATCTATTATTGTATATATTATGTTATGTATGATTTTTAAATAAAAGACCCATAAAAAACACAAGAAGTACAAACGAGTCATTTTTTAAATAACATCAAAGTCTCTAAAAATTAAATTTATTTTAGGTAGTTATGACAATTGATTTATTTATCTGTATTTTTTAACATATGCTATTAAAGTTTGGAATTTAACAACTGCCTTGGAAGCGGCTCTGAACATCTTCGACTGGGGATGAAAACTGTAGAGCTTTTCATCCCGCGTTGATTGTCCCCCCACACGCTCTTCAAAGGTTTTGCCCATTCCTTCCCAAAGCCTGCTGATCTCTTTACAGTCTCTGTTTTTTCTTTTTCTTTCCCGCACATTGCACATCTTGTTTCCTCACCTAAATAATACAATCCAAAACAGATCCTGTATTTGAGGTAAGCCTGTTCGGATGTTAGGATCATAGAGAGAAAAAAATATAGAGCTTATTCCTTTCAGATGTATCTGTGTGTCCAATATAAACCAAGTAATTTGTACTACGTCATCGTAAGCTGATCATAGAGATAGAATCATAGAGATAAAAACATAACACAATGACGTTTTTCTCTTCCCTCCAATAGCAGAGACACATCGTTCAGCTATATTCTTGACACAATGACGTTATCTCTATGATCAGCTTACGATGACGTAGTTAAAATTACTTAGTTTATAGAGGACACCATAGAAATATAAGGATATAGAGAACTGATTCCCCAATTGCAGAGAAACAGCGTTCTGTTGTTTCTGTGTGTTCAAATAAACAAAGTGATTTTTACTACGTCATCGTAAACTGATCATACAGATAGATGCTATCTCTATGATCAGCTTACGATGACGTAGTACAAATTAATTTGTTTATTTAGAACACACAGAAAAAACAGAACGCTGTTTCTGTGCTATTGAAGCTCTATATCTTTTCTCTCTATGGTTAGGATAGGATCAAATATGGACGTCATGACGCATTTTTTATCTTCTTGGAACATAAACATTGGAACCTTTAGTTTCTTTGTGAGGTCAAACGGGGGGTGCATCCTTCGTAGTTCATCCTTTAAAATATAATTTGGGACGTTCAAGACCTCTGCTAGTGGAAGAATGTTCTTCTTGGGTTTGAAATTCCGTCTGAGAGACTTCTGGAGGAGATAAATCCCAGGGTGGGTTGTGTCCTCCAGGACAAGGACATCGTTGATTCATTCGAGACCCAAGTCCTTCCTCAGCTTGCTGAAGACGGCTACTTTGATCAACGGATATTGGACCAAAGGCTCCCAATGTTATCCAGTAAGTGTTGAGCACCTCATTTGATGGGTTTAGTTCCTTCCACGGAGACGCTTGTGGAGGAATGACGCATATAATGGATTATAAATGCGTCAGAGACAAAGTAAAATTTTGAGAGGATACCTTGACGCAAATTTAAGAAACACATTATTTTTTATTTTTTTCATAATCGATTTCTCATAGGTCAATACAGGCTCTGAATCATATGATGTAAACTCAGATTGTACTGACTTCTGAATTGATAGAATGCAACCAAGGTCATTTTTGGATTTATCATCTAAAGTTTTACTAAACTTAAAATTACTATTTTACTCTGAAGCGAACAAGTCATCTTCTACAGGCGAGTGAAGTTAATTGATACAAAAAAGCTATGAAATAAGCTAACAATACACACTCCATTTTTTCCTTTGTTTTTACTGAAAACTTTGTTTTATTAATTAACATCAAACATACGTCTGGTAGTAAATTAGATTTCCTTTAAATTAATAATAATTATTGAAGTCTGTAACGTCCACCATTTTGAAGAAATTTGCGAAAAACTTTATTTTTACTAAATTTTTAAACTTTGACCTCGTTGCGCGACCTCGTAATGTTGACCGATTTTGTTCAAACTTTGTATGTCGTCTTCTTTTATCACCAAGAAACAGAAAATCCACAATGTTGCTAACATTTCAAACTTTTGAAAAATAAGGACAGCCCTAATATATATATAGGGGGTATTATAGAAACCTAATATTAAGATATAAAATTTATCCCCCCGCGAAAGTTGTGTCATAAGAAACTAAATGATCGTAGAAAAATGGATTTTGGTTGGACCCCCCCAAATTGCGTTCAAAGATTTCGTTATGAAGTAAAGCTTTTTTGTTATCACTTATTTTGAAAAAAATTAGTTTTACAAAACTTAACTATGATCTATTTATGACTTTGTTATTTTTTGCAAACATTTGAAAATAAGAACAACCCTAATATATATATATATATATATATATATATATATATATATATATATATATATATATATATATATATATATATATATAAGAGGCCTACTTAACGGACCAAAAATCATAGAAATATTTATTTGCTTGATTACTCCAATAAATTTCTTGAAAGATGAGACTTAGCAATCCTAAGAATTATTTTTAATCGATATCACTAAAACTCAGACAGCACAAGCCACTTGAAAATCACCATTTTTTACCCCAAAAATGTCATTTTTGAAACTTTACGTGGCTTGTGCAGTGCTGATGGCCTTTGAAGGCTCGAACTTTCTCAATCTCACTTTTTCATCACATTGCAGCAGAAAATCGCTGGGAGCTAAAAATCGCAGCGATTTATATATATATATATATTTATATATATATACCTAGATAGCTATCTATCTTTCTATATATATATATATCAATTTTATTGTTTTAATTTTTCTGTCTTTAGAGGAAATAGGAAAATAAGTTTAAGTAAGTAAAAAAAATCATTTTTATGTGAAATTATCATACCTTGTAATTACTGTAAATTATGGAAATTAAGAAAACAGGCTATTTTGCCCACAATCAACACATAGTACATAATTAAAATCCTATTATGTTGTAATAAAAGGTCTCCAACTAGCCTTGCAGAACTATTAGTCAACCCATTAATTAAACGTTATTTAATATAAGTTTTTTTGCAGGCCCGTATTAAAATTGACTCATTCTATTAAAACTTTTTTACCAAGTATTTAAGAAAATTATCATAAAAGCCATAAAATACTCGTTAAACATTTTTAAACTTGAGGCGTCCGTGATCATACCGTTCTGTTCTGCATTTTTCTTCCATCAACCTTATTAATTCTATGGATTATAACAAAATTTTCTTGAAGTAGGATGTCAATGAGTGTACAATATATATATATATAATTTACATATATATATATATATATTTATGGAAATTTTAGCAACGAGAAAATAATACATTGCTTATCATTTTCGTATCATTATCACACATAGTGAAGTTTCCTTGAGCGAGCAACGAGCAGAAAGAAAAGTTCCATCAGGACCTGCGCCAAATGTATGATAATTATCAGAGTTGGTGGAACTTATGCAGGCGGACTACTGATGATCGCTAAAGAGAGACTACTCAATTTTGTATTGCACAACGTTAATTTAAATGTATTATATACCATTAAAAAATGAAAGAATTTGGATGTGCTGACTTTTATTTCTGCTGGTTAGTAGAGAGAAACTAATTTTTTAAGTTACTGGAAATTTATTTTTTAAAAATTTATTTTGTAGATATTGCTACTCTATTTAGCAAAACTTATGCCATGTTCGTACTCAGAGCATCAAAATTAGTCTAAATCAGCTGGAAAACCATGAATTTTTTTGTTACCCTTCGTAATAAGATATATAAATTTTACATACTCAGTGAAAGAATAAATGTTTTTTACTTTATCCACAGAAATATATCCTCACTTTTGAAGAAAAGGAGTAGGAATAAAAAAAAATATTTGCGACGGAAAATGAGGTCTACTGACGAACTTGCGTCATTTATTTTAAAATCATTATATTATATTTTGTTGCTTAGTTGATATAAAAATATAAAATTGCTGTTCATAAATTAGTATACCTTTAAAAAAATTGTTAAATTAGAGTCACAGATATTTTTAGAAAAACTCTTCAATATCGAGAGTCAATTATAACTATTAGATGATTTTACATAAAAATATACCTCATCATTATGATATTTATTTATTCGGAACGAGAAATCCCCACAGGTGCTCCTTGAATGTGAGTTCGATATGCGTAAAAAGAGGTCTTACCTGAAAGAAATATGAAGAAAATGAGAAACCATGTAACAGTCTTTTAACATGTTTTCATATTTTTGCAAAATGTATTCCCTTTTTAAAATTTCTTATAGTATTTGTAACAAAAGATTACTTATTAAATGAGAGAAAATGAGATGGTGGATTTGAGAGTCATGACGGGTATAACATTAATTTTGTTTATTCATACTCTGTATCTCGAGAAAGACATAAAAAATAAAGTGTTACAATACTTGTCTATCCTCCAGGTCCCTCCCCGAACCTAGTTGGCATTCCATTTTCTATGTTATGATAAAGAATACTCTACAGGAACGTTATGGCAAAAATTATTATTATAAGCAAAAAAATATATTTATTGTTTAAATGGACATTTTGAGTTAAAAAAATCCTTTATATATATAAGGAAAAGTAAGATCTATAACTAAATACTATACCAATATAATAGTACCGTGTTTTTGTTGTGTTATAGTGTAGGGACAGACTTGATGTTTCGCTACAAAAACAATTTTTACTGCAGTTTGGAGCAAACTGTTGGCACAAAGCATGGCTTAGAAAATTGCACTTAGCAATGTTGCTCAAAGGGCAGCAATAAGCAGATTCATGTTTATATTCTGTAGCATTCAAATTGTTACTTTTTAACAAGTTTTCAGTATTTTTTATTTATTTTTCCCCTCAGAATATAAGCTGTAAAGCTCCTCATAGGGTAACGGAAACTACAATTTAATGGATCAACCCGTAAGACATAATTATCATATAACCTAAAGGTATATTTCATTTACTTTATATAATGACGGTGAGCAATCATTAATAAATCGTCTTTAACCACATACTTAAGTCTTTTAAAATAAATATTTTGATATTTGTTCATCGATGAAAACGTTCAGGAACTGGTGCGTGTTGACAAGGGCCTTAATGAAATTTAATATATCGACTTACTCCAACAAACGTCCTCACGATCCTCGGACAGGTATACAATATTTTTGTATAACATATGTACTTCACCTAAGCATTTGCCATGATTCTTATATCATTATTACTTCATCAAGGAATAGTCCCGTAACGTAAAGCCCTAGCCACGTTTTTAGTTAGTTTTATGGCATTTGGTTAAAAATAGACAATTATATAATGGGTTTGGCTCCACATGAAAACGTACATTTTTATATTAATCCCTATTACACATTTGAGATCAAGATTATGTACCTACACACGGTTGAATCCATTTACATATTGCTTGAAAAATATATGGATAATTATTATATAGGACAATATCTGCATTCCCAAATTACTTTTATCTACATTGTTTATACGGAGTTATTAATTTCTTTAGTTTTTAATGTAAAAATAGCACATTGCAAAAAATCATGGAAGCAATTGTTACTCACAATCTTTAAAAAGATATATGCAAACAGTTTCATTTCTTCGTATACTTATTTGGTTACACCACCATTAATTTGCTTATTTCAATTCGTTTTTTCTCTCACAATAATACCCTAATAATAGTAGATGCTCAAATATTAGGGTTTGTTCTTTTAACAGGCAAACATTTTTTATTTAAAATGGCACAAAAAAAAACATAAAAAGTTCATATTAAGCATATAGAGATGTTTCTGATTTATATACTATTTTAATTTGGATATTGTTTAACTTTTGAGTTTTATAAGAAATTTCTCCATTATTTATTTCCTCTTTTAGTCACGTTTTATAAAAAAAAAGCTAAAGCAGTTGGATACTTATCAGAATACGCCTCTAATCGAAAAATTGTTTTAATGCCAAAGAAAGAAAAATTCTAAGACCACTTACAATGCAAAATTTGATTTTCAAAATATTTTCATTTATTTTAGTTAATAAAATTAAAATAAGTTTTGCATGGAGACCAGTATGGATTTTAGAAGAGAAGCTTATGGATCTGTTCCTTTTAACCTACAAACGCTTTTGACTCTGAAAGTACCACATCCCTGATGTCAATCGATCACATAAATTCATCATCGAAACATTATATAAAATGGATTCGGTTACCTAATAATGAGAACGGTTAGCGCTTCTATTTGTAAATCCAAGACTCAAATAGAAAATGGCAACTGAAGCACACATTTTTTAACAAATGTTCGTCAAGGAGATGCAGTGGCGAGAATTTTGTTTGTCTTGTGTATTGATAGTCTGATTCAGAATATCCAATCTGATACAGGAATTCGGGGTTTTGAATCCCCTGAATATATCTTAAAGTGTTTATGTTACGCGGACGATCTTACGGTGACATTTTCGGGTAGCCCACTCCAAACTCTTTTATCCGTAAAATCAACTTTTAAATTTTAGAATGCTACACAAATTGTTCTGAACTCATCGTAAATATTGAAAAATCAGACTTAATAAGCCCATAATGGGATATTTTGGTAAAACCATGGCCAACTTTGAAAACATCTAATGATGATCTAAGGACATGAATATACTTGGGTCTTGGTTGACCCAAGTAGCACTGAGATGAACTTATTTTTTAACACCCTCCATTTAAATGTATGGGACAACATCCAAGTCTGAAACACTTAGGATTAGGATTATTCCTAGGATTATTCATTTGCTCCATGTTACTCCCTTTCACAAAGGAACGTTGGATGATATTATAACAATGGAAACCGCTTTTTTGGCTTTAACAGAAGAAGGAACATCTCCAGTCTTCGAATACATATCCCAATAAAACTTGAAGGACTGTCTGGATCCGTAAACTATGAGACAAAAATCATTATTGGTACATATGCTTGAAACAATTTTTATGCCATAATGATATTGATTATGAAAAATTTCTTTGTGAAGGATTGTCAAAAGTTTTGAACATTATCTCACAATTCTCAGGGAGGACGAAAGCTTTTTGTGAAGGGTCAAAAACCCGTCTCCAAAAATTTGAATTGTCATTAGCATGGGAGATGCCAGTTTTAAATTGCTTAAATACCTCCATCTCAAAAAACAGTGAACACTTTTATAGCAAGTGGTGTTTTTTTGCTTAAGAAAATTTAAACAAGTTCGCTTTTAAATATTTTACTAGTGGTTTCGGTAGTCGGTAGTAAGAAGTTCAAATAATATATTTATAACCCATTGGTATCATGTGCTTTTTTAAAATAAGATTATTATTATTTAATGTTATACATTTCTAATGTTACCCCTTTAAGATTTGATGCTTACTTTTATGTATTCGTGTTTTTTTATACAAACATAAATATATAACCTTGCGGCCAAGAATTATTTTTGGATATAATATGAGAAAATGCAACGTATTCAATGCTTAACTTATTTTTAGGTTACAACTTCAGTATTAAGTACTATAAAAATATATCTTATAAAAAAGTAAAGTTAACATCTTGAACGCATATATATACATATATCGGCAAACAAAGTAAAATCTTTTAAAGAAGTATTGAACACATAAGTTTTATAAATGGAGTTTACAGCAGGTTAATCTGTCTCAAAGTGCTACCCAAACACCAAACTGATGTTAGTGATTTTATTGGCGGATAATGAAACAGTTAAATAAACGTTTTTCTATTAATAGGCAAGCAACCATATCACAGTATTTTTTTCCAAATTTTCGAAATAGATACTATGCCACCTTACTTTTTGGACCCAATAGTATCTATCTATTTATCTATCTATCTATCTATCTATCTATCTATCTCTATCTTTCTAATTGTATATATACAGGGTGATTCACTACAATTGAGACACACGTATTACGATGTTTAATCTCTTTATTACATTTCGCATAATATTGCTTAAATAAAAATAATAGTATAATATGTAATAAGCAATATATATTTTATGAATTTTCAACGTATCTTCCTTTGGCCTTCAGTACAGCTTTGAAACTCCTAACGGTGGAGGCAACAAAGGCAGATATTTCTTCCTCAGATAAGGAGGCCCATGGCTGAAGCAGTTTCTTTTTTAGAATCGCCACTGATGCTCAGGACTTGCTTAACACCCTTTTCTCCAGAATGGACTATATTCCATAGTACATGGGGTTCAGATCTGATTCAGAGGATGGTGGACACAAGTACTTGGGACAAAAGTCTGCAAACATATCATTACAGAAGCTTTGAACCAATTTGCTGGTGTGAGATGGATCCCCATCTTGCTGAAACACTAAAGGTGTCGTTGGATACTCTCTTTGTACCCATGGACTACCTTCTCGGAAAGAAGGTAAAAATAAACCGCTTGGTCGACCTTCACCCCTCCTCGACGAAGATCAAAGGGGCCCTCTTCCTGTCCGACGTCACGCCCGCCCAGGCCATGACGAAGGGTGGCTTCTGCCTTCTGAAGGCTGTCCTCAGCTCCACGGGGATGTTCTCCTTCTTTCACGTCAAAATCCGGTCATTTTGACTGTTGTGGGTGGCCTGGACCGTGAAAATTTTCTCATCTGTCCAGATAACTGATGGCGACCTGTTTTTGGAGAGTTGTTGAATAATTTTCCTCCCACGGATAAGAAGCTTATTTATTATTGCCTGGGACAGAATCTGAGATGGCTTCTTCTTATAAGCGAGCATCTTTAGGTTTTTCCTGATCAATCTCCAAATGCTAGTGGTGCTCATGTTCTCCTCTTTATGCATCTGTCTCATGGATCAAGTTGGATTTGTCCTGAGTTTCTCCCTGATCCTCTTCTTCCCAGGCAGTGTCTTCACAATTTTTTTCCTGACCTGAACCTTCCTTGAAACCTTGCCTAACTCCTTAGAGGCTTTTATGGTTCTGTAGATCGTTGCTCCGCTCACTGTGGCCTTTAAAATCTTCATAATTTCAACCTTAGATTTTCCATTACGAAATGAGGCCAAAATCAAGTCACATTTATCCTGTTCAGAAGCAGTTTTCTATTGGAAGCAGGGCTATCTGACACAACTTATTTTTATGAAAGTTGTAGCTTATATGTCTATCAACAACAACAAAATAAAAAATGGAGGGAATATTAAATTTGGGGAAACTTAGGAGTTACCAAAGTGAGCGTCTCAATTTTAGTGAATCCCCCCTGTATATATATATATATATATATATATATGTGTATATTGCAATTCCCAGCCTGCTGCCACTTAACATAATTCACTGCTTCTATATTATTATTATTCGCTATGTGTTTCAATAGCGTCTAAAAGAAATAAATTACTATTCTCATTTGCATAAGTAAAAGGGGGAAATCAAATTTATGACATTAATTTTAACAGCTAATTTTGTTTCCATAAGTGAATACATATTCATATTGCTGCATTCTTCTCGTTCATCAAGATTTTAATTACAGTAATATAGATCAATCTTTCAACTATTAACAAAAACCCAGTTTCTAAAACATTTTAAAATTTTGTAGCTGAAAATTTTGTGTTGGTAGTCTCCGCCATTTACAATACTGTATACTTTCACTCGATTTAATTAAAATAATTGGAAAGTTCTGTTCTTGGCGGGAAAATACTAGTCACGGTCATTCAGAAACGTACTGATCTATATTTCCCTACTTTTAACATCCCATTTACCCGAACTGGCCAACCTGTAACTAATATAGAAATAATTTCTATTTAAAAAGTAAATTAAAACATTTTCACTCTTGGACATTAAGGACTCCAGTAATGTTCAAGATAGCAATGTATTTAATCTGAAGAAAAAAAAAAGGATTCCGAACATTCAGAATCAATATAAAATAACTGATTTTTTTTTCGACAATAGTTTCCAACGAATTTGAATCAAACTTTGGCTTATCAAAAGTGTTATTTTTAAATTATAAAGGTGGTAAGGATAGATTTGTTAGACACATCCTTATGAATTATCTCCTATCTTTTAAACCTGATATCTTATGTCTCCAAAATATCAGCACTTAAGTGTCTTCTACATGTAGCAATAATTGTAAAATTTGCCTTCCGAATTTATTTTTTCACTTCCTCACAGGTTTTCGGAAGAGAGGAGTACTAACGATTTTTACCAAAGGCTTAGCAAAACTACTTTTTGCTAAGGAATTTTGTAAAGACGGCGATCGACACAAGATCATTATAAATACTGCTGGTTCCACACTGTCAGTTGGTAATGCATACGGTCCTAAGATTAAATCTGCTTCGTCTTTTTTTAACTATCATAGAGGCACAAAAATGCCAACATGTCCCAATGCTACTGATTGGGGATATAAATGTTGATATACCTATATATATATAATGGGTTTTTTAAATGCAAAGAGGCAAAAGTCATAAAGGAAAATAAAAGTTTATCTAAATACATTAAAATATTCATATTTAATTAAAATATTAGTGCGATACAAATTATATTTATAGAAATATCAAAAGGAGACATTGAATGAGAACTGGAAGGGGGAAAATAAATTATTTTCTTAAGTGGACGGAGATATAAAACTAATTAAGATATGCAAATTTTGATACAAATCTTTCTTTTTACTATGCTTAAAAACCCAGAATATTTATAAAATGTATTTTATGTAACAACTCTCTCTTTTAGATGCGTATCACTTAAATACTGGAAAAAATTCGAGTATATATATATATATATATATATATAAAGAAATAACTTCCAACACCATCATTAGTTTTTCAGAACTTAAAGAAGAAAAAAAGAAAATCAGTTTATTGTTTTTATTATAGACATCCTGGGAAACAAAACTAGGATAATTTCCGATCGACCTAATTATTACTTTCTTCGCATCTTTCCTACATTGAATCTTATAGATTCAATGTAGGAAAGAGGGATTTTACATATTGAAATGTATAAATAAAAGCATAACAACTCTTAATTGAATTCATAACTTTCCAATTCTGCTCTAGGTTTTGAAAACGTGATAGCTATTTTTACATTAAATTACTTATTCATTTACAAACACCGTATAGCATCATTTATACATAAATACAAACAAAAATCATAGTATAAACGATATACTCATTAAAATTACCAATAATTTCTGTTTAATTTCGGGACATATCATCAAATTGTACTGTTGGTGGATCCCAAAGCCATAGATAATTTAAACTTTATTCTATATGTCAAATCGATGCTCATGGATAGTATTTTAAATAACTTGCACAAAGTCACAGTTCATCTCCATTTAATTAGAGGGAATTTTGAAATAAAAACTAAGATTTTTAAAGGAATATTTATTCGCTGGTCAATATTTTTGAATATGAAACTAAAAACTTCAGGATCTAATATCTATCTCTGTTTTTTTTATAGACCAAAACTAAAGCAAGCCTCAAATTAAAAGTGTTGTTTCTACTTTGTAAAAGACAAAGAAGGCAACGAAATAAAATGTGTATTTAATTTATAAAATATATTATTTCAGAATAAAATGACATGATTATCTACATCTCAATTATGGTGCTCTATGTTAAATCTCTTTTACTTAAATTACTGGAAAAAAAAATTCATAAAAAAATACAATATATTCGACAAAACACAATCATTGTAACGTTTTTTGGGTTTGGTAACACTATTTATGCAAATTTTGCTTTTCAGTCTCAGAAATATTGACCCATTATGATGTCATCTTCTAAATATACAAGTTGCAGCTGTTATAAAAACATAAACAAAATTATCTTGTAGGTTAACAACGGTCTATCAAGTCAAGAAAAGAAAATTCTTGGTAAATATTCAGTGATATCATAATTATCCACTTCTGTTATACAATTATAAATAACGTTAAGATTTATCATTTAACGCTAAGATTTGAAAAAATAGTATTCATTACTTTAGCTAGTTTCAAAGATTATTTTTTTGGATACGTGTTTTGTAGCTTTGTTTAATTTATTTTTTGACATCGTAATTTATTATTTGTGACGCTGTAATTATAAGTTATATTTTCAAAAGACATAGATGTATGTTGATATGTATGAAAATAATAAATTATTTAAAGTACACAAAGAAATCATTTTGTATTTATTAGTTCTGCAGGTGCGTTTCACTTTTTAAAAATCCATTATCTTAAGTTGATTTTAAATGGATTTGTCGTTAACACAAGCTGATAAAAGTATCGAACTACCACTGCAATTATAAAATACAAGGGAGCTCGATAGCCGTGCGTGTAGGCGTGTTCAACTCTCAATGTTGGGGGCGCAGGTTCGAATCCCGAGAGGGGATGGTCATTTTTGGTCTACCTCATTGATAAGATCCTAGGTTCGATAGACTAATTATAACGCTATAATGCTTATTTATATCCTATCGGATGCAATTCTATCGAACCATATAGGCAAAAAAAAAAAAAAAACTTCGGTAGACATAATACACCAAAACAGAAATGTCAACCTTTTATTAATAGATTTGGCGACCCCTCTCGTTTAGAAGAAACCGCTCTGTTGAATGGAATTTTTACTTTTCATAACTTGAGATCGGATTCCACTTTTGGCGGAGGAAGGTTTCGGTTTCCACTTCAGAGATCTGTAAAAACCGTATGCCCTTCTATGCCGTGGTTTTCAAAACTAATTGTTAACAAGCAAACATTGAATGAAGTACGCATAATAGCGGTAAAGTTTTTAAATCTTCTAAGTCTTCCTCCGTCATGGGAAAAAAGAATTTTTAATTCAACTTGTGGAATCGCTGACGGGTCCAAATTCACAGCTCAATTCCAAATCTCAGCAGACCTCATCAAATTTTATTATCCTTGTAATAACTGCGGTTTTTTATTTAATAATACATTACACGCCTTCGTGGATTGTCCTCTACTGAAGACGATCAAGCACTTTACTCATCTAAACGTTTGTGGTAATATGGACTTAAATTCGAACGTGATTAGAGCTACAATTCTTTTTGGCGCATTCAGAAGAAGAAAAAATATCTCTCCTCATCAAAAGGCTGTTGAATTTGCACTGCTCAACATGAAATCATTAATTGCGAAGAGACTGACAAATAACTCTTATATTCGAATCGAAGACCTTAGAGCAATTATGATTGTTATTCAGCCCTCTCAATAAAAATTCCCAATTCATCTGCGACGTCATGGACATGGGCCGGAGATTCGATTAAGTTTATTCCTTCAAATTCTCTCGAATACATGAAACTCATCAAATCGACAATAAGACGGCATCAACGTTTTATATTGAATAAGAAATAATTTTAATATGTCATTTTATATTATGGTTTTATCTTTAGACAGTAATTTTGAATTATAATGTTATTTATGTTTTGTTTTTTACGTAACTGTTTTAAGATTGTGTTTTTTTTTCTCCTATTTTCTAGTGTATTCTTATATTTTTACACTGTATAGATTTTAGCTAATAAATAAACATCTTAACCATTAAAAAAAATACAAAAATGTTAATTTATTTAATATTGATTGCTCCATTTTTCATGATTCTAACCATAAAGACTTTTACGTAAATATATACAAATCATTAAACAAATCTTATAGGTATATATTTAATATATTGTTTTTTCTTCCTCTTTCATATTATTTTTAAGCATCTTTTATGGAAAACATATGTTTGCAAAGTCTAGAACTTCAAGATATCCTTAGCTGCCATATGTGTGAAAGCGATAAGAGAGCCTTCAATTTATAATATAAAAACAGTGCAGTTTTGTATATTACCCAGGTACGTTTAATACCCATATTGAGGCCATAAAAAGTTTGTTTAAAAGCTGGATGCTTTTATAT
The DNA here is from genome assembly GCA_013387185.1 of Caligus rogercresseyi. Taxonomy (NCBI): domain Eukaryota; kingdom Metazoa; phylum Arthropoda; class Copepoda; order Siphonostomatoida; family Caligidae; genus Caligus; species Caligus rogercresseyi. The sequence goes on from CP045890.1 coordinate 24,434,220, forward strand.
GTTTCTTCTTTTTTAAACAAACTTTGTATCCTTCTTTTCGTCTCCTTACCTTTCAAGTACTTGACAATGAGTTACATTTACGATAAAGAATTAACTTTGATCTTGACTATAATTCTAATTTTTTCGATGGTCCATATATATATATATATATATATATATATATATATATATATATATATATATATATATATATATATATATATATATATATATATATATATATATATATGGATAGAAAGAAAAAAAGAAGGGAGAGAAGTGAGGCAAAATACTCTCTCCCTCCTCTTTCTCTTTCTATCCAGGTAACACTAACAGCAGTTACCAAATGGTAATCGTATATTCTCATATCAAAAGATCAATTTTTGGGGAGAGTACGTGCAAAAATGTATTTGCTTATATCTCTTAAAGTATAGCGATTTTTAGAACACCAAACATATCAAATGAAAGCTTGGTTAACCAGCTTTAATATTTTGGTATACTAAATCATGTCAATTTAATAAGTAGAGAGTTATATGTACATAAAAAAGCCTATCTCGCGTACAAAATGACGCATATAATGGATTATAAATGCGTCAGAGACAAAGTAAAATTTTGAGAGGATACCTTGACGCACATCTAAGAAACACATTATGATTTATTTTTTTCATAATCGATTTCTTATAGGTCAATACAGGCTCTGAATCATATGATGTCAACTCAGATTGTACTGAATTCTGAATTGATAGAATGCAACCAAGGTCATTTTTGGATTTATCATATAAAGTTTTACTAAACTTAAAAGTACTATTTTACTCTGAAGCGAACAAGTCATCTTCTACAGGCGAGTGAAGTTAATTGATACAAAAAAGCTATGAAATAAGCTAACAATACACACTTCATTTTTTTCTTTGTTTTTACTGAAAACTTTGTTTTATTAAAAAACATCAAACATACGTCTGGTAGTAAATTAGATTTCCTTTAAATTAATAATTATTATTGAAGTCTGTAACGTCCACCATTTTGAAGAAATTTGCGGAAAACTATATTTTTACTAAATTTTTAAAACTTTGACCTCGTTGTGCGACCTCGTAATGTTGACCGATTTTGTTCAAACTTTGTATGTCGTCTTCTTTTATCACCAAGAAACAGGAAATCCACAAAGTTGCTAACATTTCAAACATTTGAAAAATAAGAACAACCCTAATATATATATATATATATATATATATATATATATATATATATATATATATATATATATATATATATATATATATATATATATATGGGTCTCAAATCCTCAATAATGCATAGTAGGTAATATATGTTATATATTGTAAAGATAACGAATAGTGTAATACGAAGAAACGACCATTTATGCTTGGAGTACTAGAAAATTCTACAAATTTATATATTGAATATTTATTTTGTGGAATACTGTTTCATATTATCTAAGCTTAACATGAATTGTGTGCCAGATAAAAATTAGAATTCTTGGGCTTTTATTACTCCCAAAGGAAAAATAAATAATCTTTTTGACATGAAATATACTTCTTTTTACTTATCTCATAGTAAAGGTAAAATATATCAATATTTACACCATGTTCCTTCCTGACAGTACATTCCTGTTTATAAGGGATCGTTTTATGACTATAAAATCTTTATTTTTGCGACAGCATGCCCAACTGGTTTTATTATAATCTGAGGGAGAATTTTGGTAAGAACCGTACTTCAACATTATCAGTAACTCTCTGTGGTCTTTTTATTGAACACGGTTGAATGAACGAAAGAAACTCGAATAAAAAACAGTTATTTTCTGGTATTGTGAAATAAAACATCCCTTCACTCGCATCTGTTGAGGTGTGATTATCAACTTATATATAATAATATAAACTTTTTATATAATACTAAATGCTTTTCTTAATATAGTTCTATTCTTGCCATTTACGAATTCTTTGAATGGACTTCTCAAAAAGAATTTAAAAAAAATATATATATTAGACAAATCAATTCTTTACAATCAATAAATAATGTTTATCTTGTGTCACCATATCTAACGGTGAATTGGGTATTACTCTGACATTGATTGTGTGTTGCTATGCAGAGATTCCATCCAGTAGAATCCAGTACATCCTTCATCTCGTGGACGTGCCGCTCACAAAGGAAGGCTTGGCCCTCGCAAAAAGAACGTGCAGCTCACGATGGAGGGCTTGGCGCTCGGAGACGAGGACTTCTTCCCCCTCCAGGATTCATACTCCCCGGTGATCCCATCCTCGTAATCCTCCGGCACAACGGAGGTACCTCCGACTCCACGAGTCCTAGTTCCACTTGGACTCGGCGGAGCGGAAGCAGGTCTGGATGGATCCCAAGGGGCTCAGATCTCAACCCCCCCGTGTGAAGCTGACGACGAGGAAGACGATTATCCTGATGGGGTTCAGGCATTGACGATTGAGGCACTTATCTAAGGCCTTGAGGTCGGCCACTACCCTTCACACAGCCAGGACCGCAGCTAGGGCCATTGGACGCAGCGTCACCATATAATCCATTCTGCATGGGCATTTTGTTTTTATTTATTTTATATTTTTTATATAATTTTATTGTTTTCTTTCTTTATTTATATATTTTAGACTAGTTACAAATGTAACTAATATGCCCAATGGCAAGAAATATACTCGATTATACACACACTATCTCTCGGGAGGGACCACAGCCGACTGGAAGACCATTAGAGAGTACCTGAAGACGACCGGGAAACACTTCATCAACCTCAACGCAGGATTCACCTGATGTGGGACAACGTCCGTCCTCACGCTGCCGCTTAAACAAGGGAGTTTATGACCCAAAGGGACGTGAAACCGATCAAACAGAACCCCTACATCCCAAATTTGAACCTCTTTGACCGATTCCTGTTCCGGAAGTTGAAGCATCTGCTCCGTAATGACGAGTTTGGGAGGCATGAGGAAGCCACTACTGCTGTGCAGCGGGCGATGAAGAGGGTGAGCGAAGACGAGCTGTTCGACCAATTCAAGAGGCTCTGGGAGCACTGCTACGACGTCATTGCAACTGGAGGGGATTGTATTTTATAATTTAAGTGTTTTTTAAATATTAATTTGATGAAAATAATGAGTTTTACTGGGCCAGACTATTCATGGTTCAACCTAATAATAAGCTATATGTGCGTATTTTGTTGTATTTGTTTATTTCATTTGATCAAACATAATCTAAAAAACATTTGATTTAACTATTAATAATACTTTGTAACACATTTTTGGTCCAATGTCAATAAATTTACGTTATTTTATTAATTTTTCACATAGGATTTCTTGTCTAAATTGTCGAGCCTTTAGAACAGATGAATTTCTTGCATTGCTTTTTAAAATGTTTATTACGACAATATTTGCACCTATAACATTTGGTTATTTTCTTAATTAAGCGTTGCTTGTATAAAGTGCAACCTTTACATTCAAAACATCTAAATTTTTGTCCATCTTTGTCCGCATTGAACGAATCAGAAAGGCCAGAAGCTCCGTCTGCTTCCACAGGACTTACAATCTACAAAAAGCATTGATTATAATACTTATGCTATGTCCGTTATGAATTTACCTTCGATCAAACTATCACCTTCATTGTTTATTAATTCAAGTGTCACATTAAATGAGTTAGAAGGACCATAAGATATGTCAGCCTCCACAGCACTTACAGAATGATCTACAACTAAAGAAAAATACTTTATTTTAATACACTATTGTTATGCTAGTTATGAATTTACCTTCAATCATACTATAATCTTCGTTGGATATTGATTCTAATGCCACATTAAATGATTCAGAAGAACCATAAGATTTGTCAGCTTACACAGAAGTATCTACAACAAAAAAAAAGACTTGATTAGAATAATTTATTGCTATGTTAGTTATTATGAATTTACTTTCAATCAAACTATCATTTTCTTTAGTTTTACTGTTGGTCTGATGTTCTTGACTGATCGAGTCATCTACACTGGCAATAGAATTGATGAAAAGCTGTTTCTTGGTTCCGGAAGATATTAGAGGAACAACATTCTTCATAAGGTATTCCTTCCCTTCCTTCGATAAACCGTGCTTTTCCAATAAGAAATCATCATTTATTGATGTAGGTACATCTGAATAACAAATGCCACGTTTCAGAAAGTTCATTTGTACACTTTCTGAGCTATCTGACCACTCCTTTAATGTCACTATTCCAGGAAGTGCTGACTTCACAGTAAATACATGAAATTTCTTCATTCCTTTAATAGGACGGAAGTAGGGATGAAGGAAATTCTTCCAGTCATACCACTGAATTGGTGGGCATCCTTTCTTTTTCGAAGATATGACATTGAATTTCGCAGATGCTTTAGCAACCATATCTATCATATCTTACAACACACTCGATTTTTGATAATTATAATAAGATTTTGATATAACTCCAAAGCTGCGGTCGGGAGAAAACTTAAAGTGATTTTCAACGAGGAAATGAATAGATATCTCCTCAAATAGGTCACACTTCACCATAAATGCAGCGAATCCAATATTAGTTTTATTTTGGCCTCTGCAAAATAAAATTGATATTTAACTAATAAAACTTAATATATATGATCATCACCATACCCAAAATTATCACATTGAATTTGAAGATGGGGAACCGGCTCGATACGATACTCATCCCAAGAAAAAAGAAAAGGTGGATAAACAAACTCTTCGACCACTAATTTGGAATTTGATCTTTTTATCGCTTATATTAATTACTGAAAAATGTCCTAAGGCATATGCTTCAAGGCTTGATGGAGATATGAAAGACATTTCAAGGCATTGTTCTCGTCAATAGACGACTTCTTCTCGATTGAACCAATTAAAACATGGCGTCTTTTGCCCATTTATATCCAAAGGACAAAGAACACAGAAGCAACGACTGAGTATAAATTGATTAATCTTTTGAAGCTCCTCCTCATCCAAATCTCGAAGTACGATGTCAACATTATCCATTTTAATGGTTGAAAATCCACGAAAATAGAAATCACAAAAGCAGAAGCAAATAGTGAATTTGAATAATACTATTGTTAATGCCGCTTTAATCACGGACAACATATATACGGACGGAAAGGCTGCGAGAGCTGCTTGCATACTAGGTCCATTAAAAACAGAAGGGAAAATGAGCGCGCTAAATAAATATTTTTTTTAGGCACATATCAAAACAGTATATTTTCAGTCAGTTGGTCCAAGAACGAAGTAAAATTAAAGTAAAATATAGAAATTACAGGTAAATTCAGCAATTAAGACTGCAGTTTAGCAATTTTTGGCACACTTGAGCTCTATTTGACATTTCATTGACATTGACAGGTTGAGGTCTCTTCCTGGAGCTCCAGGTTGATGATGCAGCCCACGCTCCGGGCCTTCTGGGCTCCGATGGCTAGGCCCATGAGCTCACTGGGCACGTGAAACTCCTATGTGTAGCCGTAGGTGCTCTGAATCCGCGTGGCCTCCAGGTGCCGCTCGACTTCCTCCGTCTTGCTCTTGAGGAGGACCTTCTGTGTGAAGTTTCGAAAGTGCATGCCCTGGATCATGGCGGCTTTCCGCTGCGTGTCCTCGTCCGTGCTCACGACCCGCAGAGACCGCTTGGTGGGCTCGTACTTGACGGAGCAGGCGTTGATGGACTTGACAAAGACGGCTTATTAGTCCTCGTCCTCTGCGTAATTGTCCTTCATCTCCGAGGGCAGCGGGTTCCAAATTGGAATAAAAGTCCTTGTCCTGGATGTGTGGCATGTTGGATCGGGGGCGAAGGCGGTCCTGGTGGACCACTTGGTTGAAGCCCGGGAGCTCCCCGGCGAGGTTGAGCTGCAGAGGACAACCACGTTGCTCCGGAGCTCCTCGACGCGTGCAGGCTACCAGCCAAAGGCCTTCGAGTCCCGTGCAGTGTTGAGGACTTCCACTTCCACCCCGATGCTGAAGCTGTGCGTCCCCGGGGGGCTCCAGATGGAGGAGAAAGGGAAGCATGAGAGGGGGAGCTCCCGGGAGTCAAAGCTAGCTCACGAGTCCCTCGGAGAAAGAGGGATAGACTTCCTTCCTCCACATGGCCGCTGTAGTATGCACCTCCACATGAAAGGAACTGGACACGCTCGGAGACACGAAAGAGGGTGAGGAGGCGTTCGGCGGGGATACTGAAGACCTGCTCGAGGACACACAGCTCCCGCTCACCACGGAAGGAACCACGCCGGCGTAGCCTGACCGGCATCCGGGGACACAGCACTTCTTCCCCATGACGGACGAACAATCTTTTGGGAACGTTGTTGTGCCTCCTCCCCACCCTCCCCGCCTTGGACCTACTCTGCTAGAGGTTTCTTGATTCTTTTGAGAGCCTTTACGTCCTTAGCTATGTTGCCCTAGTTTTATTATTATTTTTTATTATTGAGTCCCAATATATTTTATGATATAAAACACAACAAATACAATAAAATGTTAGCGAAGGAATTATGTGTATGACATTAATAAACATTGTAGTTTAAAATTAATATTCGCCATAGTTGCCTTTCAAAACATAAAACACAACAACAAAATATATAAACATCAAAACAATACATATCTAAAACTCAAACACATAGACATAAACATCAAAATAATACACATTTAAAACTAAAAAACAAACACTAAAACCGTAATAAATCATTCAAATAAATTAACTTCTTTTAAAAGTTCTATAAGATTTAATTATATTTTTAACATTGTAAATACTTCGCCGAAACTTTGGGGTAAAACTTAAATAGATCCGCCGCATATTGCCATCCAGCACCAGAAGCGTTTGGAATCTTCAATGAGAAGGACGAATAACGAGCAGCAGATGTCCTAGTTTTAATAAAGTAGTGAATCTACTAAAAAAGAGGTTGGAAAAAGGCAGATTACTGCCTACTCCATTTTAATATTAGAAAACGTACATTAACTATGAACAACGTTATATGATTGGTTAAAAACACAAGAGCGTGCAAGATGATGCCAACATTCCTGGCCAATTTTTCATTTGATTAACTTCTTCATCGACAATTATTCCTTAAATATCGCATCAATTAGAGGGCTAATTGAAAAAAAAAATAGCAATACAAAATGGAGAAGAGTAAATGAAGAATACTATTATGGGTCAATCTCATTTTCACCCAAAAAAAATCCTGTATTAAAATAGTGTTATCACGTCACATATGTAAGTTTGCGGGAAATGCCATAAGTATATCCTTAAGTATAAGTCACTTTGTTAATTTTAAATCCTGAATATTTTAATAAATACAGGAAATATATATTTATGCATTCACTCATGAAAAGCCTACGAAATAATTTGGAGAATGATTTATGTTTAAAAATTATATATATTTTTTCTAAACAGTTTCAAAATATAAGTTATGCTTATGTTACTTTATAGGAAAACTAAATTACCTTTTTGGAGTTCAATAACGATAATTGGATTTTTTCAAATTAGTTTTATAATGAAAATCTTACCTCTATGGTACTTTTAGTTCTAAAATGTTCCAAGTAATTGGGATTCATTCAATCGATCTAATACATTACTATTCATTTATATCTGGAATTAAAAATAGTCATTACAGCATTTAATTATACCATTTTTATTCATATGCCATCTTCTGGGCACACCAGGGTCACCATTTTTGAAATTCCTTTTCTTTTTCAACCACCTTGAACTCATAATGAAAAGTAATTGCATACAGCATGCTTTCTGTTTGTATATAAAAATATTTTGATTTTTTTGTAGGAGGAGGATTTTCATTAACGTTAGGTGTTAGAAAAAATAAGGGTCACACATATAAGTTGTTATTTTATAAACGGTTTTTAAGTTATTTATATATGTTTTCCAAATATGTTAACTGAGTTAAACACAATTCGTAAAAAAATGTTATTCAGTCAAATTACTCTTCCTCAAAACTTCACTCTCTCGCAAGTCGCAATAGCAAGAGACTTGTGACTGTGAGGACTTGTGCCTTGGTTACACACAAGCCAAGAATGATCTAAAAATGAAATCCTAGACAATTCGCCATCAATGACTTAAAGAGGGTTCTATTGGAATATCTGAGTGTCAGAATTCATGATCTCCTCGGCAAGGCTGGCATGCCTTCTTAAATGAACAAGTGGTTAAACAGTATGGAGGGGAGTCAACAGCACCAAGTACCCTTTGATCATCCTCGAGGAAAATAATTTGGGGACACGTTGTTCGGCGTCTGACTTCAGAAGACCAGACAAACAGTGTTCTTTGGCAGAACAAAACCTAGTAACAGTCTGGAATTCCTCCATACAGCTCAGGAGAGCTAAGATATTAGCAGAAACCAAACAAGCAACCATTAAATTATCTGCTGCAACTAGAAGATTTTGATTAAATTATATTTCTCCTCTTTTATTATTCAGTAGTTTCAGTTCGACCTTATTTTATGATATACTATGAATATTGAAATCATTCGAATAATAACATATTTCAACGTAACATTTCGCCACAAGCATCGAAATAAAGTTCTAGATCGAAAACAATTTTGCTAAAACTATTTTTAATCAACAAACAGTCACAGTGACTCCTACAAATTTTCAAGGAGATTGAAAGTAACCACGTCACGATCAGTAGCTTTTATTTGCCATTATCCATGAAAGAATGCATACATATGCTTGGAAGGAATAAAAAATGACAGCACAATATATATAATATATATATATATATATATATATATATATATATGACTTGTTTATATTTAAAACCTTTCTTGAAAAACATTCAAATATGATTTTCTAGTTCTCCAAAAAAGAAAAAAATAATAATTTGGGCCCCTGGAATGCCTGCCACATGGGCCGTTTAGGGCGAAGCCAATAAAAATTGAGTTTTTATGATGATTTAGTAGTGAAAATGAGATTGGTAATTTTTTAAATTCAAAACGGGTTTAATAAATAATAAAAAAATTAAATTCATTTTTTTCCAGTTTATTTATTAACCAATTACATATGTAGATACGTATGTTGTAAGATAACTATGTATGTAAGTCGTTATACAAATATTGAACACTGCAAAAGAACAAAACTAGATCAAAATGTTATGTATTTTTTTAAAATAATGATTAACTACATATATAAAAATATGTTACAATATATATCATGCCCACCAATATGATAGTCTAAATTACTTAATTTTTACATTATAAACAAAGGAAAACAAAGGAAGCAGATGCAATAGAAATATTTTTTGGTATGTTTATATGTAACGTGCTCTGCAGTAAAAAATTATGGCTTCTTTCATGAACATTCTAGAGGTGTCCAGTAATTTCATCATGCGTAAATTCGTCGCAGACCTTTTTATAGCCGTTTTTTGTCGCAGGTATTTACATCGCTTGCTCTTTTATAGTCAGTCAATTTTGTCGTTCTTCTTTTGTAGTGGGTATTTTTGTCGCGGAGCTTTTTTTGTTGTGTAGTATTTTCCTCGTTCGTCTTTTTTTCGTGGGTATTTTGTCACGTAGCTTTTTTGTAGTGAAGCGTTTTCCGCGCGATTTATTTTCTTACTTTGTATACCTTATCTCGCAGGCTCGGTTGGGGGTCTCATAGGGTTTTAATATATCGCTTGTAGTTATAAATATCATATTGTACTGTCCTTTGAAATGGTATATATATATTTATATACCATTTCAAATATAGTACAATATGAAATTATATATATCTATACATATATATGTATATAAATAAATAATAAATATATATATATATATATATAATATATATATATATATAAATAAATATATATATATATATATATCTGTAATTATTTGTAACTTGAGTAAGAATTGAATATCATCAAGATTTTATTTTTTTCATAATATGCTTTACATCCAGAAAGTGTCTACTTCTAGCAAGAAAATGTCTTCATTTGATTATTTTACTCCTTCAACTATGTTTTTTATACTACTTATCCTTTCTCCTTTCTTTTATTTCCATTTAAAGTACTATAGTATTACATGACTTAGTTGAGAAAATCAAATCAAATCATATATATTTATGTTAAGTTAATTACATTTTTTAAACAGAACAACGACAATCATATAGACAAAAATAAATAAACCTCATAACAATTTTTTTTAAGTATCAGTATTTCAGCTTTCCCAATTTTATCTAAAAATGCCCTTTTTATTGTTCATTTTTCATTTGGCAACTCAAAATTAATTAACTTTTTATGTCTAAACACAAAAGTGATGATCCATTGATCGTTAAAATAAACATTTATTATTTTCTTGAACATGAGGAATTAAATTATATATTAAATATTAATCAGTAGTACTGAAATATGTAGCCTATTCAAAGAATTAGTAAATCTTTTAATCGAAGACAGGCAGTGTTTAAAAGAAAAAAATATTATCCTGGAATTGATGTTCAGATCTCATCGGCCGTGAGTGAAGTGATGCCTTATTTTATAATATCAACTGCTATTTTATAATTAATGCCTTTTTCTTACCACCAATCACGTCCAAGGGAATGGCCCTTGAGTGACAACCATAAATATACCTCATTTAACGGGAACTCCTGTTAAGAAGGAACAAAATGTTATGAATAATAAGGTGGATATTTAAAATTATGATAATTATTTATTTAGTTTATGTATTTCCTTCACTTTGTGCTTGGAGTCCTATTTCTTTGAATATAGTGTTTTCGCGTGTGGCTCAGTTCAAGAGATTTGGAATCAAATCAAAAGCTATTAACATTTCAATTCTCAATTCAAAAGTTCTAGTCACCAAAAGTCTTTTGTCGTATACATCAATAAAACCGCTTGAAATAAAAGCGATTTTAGTAGCCGTATTAGCTAGATACACAGCCTTTGATTTAAAGATTCCATAAGAGAATTTGGAGAATCTTTGGTTCCCTGCCATCTGCGGAATAAAGAATCCCCCATCAACAGCGCTTCAGCATAAGTGGCTTCTATTAGAAATCGTCAATTTACTATATAATTGAATTTAAGATGGTTTGTTCTTTTGATTTTAGTTCTTATTCCATGATAATTCATATGTTTTTACTGTCATAATGAAACACTTCTTTTGTGTCCTCTAGTGTTGATATGTATTATTGGGTTTTATTCGCCATTTTATAATTTATTTTTAAAAGCAATATTGTTTTCACTACTATATATATAATGTATAAATGTCTTGGTCATGAAGAAATTTGCCTTGTAACCAGCAGAGTGGATGTAGGTCAGGAAAGTGACTATAAATTGAGAAATGAAACGGTAATGAACCAGTTCCTGGACATATTCACTTTTTTTCACTGCATCAAGCTATCAAAACAATAAAGGTTTGTACTTATTCAAAAATATCTTCATGAATGTCTAGCCCTGGCGCCAAAGGAATAAAAGTGTTTTTTATAGACCAGTAGTGTTGTACTTTTTAAAATCCTTTTTTTGATGGGAAAAATTTGATTCGAAAAAAAATGTCATCACTTTCAGAATGACGAACGACAACTTTAATGAATACCGAACGAACAAAAACATATTGTTATATTTATAACTAAAAAAGATATCGAACAAGGCCGACATTTTTTTGCCAATTCCGATTTTTTTTAAATGACGTGACCGGGACATCTGTAATTTAATCTACGATACAATCATTATTATATAATCAGTTCTTTGTGTACAACTGAGTTACGATTTTCTTGTTATCTTAACTGATCTATGTCCCAAAACGCACTTTAAAACATTCAATCATTATATATATACCTATATATATGTATATGCATTTGTTTGCCTAAAACAAATCTTTATTTTTGTCTGCAGAGGGTAGCTAGACGATTGGCCCCTAATTCTCGTTTATCACGCTCAGAACTCTCGCATGAACACATTGTGCTAAGAATTTGGCCTTATTTTCAATAACAATAAAAACGTGAAGATGATTTATGAAGTCCTTCCTTGCGTTTGAGATGTCTACTATTTTTACTGCCGAGAAAATAAGTGTGTCTCCTCAGTATGTCAGGCTGTTTTAAGAGCAGCAAGTACTTTGTGATATTCTGTGCTTGTTTCTCTTTGAATAATTATTTGAGTCACGTAGAAAAGAGCCTCTTTTAGTTAGATGCTATACATAATATTGTGTTTGTGTATGAAAATGTAGTGTGTAATATCATTATATTCATATGTAAGAAGTCTCTAAGAAGTTTGTTTGTGAAATATATAAATATATATGTATAATGCGAATTGGCCCATATCTTTATTATTTATGAAAATTATCATTACAACAACAAGTATTTTGCAGAGTAGTAGATTAACTAAAATACTCTGCACGATCAAACTCGGGAATATTGTCCTTTTTTAAAATTTAACTTTGAGCACTTGGAAAACATTTGTACCGCAATTTCTATGTATATTATTTTATAACCAAAATCCTGAACAGTATAAATCCAAATATTTCAACAACGAACTACAATGTTGTATATATATATACAATTTTATTTGAAATTAAATATTTCTACCCGAATAAAAAAAAATATATGACCTTTGGATATTAATAAAAAACATAGCCACTATCAACATTTGAATTAAAAGTATACCGTTTTTTTAGAATTTCAAACGTACTCTATTATTAAGTATATTATATATATATATATATATATATGTGTACAGGGGTGTGCAGGCGTATCTAGACTAACTTTGAGTACTTGTATCTCAGAAACCAGTTAGGGTAGAAGCTTCAAAATGTATGAACTGGTTTGTATATCCTATGAGCTTTGTTTAATAACAAAAAGATTGAAAATGTCCTCGGAACTTGAGCGCAGGACGGCCATTATTGTGGCGCTCCGTTGCGGTCGTGCGCCCAAGGAGATCATCGACTTCTTCAAATTCCCCAAAGCTACTGTTTACAGCATTGCCAAGTCCTTCAAGGAGTCGGAGGACATCGAGGAAGGATTCCTAACACCGAAAAGAAAGACTCCAGACCGATCCCAAGTCAGGAAGAGGAGCGCCAATTCATTGATGTTCTAGTCAAAGGAGTTCTGGCCCCCAGCAGCCCTGACCTCAACCCCTACGACTACTACTTGTGGGGCGTCCTTGAGAGGGACACTAACAAGCGTGCTCACAACACTGTGGACTCCTCGAAAGCTGCCATCATCCAGGCAGTAGCCAACTTGTCCAGGGAACATGCCGTTGGGAGGTTCAGGCACCGTGTGGAGGCTGTTATTGTGAAAGGAGGAAGTTGGATTGAATGAACATTAAGAGAAAAGTCATTTAAATTTGTGTGATATGAAAAAAGTCAATTAAAAGGTCTTTCTGCCTTCCATCGTCATCCTACTATTTCTTCACAGGAACTGGACATACTAGAGGAGTGCTTACGTTTATTTCTAGAAACTTAAACGCTCCTCTGTGTATAAAAGAATATTCGAATTCCAGTGATTGGCACAGTTTATTGATCACTGAGAATGATTTTAAGCTCTGTGTGCCTATGGCCCAAATGTTATGTGTTTTCCATTCTTTCAAGCAATTATTAATCGACATAAGAATTACTCTGCCCCTCTAATTATAATAGGCGATCTAAATGTCGATCTTGATGCCCCACGTAATTATGTCAATAGTCCAATAGTTAGAGATCTAATATTAAGGTTAAATTTAGTGGATATATTAGGTGTTTTAAATCCTGATGACTGTATCTCTTGGAGTAGCGGAGGTCGTTCATCGCGTATAGTCCTTGCTCTAGTTTCTCCTTTGTTGTTTTCCAAAGTAAAGAGAGTACAATATCTTCCTGAGCCAGCATCAGACCACAAAGTTATCGAGCTGGAGTTTTTTATATCTTCAAAAAATAAATTTCGAATACCCAAGTGGCTTTTTGAGGAAGACGAGTATATTTCCTTATTAAGATCAAAACTCTATCGTCATTTTAAATCCTCCTTTAGTGCTCATAAAGCAAATTTTACCCTTCAATACTGTGTGCGTTCTTCCACAAAGGTTTTTTGAAACGGCACAGGATAAATTTTAAACGATTTCAATCACAAATGAAGGATATTTTAAAAAACGGATCGTGTTTCTGGAAAAACTATATAACGGATTCTCTTAATTCCTTTAGAATATCCGATATCGTGGAGAAGAATATAAAATGAAAAGAGCCAGAGAAAATAACTCCAATTTTCGGATAAGGAAGTTCAATTTTTCTCGCTCATTGAATCAAACAAAATTGACTAAAATTTTATCCCAGGGGAAAGTTTTTACTAAAGTGGAGGAAATACTGTCCTGTTTTCATCGTGATTTTCAGGCCACTGTAGCAGGAGAGAGACCTAACTTTCCTAAAAAAGTAAAAAACTCCTCAATGGAATTGTTTTCTGCAGATTCAATTGCTTATTATATAAAATATTTGTTTAAAAATAACAAGGCATATGGTCCAGATGGTTTTGGAAGGGAATTTTTTACTCTAATGTGTGAAGAATTGACTCCTTTCTTATTATGTTTAGCAAAATCCATGGAGCAAAAAGGAAGTCTGCCAGCACAGGTTACAAAAGGCAAGATTGTTTTAATTCCCAAAAAAGGCAATGGAACCGATATTAACCACTGGCGTCCAATAACCATTCTTAATTAATCATATCGAATACTTGCTGGTATTGTGGCTGTTCGTATGGAACCAATTTAAATAAGAGAATTGGTTTGCATCAGAAGGGATTCTTAAAGAAGAGAAAATTGGCCGATATTTCTAGGAACTCATTTGGTGCGTTAATAGCTGTAGACTTCCGTAAGGCATTTGACTCCGTTTCTCACACGCACATCTTAAAAATGGTGAAGAAATTTTTGCCAAAGCGCTTCTTCAACCCCATTAGAGCATTACTGTACAATGGCTCGTCTTCGATTTGTATTAATGGGAAACAAAGTCAGCCAATATTCCTAGGGAAGAGCTGTCGTCAAGGCTGCCCCGCCGCTCCTCTTTTGTTTGTGATGGCCATTGAAGAATTGGCTACTCAGATAAAACATAAATACAATGGGTTCGGAGTTCTTTTTAACGAAGAGAAACATATTATTGACCTTTACGCCGATGATGTGACTTTATTTGTTGAAGCCCGTTCTGAGAGTCAATTAATAAAAAGAATATAAATTTTGCTGGCCTTTTTTACTAAATTTAAAAAACGTTCAGGACTTGAACTTAATTCTTCAAAAACATCGATTTTACCTCTGGGAGCTTGGCGTCCCATTAAAAATTTACGAGTTGCTAATTGTCCGATTGGAGACAAAGTTTGCATTCTTGGAGTGGAATACGGAAGACAAGGAGAATTGGATAGTGAATGGACTTCCTTAAAATCAGCGGTATATAAGAGGCTTTCACTTTTAAAAGCTTTAACCTTCAAACGCGGATCGATTTTTATAATAATTTTATAGTGCCTTTAGTTTTATATAAAGCTTCCCTTTTACCGATTTTAGCTGATAAGGCAATACAAGAAGAGAAAAAATGGATTTTAACTCTCTTTCATAAATCGTATATAGAACCTTTAAAACGGCCAAGGAATCAGCTTGGGGGCGGTTCAGTAGTTTTATCCAGAGTAATTCCTAAGATATATATAAAATTTTAATTGATTTGTCAACAACCTTGAGTGGAGATCTGTCGTCTCAAATTCCTCCGTATATAAATTTTTAATGATGGGTACCGTCAATTCCAATCCTCTTCTTTCATCTGTATCTCCTACTTGGGCCGCTGTCCAAAGAATTATTTGGGTCTGCCCTATATCTTTTGACTCAAGTTCAACGGTAGATATTATCGAACAAAACAGGGACAAAAAGGCTTTTTTCAAGAAAAATGAAGACCCTATAACCTTGGAAGGTGAGGCACTAATGGGAGGCATTCTTACTTTCCACGACCTCCAGAAGAAATCTTATTCTTCATTTAGCCACGGGAAATTTAAATACCCTCTCATGAAAGCGTGCGGTTATCATCGTCCTCCATGTCCTTGGCACGTTAAAGTAAATGTATTGTCTTTGTATGATAAGGAGGTGAGTAAGATTTGCCAAAAAACGATTAAAGACCTTAAAGTCTCTGAGGATTGGGTCATAAAAATAAAGGAGTCTCTGCTTGGAGTGATGGAAGGAAAGAAGTTCACTTCGCAATTCCAAATCTCGACCGGTGTTCTTTTTTTTAATGGTCCTTGTAAAGATTGTGGGAAAATTTTTAACACTACAATCCATGCATTTGTTGACTGTCCATATGCCTCAATTTTAACTGAGTTTTTGATTTTAAACATGTCGTCTTCCAAAGATTTTAAGGCAGTAGTACTATATGGGTTTTCTAAGAAAGAAAGGAAAACATCGCGAAAACTTGAAGCCATTCACTTTGCGCTCTTAAGTGCCAAAGCTCTGATTAGTTCTAGGTTGACGTCTGGGGAGTTTCTACTTCGAGAAGATCTGAGGGGCATTTTAATCTCGGCTTCGGCGAGATACACCATTTTTGACCTCAAAATTCCCGAGCAAAGCGGGTCTTTATGGAACTACGCCATCGACTTGGTGAATTTCAGTTGGCTGAACTCCTACAGATATTTTAGCCATCTAAAGAAAATTGTTAAACAGTATTTTTACTATTACAACCGAAAGTTTTAAATTATTGTTGTTTTTTGTTTTAATGTTATTTTATATTATGTCTTGTAACGTGTCAACAAAATTTAGTATATATATTGTGAAACTTTTTTAACGCTTTGTTGTGTCCTTATTGTAGCTAGGTCTTCTGGTAGTAGTCTAATTTTAAACTATAATGTTTATTTATGTATTATTTTTATACACAATTCTACTGCCTTTTTTACTTTGTATCTTCCTTTACAAATGAAATAAAGACCTATTAAAAAAGGTCTTGTTCTTGGATATAAGTATCTTGTTTCCGTGCAAAAAAGTCTAGATTCACCTGTACACCCTGTATATATACTTAATTAGAGGTATGAATTGACATAACCTCAACGCAACCTCGCAAATCATGAAGCATATTTTGTGATACTTTATAAAGGATACTATTGACTTTTTATATTTGTGACTCATTGAAGCTAGAGAGATAAATAATCCAAATTGATGAAATAACGCACATAAAAGATAAAGGGAAAACGGAATAAGTTTAATATATTTAGACATTATTTTTACATAAAAATGACATATATAACTTTTGATTTAATATTTGAATGATTTGAATAATTTGTTTTCAAATTGCGTGAAGAGGACATATTTTTATTTTAGTGTTTTTTATTCTGATAAATGTCCTCAATCTGGCCAATTTTTGTTTATATATCCGAACGAAGCTTCATATAACAATATTTTTAATTCTATTTCCCTTAATGAATATTTATTAGTATAAGTAAAAATAAGTATTTATGAAATACTTATTTTTATTCCACTTAAATACTTGTCTATCATGTAGCTGGGCCACGTTTTCCAAAAAAGTATTATTTTTTATTGAATAAGCTCTCTTATGTTTAAAAAAATCTATGATTGATACGAATGATGTTCAACATCAAACTGGCAAACTTTTCAAGAGTCCGCGTTAGTATTAACGCACTTTATTTAAAGGTTATTAAAAGCAGAAACTAAATGAGGAATATATATCTCATTCATACACTTTTAAATGGTTTTTGCTTCTCAAAGAAAAAAAATACCTCAGTTATTTATTTACTTTATTTTACGTGAGTTCATTAATTAAAGTTCTCTGTTTAGTTGTTAAAAAAAAATAAGAAGGAGGAGGGGGGGGGGGGGAGTTTTTACATACATATATGTAGGTAGGTCTCCTCCCACTTTCCATTTGGGTCTTTTAGTCTCCAACTTTTTTCTTAATTGCTTTTCTTCTTTTTCAATATTAAGGAAACCACAGGAAGCAGAAGAAATAAATTTGTCCATTTGGTGGATTTATTTTTGAAGACAAACTTATTTCTTGGTCGATTTTAAAGTTGAAACTTAAGTTATAAAAGAATATTTTATGCTGTTTCTATAACGAAAAACAAAGATTGCTACTTATGAAAATACACTCTGGTTCCATAATTGAAGATTCTAAAAACATCATGCAGGATTAACTAATAATTTAAATTTCTTAAAATCTTTTAAAATGATTTATATTGGACTTTAAAGTCGAATTATGTATATGTATTTAATGAATTTTTTTATTATAATTACGAAAATTTAGAATTTGAATAAAGGATAAAAATCTTTGCGGATACAAGATTACAAGACTGACTTAAATACAGATCTAGATTTCCTGAAATCTTTTGAAGCTCGACGATTGGGAATTTTTTAAATTAAACAAACCTGGACAAAGAAAAGCTTCCAAGTCTAAGATAAAAAGACGAGGACGCCTTATTTTTCGCATCCGAATAAATCTGGATTTAGTTTTTTTTTGCTTTTAGTTTTTTTAGCTATATACATTATACATATATTTAAATATAAATATCTTAATATTTATATATATGGAAATATATATATATATATAACATAAATAAATATATGTATGTATATATATGTAGAAATGTATATATATATAGATATGTATATATATATAATTATATATATATATATATATATATATATAAATGATAGTTACATGTATCATAGTTAAATATATAGCTCAAACTCTTTATAAAAAAGTCTAATATATTTAAAGCATAATATAACTATATATTTATAATATTGTCAAGTATGCTCGTTAAAAAGTTAAATGTACCTTCTTTCCGGTCCTTCTTAACAATAAGAACATATTTTTTGTACTTCATTTTTGTTCATTTTACAGATATTTAGTATAGTTGACGAAAAAAAATATTGGTGGTCGATTTAAAACTTCCAATTAACATTTTCAATTTCTTATTCTTTAGTTTCCTAAATTTTATAAAAATATGCTTAATTACATTGTAAGAAAACATCGATTTAAAAAATATTTTTTAAATAGACCAAAAGCCAAAACTGTTTTGAGATTCTGATTCCGTGGGTCTTATTTTGTGAGAATTTATTTTGCGTTTATCAATAGCTCAATCAAGGAAGTTTGATCAAAATTCATTGACCTGTGATATCGAAACATCGACTCAGATATAATAATTTAGACTATTTTGTATCTCCATAAAAAATATTAACTAAAATACCTATGCCAACATGGGTTTAAATGGTAATTTAGCACTTTGTTTAAAAAATAACATGTTGAAATCTTGAAAAATTGCGCGTTAAAACATCTTATTATTTTATATTTGAAAATCCATCTGTGTTCTATAGAAATGGGATTATATGCTATTTATAGGTTGATATATTTTCAAATCTTGAGGTTGTCCATGAATAATAAATATTGTGCAAAGCACTTAATTTTGGTTCCTACAATATTTTATTAACTAAAATGTTTAAGGACTTGCATCAAAGGAGAATGAAGTAGAATGCAAAAGTCAATTTAAATGTTCAAGTACTTCGTTAAGAACGATTTCTTAAAGCTTAGAAATATAATATTGGATATGACAATTATGTTAAAAAGCTCAGCGTCCCACTTGCATTATTGTTAACTATTAATCCTTAAATGAATAGCCCCTTAATTCATATCACAAAAATACTAATAGTGTATATGTTTGGCTATGTAATTTTTTGTACCCAAGTAATCAATAATTCAAAGTGAAGTATTATTTCGGCAATAATTCCATCAATGAAAAATTGTTTTAAATGTGGCTGCTATCGCTTAAAACATTTTGCAAAAAAGAACAAATAATCATGAAAGGACAATAAAAGCTAACGTATATATCAAGTTATTCACACCAAGATGATATTTTACAGTGGTTTCCTTGTACAATAAAATTAACGATAAACGATATTTATCGCTGGAGTCTAACTTTAAATTGTTTATCGTCGAATTTCTAAAATTATATAGATCGTCGCTTATCGCTAGTCTCCAAAAATGAAGAACGATAAACTATGAACTTAATGATTATTTTTTAAACAAACTAAAAATAACAGTACCAATACGACAAAAATAAAATGTCAATTATTCACAACTCTTGTTCATCTCATATGGCACGATACAAAAAATCTGAACATTCTCACCACCATGTGTGTCTACTATAAATATAAGGCAATCAAAGAATGAAAATGATTTCTATAGCCTAAAACTCAACTCAAAACGCTTTATTACAACAAATTTATTCATGATTGAACTCCATTTATATGGGGTGCAGAAAAGTATCCCAAAACAGCGTAGGAAGAAATGGTTCAAAAAATGGATAGGAAGAAATGATCTAAGATAAAAAATTGATCAGGAAGAAATAACCTTAGATAAAAAATAAAGATGATGACAAACGGAATAAGGCCATAATATTTGAGTTGGATACATCTAAGTATTGTACTAACACGATTTCTCATATAAACTGAGTTAGTAATATAAAAAGCAACTTTTTTGCTATTAAAAATAAATGCTTTCTTTGTTTTTGTAATTTTAGTTCAAAATCACTCAAATTATTGTTCAAAATATTTTTTGTCTTATATAAATTACATACTGATAATAGAAGCACTTTAGTGAGAATGTTGGTTTAATTTAGAAAACATACCGATATTTGAAACAATTTAGTAATAAATATATGTATTGAATAAATAACACTGAGCAACAATCAAAATGCTTCCGGGCCCAATATAGCTGCATTATATAAAATCAAGGTCATCAAACAAGAATGTTATGTTTAAAACAGTTTATTGGCTCTCATTTTTAAGATGTTCATCTTCTTATGAGATCAAAGTAACAAAGCAATGGGGTTCGAAATCAAATCAAATTTGTATTGTATTAAAAGCTACAAGTTTCAGGTTTGTGTTCACTTGTTCTTTTGCTTGTGTGTAAACCTAAAATTCTTTTGCAATTATGTGAACAAAGCAAACAGCTTCTACTAAATTTGTGGTGAGGTAACTTTTCGTTACAGAAAAGTGAGATGATTGCGATGGTTAAAAAAGCCTAACACCTCTACTTTGGCTGCAAGATTAGGGATCAATATAACCATTTCCTATACCACCAGAAGAATAAGTCATAAATTCAGAAAACTCTGATGATGAGGGTTCGACAACAACTGTTCCAACAAAAAGTGTGAATCCTGACTTAATCCATCACATACTGAATCTAGCGAGTCTCACATGAGAACATATAATAAATTGAACGATTTGGTTCGTGATCTGGATCTGCCGAGTTGCTTGGTTCTAGACTGCTACAGTGGAAGCTCTTGGCAGCGAATTTTTCCATCTCCAGCTTCCGTACAAGACAAAAAGAGCTTGAACCATTATTTTTCGAGGAAGGTGACCTCGTATTTTGCCATAAAATATATGGATTGGTGGAAGCTCTTGCTCCACATAGACAATGTTCTACCTTCTATTCCTATTATCCATGCTGGTCAGGTGAGGGAAACCTATGAAAATATGAAAACACTCTTAACATGCATGATGAGCATGAAAGGCTACTTTGTTGTGACCTGAAGGAGATTACACTTATGCTTGGGCTTCAAGGTAGATACACCAAATATACTGTTTTTTTGTTGGAATGGGATAGCCGAGCTAGAGCTGCTAATTATGTCAGGTAAATATAGCCAAAGCGTCAACCACTGCAGCCAGGAAGCAAAAATGTATTACTCAAAGCACCGATTCATTCCTTCAATCTTGTACATTTAGTTGGTTTGATGAATAACTTTGTCAAAGGCATGGACAAATCCAAGCCTGTCTTCCAGTATCTTGGAATGAAGTTTGCAAGGCTTAGCGAAGCGAAGATTAAGAAAAGTGTTTTTATTGGGTTACAAATTCGTGAGTTTATACGGCATGATGAGTTCCAGAGCTTACTTGTGGCAGAAGAAAAGGCAGTAGGTGGAGGCCTACAGGATTTTCTAAAAAACATTCGAGCGGAAAACTATGAAGAACTCGTTAAGAACTTGCTGTTAGCTTATGATAAACAGGGCTGCAACATGTCCTTAAAAGTCCACTTTCTCCATTCTCACCTAGACTTTTTCCTTGAAAATTTTGGATCTGGGAGTGATAAGAATGGGAAGCGTTTCCACCGAGAC
The DNA here is from genome assembly GCA_013387185.1 of Caligus rogercresseyi. Taxonomy (NCBI): domain Eukaryota; kingdom Metazoa; phylum Arthropoda; class Copepoda; order Siphonostomatoida; family Caligidae; genus Caligus; species Caligus rogercresseyi. The sequence continues at coordinate 24,456,203 of CP045890.1, forward strand.
ATTACAATGATGAAAAAGAAACACTAAAAGAAATGGAATCCATTCATGTTTGCGGTCTTTTTTTGGACGTTGTGGCGAGATGGGACATCACATGAGTACGAAGGACAAGCAAAAAGACAGAGCTAAGGATATAGATCATCCAAGTGTACTTATGTATTCTGGTAAGGATGTGTTTTGATACCATTGATTTTAAAAGCCTGTTTATATTTATATATTTACTATTGTATTGTGAGAAAACTGGTTATTTGAAATAAACGTATTAAAAAATGAGAGCCAGTCAAAAAAATTCGAAGTGGTATTTGAAACCAGTCCTTTTGAAAATTTGTTGTCCAGTGTAATATATACTGAATTTCGGACGCGTTTGATACAAATGGAATTTATATTTTTAGAATAGTATCAATATTTTGGAAAAATGGATAGAACCATGTGTGAATTATTAGCAATTAATATTTTACACTTGATTATGAAACCAGATTTTTCATGAAATGTACATTTTTACTAAAAATCGAACGCGTCCGGAATAAAGCATAAATTATTTTCATTATTATTGATTTACTAGTAAAATGATTGTAGTATCGGATATCATTATAAAACGGCCTACGAAAAAATGAAAGGATAGAAAAGGAAAATGATGACGCGCGAAAAAATGGTCCAAATACATGGGTAAGCAAGTACTTAAGTGGAATACACCCAAATATTGTACAAATATTATTTTTGTAAATTAGATGAGATAACGTTTTTTTCTATACTTATAAATAACATTTTCTTCTCTGAAGCATAATTTCCCTTTTCTATCTTGAGTTATTTTTTTTTGGATCCTTTTTTCTTGTGTCATTTATTCCTAAGTCGTTTTTTCCTGGGTCATTTCTTTTGTACACCTGGCAAAGCATCACCAAAGTTTTACAAAAAGTTATAAAAATATTTTGGTATAAAAGTATAAATTCTTAGCATAGATTGCTTCACGAAAGAGTATGCAAGAACCTAATTTATCGGTAGATTTGTTTAGAAGGTAGAATAAACCATTCATTTATTTCATGAATGTTTAGTATATTATATTTAATACTGTATTAACTTTACAAAACCCAAATGTATTTTGAGTAGCCGATATAAAGTCATAATAACAAATTTTGTACATTTAAAAATTTGCTCGTGAGCCAATTATTTAGTATTTTTCATTGTGTATGGCATTTCTGGTATATAGCAATACATTTAAAATCCTCCCATTGATTGCTCCACGCACACAAACATTATTTGTTCCTCATAATACATTTTTATGGGGTTATTAATAAGTATATATGCTTTCCATTGTAAATATGAAATGGGAATAATATTAAAAATAAGAATTTTATAATATGAGTAAGTGAGAAATAATGCATTCAAATGAACAACCATCAAATCAGTTCCTATTCATGCATTCAAAAAATTACTGCAATGCATCATTATACTTCAATAGCAATTTTTTAATGCAAACACACTTCATTCCAATATATTTACTAACCACATTAAAAAATGGTTAAAGTACAAGAATGTTATGTTAATTGTGTTTTCATGGTTATTAATAAAAAACCTTTTTTTTTGGTTTAGTAAATAAATTTAATATGTGTAAATTAATGCATAGATGGTATTATTAATTAATTAAATATTATATTAAATATTAATTATTAATAATAATAATTAATGTAAATTAATGCATAGATCAAAAATGACGCGAGTTAAGTTTTTTCATAATTATTTTCTGGTTTATGGCTTCAGAAATTATAACAATGTATGTTAAAATGTATATATATATATACATATATATTAGGGTGATCCTTATTTCATGTATTTCGGATTTGAGAGTCGAGCTTCCCCTAGGATTTTACCACCTTATTGCAAAGAGATCATCTTGTGAAATTTGAACAGAATCGAATACTGGGAAGTGTCTCCTCAACGGACCCAAAAGTATATATATATATATGTATATATTAGAAAAATCTACAATAATCATGTCGAACAAATAGTCGAACTTAATTTCTTAAACTGAATTATCCTGTTGTTTGAAAGATTATAACACAATAGATTCTAAATACTACTAAGAAATTAAGATTTTTAAAATAGTTATTAAAATATATTATAATCATAAATAATTAATACATGATATGCTCAGAAAGACAAAGAAATTGCATAAGTCCTATCTGTTATATGTTAACGAAAGGTACTCTTCTTATTTGATATCCAAGTTTGCTCAACAAATAAAACTTTTTTTTGGTTGTCTTAAAGAGTTTTTTGATCTCACCTTTTTTGACTGGATCATAATGAAATATATTTGGATAAACCCTTCCTTAAATAAAAAAACTGTGGTTATGGAAAAATCTTTTACTTTTGTGAGAATCACCTTACCTCATTTTAATGCAAATCATTTTGATATTAGTACGCTATTATTATCTTTATTACTTTCTTTATTCCATTATTATTTGCAAAAAAAACTTTTTCTTCTTATTGCAAAAGAATCATTTTTGCATTGGATCTGCATTTGCTCTTCTATCACTTCTTATTTCTTTTTACCGCCTATCGAGTCTTTAGAAAACTTATAACCAACATTCATACATAAATCCTATAGGTATTGCAAAAAACCGCCATTATGACTTTTTGCAGCGTAACTGCCGCAAATTAAAGTTTTGGTTACCTTTTAGGTCTTCAGATAAGTTTAAATCAAATAAAAATTGCTTATTTTTTGTTCTCATCTTGACTACTATTTATTGTAAATTATTTATTTGAGATATTTTAGAACTATTTTTAAAATATAAATACGGCATATGATACTTAAATGCCATTCTTTTAATATCAATATTTTCCATTAGTACACCTGTGGTATGAGAAGGAATTTGATGATGTTCTTCAATAACATTAATAATAATACCCTTCACAGAATCGATAACTTGCTTAATTGTATAGTCCTAGCCAGGTTGTTGTCAATATCTTGAGCCTTTTGCTATATGCATAAGTATGTAAATCCATTTGGGAAAAGTTTAACGAGAACAGAGTTTAGAAAATATATATGATAGAGTTTTAAACTATTGAATATTTAAACGACATAGTCAAAAAATATTTAACCCTTTACTTTAAAGAAGAACAATATTTTTAGGAACGCAATAACCGAGCCGTAATGTAGCGGGATATCACTTTATAATTAAACCACATTAGATGATTTCCCATTATCATTTAGATTTTGTAAAACATAACTGATTCGATATCTTATCCATCTATAAGAATCCATATTTCATAAGTTAGTGATCTTCAATCGCACCTCATAATATGTAAGATTTATATACTTTAAAAAAACTTGGAATGTTTTACGAAATAATTTCTTACAACAATGTACACTTTAAACTTACTATGATTAGTTATACTAAGTGTAATAATTGGCCTTATATACCACAATTCTGCAAGCATACAATTTTGCACAATTTTTGCCTCATTTCTTTTTTGACGTTTAAAACTACAAAAATAAATATATGACATGCATTCCCCTCTTCATTTTGATGAGTTAGCACTTTTTGTATAATTAAAATAATGGTTAGTTATATGTATAGAGTAACAAAAAGGAAAGGCTATCTATGTTCAATAGAAGGATCTTAAAAACATAATCATTATTTGAATTAATTTAAGATACCTACCTTTTTTCTACATATTCAACACATAAGTAGTAGTAGTAAACGTTTAGTTACATGATCAGATATTTAAAAAAAATCGAAGCTTTATAGATAAAAGTAATGGAGTACAGTAACCTCTCGCTTTTGAAGAATAATGGAGACCGAGGCCAACCGCAAAAGATAATTTCTGCGAAATAGCGTATTATCCTAATACCATCGACACTCCCTCTGAGTTTTAATAAGCAATAAGAGTGTGGTAGTATTTTCTAATTTAATCATTCTGTTCATATACATAAAAAGCAAGCGTGAAAGTTGCCATAAGTTCTTGTCAGTACTCTGCATTATATTGCTAGGCTTAGGCTCTTATATTGCCTAATATATCAAGGGATTTGAACCCTTTGTCGGTGCGGTGTTCCGGACCGTTTCACTCACTCATATAATAAGATTATATGAACATGAAAGCCGAACTGAAAATTTGCGAGGACTTACTGTATTTAAAATAAATAAACTGATCTTAAGAAATATTGGTCAACATATTTTTACTCTAATATTCTTCATTTCAAGTAATAGTGTTATGTCCTACAACCTGGAAGTATCCTTGTATTATCCAGTATATACTTTTTCACTATGAATTAAATGACACATGTACTTCCTTGCTGAAAAATGTAAAATAATGAAGGGCTTCTCACAATTATTTCACTTCCGTTAGAAGAGAAACTTGGTCTAAGTTTATAAAAGGGATCGGAAAGGAACTTCCTAGGACTTAATTAATTGATTTTTTATTCTCCTGCTTTTTCGTATTAGGGTGCCTACTGTCATTAATCTTTTCTCTCTCTTCTTGTTCCTTCTTTTCTCCTCTTTATTTTATTCAGTGTAAATATTTTCCCAGCAATAGTAAATAAGAACAGTATTTGAATACCTACCTTACCTCCGTATTTTTTGAAACTTCGTATAAAACTTGAAATAATTAGCATCTGCTAGGTTTGATTTCATAACAACTTTGATTAAGACATACCCGGTGGTATGGGTGGGTATAGCAGTGCTTGTAATATACTTATGTTTGTGGCCCCTGCCACTTTTCCTTAAATTATGTTTTATTTATATAAAAATTAACCTTTGTGTTCTCTTAGGATTTTGATTACACTGTTTGTCCTACGGGTTAAAATTGGCCCATATGTTAAAAAAATATTAAAAACAACTTGTTACCCATCTCACTTAACATAAATGGCTACGTTTATCCCTTTTCACAGTGAAGAGAGCTATATTAGTATTTAGGTACCATCCGCTTTTTATTAACTCGAAATATTTTTTGAATGAAAAAACCCCATGTTACCCATCACACACAGAGCATAAATTATATATATATATATAAATATTCTTTTTTTAAAACTATATATATATATAACTATATATATATATATTCCTCGATCAGCAACTAGCATGAAAATGGAATATATTATTTAGGTTCCTAAAATGAGTACTTATTTTCCTTCTCCAGGATTATAAATTTACGCTAGGAACTTGTAAATTAAAGTATTGATTACATATATCAGACTAATTTAACAATCTCGCATATTTGGGCGCCTACGTTGCCTATATGTTCGCCCTTCGGGTATGGGTAGGTTTTGGACCTAGTTATGAGTGAAACAGACCTTAAGCAATATAAGAGAGGAGGCAAAAGTTCAGTGTTTTGATTATTTTTTTCATTTCTGGTCCCATCACTTTGCAATAGTTTTATTAGGTCTGCCTTGACCCAAGAATTCCATAGGTACCTTCAAAGTTCAAATTTGACCATACATGTGGGAGGAGATAGCGTGCGGACATACAGAGATTGGTGAATTATTATATAGATTCTTCATAAATAATTTACATTGTTTAATAAAAATGTAGATCAGCGATTAAATATTTCAATTTTTTTACGTAAGATCAGGGATTGTGTATTAAGGTTTGTACTAAACCAAGCTTAGATAAAATATTCATAGTGTAGTCTCATAATGTAAGTCCAAAATATATGACGTTAAAGTGCATTTCTTAACCCTTTTGATGACGTTTTTAAGGAGGTGGAGACTTAGCATTTCGGTTTTTGTGGTATAATTATCTTTATATGGACTCAGCTTATTTATGGGTTTCCTTCTTAATAAACTCCATTAATTTAATCAAATGATCCTTACTCAGAATATTACAAACTCTTTTATACAGAATAATTTCCTCAAATTCACATCTTTATCAAAAACAAAACTATTTAGCTATCAAAAGTAGTTTAAAGCAAAAATCTTGCTGTACATGTTGGTTAATATTTTGGAACTAATCTAACATAATGCATCTTAATAAAATTTGATGGTAAGAAGGCGTTCTCGACAACTGTTGCTATATGCACTATTTCTGTACTAGAGCCTAAAATAATTTGGAACGAAAATACTTTTGTAAGAAATACCTTCCTTATTCCATTACAGCATCTGTTGGTCTCCTCTAAATTATTAGATGCCCATAGGCAAGGAAAACAAACGGGAATCTTTTTCCCAAAACGTATTATATTGAAAGATAAGGAACGTCAAAAAAGCAGTTGATATACTAAAATAAGGCATCAATTTACTTGTAGCGGGGTGTAAACATCAGCTCAGAGATAAGAGTGTCATTTTAAACACTAAATATGTTTTTCCTTGGACCTCAATTCGTACCATTCACGAAACCTTTGAATGGACTCTCATATATCACCTAGATATTTAATTGAATAAAGCAGCTGTTCATATACATATAAATATTAAATGTCGGTTTTGTTTTATAATATCTGACGCCTTATAGATCATCATCCTCATTATAAAACGAAAAAAAATGAAAAAAATGTTTATTGTTGAGTTCGATGGAAATATCATATTGTAATCCTTATGCGTGTGGAAAAATAAAAAAAGACGGAGAGAAAGAGTAAAAAAATATGTAAGAAATAAGAGAAGAGGTATTACCAAGAGTATATATAACTAGAGACCCAGCTACAAGATTTTGTGGCGAATGGTGATGGTGGCGCCGTCATGCGGTCGAGGATTACTATTACAATAGAGCTTTTGTTTATTTCTTGATACTTATTATTTATCATTTCATCATATATATATATAAACAAAAAGATTCATTCCACGCTTAGTATTACTGATATCCAATTTATTCAAGGATTTTTTTAATTTTTTTAAATCACAATTTTTATATATAAGATGTATATTAATTAATACGGAATAAAATTAGGCATTTACATCTCCCAACTTCCAGGGATCATGAACTAATTCTTAGTTGTTTTTATATATTATCTTTCTGTAAATAGGAGCGCCCTCAAGTGGTCGTTGTTTAACATAATTAACCAATAGCGCTTGCCTGAAGCTAGACCTCTATATATATATGCTCTTTGGTATTACTATACGTATAATAAACCAAAACATAAGAGGAACAAAGGATCAAAAAGCTAATTGCTAATGTCGTGTATACTTGTAATAGGAATTCGAATATCAAAGGATATGAGGGTGGCATAAACAAGAATTAATCTTTTGAGGCATATCATGGAACCTATATAAACAAAACACTATTTGGAAAAAATGGATATTAAAAGATTGAGAAAACCTGGAAATAATCATTTTTTTAATAATTATAATGAGATATATTCAAGCTAGATTACGATGAAGGGTATATAAATTTGATATAATGTTTCAAAAGCAACTTTTTTATATTTAAATCTCTTTCAAATTTTAAAGTTGATTATTTCTTCCAAAAAAGGAATCTATTGCTACTTTGATTTTTGAGAAAATATATAAACATATATACCGTCAGCTTACACAAAACTTCTGATCTATTTAACAACATTTACATTTTTTGGTTTTCACAAAAAAGATCATAAAATGGCGCTCAAAATATATACAACAACTTCCAGGATTTAAAAAAAATAACTTTATTTATTCAGAGAAATTATACATATTATAATGTACATACAAATAAACATTGTAGTTTAAAATGAGTTCCGTAAAAATATAAAAGATATTCATCAATATGAAAACAAAATACAATACATCAGACAGTAACAATAATTACTAAAATTATTCTTGAAAAATGAAATTCAAATAAAAGCAATAAATCATAGTAAAATGAATATGGTACAACAAAATTTGAAAGTTTCCAGGATAAATCACTTCCGCAGAAGGGATAAACTATAATCTTATTTATTTAACTTCTTAAATTTTTAGTTAACCATAAATAAGTTTCTTAAGAAATTAAGATATTGCATAGAGCAGGACGGATAAAACCTAATTAAGTTGCCTGTATACATTCAAGATGAACAATTTACATCAGGGATATTAATGGATAAGGCTGAGTACCTCGGTGCAGTAGATATCAAAATAGATTTGATATCACGCTTGGATATAAAATCGGCGCTAGCTAGCTGTTGAAAAGTATAACTTTGGCAACTTAAAAGAGACATGTCCAATGCACTCGATTTCGGAGGACTTTCATGGTTTGAATTAAGCCCAAATAGAAGAAAAGGAGGTAAATTTTTTCAAATATCCCCCTGTCATTTAGAGAAACAAACTCTCTCAAGATGTCACGAACAGAAAAATTTGCAAATGCATGCAATATTATGTTGTAAAGCACTGCACGATCTTTGCATGGAGTCTTTAAGAAAATACAACCCGACGATATTTGGATCTGAGCTGTGAACCTCCTGTCCTCATAAATTCCCAAAATTGAACTCAATATTCGATATCCCCATGATAATGGCAGGTCCAATTGTTTAATATATTTCTCGCATATTGGTCAGCTTCTCTTAAGAATTTTGACAGAAAATGACATCTTCAAATGCCAAGGGTCTGGAACTTGATGAACTTCAAATAGTGACTTGATGCTGATGGGAACAACTTTACAATGCTGGCGGCGCTGGTCCAGGAGTCATCTAAAAGGGAAGGTATTTTGAGTGCCAGGGTAGAATAACGTGCTGCAGCTGATATTATTATTTCCTCAAATCGTCGTTCCTCACACTCTGTTGTTTGTGATGCAGTTGGCAATCCACGCCTATGAGTTGAGAATGGCGAATTCAATCGACTTTGCCTTGGGTGACTGGGCCCAGTTTTCTTCGCCAATCCAAATAAAACAATTTTTTATTCCACAGTTCATAAAAATATATACAAGCATAAAAAACAGAATGTATATAAAAAGATGTTAATGCGTAAAAAATCATAATTAAACATTTTAGTTTAGAATTATAAAACAATTCCTCTCACATAATTGTCTCCACTTTTATCCAGGCCTCTTACATTAAGAACCACAAACTTATTGAGGATGGATATATAAGGACAATCCACAAAAGCATGTAGTACAGAATTGTACAGTTTGCCACAGTTTATACAACGATTTGAGGAATAGATACAGTTACCAGATATCTGCAACTGCGTTGTAAATTTATTTCCATCATGGATTACCGTCAAAGAATGTAAAATTCTATTCCTCCATTCTCAGGGAGGCACATTTTTTTAAAATATGAGTACTAGCAATTAGTGTTGTGTCGGTCCCAATTTATTCGGTCCTCTCCAGTCTTAGGACCAGTCCTATCGGTCCTTGATTTTTTTATAAAATGTTGAAAGAGTATTTATTTAATATGTTCTAACTGCTAATATTATATGTATACATAATTCTATTATAACGGGCGTTAATTCAATAGAAACAAAAGATGTTAATAATATAAATATTAGATAATTTGGAAACATTTTTATCATAATATAGACTTTTCAATGTACTCATCGTCGGTCATTACTCATTAAATGTTTCTGTAAAAATAATTAATTCACAACCCTTCCGTTTAAACCACAAGGCTAATCTTTAAGTATTGTTATAAACATCGAATATTTATTGTTGTAATCATAACCATTATTTAATACTTATTAATAACAAGTAAAATATGTCATATATGTCATCAGCTCATTGAAGATGTTACTTTCTTCATATAAAGGTTTTTTCCTTTTCATAGCATTAAGAGATGTTGAAAACATGACGTAGGCTGCGACGTAAAAAATACATATTTCCTTTTCTATGGACCGACAAAAAGGACTAGACGGGACCGAAGCGGTCCGGACTGCAGTCCTCGGTCTTTGATAAGGACAGACACAACACTACTAGCAATGGAATTATCTTCCTCCTGTGAGCTTGAGGGTACCAGTTAAGATGCCACGGACATGGTGGTTTGTGTTCACGGGCTGCTTTTAATAGACAAAATTAAACCTCCCATCTATAAAATTATCTGAACATGTTATATTATGAACTGATAAAAAATATTGTTGATAGCTTCTTCTTCTAACGAGTTTGGGCTATTGAGATTTTTGAAAAATAACTTTTTTACGCAAATGTTATGAACTTTATCTACGGTAGAGTCGCCTTGAAATTTTAGCACAAACCTCCAGACAACTCGCTGTGCAGCAGTCCAATTTTTTGAAATGGCGTTTGTTGACAAATTTGTTAAGTCTGATCCAAACATTAGGCGGATATACAGTCCATTTTGAAATATCTGGATTCCTTGTGATGTCAATAATGTTTTTATATAGACCTTAGGGAGTATGTGGGATAGAAGGGCTAAACCTCCACCGATTTGCTTAATTGGACACTTAATAGCTTGTAAATATCGTTTTTGGAAAGTTCTTCCTCTATTAATGCTTTTTTCTGCCAACCAAGGAGAAGCAGAAGTCTTATATAAAACAGTTTGGATATTGGCGAATTGTAAAGGTCTATTCTTTTTTGGATATTATAACCTCTCCAACTATTGATGAGTTTATTGATAAGAGACGACATTTTGTTCCAGTTGCTTACATTTTAATTTAATTTTAATTTAATACCTTTAGGTCTCCAATATACCGCAATAATTGAAACCTTATATTTTATTGAACAGTTACCAACAATTTTACCTTTAACAGGGTTCCACCGACCAATAGGAAGAATGAATATCTTTGAAGGATTTAATTCCAAACCGATAGGAATATAACGCTAAGTCAATCCGTGAAGATTTATTTCCACATCTCCAGGATACATTTTCATTGGACTAAAAAAATTAATTACGTCGTGTAGTTCAAGAGAATAAAGAAGCTTGGACAAGATTTGCTAGTTAGGGTGTTTCACTTTTGACTGGTATATATCAACATTGAGATCCCCTATAACCAACAACGGATATAAATAATTTTTACATGATTGATTATAGCTTGGTAAAAGGATGTACATATAACATTTGGTTCATAAACATTGATGATATAAAAGCCGCCATTTGTCGTCGATATAACTTTTTTACGCCAATCCCCTTTGCTCGAAAGTTCGCTCACCAACTTAGTGCAAGTAATTATTGACCTTGAAATAAAGACACCACCCCTCGATTTAAACCATTCCCTGTAAAAAAATGGTGGTAGTTTCTCAGAATACATTAAGAACAATCTAGAGAACAAGTAGAAGATGTCGGTGATTTAATATCTTGTAAGCAAATAAAGTAGTTTTTTGGTACATGAAACCTCACATAAGTGAATGTCTTGACAGACGATTTCTACCCCCTCTCGCATTCAAAGCGATTATTTTGCCTATACTAATATATATTTTGTGATTCTTTGATGCAGTTGGTTGAAACAAGTTGTCGATTTTAGTTTTAATCATGGACATTTAATAGGCACTATCGTAATATTAACAATAAATTCTAGTTTTTTTGAAGTTTGTTAGGAGTGTCTTTTTGAGGAGACAGGCCTGATATGGTTGATGTTCTTTTGGAAAGTGATCCCGGCCCTATTCTAGTTGGTAAGATCTCATCCGGATTCAACATGACTTCATTGGCTTAGATTTATATTTGTAGAATCCTTATTAGTTTTATTAGAATTTAATGGTCTTTCACTTTTGGTAAGACAAATCAAATAAAAGCTACTACCATCACCCTCAATTGATGAAGGGACGTCACTTGAACAAGCACTTTCGGAAATGGTAATGGGATGAATTGAAGTACTATTAGCTTCCCCATTCTCAGTTGCAATATTATTTGGTTTGTCTTTTGAAAAACAGACCTTTAGTTCAGTTAGTTCTTCATTTGTCACATCAACTGAAGCCTTTTTATGTTTTACAATTGAAACCTCTTCTGAAATATAATTTTCATTTACTGCTCCACTTTCTCCTGAAATATGGAATTGACAAGATCCCTCGACGTTGACAACTTCATGAGGCACATTTGAACTCACAACCTCGATAGATTCTTCATCTACGGTTTGTCCTTCAATTGTTGATTGGCTATGAATTAATTGACTATTTCCCTTAATATCTTTAAGCATTACTATATACTCTCGGAGGCTTCTTTTTGTTTTATCACAAACATGTTTTGTATGGCCAAGACCAAAATAGTTTTGACATTGTAATCTGGCGCCCTTGAACTTGAGTCTCGCTAAACAACCTTGAATAGGCGCTTTTTGTGATATCATGGAAGGATTTGCTATCTATTCTACTATGTATCCCCGTCTCTACACAAATCCTTGTAATGCCTGTATTTTTGTTCGGCTTCTTTGTTGATAGGGATTTTCTTTGGATAATTTCTCCAAATTGTTTGAACCAATCAACAGCCGTAACTTCATTGATTTGATTAAACATTGTAATTGGGACTCTTCTCTTGTTATCCGATCAAATTTTATAAATTCCTTTCAGCTCTAGTCTTGCGTCAATTAATTTCCCTTCAACATTTTTTTTCTTAAAGAAATGAACCCATAGAGATATTAAGACATAGAGGGCTTATAAGATTCTTCAGAGGAATACGTTATTGTGCCCACTATAAACACATCTTTCTATCTCTATGATCAGCTTACAATGACGTAGTATAAATCAATTATTTATATTTGGCACAAGCGACAGCTGAACGATGTTTCTCTGCTATTGAAGGGAATAAGCTCTCTATATCATCAATTCTATCACGAATGTCAATCGGGTACTTCAAATAAATAGCCGCGGATTTAAACCAAATTTAGAGTTTGCCCCTGCAATTCCGTGTTCTTTAAACCCATACAGCACAACAATGTCATATATATCTAAATGTTTTAACCCCTCCATATGAAAGGATTATCAATAATAACAAAAATATCCCATTTATATTTATTACCCCAATCCAAATTCCTCCTCTCACTTTGTGCCCTTTGGAGGGAGGCTCCTTCCTTCTTGAGAACACTTGAGTAGAGAGAGCGTGAAGTTACACCATCAGGAGGTTTATCAGGCGGGCGACTTGACATATTTACAGGAAGATCTTCTCTCACCTTAGGGATGACGTTTAAACATAGAAATATAAACATATAGAGAGCTTATTCCCTCCAATTAGCAGAGAAACATCGTTCAGCTGTATTCTGGATACAAAGATGCATTTCTCTTCCCTCCAATAGCAGAAAAACATCGTTCAGCTGTATTCTTGACACAATGACGATATTTTTCTGACGAATCCAATAAGCTCTCTATATCTTTATATCTCTATGTGTTTAAAAGCGATGTTGTTGTTAAAAAAAGACTGGTCAAGCTCCCCGGTGAGTATAAGATTTCTTCTTAAGAATATTCACCCCCTAGTGAGCAGAGTCCTTTGTGGCACTGTCTTTATTTGTTCTTCATGATTCCTACGTCAGAGTGACGTAATTTGTCCTTTCAGGATTCCTCCCTGATATTCGAAGGCGGATTTGAGCCTCCCGCAGTGATGGACGAACTTTTTTCGTATCTCACCGGAATATTCGACCAAATATCTACCAGCGGATACCAAAAGTCGATTCTTCAATCCCTTGCAACTCGGTTATATCAATTTTTCCATAGGACGAAAAAATAATCAACTAAGTACGTGAGACAATACATAAACAATAAAAAAAATTCTGAGCTATTCAATATCATTTACATTTTTTGTTTATGCTTTTTTTTTGTTTCACAAAAAGATCATAAAATAGCGCTCAAAAGGTAAACAATTCGCCTTTCTAAAGTCTTTTCTTGAGCTTGAAGTCAAAACCCTCTCTTTTATTTATTTTATTGACTCAAGGACTCCATTAAAAGGAAAATAGCTTCCTTAAGTGAGGAACAATATCACATAGGTATACCTAATACATATGGGCCATATATTTTTTGAAGCAAGGCTTCATGATGGAGTTATGTTTTTTTCTACATATTATATGTGTACACATATAAATGTGTAGGGAAGTGACTTCAATCATGTAGGGTATAAAATGGCTTTTTATTATTAAAATTGTTTAATGAAATATAATATTGAATGATAAATAAAGTTATTACGATGTAGGTTGGTTTGTTGAAATTGTATTTTTTGGGCCCAAAAGGTGAAGCTTTTTAGTCAAATTTTGATACATTCTTATCTAAATATTGATAACAAATCGTTTATATTGGTAAAGCTTTACCATCCTTCTGCACAAAAACATAAACAGTTATCGCCCTATTTTTATGTTTCATAAAACTGTTTTAATGCTTACAATGACGTGACGTGGACATTTTAATCATTTCTCTTTTTATACTCCTTAAGCCTTGGTATTTAGACTTTAACTGTTCAAGAAGCAATATCAGCTCCTCCCTTCTCTTCATTCATTCATCGACTTGAAGAATATTTATTATTGTTAATTCTCATCAAATCAAATTAGTATTTCGAACCTAGGGTCTTTCAAAGACTTTAAATCATTGATATATGTAATTAAGTATTTTAACTGTCAAGTATTATAATTGAAATGAATTCTACTCGATATAGTAAGACAAAAAGAGCCATTTTCAAGAATGAATTTGTGTCCAAAAAGGCATACCCTAATGTGTCTCCCATTGAAAAAGTATTATTCTTGGTCCAACATGAACTTATTGAAAATTCACTAAATGAGTTTCTCAATATCTACAGGAATTTATAGGCAAATCGTATTTTTCGAAAAAAATGAGTTGATAAAATATATTAATAAGATAAGAACAACATACAACAGTGATTCATTACTATCATACACAAAATGAATAAAAATTGAATGACCAATACACAAAATTGTTTAGTTCTTCAATTATATATATAAATACATATATACATGTATATATATATATATATATTTATAATGAATATATTAAATTACGTTTGGAACAAAGATCATTGAGATATCAAGCAAATTGAAACTCAGTTGTACATAGAGTACTGATTATATAATAATTATTGTATCGTAGAGTATCAAATAACAGAATCGTCATCTAACAGCTAAATTGGGATTTTTCAATTATCGTATATATATATATATATATATATATATATATATATATATATATATATATATATATATATATATATATATACATACAGGCTTAATAACTTTACATAATTTGAATTGCATTTTGGGCCCAATATCAATTGAGATAACAAGCAAATCCAAACTTAGTTGTACATAGAGCACTGATTATATAAGAAATGTTGTATCGTAGACGTATCATATAACAAACGTGATCTAACATGCATAATTGGTGATTTTTTCAATGATCATTTTATATATATACAGGTTTAATGACATCAAAAAATATCAATTGCATTTTAGGTCTAAGATCATTGATGTAGCAAGCAAATCAAAACTTAGTTGTAAATAGAGTACTGATTATATAAGATTTATTGTATCGTCGACTTATCGTATCTCAGAAACGTGATCTAAAATACAATAGTGCAGTCTTTATTTATATTTAGAAGCAAAACAACTGTATGACCAAATAGTTGATTGATATAGGTTTCTTTTAGACCTCTCGGATACTTGATGATGCATATTTTTTCCTAGGTATTAATGTAGGCTTGAAGATCACTTCTTCTCTACTTGTCCCAATCAAGATCCAAAAATATAGTTAGCTTTTTAAAGTCCTTCTATTTCCTACAGTTTAATTTAGTAGTTTAATCCATATTGTTATATTTATGGATAACAAACGAATATATTTTGGTCTAATAAGATTTGTTGAAAGAAAAGAAGAGTGAAAAATATAAAAGAACTTTGCATTGTGAAATAAACCATCACTTCACTCACGGCTGTTGCGATGCAAACATCAATTGAGACATAAGAATATCATCCTTAAAACACAAATTGTCTCTTCTCATGTGCCTCGATCAATTCTTGTGCGAATTCTTGAAGTGAAATTCTCAAATAATTTAATACTCAGGACAAAAAATAAATGATTTTAATATTTATCCGACCATTAATTAATAATAACAGACTACAGGACATAAATAAAAGTAACAAAATATAATTACCATCCAAAAAGGGGTGGTTATTGGTTAGTTTGCTATAAGTGCTTGTTTATGGACCAATTTTCTTTATACATGCCAAAATATAAGCCTTCGCATTAACATGAAATCTATTCTAGAGCATTATTTATTTTGAAGAGTTTCTTACGGCATTTCAAAGAAATCTCTGTTGGCTCTACAATTATATATCCATTGTATATAATGTAGACAACAGCGTAAAAAGAAGATCTTATGAAGACATAAAACTAAACTCCAATTAAAAAAACACAATTAATAGTTAATATAAACCAATGTTTTTATATGAAACTATTTCCCCCCTTCCCTCTTTCCCAAGATATACTTTAATTAAAGCTATCGTAGTTAATCAAAGGCTTATAATAGTATTACAAAAAGTGCATCATGTACTACTATTGTTGCTCTCTCTTTTCTTTTTAGTTTTATATCCTGTGATTATAAAGGGTACCAGTTGTTTTTTATCACCCTAATTGAAAAAGTAATTGGTAATAAAATACAAATAAAAACACCTTTGCAACACAATAAGACATATTATTTATTTTTATTATTAATGTTGGTGCAAAGAATTAATACTAATTAATGGAGTTGTCCAACAAGAGTAAACCATTAACAAAAAGGAAAAATATATTTGTCAAGAAGCAGAGTCAATGTATTTTCTTTATATTTATTCTCTCGAAGTTTTACATACTTTTACTCAAAAACTTCAGAGTATAAAATTTCAATATTTAATAGGGATTTTAATTTCATTAAGAAGTATTAAAAATATAATTTCCTTGCTATAATTTATTTTGGGAGGTAGCGAAATTAAGGGCTTCAAAAAAAAAACCACACTTATAGTCGATTTAAAGGGAATCATCGTCAAGTAGGCCTCAACTAGAGGAATGATGATCATTTTCGTATAAATTTACTTATTTTTATAAATTATCTAATTTTATATTTTAACATTAATTATGAAACTATTAAATCCTTTATACTGCAGTATCACATCTACACAGTAATGGGATCATGTTATTTACTTTATTGTATGTATTTTGTAACATTATTGATTGTAAACGGTTACAAATAAGAACTAAATAGGATAGTTAGCTCTTTCTGTTTTAGAAGAAGGCGACTATGTATTGTCATTTATAGAACCGAATGAATGAAATCATGTATGATCTACAAAAAATTTCAAATTTCACATTTGAAATTAATGGCACCTAAAAATGATAAAAAAGAAGAACAATAATGTTAAAAAAGGATTTGGACGTAATAACGATATTGCAAATTAGTATATTCCTTATATATATATATATATATATATATATATATATATATATATATATATATATATATATGTATATATATATATATATATATATATATATATATATATATATATTATATATATATCAGGAAACGACCTGTACACCTTTTTCGCCAGGACCCGGGCCGGCTGGGACTTAATTTTTTCAAGCCGGGCCGGGACTTAATATGTATTTTCGTTCCTTCGACAATCATCTGAAGTGACGACGTTTTTGTTAGAAAATAATTTCCCAAAAAAGGGAGGACGGTTTTTAGAAAAAAATTCCAAAAAAGTGAGAACATTAAAAAAAAGAATTTCCTCTCAAAAATTGGGTTTCTTTAAAAGAAGAATATTTCAAAAAATTCCTAAAAAAACGTCGTCTATTTATAAATACCCGGTTGTTTTCTGGACAATTTTTTCGCCAAACGCCGGCATGGGAACAAATTGGGCCGGTCCTTTAATATATAGAGTGATATATAGGGTGTACATGGTAAATTGGAACTGTTTTAAACATCATCCAGATCCATAATGTGGATATCTGGGGTTTCATCATACTAATATAAAAGGTTGTGTGAACAATACACTAGAACTTCCACCACAATTCTTTTGACAACAAACAATAGCCATCATGGAATAAGCAAGGAGGGACGCCATCCTCGAATTGGCCCGCGCGGGACACAAGCCCGCTGCTATCTACAAGCTGCTCAACTACCCCAAGACCACAGTTTACCGGGTCTTCAATGCCTGGGAGGCTGAGGGGAAGGTCTACCGCAAGGCCCACAACATGAGAAGTGACAAGATCCGCACCTCCCGCTTCCTTGCAGGCCTCGAGAAGTCCATCAAGGCATCGCCGGGACTTCCTTGTCCAGGTTGGCCAAGAACCGTGGAGTGAGCAAGCAGCTGGTCTCCAAGGCTGTGAATGAGGACCTCGGGTATAGGTCATACCGAATAGCCAAGCAGCACATCCTCACAGCATCCATGAAGGCCACCAGGCTCACCAACGGCAAGCGTCTCCACAATGGCCTGAAGAGCCATGGAGGAAGAATCATCTTCTTCTCCGACGAGAAGAACTGGACTGTCGATAGAAGCTACAACGTTCAGAATGACAGGTGGCTTGCCGAGGAGAGAGAGGAGGTCCCCGCGGTCTTCACCACAAAGTTCCCGGCCTCCGTGATGACCCTGGGTGTCATCTGCAGCACCGGTGAGGTGACGCCTCCCTTCTTCTTCAGTCCCAAGGAAAGGGTCAACGCGGAGAGGTATTGCGATGTCATGGAAGAGGTTGTCATCCCCTGGATGAAGGATAAGGCCGCTGGGAGGGAGTTCATCTTCCAACAAGACTCACATCGCCCTCAGGACCACCAATCTCTTCAACTCTCACGGCATCACATTCTGGGATCGGAACACCTGGCCCTCCAACTCGCCCGATCTCCATCCGTGTGACTACTACTGGTAGGGGAAGTTGGAGAGGGAGGTGTTCAAGGTCAGCCACAACAGCATCGAAGCCCTGAAGAGCTCCATTACGAGGGAGTGGAATGCTGTCGATCCCGCGGAAGTCATTAGGGCATGCAAGTCTTTAAGGGGCAGGATGGAGAAGATGGTGGCTGCTGAGGGAGGGTATATTGAATAAATGTATTGTTTAATACCATGTATAACTTTCCATATTGTCAAATAAACTCCAAATGCCCTTTTTATCAGGCTGGTTGAAGTTTAAAACAGTTCCAATTTATCATGTACACCCTGTATGTACAGTAACACAGATGTTTATGCAACATGTCATAAGAATAGCGTTTTTATAAATTCGTTAGTCCATTGAAATGTTACTTTTTCGAAAGCATAACTCTAGGTACCTCAATTCTAATTAGTTATTTATTAAATAAGAAAAAAAATCGGAAAATATTTATTGCCTTATTGTGAAATGTCATTTCTTTGTACATAAGAAATTTGAAATATTCTTGTACCTCAATATATTTTTATATGAAAAAACTCATCTTATTATCCATTATAATGTCTTAAAAATTATGATAAAAAAGTATCTTAGTCCATAATAAAGTCAAAATGGGGCACCTGTTCTTCCTCTTCCGTTTCAATGATTCTCCTCCCATCGTAATTGTAGAAATCCCATTTCCCCTGTCTGTTTAGTCTCCTCATACCAATATTAAAAAATTATATTTATCTACCATTCTGACATTTCCATGTAGTAGGAAATCAATGGATCACATAATCCCACTTTTAGGTATTTATTTTATAAACTTAGTTAGGAGGTGCTATATATATATATATATATATATATATATATATATATATATGTTTGTGTGTGGTGCACTTTTTGCTTAGAGTTTTCCGATACTTATCTAAATATAATTCATGTTGATATAATGTTAATTTAATACAGGCAGATCTAATCTCTCCCTTTGTCTTCTTAAAGAAAAAATGAAGAACAGTAGTTCTTGAGTTGTCGTGTAAGATACAAACAAAAATGTTTAAAATGACTTCCTCTACATCGGTGACCCCGACTAAAATGATTACGACTCTTCATAGTGTCAAAAAAGAACCAGAGGAAGTTCATGAGATCAATCACGTTTCTGTGAAACTGCCAACATTTACATCTTTACGACCATCTGGATATTTCCTTCGAATTGAAACACAGTTTGAATAGGCAAAAATATCTCGAGAAAAAACCTAATTCAATCATTTGATTAGTGCTGTTCCGGAAGAAGCATTATATAATATCCCAGATTATCAACTCAACAAATGTCTCAAATCAGAAGAGCCCTACTCCGATTTAAAAGCCCTTTTAACAAGACTATGTGTAGGTTTAAAACAGCAATTCGTCAATAATCTCATGAATCTCGCATTGGAGGCAGAGAATGTCTCAATTTGTCAAATGGAAGCGAGGGCATGGGATCTTATTAACGAAATTACGAAAAACGGCACCAACTTCAATGAAACCCTAGTGAAACACGTGGTATTGAAATGTATCCCTACATCATCGCGTCAATACCTCAGGGAAAGCTTCTCTCATCCCTGTGAATAATTCATAAGATGTGCAGGGACTGAAGAGAGTGCTTTAAATTCAGGATCAGCTGGATCTGGAACAGGGTCTTCTTCGTATCACCTCGCTGAAAGTCTTAAAGAAAGAAGGAACATTTTAGTTTGCACTCGAGAGAAATTATGCCTCTGTTGTTGCTACGACGGGAAGAAAGGAGAAAAATAACAAAAAAAAAAAAAAACAGCAATCTCAACACCATGCGTATTTTTTCAATATTTACGATTGCAATTTGGTCTTAAAAATTCGACTAGTACATTTCAAAGGTTGACTGATGGTATATCGGGTAATATAGATTGGTGCTTCGCCTATATTGATGATATTTGCTTTTACAAGAACCAAAAAGGAACATCACATTTTAATTTCAAAAGTTTTGCAAGCCTTAAAAGAAAATGGATTAAGCTATACTATGAAAAAAGTCAATTTTGCAGAAGGGAACTTGAGTTTTTAGGATTCAAAATAACAACGGAAGGAATAAGTCCTGTTGACAAAAACACAGATCGACGTAATTTTGTTGTTCTGCAAACCATTAAAGATTGAAATAAATTATAGGAGTTGCAAATTATTATAGATGTTTTATTCCGCGTTTAGGCTCTTTACTACAACCATTTTATAGCTGCATAAAAATAAGAGAAAAAACAAAACAAATGAATGGTCCTCTTGTTTAACTGAAGCGTTTGAGAGGTTTTAAAAAGGCTTAGACTCAGTCACGACCCTTGCAAATTACATTCCCGGACAGAGATAAGGTTATGTGCTGACGCTTCAAACGAAGGAATTGGGGAGTCTTAAAACAAGGTGACAAATAAAAATTTCGACCTCTAGCTTGTTATAGTAGAGCCTTAAATGAACGAGTAAAAAGTATTCTGCTTTTGGTAGAGAGTTGTTAGCTGTTGCAGAATTGATAAGACACTTCGAATATTTAATTGAAGGTCGTAACATCATGTGTTATACCGATCACAAACCTTTAATTTCGGCTCAATTTGTAACAAATTCAATTTGGTCATCAAAATATTTCAGGTACTTCAATGAGCTCAGCGAGAAGAATATTACATTGTGTCATATATCAGGGAAAGATAACATACCAGCTGATTTTTTTGTCAAGGAGTAGTCTCTTAAAATTAGATTTTGTAAATTGGAAAGAATGGGAAGAAGATATTACACACTTATCGTTTTGTGGGAGAAATTAAAATTAATGACACTAAAATTTTGTCTGACATGTGGTCTAGACATGCGCGACCCATATTTCCAAGAGTTTTTGTTAAGAAATACTCAAGTTAATTAATAACGAATCTCATAGGGGATTTAAAAACACCAAAAAAAATTCAAGGAGAGTATTTTTGGCAACTATATCTGCAGATATTAAGAGATATGTGGGTGAATGTGAAATTTGTAAAAAAAATCCAAGAAGTCTCGTAAGATTCGTTTGCCGCTTGAGAATATTAAATCTCCCACTAATATTTTTTCCACATAAATATAGATTATTTGGACTATTTCCTAAGGCTAACGGATAAACAATGGCATTAAAGATCATTGGCAGGAAAACAAAGTGGCTTGAAGTGTTTCTGATAGTGAAGTAATCATTTCTCAATTACAATTAAATTAGTTTATGAGGTTTGGTTATCCCAATTATATAACTACAGATCATAGTGACCAATTTATTTCTATGGCTTAGGAAAATTTGTAAAACCCTATATTGAGTTAATTGAAACTTCCACTTAATATCCACACTCTAATGGTTTAATCGAAGAGAGCACAGGACTCTAAAAGAAGCCATTAGAGGAAAATAATAGAATCTGGTCTTAGCTGGGTATCTCTTATACTTGATCTACGTACAACAATTAAATGTGGTAGCAAGTATTCTCCAGCTGAACTAGTGTTCGGTGAACCAATTCGTTCAACAGGAACAATCCAACCATGAGGAAAAACATAGTCAGAGAAAGTAATACAAAACATAATGTTGGAATGAACCATTCAACAAAACAGAGCCCAACACTCTTAAAATTATATCCGGCAAAATAATTTATGTAGCAAATCCTTCAATAAAATCATCTCTCGCTCCTCATTATTTGGCCCGTACAAAGTAATCAGAAAATTAAGAAAAACATTCATTTTTGAAAAAAATGGAAAGCATGTATTTATCTCAATTTATAATTTAAAACCATAAATATTCTAGAGGGGGTAAGTATGTTGTTCAATTTTAACTTCGAATTATCTGGTACTTGTGTTAATATAATTCATGTAAATATAATGTTAATTTAATAGAGGTGGATCCTGATCTTTCCACATTAACAGTAGTTCTTGAGTTGTCGTGTAAGATAGAAGATCTTAATAAAGTTACAAACTAAAATGTTTAAAATTGAGTGTATCATTTTCTCTGGGACTCCTCTCTCTCTCTCTATATATATATATATATATATATCAGATAGATGAACAGGGTAACAGTTCACTACTCAGGAAGAAAAGTGCACCTCAGTATAAAAACTGGAGCTCTATATAATAAATATAAAGAAATCACGTTGACAAAGTATTTTTCACAACACTGTGTTTCATGGTTATATTTAACCAATCTTCAGGTTCAAATACAAATATAATGATGGAGTAACATTTTGACAATTAATTAAAGAAATAAATAAAAATAATAACAATAACAAAAGAAAAACGAAAGAAACAAACAAAGAAACAAAGAAACAAAAGAAACATATAAAAACACTCACCGACCGTACAGAAAGCTAAACGATAGAACGATGTATGTCCACTCAAAAAGTAATCACCCTCCGTCCAATCTCAAGGCAATACCGGTTTGTGTTAATAATAGACTTTCAAATCTCTCTTCAACCCGGAAATTTTAACCAAGAATCCCACTACTATCAAAATGCTCTTGATAAAAGTGGGTATAATTTCAAACTAAATTTTACTTTGAATGAACCCAAAAAGAGAAGGAAAAGAAAAAGGAAAATCCTTTGGTTAATCCACCTTTCTCCAATAATGTTAGGACCAATATTGGACAGAAATTTTTCAAAATTTTAGACCACTGTTTCCCACCTAGCCACCCCCTTTATAAATTATTTAATCGATCAAATGTTAAATTGTCGTATTGTACTGTCAAAAACATGAGGCAAGTGATCAATAGCCATAACAAGAAATTTTAACTCCCCTAAACCAGCTGGATGAAGAGGAAAAATGTAACTGCCAAAAAATAAAGTATGCCCAATGGGTCGAATCTCTGGAGGATGCAATGCTAAAAACATAGTATACAAGATAGATGTATCTCCAGAAAATGACCCACCCATACATACTATGGCCAAACATTAAGACCTTTTAAAAAACGCTGGATGGAGCATAAAAATGCAATAAAAAATGAAGATAGCCCTCACTCTACCATGCTAAGTAATTTGTATGGAAACTGAAGAAGGAAAAAAAGAATTTTAAGATAAATTGTAGTGTACATGCAAGAAGCAATATTTTCAAAAACGGAGCAAGAAGATTATGCATTGCCAAGCATGACAAATCAACTCTTTTAACAAAAAATCGGAAATTTAAATAAATGCATTCATGAATATAAATTTCAAATAAAAAATATAAAAATTCTAAAAGAAAACCAGAACCCACCATAATAAATTATTATAGATATTATATGTTTTTTATATGTTTCTTTTATTTCTTTTGTTTCTTTGTTTGTTTCTTTCGTTTTTCTTTTGTTATTGTTTATTATTTTTTATTTATTTCTTTAATTTAATTGTCAAAATGTTACTCCATCATTATATTTGTATTTGAACCTGAAGATTGGTTAAATATAACCATGAAACACAGTGTTGTGAAAAATACTTTGTCAACGTGATTTCTTTATATTTATATATATATATATATATATATATATATATATATATATATATATATATATTATATATATATATATATAATATATATATATATATATATATATATATATAGATATATAGATAGATAGATAGATATCGTATCTCGATCGACAGTTGTTTTCTCGTCCCATCTATGGTCAGTAAAAATATAAACCATGCCTGTCAAGTTTTTTTCGCCTTTAACTATTCCTATTTTCTCTTTTATACCTGATCATGTTCTTTCGACCTTCCATTAGGGTTTTGTACTTTATTTTATATTTTCTACTCCTTTTGTAACGAAATATGTTGTTATATTTTACAAAATGTACAGGTATGAAAAAAGCACGAACATAAATAAAGGGCGAAAGAGTTTTTGATGTAATGTCCTTCCCAGACATATATATATATAAATATATATATATATATATATATCTCCCTATAGAAAATTATATTGTGTTTACTTAGCAGTCTGAAATGTCCACCAGCATCTTCCTTATTACTCCCATTACAAGGTATATGTATGTATTCTCAACTCTTCACACACGTTCCTCATATTGTCTGTGCCCAAATGATGCTCATAAGCCCCTTACTATTTGCCCGTTTTTATATTGGCCATTTAATATGTCGGAGCAAAATAATTACGTAATTAATATACTCAGTAAGGGGACATCCTCTTTTGTATGTCTACTTATGAAGAAAAATGTCTTGATTGTCCTATATTTTTAGTATTTGTTAAACCATTGTTTTAAATTTTGATAATCTAATATAAGATCAATACAAAATCAGAAGTATATATATTTATACATACATATTAGACTTGTTCAAATTTATCACTTTTCTTAAAAAAAATATTCAAATAGATGATTTTCTGGCTCTCCAAGGGTTAAATAACACCGGGCAACAAAAAAATATTTTTTGAAAATCGTCCAGCGTTTTCCTGCTGAATTAGACTAATTTTGATGCTGTGAGTCAGAAAATGACCTTGGTTTTGCTCAATCAGGTCAGGTTTTTTGCTACATAAATTTTTAAAAAATCGATTTTTTTAATTTAAAAAAACAAATCTCTGTGGATCATCAGCTCAGAAACCCCTGACGATTTTTTCCCATTTCCTCAAGAAATAAAAATCAACGTATCCAAATTTAATGTGCGCTACATGACACAGAAGTTCAGAATTCACGGCATAAATCGGCGTTTCTTCGATTCCCGTGTGTGAGCAGCTGCTGTGTTGTCTTGCTTCAGCGACCAGCAGTAGTCCGCCATCATGACTGCGTCCCACCTCCTCTGGTACCTCTCCTCCATTTGGCGCATGTCCTGGTGGAACCTTTCTCCCTGCTCGTCGCTCATCGCCCCGAGATTTTCAGGAAACTTCACCATGTGTGAGAACAGGAAGTGGATCTTTATACTCATCAAACACCCGAGTTTTTGGAAGGCTCTATCATGGTGCTAATGAATCTGGCGTGGTTGCTACCTTCGTGTTACCCAGGAAGTTGTTCACCACCTGCACAAACGATTTCCACGTGGCGCGCTCTAGCGTGTTCATGGAGTTTTGGAACTCTCTGTCCTTTATTAGCTTCCGTATCTGTGGGCCATCGAAAATGCCGGCCTTCACCTTCTCACTGGTCAGTCGAGGAAAGGCTCGGCACAGGTAGTTGAAGCATCTCCCATCCTTGTCGAGAGCGCGCGTGAACTGTTTCATTAACCCAAGCTTCAAGTGTAGCGGTGGGATCCATATCTTCTCCCGGTCAACAAAAGGTTCGTGTATGATGTTTCTCGCCCCAGGTACTAACTGATCTCGAGCCGGCCACCCTTTTTTACATAGTGCTGGACTCTGTCTCGACTGTCCCACATACATATATAAAGCATGGGTACTTCGTAAACCCGGACTGCTGACCAAGTAGAAAGCTCACCATATTTAAGTCGACGCAGATGATCCATTTGTGCTGCTCATATTGGATTTTGTCGAGTACGTACTTCACTGCTTCATTTTTCTCTTTGAGAGTTGTGGAGTGCGCAAGAGGGATTGAGGCAAACTTATGATAAACACATATAAATTATTTATAATATTATTCGTGTCTGTGAATTGTAATTCGATATATTTTTCAAGAAAAATATGATTAAACTCAAAACCGCTGATATTAGAATATGTATAGCTTGTCAGGTAGGCCTATGGCTATATCTCAAAAAGTTGACCTGATGGAGCAAAATCAATGTGATATTCGGACTCAAAACACCAAAATTAGTCTAAATCAGCTGAGAAACCCTGACGATTTTTTGGCTGTTGACCAGTGTAATCGACAGGAAAAATATTTTTAAATTTGGGCCGCCGGAATGCCTGCCGCATGGGCCATTTAGGCCAGCACCAATGAAAATTGAGTTTTATGATGTTTTAGTAGTCTAAATGAGATTTAAAGAAAAATGTATTATTCAAAATGGGTATGACAAACAAAACCTATTTTATTAAGAAAAGCAATTTATTTTCATAATTTCAAGTTTATTTAGTAACTGACTACATACGTATGTTTTTAAGAGAGCTATGCATGTACGTCGTATTACATATATTTCAACATTGGAAAGAAAGGAAAAAAAATTGTACCTTTTTTCTTAAATAATTATAAATTATATAAAAATATGCTATAATATATATGGTACCAACCGATATACCCAGTCTAAATTACTTACTTTTTAGACATATAAACAAAGGAAAACAAATGAAGGTTCGGCAAAATTAATTGACGAAAAACTTGGTGAAAAGATGTTTTATTTTGCTTGTCGCCACCACATTTTCAAAATTATAATTGGAGGAGTATGTGATACTCTTTTAGCAAGATTAAAAGTCAAACAACGATATTTTTAGCTACGTGAAGGATAATTGGAATACTTTGGATATAAGCAACCCCAAAACTTTAGTCTAAGTGGAGCTAGAATGGAAGGAAATAAAGGCAAATACAACTGCAATTGAAAAAAAATCCTATATAAGACCAGTCCTAGAGCTGATCATAGAGAAGTGGCCGAATTGTGTTTTATACTGTTTTGGGATAAACCTCCTCGAGACATCCATTGGACCAAACCAGGCGCTATTCAACAAGCACAATGGATGGCGAGGAATATTTACTCTATGAAGATGTAGACGTTCTCTGAAAAAATACAGTATTCCAGCTACAATATCTCCAAGCTAAAGTGATTAAACAAAGTATTGACCTTGTTCTACACTAGATAATGGATAACCTCTACGTTAACAACTGATGCTCCAATAAACGATCTTCATCTTTTCAAAAAACTGCTTCAATATTTTCGTCAAGACAGTGAAGTAGTAACTTCTGTTTCTCGATAAGCTAAAGAACCACTGTTTGTACCTCACCCAGAAAACAGTAGTAATTGTATTGTTCAGCTCACACGTAAGTATGACCAAGACCGCTAACGAAAAGGTCGCAGTAAATTTATCAAAACACAGAGGCCTGAGAGGTACAGAAAAGGAAAACCAGTGATTACTTAGACAAAACCTTCTTTGACCTTATCGGACCTGAATCGCACTTTTTATTTGATGCTTTGTGAGTAAATTGTGATTGGCTAACAATTCCTGCCGAGACTTGGGAACATTACTCCTCTTACCTAAAAGCATTGAAATTTAAAATCAGTACAAGTGACAAATGATGTAGCTGAAAGAGGACTAAAAATGATTAGTGACTTCGCTACAAAGATAACAACGGATGAAGAGCAGATATATCATTTATTACAAGTTGTCAAATACAACAGGCAAAAAGTCAACAATCTTAGGAAATCTTTAATGAATCGATGACCAAGGCATAAATGTATGTCTAAAAAATCAGACCATCTAACATAATAAATAAATTAGTCTTCATTGAATTTATTGTTCTATTGCATTTGTATGTGTATATTTTGAACTTTTGTATAAATTGTGAATAAAATTTGCCGATCAATTAGTCTTATTTTATTTCCTAAAAATAAAAAAGGAAAATACATCCAATAATGTCAATGAAAGAAATCAGAAAATATTTAATTTCAGAGTCCTACTTAAGTTTGCTTAACCTTCTATCTTCATGGAATAAAATAATTTTACGATCAACTAATGGGATTGCTGATGGTTCTAAATTTACAGCCCAATTACAAATTTCAGGGATGCTTATTGTGTGGTCATGACTTATAAGATACTTCTTGAGATCTTATAAGTCAACCGGATCATCCAAATCCCCTCTCCTAAGTTATTTGTATGTGTGTATATAAACATTAATAAAATAGTCTTCGTCAAGACCTTACACTTATTAAATTTCAGAATCTTTGTATGAATTATGGATTTTTATTAAATAATACCTTACAGGGTGTGCAGGCGAATCTAGACTAACTTTGAGTACTTGTATCTCAGAAACCAGTTAGGTTAGAAGCTTAAAAATGTATGAACTGGTTAGTATATACTATGAGCTTTGTTTAATAACAAAAAGTTGAAAATGTCCGCGGAACTTGAGCGCAGGACGGCCATAATTGTGGCGCTCCGTTGCGGCCGTGCGCCCAAGGAGATCATCGCCTTCTTCAAATTCCCCAAAGCTACTGTTTACAGCATTGCCAAGTCCTTCAAGGAGTCGGAGGACATCGAGGAAGGATTCCTAACCAAGTTCCCGGCCGGAGCTCATGTCTTGGAGGTCATGTCAAGCGAGGGAGACATCATGCCTCCTCACTTCTTTGCCAAGGGCCAAAATGTCAACAAGGAGGTCCACCTGGACGTCATGCAGACTGTGGTGAAGCCCTGGATGACCCAGATTGCTGCTGGTAGACCTTATCTCTACCAGCAAGATGGAGCTCCCGCCCACACGTCCAATTTGGTGCAAAACTGGTGCTTAGAGAATCTCGACATGTTCTGGTCAATGGAGTTCTGGCCCCCAGCAGCCCTGACCTTAACCCCTGCGACTACTTCTTGTGGGGCGTCCTTGAGAGGGACACTAACAAGCGTGCTCACAACACTGTGGACTCCTTGAAAGCTGCCATCATCCAGGCAGTGGCCAACTTGTCCAGGGAACAGGTGGCTCATGCCGTTGGGAGGTTCAGGCACCGTGTGGAGGCTGTTATTGTGAAAGGAGGAAGTTGGATTGAATGACCATTAAGAGAAAAGTCATTTAAATTTGTGTGATATGAAAAAAGTCAATTAAAAGGTCTTGTTCTTGGATATGAGTATCTTGTTTCCGTGCTAAAAAAAGTTTAGATTCGCCTGCACACCCCTGTACATGCATTTGTCGATTATCCCATTCTTCAAATAATTAAAAGATTGTTAAAACTAAACATGTGTCAAAATGGCGATATATCTCCAAATATTTTGAAATCTCTCATTCTCTTCGGAAATATTTTTTTCAAATACCCCCCTAGTCACAAAGCAATTCAATGTACATTACAAAACGTAAAATCTTTCTTAGCACTAAAAATAACGACTAATGCCTACGTAGTCGAAGAAGACCTAAGGCCCATCATGATTGGTGCCTCAGTTCGCTACGCTGCTCTCTCCATCAAAATCCCAGATTTAGGAGCGCCAACGTGGAAATGGGCTGGCGATATAATTAAATATGTGTCTGAAAGATCGAAGCTCTACATAAGCACTATCAAAAGGATTTTAAGAAGACATCGTGCATTTTTAAACCAATCCGATAAATGATTTGTCAATTTATATAAGGTTAATCTTCAGGGCAGTAAATATGAACTACAATGTTCATTCATGTATTTTTGCAACTGCCCTGAATAATTTTACTCTGTTTCTGAATATAATTTTAGTGTATTTTATTTATAATGTTTAAAATTTTGCAGTTTACCGAATAAAATGTTTTTAACCGAATTTTTTTTAATGCAGGGCACGTATATAAACATACCACAAAATATGCATCCCTTCTATTGAATCAGTTTCTTTGGTTTTCCTTTGTTCATATGTCTAAAAAGTAAGTAATTTAGACTGCGCATATTGGCGGGTACCATATATATATTATAGAATATTTTAATATAATTAATAATAATTTAAGAAAATAGGTAAAAAATTATTTGAAAAATATTTTTTCCTTTCTTTCCAATGTTGAAATATATGTAATACGACGTACATGCATAGCTTTCTTAAAACATACGTATCTACATATGTAGTCAGTTACTAAATACACTTGGAATTATGAAAAATAAATTGCTTTTCTTAATAAAATAGGTTTTGTTGTAATACATTTTTCTTTAAATCTCATTTAGACTACTAAAACATCATTATAACTCAATTTTCATTGGCGCTGCCTTAAATGGCCCATGCGGCAGGCATTCGGCGGCCCAAATTTAAAAATATTATTCCTGTTGATTATTTAGCCCTTGGAGAACCAGAAAATCATCTATTTGAATGTTTTTAAAAGAAAAGTGATAAATTTGAACAAGTCTAATACATATATATATATATATAGTTTATAATTTAAAAGTCGAGATTGAAACTCGGCTCACTCCACTAAGACTAATCTTTTGAATAAGCATATATTTACTGGAGATCTCCTAAAATTCGAGTACTCTACCGATTTTAGTCCTTTAAGACTCTCGATATAAAGTATGCTAAATAAAGGTGGTTTTTGGAAATTATTTGATCATAGAAACAGTTTTGTGAAGAAATGCATTGTTTTTAACAAAAACTGTAGTAATTTTAATATTTTGTAAATCAAGGTTATGAAGTTAGACATTTTTTAATGTGTTTTTTAATAAAATTAGACGATTTATAAATCAACATCGTTTTATGATATTGCAAGTATGAATTATGAATTAAATATCCTATTTTTATGTGTTTTCATTTTAGGCTTAAGTTTTTCAAAATAAATTTTCTTTGGGCATATAATTTGCTTTAATATGCTTTTATATAGAATAGGCTCTTGATTTTCAAACAAAAATATAAAACGGACACACAACATAAATGTGATTTGAAGGTCTTGGAAAAACTCCACCTTTACTCTTCCTCTTCTTTGGTTTTGTTTACTTTTCCTTCTTAATGAATCACTAACTCAGCAAAACAAATATCTTGTATTTGTCAAGGCAGACGAACTTTCTTAAGTTCTTGAAGTGAGGATGATTTCTTCCCCTCTTTGCTTACGTTTTTATTATTTGGTAACAGTTCATCATTTAATGAATATATTTTATATCAATTTTGTTTTGTGATATAATTTTGAAATCATAAAATCATGCATACTAATAGAGATAATAGAGGGTGACAAAGCAAGAAGAAAAAGCAAACCCTAAACTACCATAGACACTATTTAAAAAGATAAATTAGAGAGCATAGAAATATCTTTCTAGAATTTATAAGGACTACAGTATGGTTGATCTCGCAAACCTACTGACAAACATCATTTTTCAGTTGTTATCCCATTTTTCTTTTCATAATTCTTGCAGGTAGATTTATATCTATTTATCATCATATTTCTTTGTTTCCCTTAGTATGAACAGTTTTTAAAATAGATATGAAAAGGCGGCAATAAATAATATGGATCGAGACTTGGTTCTTTTCAATACTTCATAATATACAAGCATTTTCGACCATGAATCAATAGAGCATTGCATGTTTTATGGAAAATAGAGTTTATCTTATTACACGGGTCAACAAACATTGAGTCTAATCCCTTGATTTTCCTGTAGTTAATAAAAATCAATTGAATATTTCGGCTAAAAAATTATGTTTGTTCAACTCAGAAAATATTAAAATGAAACATTTTGAAGCACCGCCAGCAGTTTTTCCACATTTTTTTCACCAACCGACACGAACTTTTTTTTGAGCAATTGTAAAACAAACAAAAAAATCATCCAGGTGTTCATGGAGTATCGAACGTATGCTGGTGGAAGAAATTTCCTGGGATGCCTAAATCTCAAAATTTCTTGCAAAACGTCTTCGTGCATGGCATCAATATTCTTTGGCATAACGGTCGTTTTTGGATAACTTTAACGAGATTTGTCTTTGAGCGAACGAATGCCACAATATAATTTTAACCCAAGTTTTTTTACTGTAATTTTGGCCTGCGTAAATCGTCATTAAAGTAAAACAGACTTAAATGTTGGTATATTAACATCATTTTCTCTTGAGGATCCCAAGAGACCAATGATGAATAAAAAAGAAAGATGCATCAAAAAGGATTCCATCCTTTTTTAAATTACTTAAGATAATTTAAAGCTAATATCCCAAGAGGTTATTTGTTTGTACCAACCTTTTATATATATATATATATATATATATATATATATATATATATATATATATATATATATATATATATATATATATATATATATATATATATATATATATATATATATATATATATATATATATATATATATATATATTGGGGAAACATTTATTTATGGAAGGAAAGCGTCCTCTCCAGTATTTCTTTCTTATCTATATATCCATAAATATTCAAAGTATGAGACATGATTAATGGGACCTTAAAATGAGGATATGCGATAGAAAAAAGATGAAAATTGGAGGGGATAAATCATATTTATTTATATTTTTATAAATAACCGAATAGAAATAAGAAATCTATACTTTTAAGAGCCAAAACGTCAGCAACTAAATTCAATAAAATGATAACCATAACTTAGATTGATTCAAGGACAAATGTTTTTTTAAGCCATTCAGGTGATAAGGTTTCATTCATTTATATTTAATGCAATGTTATATTGTGTTTAGTGTGTTTCATTTTAAATACGATGATTCTCATAAGTCATAACATTACTTTTGCATTGATATGAAAAATTTGGGCATAATTTTGTTTTGTAGTTATTTTTACAAAACTACTTGGTTTCTATTGTTAAGTATATGATAACGTAGAATCATTTCTGTATACGTTCAGAGCATACTAGTTTCACAACTCAGGAATTGCTGATATATGTATTTTCTTATTCCCCTTACTGCCAAGTAAATTGGCAAGTCTTCTTCAAAAAAATATCTGAAATTTTTACACTTATATGAAAAATCCTGTGCTCTAAAATACTTTTCAATGGATGTCTAACTGTTTAAAACTATTTCTCTAAACTTTAGTTCCTTGTATAAAATAAGCTTAACCTCAAGATGAAAAAGGAATTAAACAATTTTTCAGCGTAAAAAATGAAATATAAGATTCACATTTCATATTTATGTGAAGAAATATTCCCTGGAACCGTTTGGAGAAGTGTTAAGTTTTTTGATTTGGGCGAATTTTTTGTTTGTTTGTGGGTTGTAATTTAAAATTAAAATAAATAATACTTATTCAGTGAAGATATGACCTAGTCACTTCAAGACATAATAAGTCCTTGTGAGGACGCTCATAAGAGACAATGGGGGTCCTAATCAAATTTTTTATAGTGTATCTAATATATATGCATACCAAGAGTAAATATTATCTTTGCATGACGTCAATGCATTATCTATATTAGTACGTTGTTCTTTTGTTTCTAAGAGTCAGTACTATTAACCAAGAACTTGTATGGCTTATGGAGGAAAAATATTTACAGAGGATAAAGTGGTAAAGTACTTTTCTTGACTACTGTTTTCAAGGGGAGAGTGACATTAGCTAAAAGGAATCCGTAGATGGAGTTTGAATGTTTTTCCTTCATGAAAGCACACGTGTCTATTTATAACTCCAAGGATGTTATTATAACAGTTCAATAAATTAGTGTTCAGTTGGCACCTCCGTTTTTCTTTCTTTTTCTTGTGTATTACTGTCCGAGTGATGATCTATTTATTAACGGATATGATAAAACAGAATAGACTTTCATTCCTTATCTAAGGGTGAAGGGGAGCTCATTAAGAAATTGATATTAATAGGTAACATTTTAGTCCATTAAAGGAATACATTAATGACATGGGATACATATTTACCTTTAGAATTGCAAGTATGCCAATATTGCAAAGAGAGCTCACTATTTTTTGCCAGCAATTTTTAATGACGTCACACTGGCAAGCGAGGAAATAACGTTCAGTATTGTTATCAATATATATTGTTGACGTCATAAAAAATCTATGTTTTGATGAAGTAAAAATAAAAATATTTATATCTTTGTAGCGTTGATGTTAGCGTATTTTTAGCTGATAGTTGTAATAAAAAATAACTTTTGTCTCGTAATAGTTATTTTTGCTATATTAATTATTAAATTTTACTTAATGGAGGAGACAGACGGAAATAGATTTTTTCTCAACCTGTTAAAATTATATGTTGATGCAATTTTTTATTAAAATAGAAAACGATATAAATATTAGGTACATAAAATTTTGGATCATTTTAACTCGATAACACAAATTTTTATCATAATGGCTGCACTTGTAATTAATAAAAATAAATGGTTAACCATCTATATCTACATGTTCGAATAATAAAATTTCACACCTGAAATTTCATCTTTTGAAAATATCATAACTTTAATTAATAATTCTAACTCAATAACGTACTTCAATACCACATCAGCCAATGTTTATTAGCGTTGATCATTCATTTTCTCCTTGCTAAACAATTACCTTCCCATCAATCCATTGCATACGAGATGGAAAAGTATAAATTATTATATCTTACTATAAAAGTCTATGTTTTGGCAAGATGATTATAGTTTTTGTGGTAGACTGTTTTTCATGTATATAAGGCGAAAAAATATATTCCCTCATGGTTGACTAATTCTTCTGCAACCGTCTCATCTGCCAAAATTCAATGACGATGCAAAGATTCATTTTTCAATCTTAAATAATGATTTTTCTGTTTTCGCATGATATATATATATATATATATGTATATAGGCATGGAAAAACTCAACACAAAGGATGACCAAAAACCGGATTCTCTGAAGTTTGACTTAATCTCCCGTTTATAGTACCTATAGCACGTAAGGCTGTCTTTAGATGTCTGTGGAACCTCACGATAAAACAATATGATTGTAAGTGGTACGAAGTTGTCTTTAACATTGAGAAACCTAAAGAAGAAGCAAATAGCAAATCCAAGACCTGTCCACATGCTTTTTTCAATATCTTAGATGAGGACCGCTTCCGGCCAACGGGTGAAGCAGTCAATGATAGTAAAGAGGTTTTTGAACACCAGGAATACTGGAAAGAGACCCACAATGCCAATATGCAGGGATTTAGTCATGAACGTTCCTCATTTTAAAACGGTTCAACAGAAATATTACTTTTCAACTTACAAATTATAATAACGTACATAAATAATTATCAATTCCTAACCTTTATTTAGTCCATTTTTATACGACACTTTTCCAAGGTGACTATACCGGTTTTACTAAAACAAAAGGAATTATACTTTATACTTAAAATTCAATGACGTCACCAAATTAAATATATAAGAAATGGAATTCGTGCTGAACAATTTATGTAATTAAGTGACTAGTAAAACATTCAGTATGTTAAACATTCATTTGCTTACACAAATAGTTTGTCACTAAAAAATGATATGTACTTATTTTATTAAGGTTAAAATATTAACGAAAATAATAGCGTCAGTAAAGCAGTGTTTAATTACTCATTGGGGGTAATTGACCTGCTTGAATATGACCTCATATATGACATTTTAGCAGATATATAAAGGGATTTATCTTCATTTATTAATTATTTTCAATGACGACTCGTTTTGAAATATTTTCGTACATTTTTTTCAAAGGTGACTCGGCGACATTTCTATGCTAAGATCCATTCAGATAGACTTATTGTGGAATAGTATGATCTTGGATCTTAAAATTTTAGTGGAATGAGATCTTTATTTATGTGCCTATTGGTCTAAACTAAGAAAATACGAGGTGAAATTACATTAAGTAAAGATGAATTCTTTAAGCATCTCCAATCATCCCTCTCTTTATCATTCAGGTTTATCCACTAATACAATCCCAGTCATATTCTTCAATTTCTTATAGGTTTTAACATAATTCATCATGATATTTGTTATATAAATAATTAACTTAATACAAGAGCAGCGGCTAATGAATATAATACGAATTCTTATTTATGTAATGTTAATGTAGTATTTATAGAACAAATGGCTCAACAGAAAATATGTTCAATTATTACGAGATGATTTTACCTCCTTATTTATTATATCATAATTCAAGTATCTTGTTATTCAATTTGGTAAAAAGTCGTTATTATTACCCCATACAGTGTTTGATTTAACATGAAAAATTATCACTTAAATACCAATCTAAGTGATAGAAGACAGAAACATTTCGTATTTTTAGGTTAATACTTAAAATGTCCTTGTTTTAACCTTCTGAGGTAAGGCTCTGCACTACTTAGCTTAAGTTAATGGTTTAAATATTTTATTTGTATTCGAGTTCTCCTTTTTACAAATGATTAAATTAGTCTATCCAGTGAAATATGAAATCATTATTTGAAAAAGTACACAAGTATTTCTTCATCTAACTACATTTCAGCCCTCAATGATGAGAGTCAATCTCGCAGCCAAAAAGGTTTCGCCTTCTTTTAAATAACTTCTAAATTTTGCAAACATATATCTTCCAAAGACTCTCACCTAACCAAACTTCTTATTGATCCATAATGCAGGGAATGAAATAAGGTGTATTCAACGAGTATTGGATCAATAGATATCCATGTATTCCTCCCCACTCATATTAAAAAGACAAAAAAGACAAATTGTTTACACCCTCACCGATCATCAAAAAATATGTCAGAAAGAAATCTGTCAAAATATGACAAGAAAAAAAATGATTAAAAGACGGCAAAAAAAAATAAGACAAGAAAATAGAAAGCCCTTCATCCATCATTACCAACTGTTCATGTTGCTGTAAATATGTATGAGTATTTTTAACATGCACACATAAGTATGTATCTAAACTCCATGTTAGGGCCTTCCATGTGTGATTATATATACATACACATATGCCTAATTAGCTTAATGGATTTTTCTCTTTTTCCATTTGAACCCTCTTTCTAATTAGATCATTGCTTCATTAAAGACTACTCCTGGAGAGAGGGAATAAATGATTTAGGTGTTGTATTATTGGTAGTAATCTTATAAGTTATAATAATATTATTATTTGATTAATATTATCATTTGATTGGTACTTTTATTTACTATCAATCATGTTGTAATTTTGTTCTTGGGCCTTAAATTAATATCATTAAATATTATTAGAAAAACACTGTGTCAGAAGTTTGTTTTATTCTATTGATGAAGATGAGGTCGATATGTTATGAATAGTGTACCAATTTTTTTAAAGTCAATAGAGTAGCTTCGTAAGGAATCATTATGGGTGTTTTATCACTTTATTACTCAATAGTAATATTTTTTTTAAACGACACCTCGGCCATTCTAGTGTTAACACTCAACGCTATTAATCTTGAACTATATTACTATTACTTTTGAAATTATTATATATTTTTAAAGTAAGGAGTGAGTAAGATAAGCTTTTAAGCTGGATATGAAAAAGAACTGGTCTCCAAATAATCCACTCGCATAGAGCCTTCAAATACTACTTTCGTTGGACCCAAGTAATCGAAACAAAAAGGTAAGATTTTTTTACGAATGAAAAATTGTCGAACTTTAAAAGATTGATCAAAAGCTTTCAATATTAAAAATATCATAGGACCAAATTTAATTGATGCTTGTATGTATTGACATCAATTCAAAAAACCGTTTATCATTTGTTTTTGGCTGCAATTAAATAATTTGCTCTTAGATATAAAACAAATATCCGGGCATTGAAAAGCTCTAGGGTTGTTACTAAATCCATTCTTCAATATTTAGAAATAATATCCTTTATGAAATAGATTGATATAGAGTGATAGGTTAGGATATGCATATTTGTAAACCGTTTTCATACTTTTTTCATTTCTATGAACTGAATTCTATGCTTTTTTATAGTCTATGAAATAGAGTAAAATCTTCGATAATTTCCTTTCCAAATCACAAATTTGCAGGCTTACATATTTTATATCTTAAATATAGGCTCCAATAATACCATAATGTAATTCAAATATTATCATTATCCAAATTATTCATTTCCCTTAAAAACATTGTAAACAAAAGAACCAAATGAGTAAGTTTATATACATTGAAAGTATGTACATGTGAATAAATATATCATGTATATTTTAAAAGTTATTATCCCTATCAATATATGATTGATGATATATGAAGCTTCGATTTATTAGAATATATGCATCTGAAGTAATAAAAAATAAAAGTAGGTGCAATAAACATATTCTTATAGACCATGTTTAACTTCAAAGCCATAAAAATTGTTCATAAATCGATTATCACTTTTTTTCAAAATACGACCAATATAAATTATGGATGTATGGGCAAGTATAATTAAAGCATGCCATTACAATTAGAATTAACTGCCAACTATTAAAAAAGGTATTTCTATTTATGAATTGTATCATATGTTTTTATTGGTGTAAATTCAACATTAGATGCATATATATATATATATATATATATATATATATATATATATATATATATATATATATATATATATATATATACATATATATATATATTTATACAGGGTGGTAAGATCAAATCTGGCGGGTTTTCAGGACATCCTTTAACAAGGATGACGTCATCCGATCCGCGCAGCGGATTTTATAGCAGAAAACCAACATATGAGAGATCATTTCAGTTGAATTTTATCATCGTCATGGCCGCATATAGAAATCTACAGCCTGTTATCTGGAACGAGCAAGAAGGCAGGTGTGCCGTTATCCAGATTCTTTGTATAAAGGGCAACACCATCAGCAACACCCAGGTCTCTGAGCTGCTCGGGATCGACAGAAGAAGGGTTGCTGAGCTCAGGCAGCAGCTGAAGGATACCAGGGACCCTAGTGCTGTCGTCGACAGGGCCTTCAGGCCCTCCAGCAGCGCCTGCAAGGCCAGGACCCCCGAACTCATCAGGAGGTTGTCAGACATCTCGAGCACGACCCCAGCAGGTCCATCAGGGATGTCGCCAAGGAGCTGGACGTTTCTCAAGTAACTTTGTTGTCCTACTTGAATGAGGATTTGCGTTTTCACAGCTACAAACTCAAAGTTGGCCAGCTGTTGACGTAGAAGAAAGCCCCTTGGGGCTACCTTGAGTGACACACCAAGGCCGCCCTGATCAACTCCATAATGAAGCAGGCCAGGATCCAGCGTGTCATCGACACAGAAGGTAAATGGATTGAATAAGCAAAATCTACACATCTGTACGAGCATTTTAATGTCTAAATATATAAATTGAACCAAAATTAACGATTTTATGTGTATTTAAGTTGAGAGAAGAAAAATACCGGATATAATCTTACCACCCTGTATATATATATACATATATATATATATATATTTATACATATATATGTATATATATATATATAAATCATAATACCTAAAATAAAAATCCTTTTAAATATTTATTATATTTATGCATATATAATATTTATTTATCTTTACTTTAATAAAAAAGGAAAAAAGCAGAGAGTTTGTGTGCCTGTGTGTTTTTGAGGTTGGCAAAGCTCCAATTCTAATAAAGTCCCTTCCTTTACATCCCTTACCAGCGTTCTTGGTTTACACACATGGACGATTGTACATGGATGCATGCATACTTAAGTAAACAAGCTGGTACATTTTTCTAGAAAGTGATTGGTGGAAAAAATAATGTAACTCTAAAAAAATTATGTTTATAATTGGTGGAAGAAAAACAATTGTAAAAGTTTACAATGTAAAGTCTTGACAAAAGTTGATATATTAGTTAATAATATATGCATGTAGGTACACAAAGAACTGAGGAGATATATGTGATCCAGTGATTATTAACATATCAGGATTATTTACTTTAAATAGAAATAGAAGTAGTTGGCATTTAAAAATGTATCATTTGACTAGTGGCTGTTGAAGTGTGGCCATCAACCCGTAGATTATGATTTTATCCTATAAAAAACAAAAAGTGCATAAAAATTGGCACCAATAACTACCAGCGTTCCCCTTTGTCAACATCATTTATAATATCAATCGAAAGAAATTTGAAAATCAAAGTCAATTTATTGTTAAATGAAAAATATATATGTGTTGCTGTTTCGGTTTTTCATTATTAATATTCAGTTGTTCAATTTAGGTTATATTGATTATGAAGCGACCTAAAACACTTGAAAAGTATGTTCCAAAAGGGAACTTTGGCGTGTAAAGGGTAAACTTGATTGAATAAATCAATTTGATAGGCAGACTCAAAATACCAAAACTAGACTATATTAGCAAAACAATATTTTCTATAATGTTTATCAAGTATTCTTCGGGATGTAGAAAATTAAGTTATAATGAAACAAAAAGGTTTTTTGTTTTTATTATATAGGAAAATATTTTAAGCTTGTGAGTATGTTAACAAATAAATATTTAAATTAATGCTCAAATAATAATATCTAATGTTAAATAAAATCAAAGTAAGTCATATTTACTACTTTGTTCTGATAATTATAATTCACAACTATGATGTTAGTATGTTAATTGTTTATAACAAGTTTCATACAGCTAACACAACCAGCACAACCGCTGCAATAGTGCCGTATTGGTGTTACAAGAAAATGTTGCTCTTTAACATGAATGAACCGAATTTAGAATGAATGCCTTTCATTTTATTTGGTATAATAAATCAGCAATTGTCTACCAAAGTATTTCTTATAAAGAAAAAAATATATATGTTCTTATGTCATAAAGGTATGCTTTTACAAAACGTAAAAACATTCATGCAGTCAATATATTTGCCTCTATTTAGATTCCAATCATGTTAAAAATGTATACATTCCATCGTATACATGTATAATATTCATAGCCATTCACCATGAAATAGAAGAAATTTGATGAAAACATATCATCCAAAGGGGTCAAGTCTCAAGGGCAGCAAATCTTGACCTGTCATTTCCATTCAAAAATGGAAAAAAATATATGTTTGTTTATACTTTTATCAAAATAAATATTTTTCAACCTAAGCAAAAACATAGTTGAGAAAGATAAGATACATGCATAATATGTCAAATATTTTTTATCATATGAAAAAGTTTTCTTCGCATTTTTTATTTGAAGCTCTTTGACAGTAACTTTATGAATACTTCGTAGTATCTCGTCATTTTCATGTTTAATGTGGAAGAAGAACTACAAAAAGAGACGAGTAGTCCATTTTGTAAATTCATATTTGAATATTTACAGAAAAATTACGTAATTGGTGATTACACAATAAACGGACCAACTGGGGATTAGATTGAAATCCTAATATGCCCTAGTTTTGAAGCTTTTGGCTTCATAGGCTATGGGGTTAAACCCTCAATAAACTACATAGTGACCTTCAAAACCCAATATTTCTCTTACGTGTAATTCTATGGATTTGTTACATTTTTATATTCTTAAATACCTTGACTAACATTTATTTTCATAGGAACCCTCTTCCCTTCCCCATCATCGTACATTACATACAAACATCGGTGATATTCATTTGATACATACATTATTAAAGTGTGAATTTCCGTCTACGTTGATGAATTCTTACTTTATCCTTCTCATTAATTTAAGCTCCTCCCCTCACTTCAAACCTGAATATAAACTAAAGTAATCATCTATTTTTTTAGTAAAATAGGTTTAGCTAGGATGATGAGAAACGGAATGGAAAACGAAATTATGGGTCTCCTTCAACATCTCTTAGTATATTTGCCCAATGGGATTCAATATCATTTATCTCATGCCCCGGATAAAATTTATTTCAATTCTAAATTCCATTTGATTTTCTCTTGAACAATACAAGAAGTATACCAAAGAATAATAACTAATTATCTACTTTTTATGATCATATGATGCATAATTGCTTAAGTTTTATTTTCACTTGAATATAGTATAATCAAATTGATCTATGGTTTAAAGTTTTTATATCTTGAAATGGACATGGTTTTTGTTATTTCTAACCAAGAAAAAATATGGTTTTTTGTGTTATATATATAAATATAACTCTACAAATAAATAAATATACATATGTAGATATAAATATATATATATATATATTATTTATATATATAATAATAATTATGAGATTAAGTTGATAAAAAATATCTAAATTAAAATGTGAGATTACATAAAGTGAGAGCTATCAATTAGTGATATTTTTGAAGAGGGGAGAGAGCAGTTATTTAAAACATTTGGATTTAGCTTAACTTATAATTCCTTTATAATACGAGGATTTAAAAGGGTTTATTTCATTTACTTAAAAAATAAATGAAAAACACCCCCCTTTTTTAAAGCTGAGATTGAGAATTAAATGAATTAAAAGTTTTTAAAATATTTATTTTTTTACATTCTCGCAAGCCAAAAAATATCAAATACTTAAACAGCCATGTTATAAGGAAAAATTTAAATTGTTTTGAGTCTTAATAAAAATATGCCATTCATGAACTAACGACACTTGTCAATTTGGACACAATGTTCGACACTTAAACAAAATAATATCACGTAAAGAAATAATAACTATTTACTTTTTGTAAATACTTTTACAGAAACATTAAAAACGTTCAATGCAAACAGTTTTGCCATAAAAATATATCCTCCACGAATCCTCTAAATCAGTCTTACACCATTATACTTTGTTCGATGAAACTTAGCTTTCTCATAAGAAACACGAATTATAATTAAGTCATACATATTTTTTAGTCTCCTTCCAAGCTTTGTCAATCCAATCCGAAAACCACTTTATATATATATATATATAATACTAGTCTATATGGGAAAAATATTTAAAAGTACTGTAAAAAAAAATGTGCAAAACATATAAATATGCATGAAAGGTGTAATTTGACATTCTAGCATCATTATTTGCTG
Organism: Caligus rogercresseyi; assembly: GCA_013387185.1. NCBI lineage: Eukaryota > Metazoa > Arthropoda > Copepoda > Siphonostomatoida > Caligidae > Caligus > Caligus rogercresseyi. The sequence continues at coordinate 24,499,106 of CP045890.1, forward strand.
AAAATTTAATGAGTCCTGTTGACAGTAATTAAAATTTCCATAATTTATGTGTACATAATAATTGTAATAAATTATTTGTAGTACGATCCATAAATACTGCACATTCAGCCTCTGAAATAGTTCAAAATATTTTAAAATTTAGTACAGTTTTTATCATATTAATTATTTAAATATATCCCCATCAAATCTCAGTAGATCCAATATTTTTTTGACGTTTTTTTATTTACATTTCATTTGAACCAAGAATCTATATATTAATTAGATATAACAAAACGAAAAAGGACAAACCAGTTCATTACCAAAATAAATAACTATTGTAAAGGAAAAATAAAATCATAGTGAAATTTTAAGCCTTCGGGAAATGTATAAAATAGATTATTTATTGTATAATCGTACATTAATTTCCATTAGACAAACATGACCATTAGGGGGTATTATAGAAACCTAATATTAAGATATCAAAATGTCACCCCCCGCGAAAGTCGCGTCATAACAAACTAAATGACCCTAGAAAAATGGATTTTGGTTTGACCCCCCCTTACCCCCCCCATCCCAAATTGCGTTCAAAGGTTTCGTTATGAAGCAAAAAATTTTTGTTATTACTTATTTTGAAATTTTTTAGTTTAACTATGATCAATTTATGAGGTTTTTTTTTTTGCAAATTTTCGTCAAATATTATTTAGTACCAATAAATAAACATAAGTGCTGACGCACCAACCATTTTTAAATAACAGCTCCTACTAGGGTTCTTTTATAGTTTCAAGAAGGGAAAGAAAAAGAGGGTACTCAATACTCATGTTGATGTTTTTAGTTATTTTTTAAATACGTTTTCTTTTCACATCTTAGTTTTCATACAGTAACTCCCTCACATGGTTGAGAATATAAATCTATGACGTATCACCAAAAAGTGTCATAGCGGAAGATCAAGCGAAATAACTACTTTCAGTAGTCGAAGAACATTAAAGCTTGACAGTTTGGTCACTGTTGTGTGTTACGGATACAACACCAATGTCAGAATATGGTCAGAAGTATATAAAGACTGGAGTTATCTCTAAAAAAGACCACTTCAGTGGATAATTGTCTTCTACACATGAACGAGTTACCTTTTAGAGAAGTTTTTAAACATTTAGATGGCGCACAAAAAGGACCTCGAACTGATTAAGGTCCCATTAGAAAATTAATTGATACACACTTTACCAAAAATTCAATAAAAAGTTTTGAAATAGTTGAAGGAAAAGTAAAATACTTAAATCAAAGTTTACTGGATTATTGAAGCCCAGATCAAAAATATTTATTCGAAATTACATTAGGTATACAAACAGGAAATTTTCGAATTCTAGCTTTTGCTACAGGTCTCCAGGACATGAGGCAAAATGTCTTACCAAAGCCAACATAATTTTAAGATCCTATATTTCACAAAAAAAGTCCATGTGAGTCTCACATAAAACTAGTAAAATTTTTACTAAATTTTTACGCTCCTATATGGTTTCCAACCAAGTTAAATCCTCTTTTCATTGAAGGCTCAAACCATTACCAATTCGCCGTAATTTTATTACAAGAGATTGATGAAAATTTAGCCCCTTCAATAGAAAAAGTACTCAAGAGAAACATTTTTTTGCCCACCTGGAAAATATATTGCTAGAAGGCCTAACTGATAAATAAATGGAAACAAGAAAAGTGCCCTGGAAAAAGTTTTATTTTCTCAAATCTCCTTTATTATTTAGAATGTTATATAAAAAGTATATATAAAGAAAATAAACATTATAGTTTATAATAAAATATCTAAATAAAAGGCGTTACAATAAAAATATCACAAGAGCTGATTAATTAAAATGTTTCATTATTCTTTTCAAAAATTTAAAATATCGCTTCGACTTTGAAGGGTAAAACTTGATGATGTTTCCAGCACTTATCCATGAATCATCGGTGTCGAACGGAATCTTGAGGCTGAATGCAGCATATCGGGCGGCAGCAGAAATCCTCGCGGAACAAAGAATTTTGGGGTTTCAGCTTTCCCTTTTTGATAAACCACTCGCAACGTAGGCTTTGCAATTTAACAAAGAAAACTCGATTGCCTTGCTTTTGGGAGAGCGGAATTTATTGTTTTTGAAAGCCCAAATAAAATTGTTGCTTTTAGATACTTATTGGCGACGTTCTCCAAACCCTTCAAATTGATGGACAGGAACTTTTTTTATGGTAGCAACAAATGGACAGTCGACAAAAGCATGCTCTACGTCATTGTAAAGTTTGTCGCAATTTAGACAATGCGAATCGAAGGATATGCAGTCGGCCGATATCTGCAATTGAGCCGTGAATTTCTTGTCATCGTATATTCTTGTTATAGATGCAAATATCCTTAATCTCCAATTTTCCGGGAGAGACAATCTTTTAAATGGGCGTTGGCTACACCCTCGGCTTCCTCACGAAAACTTACAGGTGACATTTTGAGGTGCCATGGACAAGGAGGTTTATTTCTTGTTAACGAAAGTGAAAACGGCCATCACTAAATACAGAATTAGGTGTCGTATTATGAACAGTTAAAATTTTGTTCCTAATTGCATTTCCTCCAATTCAGGCGGATTGCCTAAATTTTTGAAAAAAAAAAAATTCTTGGAGTGTTGACGGATAATATCCACCGTGGACTCACTTTGAAAATTTGGGGTACATTTCCAAATAATTCGTTGTGCTGCAGCCCAAGTCTCTGATAACGCTACAGTATATATATTTGTTAGATCTGTTCCAAATAGGACACGGAAATACAGATCGGTATGAGTTATAGTTCTCCTCCATTCCATATCCAGGATGTCTGGAGATGTTTATAAAAACTTTAATATATATTCGTGGAATTATTTGGGATAAAAGAGCAAGACCTCCACTAATTTGTTTTTTAGGTCTCTTCAAAGTGGAAGGTAGCGCTTATGAAAGAGTTTAAGGAGCCAAGCATCCTCCTCAAGCATAGCTCTTTCTGCTATAATAGGAGAAACGGAAGCTTTGTATATAACAATAGGAATGATCTGCGAATTGTAAAGATCAATTCTCGTTTGTTTGCAAAAAAGAATATTTAAAACAAAGAAATTTTCAACTACCCACCACAAGCAACTTTAATTTAAGAATTTTTTGAAACTTAAAGACTGGTCAAATATAAATTTGTCTGTTCCTCCAATTGTGCCTAAGGAAGATCATATAAAAGCCAAAGAACATCCGTTAAAAATTAATAATTATCCTTGCCATTCACAATTAGTGGAAAGAGATGTAAAACTAGTAACGGAGGCATCTGCCAAAGTTTATGGATATAACCAACGTCATAGATTATATTCTCAACCATGTGAGGGAGTTACTGTATGAAAACTAAGATGTGAAAAGTAAACGTATTTAAAAATAACTTAAAAACATCAACATGAGTATTTTTCTTTTTCCTTCTTGAAACTATAAAAGAACCCTAGTAGGAGCTGTTATTAAAAAATGGTTGGTGCGTCAGCACTTATGTTCATTTATTGGTACTAAATAATATTTGACGAAAATTTGCAAAAAAAACAACTCATAAATTGATCATAGCTAAATTTAGTTAAACTAAAAAATTCAAAATAAGCAATAATAAAAAGTTTTGCTTCATAACGAAACCTTTGAACGCTAATATAGGAGGGGGGGGGGTAAGGGGGGGTCAAACCAAAATCCATTTTCTAGGATCTTTTAGTTTCTTATTAAACTAATGACCACGTGCCGAAGAATTAATGAATGTGGATAAAATATTGTAGGTAGACGGAGTCTGAATAGGAGGAATCATGCTATCGTTATCTAGGAAGAGAAGGCGGGTCTTTATTAGACAATGATTTTTTTAAAGTCCACAAAAAAAAAATTCCGTTACAAATTTTTATAACACTCTTTTTGGTGAAAGTAGCAAATCTTTTGTTGTCAAAAGGCTCGAGTCCAAGTCACGTCGCGAAACATTGTTCTTAAAGTTTATATCGAGTCACAATTCACCAAAGTTCCTGACTCAAGTTCACACCTTTGGAAAAGACCAATAAATTAAACACATTTCCCAGCTTTGATTTGAGTAGACCATTATCCTCAATGATATGAAACATTCTCTCTTTCAGTTATCAATATCTGTGTTCACCTAGTATACACCCTGGAAAAACGCTTTAGTTGAGCCCCTATTATTTCCAGGGGCTTCTTATAGTAGCTAAGCTCTTTTTCCCCTTTCTTCTATTTATAGTTTCCCTCCATAAAACCATATAAATTTATCTCCTTATTACAAACATTTTTATATATAATTTCATTACTTTGTTGACATCACATTCGTTGTTATGCGTAATATTTTGACACTTTACATGTTAGTCCCAAAACCACGCACAAAAAAAAACATACTTACAAAAAATAGTACAAAACACATGTACCATTTTAAAAACTGAATTGTTTCTCTCTGTGGATTTTGGAGACAAGAATAATAAAGGCAGGGAAGGCTTCTTATAAGTTGTTTGACATAAGGGAAAATGATGTAAAGAAATACCATACACACAAAATGCTCATGGCTTATAGTTATTAATAGGAAAGTCGAAGGCAATAAAGGAAAGGAACATTTACATCAAGTATTAATATTAAATTGGAGGAGAATTCAAGAATTAGAAAAGGTTTTATAAATATAGCTGCTATAATAACGATTATATTTTGTAGGCTAATGGCTGCTTCTGATTAGTTTTGTTTATAACAATAGTTATGTTTTTGATGTTAAAACGATATCAACGACCACTTAAAATATTGGTGAGTGAATTATTTAGCAGAGTATATTTAAATTGCATTTTCCATGACATTAAAAAAAATAATACAATAAAGTATTGTAAATTTTTGAGTAATTTTTTTTTTGTATAAATAGTGGACATAATAGTAAAAGCAATTAAACTATTGGGTTTGTCCTTTTTATACACAAAATTTGTCCATTGGTTTTAAGGAATTATATGAATAAACATTGAAAACTCAGTACTATCTAATTTTTTTCACCAGTATCAAATAGTGATGTGTACATTAATGTTGGGCTGTTCAAATTATTTCTGTTTGCGTTATGGAAAGCGAAGATAGACGTGCTAAACATGTTCCTATACCTGTCATCTCTAAAGCCAGATTTTTGTGCCTGTAGGACAAAGACAGGTTTATTCGACTTGCTCTTCAAACAGCAGTTTCTGTCTTCTCTCTTCATTTCACTAATTATACATTGGCTCTGGTCTTTCATCAAAAAAGCCTTTCTTTGGCCTGTTTTTGTAAATGAGATTACAAAGATAGTGATTGGCATAAGATTGTTTTATATACTTCGAGATGCCCTCGCAGTAATTAATGCCTATAGATCAACCTAAGCCATCTTCTTTTTTCTAGTCGATCCTCAAAATTCACTAAAGTCTAACTACTCCTCTTCTCATTATTGGCGACCTAAATGTAGAAAAATATAAGGTCCTGAAAAAACACTAAGATATATCATCTTGAAATCATAAACATACTTAGATTAGTAGACGCTACTAACATATTCGTGAGAAAACAATAGTTCATAGAGCTTGGCTAAAAAAGTTTATGGCCCTTTTGGACCTCCCAGAAGATTGGAACAGAGGATCCTAGATTCTCTATCTAAAATTTCGGATGAAAGGAAGTTCACCGCCCAGTTCCAAATATCGGCCGAATCCCTTAAATTTTACCGCCCATTGTAAAGATTGTGGAGTTTTATACAACACAATACTCATGCCTTGTGGACTGCCCCTTGATTAATATTTAAAAAAAGTTTTATTGCCCTCAACGTAAAAGGCATGGAAGACATCAAGGCATCTAAATACTGCAAAGCCACAGACTCTTTGGTCTTGGCAACGGGATCCCTCGCAAGGGCGAAAGCAATAAATTGTGCCCTCCTCGGTGCGAAAGGATTAATTGCCAGCGATTGACCACGGATAGTCCGTTATTCCATCGGAATAAGACCAATTCTAATATCCCTGCCGCAGCTCGCTACGCAGCTTTGGACTTTAAAAATTCCCTCTGCATCTGACTCTTCATGGAAATTAGCGGCATCTGTATTAAATA
>CP045890.1:24505262-24521098 GCA_013387185.1 Caligus rogercresseyi
GATAACCTCTCGTTGACTTTTGTAATTGTCACAATAAGCCTCTTTTGATATGTGGGGACTTCAATGCTAGGAGTCTTTTGTGGATGGACACTCTCACAAATCATCGTGGGGAAAAACTTGAAGAGTTCATGTCGTTGTATGATCTGAGTCTACAAAATGTCGGATGTACTCCGACTTTTGTGGGCGGAATGGGCCAGTCTATAATAGATCTGACCTTGACAAACCATTGGAGTCACCACCTTGTTTCGGAATGGAGAACTGAAGAACAATACTCAGGATCTGACCACAGGTTCTGTATCTTCAAAATCAATGCAAGCAGGACCTTTTCCGGAGGTTTGAATCTGAAGAGCATAGATTGGTGCAAGTTTGCATCCATACTAGAGACTAAAACACTTCCCTTGGGAAGTAGCTGTTTGGACACATGTGCAATGGATCTAGAGGCTTCCAACATAGCTGGTGAAATCTCTGAATCTTTGAAGAATTCAAGTAGGGTGATGTCTGGTACCTTGAGAAAGGTAAACCCTTGGTGGAGCAATGAGCTTAGGGTACAGCGACGCAAAGTCAAATTTCTTCAGCGTAAGCAGCAGTATGAAATGTACAAAGTCGAAAAACAATTGTATAAAACAATGATTATAAAGGCCAAGAGGGAGGCATTCAAAGCGTGGATTGGCACTTTGGAAGGTCCAAGAGATATATCTCGGCTAATGAAGACCAAAATGAATCATACCAATGCTCGTGTAGGTATCTTGAACGGACTTTTGGACGAAAAAGAGAGCTTGAAGTCGCTTCTAAGAGAGCATTTTCCTAATTCTAAGGACGTCAACGATACTAACCATGAAGACGGTACTTCCATTAACCTTGAACCCCATATAAAATACTTTGACGAAGATCTTGTGAAGTGCGCCATTTTAAGTCTTAAGTCAAACAAAAAGCCAGGCCCTGATCTAATTCCTCCACAAGCTTTTAAGAATCTGCCCCATGGTTTTATAGTGAGATTAACGGATCTCTATAATTTAGTTTATTACTCGGGGTATACTCCCAAATGTTGGAGGATAAGTAAAGTAATATTCATTCCCAAACCGGGTAAGGATAATTATTCCGAACCTCGAGCCTTCCGCCCCATTTCACTCACCAATGTGGCACTAAAAATCTTAGAACGAATGCTGCAGTGGAAGATCTTTGAGAAATGTAGTTTGGCTCTGCCGAACCAATTTGCATTTACAAGAGGAAGGTCCACTGATACAGCCATCAGCAAACTCGTGGACTCAATTGAGAGCAGCTACCACCGGAATGAAGAGGCCCTTGTAGTATTCTTGGATATCGAGGGTGCTTTTGATCGGATTAGCTTTGATCATATCATAGATGGAATGAGGAAGTATGGAGTGGACAATATGACAATCCGATGGTATGCCAACCTACTGAAGAATAGAACTGTTTTTGCAGAATTGGGTGGCGAACTGTTTCAGTTTCACCAACCAAAGGTTGCCCACAAGGAGGAAATCCTATCGACCCTTGCATGGAACCTTGCTTTCCAAGAAGCTATAGACCAGCTAAAACCACCGGACCCACGTCGCAGTGCTTACGCTGATGATCTGGTGTGTGTTCGTGGTACGGTCGTCAAACCATTAACAGCTTGATGCAAGGTGCCTTATAGGCTTAAAAGTTGGGCAAAACACTAGAGACATACCTTCAGTTCAACAAAAACAAAATATATGCTTTTTTCAAAAAGAAGAAAAATGCAAGGAACTCCCTCTACCTGACTGGAGCCAAGATTGAGGGAGTTCGAACATTTAAAATCTTGGAGTAATAATTGACGATAGTCTAAACTGGAGAAAGCACATAGAATATGCAATCTCTAAGGCTAAGAGGAGTCTCTTTGCCCTGCGAACTTTTGTTGGACCGCGGGGGCTTAGCCCACGAAAGTCTAAATGGATCTACGAGACCTATGTTCGATCTATAGTGAGCTATGGCGCTATTGTTTTTGCACCTAAACTTCTAGGCACTAGGTTCATCAAAAATGAACTTAGTAAACTACAGAGACTTGGTCTGATGAGCATAACAGGAGCATGAGGTCTACACCTACTGCGACTATGGGAAGTACTATGTGGCTCCTTCCACTTCATCTATTGTAATGGAGCGTGCGGATTAATTAGGCTTCGGACTAAAAAGGAAACTCCACTGAAATGGTTCGACCACTACAAAGAGGACACTTGCAATATTTAGATAAATATTTGCAAGTAAAAAATATCCCAACTCCTTCACTTCGGATCCCTTTCTGGTCCAATAATCTGGCTACGACATAAAAAACAATTGGTGTATGAATGATTTTGATCTTGTCGGTTACACTGACGGGTCAAGAATCAAGGATCAAACTGGCGCTGGATGGGCTATAACGTGTGGGGACAAAGTACTTGATCAAAAGTTCTTAAACTTGAAGACACAAACACAGTGTACCAAGCTGAAGTGGAAGCCATCAGAAACATATGTATTAATCTCAATGGGATAAAAATTGAACAAAGAAAATAATAATCCTTTCCGACAGCATGTCGGCTATCAATAGTCTGGACATTAAACCAGGTGACCTTTGAGTGCAGAAATTCTCGCGTGTAAAGACGCCATCAATAATTCTAATTGTAAAATCACGTTAGGATGGATCAGAGGACACAACGATAGCACCGGGAATGAATACGCCGATATGTTGGCAAAGGATGGCGCCATGAGAGGTACACCAATCTCAGTACCAGTATCTATGTGCCAATCAAGAATTCCTAGACAAGAATCTTTGAAAGAATGGCGAATTGCTTGGCAAAGTATGAAGTGCTGTCGTCAAACAAAACAGTTCATCACTGAGCCCTATGCTGGGAAAAAGATATTCAGTTTCAAGAGAAACCAAATTTCTGTCATTGTTGGAATGGTGAGCGGTCACATTCATCTAAATCGGCATCTCTTTAAGATGGGGAAGGTTGAGAGCCCAACTTGCCGGCTCTGTAACGACGACGAGGAAACTCCATATCACCTCATCTACAATTGTCCTCTTACACGACAGAAGATAAGACAACTCGAGGGAAATATCGGTGAAAGAAGGTTGTCTCTGGAGGAATATATTTAGAACATTTAAATGTTTATGCACTTTTAATGATATTTTTATTAATAAAGAAATAGCTACTAGATAGAGTCACTACAGGCTGATACCGGATTAGGTTCCGGTGAGGGGGTCTATTCTAGGAGCTATAACAAAACAAACAAAAAAGTTTGATAAATTTGTTATATGATCATTATCATACATTTTTATAGTTAGGTAAATATATTTAGATATAATTAGCCTGTGTAAAAAATTCCGTATTAAATGATTTATAATATGTAGACAAGTACAACAACACCAAAAATAGTATTGGTAAATATAAGTTCATTACTGAAACCACTTACATAGACACATATAACATTGTTTAGTTAAAAAATGAACATTAAGAGCATAAAATAAAGAGCACGACCACACTAAGGAGATATATGTGATACAACAGTAAATCGAAGATTATATTTGAATTAAAAGTTCATATGGATATGAATATGTTAGTCATTTGAGAACAAAATTATATACGTTTTTTCAATGGTTAATTGATATACTAATACTCCTGTAAAAAAAATGAGGTTGAACAGTTTGATCTAAAACAGAGTTTTTTTAAATTTATTCACTTAATTTAATATTCACTTTTATAATTTAATGATCATTATATTTGATAAATATATATTTACTATATACCTTCTTTACAACCAACAAAAATATAACGATTATCAAAGGATAGTATAATGAAATTAATAAAAAACAAACCTGGGATAGGGGGAGGGGAACTAAAAAAACAAAGTAATGCAGACGTAACTTTAAGTGAACAAGTAGAAAGTTATAGTTTTTTATCCCACAGTATTAACAAATTATTCGATAACATTTGTAAATTTTACCGGAAGAGGGGCTCTCATACATTTGAAAAAAATCATTTTATCAAATTTACTCATACCTTTTTAAAATCTATACATCAAAATGGGAAGCAGTTTTGGGTTGATAAAACCCCCAAATTATTAGCTAAAATTCTCTCATCAGACATCTCACCTTGCATGTTCCCTCACATTTTGCCAGGACATGTTCAGAGGTTTATTTTTTCTCACTGTGAGGAAGCAAATCTGATCGATTGATGTTTTCTATGTCTAATTCCGAAAATCCGAGTGCTTGATAACTCGTCCAACTGATATGCTTTCCGACTAATGTCGGTAAGCATATCAGTTGGACGAGTTATCGAGTTTCTGGTGCCAAAATGATTCTTCATATTATTAGCATATTCACTCATTTTTTGTTAAGACACCATAAAGTTGTTAGAGAGGTTGTCATTGTTTTGGCTTTCGATGAATAAATATTGTATCTTATAATTTGCTTAATTCTGGTCCAATTAAATAGGGTTGACACATAAAATGAAATCAGTATGATATATATGTTATTACAATGTACAAAGTATTTGTGATGAATTCACATAAAAATATTGCTTTTATGTCGTTTAGGATAGAGGGTTTCAAATAACGGTCCCTTTCAGTTTTATGAGCACTTACTAGCATGGAAACTACTTGACTATTGTAAGAACCTCAAACGAGAAGTAATAAAAGGACACAAATACATGGTTCTAGTAACAATAATAATTGTAAATTTATTACTCTGGACCATATCGGCGGCGATAATCAAAAATCAAATATGGTAACTGAAAGCCCATGTGAATGTAATGGTATTGGTCATTGATAAAAAAATTGCCTCTCAAATAAGTAGTAGTTACACTAAAACTGAAAGTTATTCTTTTATCCTGAGATAAATAGTGAATGAAATTTAACATATGGTTAATGAGCTGAGTTTCCTTTAGGATTCACCACTATGAACTCAGAGATTTGCACTCAAGTACCAATTAAAGGAATTATATTTATATATATATATAAATAAATACTCAAAGATTTGATAAGGTATCACGATATGTTCGTAATTGCTTTTATTATATAAATAATATATAAAGTTGTATTATTTAAATAATTTCAAATAGATCCAAGTAAAAACAGCAATTATTATAACTAAGCCTTTATCAAAACTGCAGTCCCAAGTAAGAAGCGTAGTAATTTATTGGAAAATCTCAACATATTACGCTTTTATGAACTACTGGTATGTAATTTGCCACCAATGATTACAATAAATTTGACTTTTAAACTTTTTTAATATGATGAAAATAGAAATATTGGAAAACATTAGTGAATATCACTTTATTCTGTTCCCATTTTTTTATCATCATATCCTTGATATAAATGTCATTGTAAATATTTTATAGATAATTTCGAATATTTTTAATATGTATGACTTACCTTTTCTTCCTTATTTTCTTATAAGCACATAAGCCTGAGCATATAAATATAAATGTTAAAACCATTAAAAGTTTATTTACAAAAGTTTTTTCTTCTTGCAAGGTTTTCATTTATGTGGAATGACAATATTTGTACATATATTACTTAAACAAATATTTTGCATTATAAAACCGTTAATAAATAAGTTATAAACCAACAAAAGGAATTTAAATGGAAAAATATTGAACATGACTAGGTTCTTTTCGTCTCCAAACAATGAAATTGTCAAGATTTCTATTTTATCTTAACTCACGTTTCATCTTGATGCTTTAAAGGAAATCATGGATGAATACGGCGAAATTGTCGGTGCATTTGAAAGTGTCCCCCATTCAGCAATGGTGGAGGGAAGCATTGATAAATCTTTCACTGAAATGTTTAAAACAATAATGTCTGGGAGGATCAAATTCAGCATTAAGCCAAAGAAAAAACTACCTATGATTATTCCAGTCAGAGGCAGAAAAGTAGAATTAACTTCTAATTTTCAGCTCACACAATGTTACAAGTGTCTGAAGTTTGGGCACACGAAAAACAAATGCCAAGCCATTAAGAAAGTCAGCTATTCTGAATTTGAAAGCAATTTTAGGTCCGGACTTGGCCTTTCAACGAGGATCTCTGGAGTTGACGAAAGAAGAGCCACAGAGGAGGCTGCTCGGCTCGAAGAAGAGGAAGAATTCGAGGTTGAGAGAATAAGTTCTCCTTCGGAACAATTGCCAAATACAACGCAAGCTATAAGAATTCAGGAGAGTGAAGAGGCTGACTGTAATGACGTGTCTTCAAAAGATAATTGCATGCTACCAATCGAACTAAATAAAAATGACGTGTCTTCAAACGATGAATGCATGTTACCAATCGAAGTAAATAAGCTGATGCTAAGGGATGATTGGACAAAAGTTATGTCTCGCGGATCATCGATCCCGATGAAGAAAACTTCTGTACCTAAAAAGAGTAAACGTGGTCTTACTAGTCCAGAAAATGAGAATAGTAAACGAACAAATGAATGGAACGGAAACAGTAGCCATCCAAAAACTAAATAAAATGTATAAAACAATGATATTGCTATTGCCTTTACATAAATTATCATCATGGACACAGTTTTTGTATTACAGCTCATATACTTATAAGTCCTTCATGCCCTTCTTCAATCACCCATGCTTTATCTCTGGAACTTCAAATAAATGTCCGCCAAGTGCTTATCGTGTTCTTTTCCCTGCGATATTACGTTGCAACAAACTGGATGCCTGTAAAAAAGTTACATTGTTAACTAAGTCTTCAGAGATCTCTTTAATATCTTCTAATGGAATCGTATTCTTTCAATCCTAAGTATTCAACAGCGAATTCCTTGTATTATGGAAAAGTAAGCTGTACACAAATCAATATGGGCAGAAGAATAACGTGCTCTGCTGAGATTAATCAAAGGTTATTAGGCGGAGACAGCTGTATAGTGATGGTGACAGAACCGCCTTTGATTAAGGGTGGATCGAGTGTCGTCAGCTTTACTGGACTCAACGTCTTTGCTAATCATAATTCGAAGTCAAGAGCTGCTATTTTGACATCTCCAGATATCAGCATCACTCAAATTCCAAAATTCTGCTCAAGGGACCTTGTTGTGTGTGTAATAAAGATCGGCAATAATAAAAACCTATTTATCGCCAGCTACTACGCAGACATTACCAAAAACGATGTTTGCGGAGAAATAAGGACTCTTGTGGAATACTGCGAAAGAAAACATGAGCCTCTATTGTTATGTGGTGACTTCAACGCCAGAAGTGAGTTTTGGAGCGACTCTATCACTAACAAGAGGGGTGAAATGCTTGAGGAATTCATTGCTGCACATAATTTGGGACTTCAAAATCGAGGTTGTGTACCTACGTTTGCCGGTGGTATGGGAAAATCTATTATTGATTTAACCCTAACTAATCAGTGGAGTCATCATCTCATTTCTCTATGGAAGACTGATAAGGAGTATTCTGGATCCGACCACAGATTCATTATGTTTGACATTGGTTCAGTGAAAACTATATCTGATCACTTGAACTTTAAACATGCAAACTGGAACAGTTTTAAATGTGATCTCGAATCTCACGGACAAGCAGTGTCACAGGATCTTCTAAGCTCCAATGACATTGATTTTGAAGCGAACAGTATCACAACTACTATACTCGAATCTCTTAAAAAATCATGTGTCGTGAAGTCTGGAATGATTCGAAAGGCCAATCCATGGTGGAACAACCAATTAAGAGAGCAAAGAAGAAAAGTTAAATATCTCGAACGCAAAAAAAGGTTTGCTGAATACAGAATTGAAAAACAACTCTACAAAACAATGTTAATAAAAGCCAAGCGAAATGCATTCAGAGAATGGATAAGTAGTTTAGAAGGGCCTAAGGATCTCTCTAGATTAATGAAGACTCATACTAACCGAAAAATATCCGTGTTGGTATTTTGGGAGACCTTGATAATCCAAAGGAAAGTCTACAGTTGCTATTATCCACTCATTTTCCTAGTTCAACAGTCAGTGACATGGAAAATCCCCAAAACTTTAGTCATACGGATTCTTTACCCCCTGTGGATCATTTTGGCATAAAACATGTTAAAAATGCAATCAACAGTATTAAGTCAAATAAAAAACCTGGACTGGATAATATACCTGGTCTTGCGTATAAAAATTTGCCTGACTGTATGCTGGAGCGGTTGAAAAGTCTTTACAATGCTGTTTACAATTCTGGTTACACCCCATTGATTTGGAGAAAGGCGAAAGTCGTGTTTATTCCCAAGCAGGGAAAAGATGATTACTCTGATGCCAAATCCTTTCGCCCGATAACACTAACAAACGTGGCCTTAAAAATTCTCGAGCGTATGGTGCTTTGGAAAATTCAGGAAAACTCCAACATTGTTCTACCAGACCAGTTTTCATTTACTAAGGGCAAATCAACAGACACAGCAATTAGTAGATTAGTGGACTGCTGTGAAAGCAGTTTCCACAGAAAGGAGGAGGCTTTGGTAACCTTCCTTGATATACAGGGTGCCTTTGACAGAATTAATTTCAATCACATAATCGATGCCATGAACAAGTATGGTTTAGATCAAATTACAACTCGTTGGTATAATAACCTTCTGAGGTGTAGAATAGTTATCGCCCAGCTTGGTGGAGAATGTGCGTCAACGATTCCGACAAGAGGCTGCCCACAGGGAGGAATTTTATCTGCACTAGCCTGGAACCTCGCTTTTCAAGAGGCTTTAGAATGCTTAAGAAAGCCAATATATAAAGTTGCATATGCTGATGACCTAGCTTTATGTATTAAGGGAGCTGATCGTCAAACGTTAGTGCAACTTATGCAAGAAGCCCTTGATAAGCTATCTCTTTGGGCATCAAGTAGAGACACGATTTTCAGTGCTAGTAAATCTAAGTGCATGCTCTTCTCTAAGAAAAGAAAAGGATCAGTGTTTGTCCTTAATATAAATGGAACTGTGATTGAGAGAGTCAACTCATTCAAGTATCTCGGGATTGTCATAGACTCCAAACTTAAGTGGAACGAGCATTTGAAACACATAACTGCAAAAGCAAAAAGAAGTCTCTTCTCATTGAAGACGTTCATCGGTCAAGACTGGGGATTCAGTCCACTCAGGTCTAAGTGGATCTATGAGACCTATGTCAGATCGGTTGTGAGTTACGGATCCATTGTTTTTGCACCAAGGTTGCACTCATGTGAATTTCTGCGAAATGAACTTCGAAGAGTGCAGAGACTAGGTCTACTTAGCATTACTGGAGCCATGAAGTCAACCCCGACTGCTACAATGGAAGTTATGTGTGGGTTCATCCCGCTACACCTATATTTAATTGAACGTGCCTGTTTATCAAGAATACGCACAAAAATGGACAACCCTCTAAAGTGGCTCAGTCATACAAACAGTGGACACCTACATTTTCTGGATGGCTACATAGCCAAACATAGTATCCCTACCCCTGGACCTAGCACTGAGTTTTGGTCCTACAGACTTGAATATAAAATAGTTAATAATTGGGATATAACTCACTATGACCTCGTTGGATATACAGATGGCTCTAAAATTAATGGACAGACAGGTGCAGGATGGACACTAACGAAGCAGGACATGGTGTTAGAAGAGCGGTCCCTAAAGCTCGATAAAACCAATACAGTATTCCAGGCGGAGGTTGAAGCTATCAGAAATCTTGCAACAAATATGCCAGCTGCTAAAACAAATGGCAGAAAAATACTAATCCTTTCTGATAGTCTCTCAGCTATAAATAGTTTGGATTTAAGACCAGGTTCAACTGTAAATAAAGACATCATCAACTGTAAAGTCGCTCTCGAAAAACCTCAATGCAACATCACATTGGGATGGATAAAGGGCCACAACGATAGTACGGGCAACGAATTCGCAGATGCTCTAGCGAAGGAAGGAGCTTTAAAAGGATTGCCTGTCACTGTCCCAATTTCTATGTGTCAATGCAAGGGTGCCCTACGTGAGAGCAGCATGAATTTTTGGAAAAAAGACTGGCGAAACCTAAAAACTTGCCGACATTCTAAGATGTTTATTGGAGAGCCAATTTTAAAGAATAAAATTTATAAATTCAAAAGGCACCAAATTATGAATATTGTGGCCATTGTTAGCGGCCATATTGGACTTAACAGTCACCTATTCAAGATAGGAAAAGCACAAACTTCAACCTGTCGTCTCTGCAAGGAGGGGGAGGAAACGCCGATCCATCTCATTTTTGACTGTGCTCGCACCGTAAAGGAGATGTTCCAGCTCGCAGAGGAGTCCAAAGCTAAGAAGACACCAATGGAAGCTCAATGCTTGAAAATATTCTACATTTTCTGTAAATATAATTTATTCAAAAATAAAGATCTTAGCTCCTAAGTAAACTTTCACCGGCTGATACCGGATTAAGTTCCGGTGGGGTGGGGTTTACCTAGGAGTTAAACAAACACACAACTCACGTTGAAGTTCCACTCCGACCCATCATTTTATTCTCACAACTTCGCTATTTTTATCTTAATATTTTATCGTACTCTCAATATCAAATGTTTACTGATACTTATTGTGAGGAGCTGAAAATAATATAAGGACGCTTCATTTGAAGTATAAAAGAAAATATGTTGTAGATAGGGGCCAAGAGGGAGCCTAGATTTACTACTACCCATCTCTCTCTCTCTCTCTCTCATATATATATATATATATATATATATATATATATATATATATACATATTTCGCTGAGCACTGGTCTGGGCTTTAATAAAGAGTAATATGTGTACGGTGACACAGATGATTTAATGTTTATGCTACATGTCATACTAGTGGTGTTTTTATAGATTCGTTAGTTAATTAAAATGTGAATCTACATGCTGGGGAATATCATTTTTTGCTAAATTACCGTTATGAGTTATCTTTAAATTAATGGAATAGTCCATTGAATAATATATTTCCAAATAAGCCCTTTAATATTAAAAAATAGATAAATGCATCGTCATCATCAATTCAATGTAATAGTATCACCGAGGACCTTGCGTTAAACAAGTATTGTTAATATTGAATTGAAACTTTCATTTTCTACCCTCTGTAATTAATAAACACTATAAAAATATAATGCTTAAATATAAATTGTCTTTTAATAGAAAAACGAAAACGCAAAACTCGATAAAATCAATAAAATATTGCTTACGTATACAAAATGGCAAAAAATATTTAAATTATTTTATACCTAGAAAAATTGATTTTGATCAGAGTTACATAATATAAATCTGTAATATTTCCATTATGTGTAAGGATTATAAACTCTCTTTTTTTAAATACAAAATGAAAAATGATATTTCAAAAGATTTATATATTCTTGTTGTAATTTCAAATATGATAAATCTAAAAGAAATATAGTAGTAATTGTTTATTAATATAAGTAAGAAAAAGTTACTTTATAGATATAATCGTAAACGTTGTTAAATATTTAGTGCAATTGCTTACAAAAATTCCCCCCCCACCCCCAGTAAATTCCACACATAAAAATAAATATATTTTTTATTTTAAGAACCACTGGTACAATTCCAAATAATAGCTACATGTTGGGGTGTCGAACCAACTAACTTTTTATTGCAATCATTATCACAATGGCATTTGGAGATGCTAAATCAGCAAATGGGGCATTGGGGTACGTTGTTAAAGTTATGGCATATTGGGTTACAAATAAATACAAATGAGCCTTTAATTACCAAGAATCATACAAACATAATGAAAGTTAGTATATAATTAATTTCGGACGATTTTATTCCCTCTGGACCAAATCATTTGTTTCTTATATCATTTCACTAAGAAAGGATATACGACTTAATAAAATAAGGCACAAAATAAAAGACATAAAATATAAACACGCGCTGAAAGCACTTGATTTTATTTCATTTCAAATTAAAATCTTCAATGAGAGTATAACAAATATACTGACGTATTTCATTATGATAGCATATGTTACAATTTGATTTCATTCAGTTGCGAAACAAAATATTAATTAATGAGGACTCAAAACAAGAACTGTCGTACGAAAAGCTGAAATTTACAATGATAACAATAAGGGCTTGAAATAGTAGATACTTAAGCAGATTCTTGGGCTAGAAGAGCCCAAATAATTGATTTGTATATAACCTAATCTAAATTAACCACGGATTAATTATACAGGTCCCTTGTGGAAAATGACATGGCTGTCAAACAATTTTATTAGACTATAGATTGTAACACCTAAACTTGACCTCATAGTATCCTTAATATGAAGTGTAAGCTTAATTTAAAATATGATATTTCCAGCTAGATAATTGTTAATGCCAGAAAAAAACATTAGCAAACACTTAAATTAAGCCAACAATACGTTTTGTATTAAAAATTATTGTGCCATATTATTAAATATATAATATTATGTCATATTTTACCCTCTATAGTGGTACAATCGAATACATTTATGTATCAATCATTTAAAGCTATTTAGTAAGAATATTTATAAAACAAATTCTAGTGATATAGTCATATTTATGTCGAAAAATATTCACCACTAATATGCATACTAGTAAAAGAAAAGACTTTTAAGGTATTTCAATTGTAGATAGTGACTCTTTCAAAAGTATAGTTGTAATAACTCATTTGTGACCATTATTGAATTGATACACAAAGTCCATTAATTCGATTTCAATCTCATAGGAAGTCAAGCATCAAATGAACGCCCATTAGCTTATAAACTTTCAATGCATTGAACTGTTTAAATGTTTGATTTCAGAAACCAACTTTATATTTGAAAACTATTAATTAGTTCAGCGTTGACTATGAGATAACACTTTTATATACAATTGATCTTAGATATATATTTTACATAGGACTTATGCACATGAAACAAAAGTTTTATTTATTATTAATCACGACTTTATTTATATAGATGTATTTTGACTGCTTCAATTAACTAAGTTTTCAATAATATATGTGATACTTTTATGAGGTCTTTATTTAAAAACAAAGATGTGACCCAAGGAATGAACGTTTTTTTTAAAGAGAATTAAAAAAATATAGGTATGACATCTATGGGCTTGAAGACATACTTTCTAGGTCTATTGAGATAACGTCAGTAAAGTTAGTTGCGTCATTTTTGTTATTATATCATAGTACTTAAAAATCAGGGTCGTTATATATATATATATATATATATATATATATATAATATATTCAAATAACATTAGACAGTAGAAGGACAATTAATGTATAAATCAGAAAGGATATAATTTTGTTTCATGATTTAGTACATATTTAAAGTTTTGTTTGACATAGTTGTGAAAATCATATCACATAGGTCACGTCCCCCATTGTCCATACACTGTATATACCGATTTCGGGTGTTTGCATGATCCTCACCAGCGTATCAGCGGGTATATTGGCCTTCAAGTCTGGTAGGCTTCTCGGGCGGTTGACATAAACACGGGATTTCAAATATCCCCACAAATAAAAATCAAAAGAGGACAAATCGGGGGAACAGGCTGGCCACTCCAAATCGCAGTATATACAGTGGTTATATAGTATATACAGGTATATACAATGGGGACAATGGGGGACGTCACCTATTGATATGATTTTCAAAACTATTTGAAACAAAACTTAAATATGTACTAAAATCATGAAACAAATTACAACCTTTCTGATTTATACATCTTGTTTATTGCCTTCTGAAAAAGGAAGTTATGTTGCTGCACCCTGTATTTATTAGCCTCTCCCGTTTTTAGGTAAATCAATCCGATTTTTGCACCGAGCAATTTCTGCTGTGTATTGATTAAAAATGAGATTGGGGAAGTTTCAGCTTCATAGACCATTTTTGGGACAGCACAAGCACTCAAAGATTCAAAAAGGCCGATTTTTGGGTCAAAAATGGCGATTTTCAAGTGGTGTGTATTGTCTGCGTTTTAGTGTTATCGAGTTTTTTTATTAGGATGGTTTGAAGTCTCATCTTTTAAGAAAATGTAGCAATGAAGCACATAAATATTTCTATGTTTGTTGACCTGTAAATAGGCCTGTTTCGGCCCAAAAAGGCCGTTTCGAGTTTTTTCATTTTTATTAGTATGTATCCACAGTTCATAAAAATATACCCATGCATAAAAAAGTGAATGTATATAAAACAGGGTATAAAAACCCAAAATTTTGAAAACCTCCGAAAAAAACCGGGTTAAAGAACCGGGTTTTACCGTGGGTTTTTTCGAAATTCGGGGTTTTCATTACACCATTAATTAGCTATTAGCTAATTAATGGTGTAATGAAAACCCGAATTTCGAAAAACTCACGGTAAACCCCGGTTTTTTTTCGGGTTTTTTCAAAATTTTGGGTTTTTTAATATACCCAGATATTAAATGATGTGTAAAAACGTAATAAAACATTTTAGTTCCAAATTTTAACATCAAATATGAATGAACACTCAAATACAATTATCATAAAATAACTTGACAAATAAACAAACAAATATAAACGATAAACCTTTCTACTTGATATTCTTGAATTTTGCGTAAAAGTTTTTAAATAATTTTTCCATAAGGAAGGCAACACGAGGGGAAGTAATGAATTACATCAGTTGCCCAACTCCACTTTCCATCGGTGACAGATGGGATTTTGAGGACCAACGCCTTGTATTTTGCCGCTGCCGTTACAATGATTGCCTTATCTCTCACGGACTAATAGGATAGTGAAATGCTAACCTCTTAGCTATAAAGCTTTGGCATTTAAAAGAGTACTATTAATTGCTCTAGATTTTGGAGAAAGAGATCTGCCAAGACCGAACAGGACGATAGCTTTGCAAAAATTGTTTGTGTCTTGAGTCTGAAGGCCTTTAACATTCAAACTGATGAATTGTTTAAGGATGGCAACAGAATGAAAATCGACAAAGATTTCGGGATTTTGCTATTATTTGTCTTAGCAATCATTGTAACAATTTCGTTTTCTTATAAAAATTAATTCTTTTATTATGATACACACTTTGTGCAATTTTCAGAATGATTAGTGTGATATTGAGGTTTTTATGGAAAATATTGTATTTATTGTTATGTTATATGATACAATTCCCCAAGAAATCGTTATGTATCCTTACCATCGTTATGGTTGTTTTTAATATTAGTGAAATAACCTAACAAGTAGCGCATAATATGTCAATACTTGTTTTTATTTAGTAATATATATAAATCTTGTTATCTAACTACACAGAACGTGAAAAGATAAAGATACTCCAAAAAGTTTTATAATTAGTAAAACAAAATAAAGAGGCATTGATTGCACATGACCGAAAAAGCATACAAAGAAACAAGTGGACGATATTTTTTTTCTTGCCGATCAACGAAGCCCTAGGCGAAATGGATAAACGATACATGAATTCAGTGAATTGGTAATAACAAACCATCAAAAATTTAATAGGATTTAATTTCTTCAAGCGATATTTAAGATTATTGTTTTGATTGGTCAGATATGTCTTAAACAAAAGAACATAAAAATGAAATGAGAATGTGAATCGAGAGCTCAAAAGTGAAGGACGCGGTTTTATTTCAAAACCATATATCATTGTTCCAGCACAATCACAAATTTTAATTCAAGGTAAAACAAATTAAGAATTCCCTCATGTAAAAATCAACCGTAGAATCCCAAATAGACGAAATCATAAAAGATGTTGTATTTGGATAATAAAGAAAAAATGTAACACAACAGTCTCAAATACTGGAAGTGAAAGTGGAGTAAAGTAGACTAAACATATTCCTAGAGTGGCCCTTGCAGTACAGTCTGCATATCATGTATGTAAATGGGTGGTGTTTAAAAAATCGTCAAAGTTATACAAGATCACGACTGACCCCGAAAATGACCTCTTACAAAAAATATCCCGAATTTCAAAACATTAAC
>CP045890.1:24521198-24569620 GCA_013387185.1 Caligus rogercresseyi
ATCACTTTCCTCGGCCAAGGAAGGGAAACAGATTATTTTACGGAAGTTCTGTTTCGCATTATATAAAAAACACATTTTCAAAGCAGAAAAGCTCAGGACCCGATGTGTCAGGGGTTTAGTATATACAAATGCATGGACGAAGTTGTTCCATACCTGGTGGAATTGGGGAAATCGATGGAATTTACGGGAAAATTTCCAAACGATTACAAAAGGAAGAATCATCCTAATCCCTAAAAAGGGGTTGCTAGGGACATTAATAACACTATGCAACAAAAAATGACTTTTGTCTTGCCAACGCAAAAAACAAATGAATCTAGTAATTAGAGAATGGGGATTACAGATATATGATTATTTAGTCGTGATATTCGTTTTGCTGGCCACAATTCACAACTTTAAAATTTCATGTTTTAGGGCAATGGTACATACGGATTATGATTTCAGGGACAAGACAGCAATTAACATTAATGATTACCAAGACAATTTCAAAGAAAGATCCACAGAAATCTATTGGTAAAGTAATATTTCCATAACTCTGATTAGTAATGAGATAATTGCATTATAGTCGTAAAAAATGGAGACAAACCGGACACTTTCACGTTATGATAGAATATTACTCATGGACAAATTTTTCAGCTGCAAAGTTATATTTACATATGTTCCAGGCTATGGAATAGCCATCGAGACCATTAGAACCATTAAAAACGACTTTATTATCGAATAATTGAGAAAAAAACATTAGGCACCTATGCTCCTCATATCTATGATCATCGTTGTAAAGGTTTCGTAGATTGTTAAAATTTCTTCGTTCCGTAACAAAAGGATTAATATATATATAGACATTTGCATGTATTCTACCTCAGTAAGTTATATGTCCTTAAAATTAAAACAATAAATTTTTATTAATGGGAAAATATAAATACAAAATATATTCATATTGAAAAATTATATTCAAAATAAGTATTTAGTATAAGTATATTGATATTAATCCTTTTGTTACGGAACAAAGAAAATTTTATCAATCCACGAAAACCTTATATATATGATCATCGTTCTAAAGGTTTCGTGGAGTGTTAAAATTTCTTCGTTCCGTAACAAAAGGATTAATATCAATAATATTATATACATTTGCATGTATTTACCTCAGTAAGTTACATGTCCTTAAAAATTAACACAATAAATTTTTATTAATGGGAAAATATAAATACAAAAATAATTTTGTTTTAAAATTATATTCGAAATAAGTATTAGTATAAGTATATTGATATTAATCCTTTTGTTACGGAACGAAAGAAAAGTTTTACAATCCACGAAACCTTTAGAATGATGATCATAGATATGAGGAGCATAGGTGCCTAATGATTTTTGCTCAATTATTCCATAATAAAGTCGTTTTAATGGTTCTTATGGTCTCGATGGCTATTTTAAATCCTGGAACGTATGTAAATATAAATTTGCAGCTGAAAAAAAAAGTCCATGAGTGTTATATCTATCATAACGTGGAAAGTGTCCGTTTTGTCCCATTTTTACGACTACAATGCATTATCTCATTACATAATCAGTGTTTTTGGAAAGATTACTTACCAATAGATTTATTGGATCTTTCTTCGAAATTGTATGGTAATGCATTATTGTTAATTGCTGCCTTGTCCCTAAAAATCATAGATCCGTATTACCATTGGCCTAAAACATGAAATTTTAAAATTTAATTGTGCCAGATAAACAAAATCCCACTGTTCGAAATAGTTATTTATCATTGCATGGACTCCATAGAATCAATTTTGAAAGTTTTGGCCGTTGGCAAATTTTTTGTTGCATAGTGTAATTGGCGCCCAATCACTATATTAAACGAAGTACAGAATTCTGGCTGGAGTTTTAGCCAAAAAAGTTGAGCCTATATTAAACTCCAAAATAGGAATTGAACAAAAAGGATTCCTCAGAGGAAGAACAATTTATTAAGTGTCACGAAACATTGAAACAGCTATAGGTGCTCAATAGGAAAAAGTTATGGAGCCATCATTGCAATAGACTTCAAAAAAGTATTTGATACTACCAGTCTTCAAATATTTTTAAAACTATGAAAAAATATATTCCAAAGAGTTTTTGAATCCCATTAGAGCTCTTCTGTATAATGGCTCGGCAACTATCTCTATGGGAATGAAAAAAAGGACCATATTGCTTTAAAGAAGAGTTGTCGTCAGAGATGCCCCATGTCACCTCGTTTGTTTGTTACGAGTATCGTGGATCTTTATAACGCAATAAATAAGAAGTTTAGGGGCTTTGGAGTCGATTTTGGTTCTAGTAAAAACATTTTGATATGTACGCCGATGACTTTACAGTAATGTTGGAGGCCAAGTCGGAAAAAAAACAATTATGCAAGCGGATTGAGGTCATCTTAAAATTTCTTTAGGAAATATCAAACGAGGTCTGGCTGGATAATCACCCAAAAAAACTTTAATTATTCCTATGGGGATCTGAATCCTCATTGCAGGGAAACAATTGCGGCTGACTCTGTACGGGAAACAATAGAAGTTTTTGGAGTATATGTGGACTTCTCGAGGAGTGTCGGAGGTCAATTGGACAAAGTTGCAAAAGCAACTCTATATCAGCCTCCAAGGAGGCAAGAAAATTTATCTACAAAAAAGGATTGACCTTTACAACGATCACATGGTTCCTACTGTCCTATATAAAGCTGCTTTTATTTCTTGGCTTACACAAAAAGCGATCTCAAGAAAAAATGCCTGGCTAAATGTCCTATTTCATAAAGTTATTTGCCTTCTTTGAAGAGCACCAGGTCACATATCGGTGGTGGTCTGTCTTTACTCGCCAGAATATTTCCAATAATTTAGCAAAAGGATAATAGACTTAACGGTTCACCCAGACCAGGAATGGCGAGCTGTCTTCACTTCAAGTCCAGGATATTTTTACTGATGTTGGGATAGAGTTTACCAAACAGAAAATTGAGGGAAGAGTCTGCATTTTTGTCGACAATACAAAGGATCCTCTGGACTGGCACCCCTCTCTTTTAGCTTCTTCAACGGTAGACTTAGTTCGACAAAATTTAAAAAAAACTTTTTATTTTACAAATCTCGCTGGACCAAGGGAACTGGAATGGAAATAATTGTCTAAGGAAATAATTTATATTCACGACCTCAAACAAGAGCCTGTTTTTAACTGTGGAAGATTCTTATACCCCTTAAAAAGAGCAGCTACGAATCATCTTCCTCCCATACCATGGCATTTGAAGATGTCTTTTGCAACAAAACATTAAAGGAAGCAAATGAATTTGTGATACATATTTAAGAGAACTGAAACTTCCTGTCTCTTGGAGGAAGAGAAGTTTGTATTCCATCGCCAAGATTACGGACGAAAAAGATTCACCGCTCAACTCCAGATTTCGGCGAGATGCTTGTTTTTAACACACCTTGTAAAGATTGTAGACAGTTGTTCATGCTTTTGCCAATTGTCCGATGCTCCACATCGTAAGGGAGTTTGTAAAAATAAACGTCAAAGGAGTTAACGGTAAAATAATCACGGCAGTACTTTTGGTCGAACTGTCCATAATCTATAGAGGCCACCATCAAAAACTCGAACTCTGGACATAACTTTGTCCAGCATTCGTAGTTTTTTTTTTTTTTTTTTTTTGCCTATATGGTTCGATAGAATTGCATCCGATAGGATATAAATAAGCATTATAGCATTATAATTAGTCAATCGAACCTAGGATCTTATCCATGAGGTAGACCAAAAATGACCATCCCCTCTCGGGATTCGCAACTGACGCCCCCAAACATGGAGAGTGAACACGCCTTAACACGCACGGCTATCGAGCTCCTTTTCGTAGTTATCTGCCTAAAAAGAATGACTGATAACACTGGGGAACAGTGAAAAAGTTTCTTGGGATATATCAACTGATTTGAATACATAATGGGTCCCAAATAACTAAATAAAAACCATTTTGCTCAATCAGGTCCATTTTTTAGAAATTTTGAGTTTTATGTTTTCGATTTTGACTTTTTAGATAAAATCACAACTTTTTTGTTTATTGAGCTACAAAAATGTTATGGGTGTTTTTGGAAATGTCATGGTCATATTAGTAGGAGCAGAGGCTAGTTTTGAGTTGAAAAAACATTTTGGCCGATTTCGGGCGATTTTGTAACTTTCTTCTTTATAGAGCTACAAAATTAGTATAGATCTTTTGGGCGGAGATAGGTTTGAGAAGATATTTTAAAGATATTTCTACATTAAAATTTAAAAACAAACTTTTATCAAAAGAAATCTAATCTTTAAAACTGTGTCTCTTAGAGAATGATTAAAATGCTCTTGATATGATAAATTTATAGAATTTAGAAACGTATTGCACTCTGGGATGGTGAAATGACCAATAATGATACAATTCAAACAACAATAAGAGCTTTTTTTCGTACCTATATGGTTCAATAGAATTGCATCCAACAGGATATAAATTAGCATTATATCATTAAAATGTGTCTATCGAACCTAGGATCTTATCAATGAGGTAGACCAAAAAAGACCACCCCTCTTGGGATTCGAATCTGCGCACCCAACATTGAGAGTTGAACACACCTTAACACACACGGCTATCGTTCTCCCTGATTGTTGTATATTACTTATGCATAATAAAATGTCAAAACATGATGCAATTTTAAGGAAATAAAAGGGGGTTGGCAGTATTTAATTCAGGTCATTTGATGAACAGAACAAAAACGCCGTAACGCACAAGGCTAACGTACTCCCTCTTTGTTGGATATTACTTATGCATAATCAAATCTAAAAGCATGATGCAATTTTAAGGAAATAAAAGGGGATGCAGTATATAATTCAGGTCATTTGACCAACATAACAAACACAAGTAAGAGCTCCAAGATATATTATACGGTGAAATTTAGTGCTAAAATTAACAATGTCTAGCAGGAGACAGTACTTAAATAATCCTGATAGGTTCTGTTACATTTGTGGTGAAGTTTGTCTGGATTCCTTCAAGAGAAACATCACGGACTTTGTTTAAAAAGCTATATTTGGCTTATTTTGACTGCAAATTGGGTGATCAGGACAAAGAGCGGTCCCCTCACATTGTGTGTGTTAGTTGCATAACACAACTTAGAGCACTGGATTCGGCTCGTGGACCCCTAACGGTCTTAGGCACTTTCCGTGAACCCTGCCTCAATTTTGTCAAAAATTAGAAAATAATTTCCAAAAAAGTAATGCGTAGTGATGACAGTTTTTTTATAGAAAATAATTTCCCAAAAAAGTAATGCGTAGTTATGACGTTTTTTTAGAAAGAATTTAAAAAAAAGTATGTGTAATGACGACGATTTAAAAAAAAAAGAAATAGATAATAAAATGATAATTACACGTGGACCCCCGGCCAGGCCTTCGTGGACCCCAAGGGGTCCACTGGAGCATTGTTGGGAACCACGGACTTAGAGAATGGTCTAAAGCCAAGAAGAAGAACTTAAGTTTTGTGTACCTATGGTTTGGAGAGAACCAAAAAACCACTCAAATGGTTGTTATTTTTGCGCTATAAACCTTATAAGTATAAATAGAAAAAACAGAAAGACTTTAACGTATATTAACTTGGATTCTGCTATCAGACCAGTGCCCCACAGTGAAGATGTTCCAGTTCCAGTGTTTGAGTCATTTCCAGATGTTACAGACGATGAGAGTGCGACTGAGCAGTTGCAATGTGATGGCTTACACAACCATGATGATAGAGACTTTGAAGGCACAACATCACAGCCAAAGAAGTTCAACCAGGGTGAATTAAATGACCTCGTGAGAGACTTAAACCTGCCCCAAAAATGCAGAGCTTTTGGCCTCTAAATTAAGTGAGAAAGTGGTACAACCATATCCTTTTACAGAACAAGGGATTCAGAATTTGTTTCTTTCTTCTCAGAGAAAGATTGACTTGATTACTGTAATGACATTTCTGGTCTCCTGGATAAGTTAGGGATAAGTAACTACAATCCTCAAGAGTGGAGACTTTTCATGGACAGTTCTAAATACAGTCTCAAAGTGTTCTGCTCCATAATGGAAATAAATATGGATCCATTCCAGTTGCCTATTCAACCAGACTAAAAGAAGCATATGAAACGGTCAAATTTGTTCTTCTCAAAATAAACTATCACAATCATGGCGGACAAATTTGTGTGGATTTAAAAGTAGTCAACTTTATTCTTGGACAACAGGGGGTTTTACCAAATTCCCTTGCTTTCTCTGTCACTGGGATAGTAGGGCATGGGAGGAACACTGGGTGAGGAAGGAGTGGCCAAAGAGGACTCATATGACTGTTAGAGAGAAAAATTTATTGCTGAGCCTCTATTAGACAGATCAAAGATCATTTTCCCTCCTCTTCACATTAAGCTTGTATTAATGAAACAATTTGTCAAAGCACTAGATAGGGAAAATATTTTCCTACCCCAGCTTTTCCCCATTTTCTAACGGTTTTGGAAAAGCTCCAGGGAGCCACAAAGACAGCTCTAAAGAGCCGCATGAGGCTCTAGAGCCGCAGGTGGCCGACTCCTGCACTAAACAAAGATGGAGACTGTTTAAATACATTTGTGATGCTTTCCCTGGACTGAGTATTGAAAAAAATAAGGCTGGAATTTTTTATGGTCCTCAGATCAGAAAGCTAATGAAAGATGGTCTATTTGTGTCTAGTATGAACCAGGATACGTATAATGCTTGGAGTTCCTTTGTCTTGGTTGTGGATAATTTTTTCTTGGAAACAACAATTCAAGCAATTATGTGGAGCCTGTAAACGGTATGCTTGTGAGCTATAAGCAGCTAAATACATGCATATATGAGCATCAAACTTCCTTTCCTTTTCAGTCACCTGGACAAATTTCCTGAAAATCTTGGCAGTGTGAGTGATGAGCAGGGTGAAAGGTTTCACCGGGATATTAGGGACATGGAGAAGAGGTACCAAGGAAGATGGGATAGCCACATGATGGCTGACCACTGTTGGAACATAGTTCGTGACAATCCTAATTTGCAGCAAAAGAGGAAATCGTCAAAGAGAAGTTTTATACCTACCAGTAATTATTATTCCATGCATGTTATCTTTGAATATCTTTTTGTTTAATAAGAAATAAAAAGCTTAAAAAATCAATTTGGTTTTATTTTAGTATTTTTAATTTACATAATATGTATACTGAAAAATATGCAAAACTTCGTCATTTATTAAAACTAAATTCATTTTTTTGGCATCCTTGATAATTTTTTCAACTCAAAACTAGTCTCTCCCCTACTAATATGACCATGCCATTTCCAAAAACACCCATAACATTTTTGTAGCTCAATAAACAAAAAGTTGTGATTTTATCTAAATAGTCAAAAATCGAAAACACAAAACTCAAAATTTCTAAAAATTCTGACCTGATTGAGCAAAATGGTTTTTATTTAGTTATTAGGGACCCATTAGGTATTAAAGTCAGTTGAAATCCCCCCAGAAACTTAACCAAAAAATTATTTGATGCCCTGTGTAATCAAAATTATCAAAAACGAAGACATCATGGCAATTATAATTCTACGGCAGCGCGATACAACGCTTTCTAAATTAGGATTCCTGTTACCGATAACATTCGCTGGAAGTATGCAGGAGATCTGGTGCGTTTTAACCCTTTAACAATCACCAATGTGAACTCTCTTTATTAAACCAATCATGTTTTGTTAACTGAATATTTCTTTTACTATCCTACTGTTTTTTAACATTATTTGTGGAAATTAATGTTTTTTTAGATATGTTCTGTTATGTAATAGTTGGTGTGACTTAAGATTAGAGATCTAATTTTAAACTAAAATGTTTATTTATATTGTTATATGTAATATCTCTAAAACAATAAAGTCTTTTAAAAAAGAAAAAAAATCTGCCTCCCTGATTGAATTCGATGGGTTATATCATCTGGGGCGTCGTGGAATCAATAGAAACTTCCATACCTCAAGGCCTCTCTCATTAAGGAGCACTTGAGCATTATGGAAGGATAAATTCGTCTGTTACACAACTTATCACCAACATACTTCATGCACTCAACAAAGCTTTAATCATTCTTGAAGATAATTTTCATATCTAAACAAGTACTTGCCAAAAAAAAACTCTTATGTATATTTATTAATATGAAGATCTTCATCCTCTTCTTGCATGGCTTGGTATCTCTCATAAGAAAGTGATGGACATCTGTTGATTAGGTGGTCAGCGCTTTGAGACTCTTCCATGTATATAACGCAAATGTCATTTGTTTTTTTTACTTGCTCAGATGGGCCAGAAATGGTCTATGGCCTGTTTAGGCAGGGACAAATAATTTCATATGGAAGTGAAATTTCGACTACCTTTTGTTATGGAATATTCAACATACGATGAGTATGTTTCATTTCAAGATCCTCTTTACATCAAATTTCAGAGAAGAAGCCATCTACCTTATTTTTCATGTAGCTTGGTGGTGCTCCAAACATTACCGATTTTTACATTTCGTTCCTTTCTTTGCAAGGTAGTCCGCAAGTTTGTTACCTGAAATGTCTGAATGGCCATCATATCAATGAAGATGTATATTTATTTTGGATTTTGCGATGTTTAATACTTTCGTAGTACTTCAGAAGAAAAAAAAATATTTAATTCACTGTGCCAATTAGGAGATTATTAAATTTGATAAATAAAACCTTTAATTTTTTTTTTTGGGGTTAAAATATATATTTATTATTCTAAAAAAATATAGTGAAATACACAATAACATAGAAAACAATATATTAAATATACAGGGTGATTCACTTAAATTGAGACTCACATATTTCAAACTACAATCTTTGTATTAAATTTTACACAAAATATTTTAAACAAAAATGATAGCACAATGTGTAATTTACAAAATGTATTTCATTAAATTTTCACATGTCCTTCTTTGGCCTTCACTACAGCTTTGAACCTCCTCACGGTGGAGGCAACACAGGCAGGAATCTCTTGCTCAGACAAAGAGGCCCATGGCTGAAGTAGTATCTTTTTTAGAATATCCACTGATGGTCAGGACTTGCTTAACACCCTTCTCTCTAGAATGGACTATATTCCATAGTACATGGGGGTTCATATCTGGGAGGATGGTGGCCACAAGTCATTGGACCAAAAGTCTGCTAACATATCAGTGAAGAAGCTTTGAACCAATTTGCTGGTATGGGATGGAGCTCCATCTTGTTGGAACAGTAAAAGAGCCGTAGGATACTCTCTTTGTACCAATGGGACGACCTCTTCTGAAAGAAGATGCAGGTTATACCGCCTGGTCGATCTTCACGCCCTCCTCGACAAAGATAATTGGGGCCTTCTTCCCGTCCGACGTCACTCCCGCCCAGACCATGACTGAGTGTGGCTTTTGCCTTCTGAAGAGAGTCCTCAGCTGCACGGGGATGTCTTCCTTTTTTTTAGATAAACCCGGTCATTCTGACTGTTGTGGGTGGCCTGGACCGTGAAAATCTTTGTCTGAGGAAGAGATTCATGCCTGTGTTGCCTCCACCGTGAGGAGGTTCAAAGCTGTAGTGAAGTCCAAAGGAGGATATGTGGAAATTTATTCAAATACAATTTTTAAATTACATTGTGCTATCATTTTTGTTTTGAAAAATATTTGTGTAAAATTTAATACAAAGATTGTAGTTTGTAATATGTGAGTCTCAATTTAAGTGAATCCCCTGTATATATATATATAAAAATCTAAAGACAGTTACGTTAAAACAAAAACATAAATGAACATTGTAATTCAAAATTACTGTCTAAAGAAAAAAAAACCTAAATATATAATATGCACCTAAAAAACAAAACAAACTTAATCTCTATTCAATCTGTAACGGCGGTGTCTACGTATGGTAGATTTGATGATATTGAGGTATTGGAGGGATTGGAGGGAATGAATCTTATAAGGTCACCAGCACATGTCCACGAAGATGCAGAGACGCTTGGAATTTTAATAGCCATAGCGCAATACCGAGCAGCTGCCAATCATTATAGCTCTGAGGTCTTCAATTTTTATATACGAATGATTTGTCAATTTCTTTGCTATTAAAGATTTTATGCTTAACAGCGAATATTCAATTGCCTTATGATGAGATGCCAGCTTCTGTTTTCGCCTGAAGGGTCCAAACAAGATCGATGCCTTAATGATATTGGAGTCGATATCTTCTTGCGGAAAGACATTTAATTGAATAAAATACCTCACAGTCCTTAAAAAATGACAATCTACAAAAGCGTGTATTATATTATTGTATAGAATGCCACAATTATTGCAAGGATAAAAAAAATTAATGAGCCGAGTCGAGATTTGAAATTGTGCTGTAAATTTGGACCAATCAGCAATACTCCAGGTCGAACACGAAATTCTTTTTTTCCATGAGGAAGGAAGACTAAAAATGCTTAAAAACTACTTATTATTTCTTTTTCTTCATAAAACTTCTGCCTGTCAAGATTCATTTTAAAAACCACGGCATTGTAGGGCACATGGTTTTGAGAGACCTCTGAAGAGGAAACCTAATCTACCTTCTGCGAAAATGGAAGCTGCCCCCACGTCGTGGATTGTAATAATTCCATTCACAAGAGCTGTTTTTCTAAGGATGAGGGATCACCAAATCTATTAATAAAAGGTCGGACACCCTGTTTTTGTGAATAATATCAATCGAAGAGTCTGATAAATATTCCGGGGTAGCATGCCATATAATGTTTTACATCGAGAAATGGTGAAAATTTTCAAAACTTCATTAGTTAAGGGGTACCTAAGTGTAGCCAAGAATAGTACTCTGAAGAAGTATATAAAAGTCGCCACTCTTTGTCAGGAAAAAACTCCTAACTCCCTACAATCTTTTTATAATATTTGGAATTATAAATCCCAACTGGCACAATCCGCCGCCAATCCTGTCTTTTATTAAGTTTCTTCATAATATAAATACTTACTAAAATCTAAGTATATGTCAGGAAAAAATACTGGATCCTTTTCGTTTTATTAGAATAATGATATAGCTTTTAATATATATAAAATATAAACTATTTGATATCCCAACCTTAAGTGTATGAGTAAAGGCCTTTAATCTGGACATTATGACAATTTGGAGTAGTTGAGGAGATTGATCAAAAAATGCTAAATAATAGTTTATTTTATTTTATTTAAAAACTCCTCTCTTTGTCCTTTGGTCTTGTTTCTTTATTTAATTCATGTAAAATCTTTTATACTCCTCAATCTTATTTGAGTACAAAAAAATATTAATATAATCTTTACCTAAAAATAGATTTTCCTTCTGACAGAAATATTTCTTTCATTATTGTTAAAAGATTATTGCTATGCCATTTATTTTTGGACAGTTTTTGATAATTGTTCATTTGTGCTCATATTTTCCTTCCAGAATGTACTTATTGACGAAACTACATCTAAAACTTTAAATGAATTTTTGGCCCAAAACTTCGTATTAGGACTGTTAGAACTTTTTATTGTATATATGATGCAATATTTCGCTACAACCACTTAAAAACCAGGAATCTTCCAGAAATTATAAAGAGAGCAAACCCAGTCCTCTTTTTTTAGAGGGACAATTTATTCTTTTCAATATTGTGCTCTTATTCCTTCCCACATGAAATAAAAAACTTTCACATATGCTTTCTCCTTTTAAGCATAAACTTCTGACAAAGGCATTCAAGTAAGAATATGTATTAAGCATGGCAAACTAAACGTGTTCCATACATGAATTCGAGCGGAAATGTTCTTTATCACACAGTAGTACAATCTTTTGATGCCTTTTGCAACCTGAGTTAGAAACTAATTTATATTTTCTTCCTATCCTCGCTATCTTTAGTAATAAAAAATACTTGATTTTTCGTTGATTTAGATATTGTAAGCGTTGTAAGTTAAAAACTATTTTTAAAATTAAACTGGTTTTATAAAAATTTACATACAATCCTTTTAAACATTTTATAAAATTGATTTTGTTTTATAACACTATCTAACAAGATTAAGGTCTTTGTTTGCCCCCGGCTGAAATTTGAGTCCATTTTTAACGTAGATTCCATAAATGCCACTTAAAATATCGTTCGAAAAAAGGTTTGGGCTTTATGGCCTTTTTTGAAAATCAGGGGTTTATCATTTTTAATGGATCACGCCAGTTAACTTCGTGCAAAGTAAGAATAACCACATATGTCATAAGCAGGCTTGTGGTAGTTCACTTTTTTAAATCGTTTAGTTCACTTTAATCGTTCAAATTTTTTACATCGTTCAGTTCATTAAATCGTTCACTTTCATATCGTTCACTTTAATCGTTCACTTTAAAAATTATACAATATATATTATATATATATACGTGTGTTATATATATATATATATATATATATCATATATCATATATATATAACAGACGTTTATTTTGTCTCTGTTTGTCACTTTTATTTTACTTACGACTGCGTTGTTATGTAAGGTGTCAATATTAAATTATGCAGTCTTGTCAATGATATACCAGCGAATGATCAAGTCTGTTGACAAAAAAGAAAACAATAATAAAACACAAGTTTAA
Organism: Caligus rogercresseyi; assembly: GCA_013387185.1. Classification (NCBI taxonomy): domain Eukaryota; kingdom Metazoa; phylum Arthropoda; class Copepoda; order Siphonostomatoida; family Caligidae; genus Caligus; species Caligus rogercresseyi. Next base: position 24,533,742 of record CP045890.1, read on the forward strand.
TAAATATATCAATATTCATCATATATTTTACTACATATATACACTACTATATATATTTAAAATATGACACATTTACATAAATATTATAAAAAATTAAACTTTCTTATTAACACAGAGTAAAAGTTGTTCTTCGAAATGTTGGTCAGACATTTTCATCCTATTGTCTCTTAAAATTAATTTACCCGGCTGAATAGTCGTTCAGCCGGTGCTGAGGTTGGAGTAATGGTATTAAAATTTTTAAAACGTTCGTTATTTTTTATAGGCCAAAACAGTTTCCAAATTTCGTGACCTGTCAGCTAAAAATCTATTAACCTCATCATCAGGTGTATCTTCGGATGATGGTTCCGAACAAAAAAATGAACTATTACCTTTTGACGATTCAATTTCAGGCGAATCCAACCCATCGTCCATGGAAGTTACCTCTTCCAGCAAATATTTTCGCGCTTTTTCTCTTTGCTCTGAATTGAAAAGACGTATTTTGAATTCAGGCAGATAGCTCGTTGCAACGAGCATCTCCCTGGACTCAAAATAAGAGTCAAAACGATGGTGTATTCCTCTGAGTAAAGCCTCTGCTAATGGTCTACACTTATTAGACTGTTCCTTAATTCTTTTCAAATGAAGAATGAGGGACGAGATAGTGGGTAGCAGATGACCTAAAAAGATGTTATTCTCACTCTGAAGAATGTCTAGTGCTTGTGCAATGCAAGATGACTACATATTGTTTTCCATTCTTCTAAAAATAGCCATTCCTGTCGATTGAATGATTGGGTTGGAATAAAAGGAAAAAAGGCTAACCGTAGCTGTATGGTCTTGTTCGTTGAGATTAATTATTCTTTGTACAGAGTCGTACAAACTGTTCCACCGGGTTTTCGTTGGTGTAATTAAAGTTGTCTTGTCACCAAACTTCGTTTAACTTCATCGGCAAATTTTGAAGAGTGATTATATTTTGTCCAAATTGCTTGCAAACGTCCAAAAATAGAGAGAAAAGTGTGGCTATAATCCTTTGCATATAATTCGCTACTGCGATACGTTATCTTCATGGCATCTGTGACTGCGACCAAATTCAAGGTGTGGGCGGCGCATCTGAAATTATTGTTTATTATTTCATAAATAATTTTTTAAAGAAAAAAGCACGATCATAATAATATAATTTTTTCTGAGTATCTACGACTTTTTTTTCGTAAATCTTACCTGAAATGCATAGGAAGATTTTTATTTCATTTGGACAATCAGCTAAGATGTTTTGGATGTTGACTCCTTCTAATTCTGATTCATCATGGCCTTCTTCACCGCTATAATTTCCGATCGACTCTTTTTCAGGGGAAAATAAACGCTGAGAGGGATTTTTGTCATCTGAGGTTTGACTCTTCGCTCCATAGATCCGAAACGCTTTGGAAAAATTTGATGCATTGTCGGTAACGATTCCCACGCATTTCCATTGGATATTCCCCCAGTCTTTGAGGACCTCTTGTATGATATCGGCTACTCTATCATATGAATGAGCCCCTTTGAATCGGCGACAAGCAATTGCGAAACTTTTTCGTGTTATCTTTGTATTGTTGACCTCTAACACATGTGCAGTCATCCCCAAATAACTATTGTGGCCCCTTGACCAAATATCACACGTTGTTGCAACAAACTCCGACTCATGTAAGATTTTCTTGACGTTGACCTACATGTGATTGATTCTTCTCATTAAGATATCTCTTGATATTATTTTTTTCTTCGGTTGGAGAGTTTGATAAGCTTTACAAAAATATCCGATTCAACATGACTGAACGAAAGGCCGCCTTCAATGATGTATTCAACAATGATCCTATCAACGGTAGATTGTGTTACCCAAATCGGTCGATTTCCACTAGAATCTCCTAGGAAGCTGGTTATGGATGGCTGAGTGTTGGACACCTCTTCACTTGAGTTTGATATTTTAGGACGTCCCTTTCTCATATTTCTTTGGAACAAATTGTCAAATGTACTGAATTCTCCTTTGTGAAATGTCTTCATGTGCCGATTGAGATTCGTTCGGCTACTCGAGTTGAGTTTGACTACCTTTGTGCTGCTACAACGGTTGCACTTATACTCCAAATTGTTGTAATTGTTGTCTGCTTTTACTGATGATATCAGAGTGAAATAATCTTCTAAAAATGGCCATGGATTTTCTAGTGTTGAATGCTCATCATCTGTCATCTGAGGCTGAGAAGTGCTGATGCTGGGCACGTTTCCTAGGGTGGATGGGAAAACGTCCTCATCTTCTTCCTTCCAAAAGTCCTCTGAATCCAAATTGGAATTATCCATATTTATAGCCTAGAATTAAACATAATTATTCATTTCGTAATTATTATTGTCTTATTATTTAGACTGTCCCAAATTAAAATCGAATACATTATTTCGTAATAAAGAACTTAACCACTCCCTTCGTTCTTCCATTTTGTACCTGCCTAACTCGAACCAACTATATCCCCGAAAACATGACACACACCTAACATAGTGTGCGAACCTAAGGACCTTTTTAGGACCGAAGGACCATGTGCGGATTGTGGCTACCCCTCAGTTAACCCAGGATCAATAATAAAATGGACTGTATAACTTACCAAAATAATACGCGTACTCAATGAGATGTTTAATGAAGAAGAGTATATTTCGAAGTGAATGATAAAAGAGAAAAACAAAGGAAAATGATAATAAAACAAAATGGCGCGCAATTGCACGTGTGTAAAAATCTTACATGGGAATTTATTTTACATGAATAAACTTGTATGTTTATATCATAGTTATTAAAGTGACGATAAACGATTAAAAGTTAATTGTTTGTCGTTCATCGTTGACTTTTTCGAATTCGTTCAGCGTTCATGAACGATTTTTGAACGATGAACGAATAGCACTTTTGAACGATAACCCACAAGCCTGGTCAAAGTATTAGTTTTTTAGTATGCAATGCATTTCAAATTAGTTTTGTAATTTCAATATCTTTCGTACTATTCGAAGTAATCGGCTTTATATTTCAAGAGGTTGATCATTTTTAGTGTTCTATTTAAGCGGCTATATAATTTTTGTTCAAGTTTATTGACTATAATTAATATGTAAAATATTTTTTGTATATGTCAATTTATTTGAGAACTGTTTTTATAATTTCGATATCTGGGATGAAAGTAAGGAAAAGATCATTTAGTATGACCAAGATTTAATATTGATCAAATAAATAAATACATTTTCGTTGAGGTTGCGTTACCCATAATTGTGATTTGTTACGAAGAAAAAAACATGTTTGCCTTTTTATTTGAATGGAATTCTCTAATAGTTTCTTAAATAATCTAAATCCTATTTTCCAAATCACAGTAACTCTTCAAATATTCATATTATTTAAGGAACTTGCAAATAAAAGGCAAATATGTTTTTTCTTCGTAACAAATCACAATTATGGGTAACACAACCTCAACGAAAATGTATTTGTTTAATATGATCAATATTAAATCTTGGTCATACTAAATCGATCTTTTCCTTACTTTCATCTTAAACTTTAACTTCAGATTTGCCCAGCCTTATGCAAACACTTGTGTCAATTTGAGCAACATAAAAAAATAATGACGTAATTTATACATCCGTATGACGTAACGTTTCCTCTCTTCTTCGTTTTCTTCATTATGATTAGGAATGGAAATCTGGAGCTAGCCTCGGTGCTTACACATTCTATGACTGTTTTTGGCCGTGAAAAAGAGAGAGGGGTAAAGAGAGGGAGAGAGAGATATTTTTTATCTCCCTCTCTTTCCTCTTCTTTCTCTCTCTTTCCTTCTATCCCTCTCTTTACCCCCTCTCATTTCACGGCCAAAAACAGTTATAGAGTGTGTAAGCACCAAGGCTAAGCTCCAGATTTACATTCCTAATTATGATCATGGACGCAGTGGGATATATTGTATTTTTTAACCTTGTTGTACCTGGACACATATTAATATTTTGCAGATGTTATTTTTAAATATTCTAGTCATTACGTTTTTACACTTTCGAATGAAATAATAGGGAGTAAAAATTATATTTCATTTGCTTCGCATATACCACCATAAGATGATATACCATTGTGAACATTAGTTTACTACTATAACACGTCTTAAAGAATAAAAGTGAGCTACCATTTATTTTTATTTATTTTGAGAATACATTTTAATATTTCAGTCAATTACTGAAAACTAAAGTACCTATTAAAGAGTTTTTCTTTATTAAATAACTTAAAATGTAAACTATTTATAAGGAAAAGTTGTCCCTTATTCATTCAGAAATGGATACACTGAGAATTAAAAAAATTAATGTATTCATTAAAAAAGGAAATGTATAATCTGCTTAAAAAGCAAATTTCAAACGTGTGCCTGTAGAATAGTTTGCTTCCTTAAATAGCAACATTTAATTGGAAAACCCACCAATGTGGTATAAAATGGCTTTACTAAAATAAACACTAAGAAGAAAACTCCGCAAATCATCCAAATATTAAGATTTATGATTTAGATTAGCAAAAATACACGATAGTGTGTTTTATTAGTTTCTATATAGCCACCCATCCAATCGTCTCACATTATAATGCAAAGGCGTAACAAGTAGACGCAAGCCTCCTTTTTCAAGCAGCTCACAAAATATAGATATGCCTTATAAAAAGAATTTGCCAAAAATTATAAATTATTTAGGTTTCTTTCAATTTTTAACCATATATTATTTATTATATTTATGAATACTATATTTCTTCGTTGTATTTATTATATTAATTAGAAATTTAAATTATTTGTTGCCCAATAAAATATTGTTATTATAATTTTAAGAACGTTCTCTCTTAGTTTTTTTTAAAAGACACGCAAAATGTTTTATTTTTTGAAGTTATGGAGTAAAAAAGTTACATCAAAATTTACAAATTATGAAACTAGAATTAATTCTCAATTTTGTTTGTTAGTGATAGAGACAAAAAAAAGCTTACACCGTTTTGAAAAATTCACATAAGCTTTGGTATCCTCGTTGTTTTTCTAATGAATTCCAAGGTGAGGCAATTGAACTTTTTGTATATTATTTTATTACATTTTATAGTATTTTTCATTTCTTATTCAATATAAAACGTTGATGTTGTCTTATTGTCAATTTGATGAGTTTGAGGTATTTGAGAGAATTTGAAGGATTTTCCACTTTTGCGGTACATTTCCACGTACGATTCTCGTACATCAAAAACATTTGACGATAGATTTATTATTCTTGCATTTTCGCACTTAGCCAGCTTTTCTCTTCATTGGGGCCTCTTCTTCATTATCATTTTCTACACGACTAACATCTTCATCATTTCCACCATACTTGGATTTGTTCATGGATTGCAGTTCGTGCATGGGTTGCAAGATAAACATCTTTCGACTTATTTTGGTTCCATTGATCTTATTGTATATTATTTTAGTTTTGATGGCCGCCATATCTAAAATGTTATAGAAAACCTGTAGGGGTCATGGTCTTGATGCCGCCTTAGTGGTATATAAACGAGCCATCTGATCTATATTATCACCTCCGGATTTGGTCTGGTTGTAATAAGAAACATTTTCTGGAAGTTTTTTTGGAGTATCAGAAATACCAACCGAATTGTGTACTGAACTTAGGACTATAACGTTTTTTTAGGCTTGCCTTGATAGACCGTAAAAGTGAAGTCTTCATGCTTCAATACTATTGCAGAATTCAGAGGCTGTTTAATGCTCTTGATTGCTTTGGGCACCTCCCTTCTCATTCTTTTCATAGTTCCCACAATGCTCGTATTCTTTATTTCCAGTGATTTAGCCAGTTTCAGTGAAGTGTAGAAATTATCACTGGTGATGTTTCGTCTTTCGTTGAGATATCGCTCTGCGAGTTTCATTACAACGTACTCTGAGAACGACTGATTTTTGGCCGATGGTTATTTTTTCCGAAGTAGGGGAATTGACTAAGTAATGGGACTCAGCATCTACATCCAACCAAAACTTTATTCCGAATGAATCGGGCTTGTTTGCCATGTATTGTGTAAATGGGGAACGTGACTTCTTTGGAAATAATTGCTCATAGACCGTGATATTGGCACCGGGTTTGCAGCAGTCAATGCTATTTTCTATCAATCGGTTCCAAATTGTAGAAATCAATGTAAATTTTTCACTTGGAACTCGTTTAATTCTTGAAGATTTGATGCCGAACCGGATATATTTCAGGAGCTCTTTACATCGATCGCGACTCATGGTCTCTCTGAAATACGGTGGACCTCAAACTTTGGACCAAAGATCATTAATTGGGTGTCCCTTGGCAATGAACCATAAGAGATTCAAACTTGTTGCACATACAAGTATACCTACTTGCAGCAATAGCGTTTTAACAGGTTTATACTTGTTACACAAACAGTATGTTTTCTAAATCTATAAAAAGAAGTCATTTTGACTTCTCCGTCATTCTGGGTATAAATTGTCATAACTCGTCACTGAGTTAAAATATTTCTGAGATATTTGATAAAAACCTTTATTTTGTGAAGTAATTAAAAGTCATAAAATTTGAAGCATATCGGACCACTGACATTTAAGATATTAGCTTTTAAAGTCGAAAAAACAGTCTAATTGACTTCACCGTCTTTCTGGTGTTAAGGGGGGCGGGTAATTTTCCTACGAGCATTTAGTTTCTAATGACGAAACTTTTGCAGTGGGTACCCTATATATATACAGAAGGGAAATTGTTTAAATGGACAATTAAAAACACATAAACGTGTATGATTTGACAATATTGTTTGGCTTCAAACAACATGAAGTTGCTGGAGCAAATCCCGAGTTTGCTCCAGGGCAATCTTTTTTTACAAGAATTCGGTGGATGTCAGAGCAAGACTATCAGACCCCAGAGAGTAATTCATTGGAAGTTTTACATCAGGGGGGAGTTTTGGAGAAGGCTTTATTCTAACTGAAGGGAAAAGATAATGTTTTTGTCAATAAAAAGAAAAAAACCTGTCTGTAACGATGGTTTATACTTGAAAAAGGATTGATGAGCAGGGCTTCGTTTAATGGATGGGGAAATGAGGAGAGATTGTGAAGCATTGTCCTAAGAAAGATCCTGTTAATAAAAAGGCAGAGGAAAAATATGGTTGTTATGGAGACATTTGGAGGAATAACGACTATATTTAGAGATATTGGCAAACCCAGCTACCTTGCCACAAATTATAGCCTAAAAAGGTAATTTTGTGAGATTACAATTCTTAGGCTCTAAAATTCAGTGCCAGTGCTGCTTCGGCTTTGGTCATCTGAAATATTATTGTGATCGAGAAAAGGCGAAAACAAGGGACTATGAGAAAAACATAGTCAAAGATTTTAGAAGAGCGCCCTGAAACACAAAAAACCTCCCTAAATGAAAATCAAGACCCTATTATTCAAAGAGTTTTTAAAGCCCAGTGGTTTCTATGGCCAAATTTTGTGTAAAATCCAAATCTGACAAATTTTTTGATCTCAGTTGATGTCTTACGTCAACACCCTCAAAATTCAAAATGGGTGCCAAAATGACCTAATTTTGACCAAAAAAAAATGAAAAAGTACTTCCAGTATGTCTTTACATAGGTTTTTGTTCAAAGAATTAAAAATAACACTATTAAGTCAATAAATCATTTTTATTAAGAGATTCACAAAATATTTATTAATTTTTCTATACAAATTGGAGATACAAATAATATTTCAAAATATTAACATGAAGCACCATAACAATAGTTCAGTATCACATATATATAACACTATTCCCTCACACTTAAACATTGTTTGAGCATTGTGTTTACATCTATATTCAGATTTGACTCTGGCTTGATATAATTCTTAATTGATTGTTTTATTTCAGCACATGAAAACTTTTCCATTTTAATCTCCCATCCACTTTGATTCTTCTCATTTGACGAATATCTGGTGCCAGTGTAGCTCTTAAGTAGCCTATCTCTGACAGCAATTGTTTTTCTGTCAGCCTTTCAATCAAGTCAAGAGAATCTCTTATAACTGGGCCTTGGTGTCCCTTACACATATCATGTAACTTCATTGTCCTTCCTATTTAAAAAAGTAAAATTCTTCCTTATCTTAAAAAGTGTGGTTTAACCATGTTTAAGTTGTTATATTTGCAATCCTTGACTATAAAACCCCTAGTTAGACATCTTAGATGTGTTGTTTGTTGTAAAAAAACAAATTTTCACTTAAATAAGTCATTTTGGCGGCCATTTTGAACTTTTGAGTGTTAGCGACGTCAAACGTCATCGTATGTCAAAAATTGTCAGATTTGGAATCTGCATACAATTTGGCCATAGAAACCACAAGGCTTTAATTAATTTTCACAAAAAAGGCCAAATTTTCCCAACCCTAGGTGAAGGAAGCAACGATATAGAGTTGCTTTTATAAGATCTTCCTCAGGCAAAAGAACATCCTTTAAAAATAATAATTATCCTTGCCATTCACAATCAGTGGAAAGAGCTGTAAAACTAGACACGGATGCATCTGCAAAATTTATGGATATAATCAACGTAATAGATATACATATATTATCAACCTTGGAGTCAAGAAAAAAAACTCCTTACATTTAATACAAAGAAAGAATATACAATTTAATTATATATGTCAAATTTACTGTATCAAATTAAGATGTGAAAAGTAAACATATTTAAAAATAACTTAAAAACACCAACATGAGTTTCCTCTTATTCTTTTTCCTTCTTAAAACTATAAAATAACCCTAGTAGGAGCTGTTATTTAAAAAATGGTTGATGCGTCAGCACTTATGTTCATTTATTGGCACTAAATATTATATGACGAAAATTTGCATAACATAATAAACTCATAAATTGATCATAGCTAAGTTTATAAACAAATTTTTTCCAAAATAAGTAATAACAAAAAGTTTTGCCTCATAACGAAATCTTTGAACGCAATTGGGGGGAAGTAAGGGGGGGGGGGGCAAACCAAAATCCATTTTTCTATAATCATTTAGTTTCTTATGACGCAACTTTCGCGGGGAGTGAATTTTTGATATCTCAATATTAGGTTTCTATAATACCCTCTAATGTAGAGGTCGAAATGAATGAAAATGACCATATAACTAATAACTCAAACGATGTCTCCAATGTGACTACTTCTCTAGTTGGAGAAACCGCTGATGAAAATATAAAAAAAGAGTGGAAGTTGAATCTACCTCCGTATGTCTGCAAGGAAGATTTAATAACAGAGGCTGCAAAGGATGTACCCGTTTCAATTGAGGTGACAGAGTCCGAGGTTGCTGTCAAAAGAGGGTTCATACAACTCCTCGCTCTAAGAGGGCCAATTGCTGTGGAGCCTATGCTTGTTTCCCTAAGAAAAGAAAATTCAGATTGTTCAATTGACGAGGTTTCTGATGATATTGACTCATGTGCTTCAAAATTCGATCCCCTCATCTATCCAAAAATCCTCTAAAACAAATGAATGAAATTAAACAAATTTTATCAGCAAGAACACATTTGCAATCTTCTAGTACATATAAGAAGTCTCTTACATCGCACGATAGAGGAAAGACCCAACATAAAGCACCCTAATTAAAGTCACTCTCCGTTGACGTTAGGGTGGGTTCATGATAGTCGGACTATGTCTTTAAGCTCCCAAACTCTACTATTCAGTTGATGATAACAGATTGTTTTTCAAATATTTCGGTTACCAATCGTACTTTGAGTAGTGGCTAGGAAATCAATAAAATAATTTCTCTTAACATTAGGGGAGGTAAGACAAAGAGGCCGATGCATGCATTGATGAAACATCTTTTGGTTCTTAATCCTAATATAATATGTCTACAAGAGGTTAAGTCTAGAGTATCTTCGGAATGTAATGGTTCATGTCCTTTCTGCTTTCCAACATAATTTGACAGTTTCTTCAAAGGAGCTGGACATACTAGAGGAGTGCTTACTTTTATTTCTAATAACTTAAACATACCCTTTTGTACAAACAAATATTCAAATTCCAGTAATTGGCATAGTATGTTGATCACTGAGAGAGGGGTTGAGTTCTGTTTAATCAATGCCTATGGCCCGAACGTTAAAGACTTTATTTTCTTTCAAGCAATTATTAATCTACATGAAAAATACTCTTCCCCTCTAATTATCATTGTCGATCTAAATGTCGATCTAGATGCCCCACATAACTATATCAACGGTCCAATGGTTAGAGATCTAATATTAAGGTTAAATTTGGTGGATATATAAGGTGCCTTAAATCCTGATGACTGTATCTCTTGGAGTAGTGGAGGTCGTTCATCTCGTATAGACATTGTTTAAAAATAACATAAGAACTACTTCAACTCCAATAAAATAGTTTCCTCCATAGACAAATGATGACAATTTTTTTATCTCTATGTCTACAAAGACTAATTTCTAAAATATATTTTCAGTTCAAAATAATATGATTAATGCAGATCCTCATCTTTTCACAACAAAAAATATTTTTTATTACGCATCAGTTTCTCTAAACACAGAATAAATATTTATATTTGATATTTGTATTGTTACACTAATTTAAGTGACTTTCATTAGTACCCATTATTGTGTTATACTTTTTATATTCGAATTTCGTTTTCGAAGGGATAATTTATAACTATGTTTATTTATATGAATTGTGTATTTAGCTTTAAACACATATATTTTTCTTGTATGTATTTTAGAACAATGAATAAATAAATTTTTATTCAACAATATTTGAAAACTTTTATAAAATAGTCATTGTGAGAAAAATATATTAATCCACCAAAAATAATTTGCATAATTCTTCATTATATCAAAATCCTAATTTAAATAATTGTAATACGTTATAGACCTTCAAAATAATTTACTTCATGCATAGTAATATTACATTATATACGTACAGAAAACATAACAAATAGGCAACAAAAAATGTAGCATAAAACAATTAATATAATTTTTTTTAAATAAAAACTTTTGGTACAACACCAATATATAAATAGTATCTGTCGAAATAGCACCCTAAAAAACCATTTATTAAATATTTCCATCAGTGATAGGAAAATTTGAAAAAATATAGGTAAAACAATGTTTGCTTAATTTTAGTTATAAGATGTACATAAATTAATAACGTCAAACAGGTTGACATAAGATACATACTTTTGTATCCTCGAGAAATGGCAATATAATTAACAGTCTCTTTTATACAAATATTATTCTTAAAAAAATAACAAATATAAGAAAAAGAGGGCGTTTGATACATTGTACATTATTTTTGTTGACAAAATATAAAAATAATAAACTTTGAAAGTAGTGGGTAAGAGTTGGGCCGAGGGACAATTCATTTATCTACATTAATTATATTTAAAAATTTGAAACATATATAATGTGCCTTTTCCATAAAATCTTTATATAACCTCCTTTCATTCCTCAGCAACCTCTCAGTCCTCACGGAGACCGTCTCAGGCTGAAATCTTGGGGGACGGAAGCAATGGCTCACGACGGATCCTGAACTTACACAGCCTCTTCTTGGTCGGGTCCACCTGAAGCTTCACGTCACTGAAGAAGGAATTGATGTATTCGTCGCTCATCTACGAAGCAGGCCTTCTGAATGGCATGAGACTCATTTCGTGTAGTAGTATTCTCCCCAAAACTTCGGCATCGAACAATTCATTCAAGCTACAAGAATAGCCACCCAGAATTCAAATTGTGTTCAAAATAAGCAAAGTAATTTGTACTACGTCATCGTAAGCTGATCATATATTCTAGATTCTATCTCTATGATCAGCTTACGATGACGTAGCACAAATTACTTTGTTTATATTGGAGAAAAAATACAGATGAAGGGAATAAACTATCTATATCTTTATATCGCTATGACAGAAATAGAGAGAATGAAAGTATAAACAACGACAAAAGGAATGACAACCTCCTGAGCAAATAGTAGTTATATACAAAGCCCCTAACGAAGCTTTAAACACTTTTTAGAAGTATAAAAGGACAAAACACACTCAAGTAAAGAGATAGGCACTTTTTACACGACAGATAAAAGCACGTCGACTCCTTATACATGCATATGTTCTATTTTTACCTCCGCCGAAGGAGGTATTGTTTTCACTGGCGTTTGTTGGTTTGTTAGTTTGTTGGTTGTTGGTTTGTCAGCAGGATAACTCAAAAAGTACTGAACGGATTTGGATGAAATTTTGTGGAGTTGTTGGAAGTGCGAAAAGGAAGAAGTGATTAAATTTTGGCATCTCTGAGTGCAGAATTAAGGCGCCAAATGAGCTAAATACTACTAAATTTTTCAAGTTAGCCTACTCTGCCAATAGATGTCGCTGTGCTGTGAAATTGGGTGCCGGGAGCGTCTTCCTCTTGGAATTGCCGTCTAGGGGAACCCTCCCCCGTCTCTCTACGCCTCCCCAGTCCTGAAAAATCCGCCTCGGAAGGCTCATGACGGCGGAGGTTTGCACTCTCTGAGTGTATATATGCCTCTAGTTATGTATTTTATTATTGTATTACGAACACTCAAATATTTATCAAAAAAAGCAATGTTTTATTATTGCAATATTCTTATTATGATGATAATAATGAAAAACATTATGATACTCTCTTGGCTGATGTGTTCCACAATATTGTCGTGCCATATGTTATTTTCCCAACACTGAAGTTTTATGAACAATTCTCCATACTTTTTCTTTCTTTTGTTAAGCATCTTATGAGACTTTAATTGTCACTTTTCAAACATCTACATAAAATTGGTATCATTAGAAAGCCTTTTTTGTCTGCCGATCTTATGAGTCCATAATTTGTATACTTATATATATATATATATATATATATATATATATATATATATATATAACAAAGCTTCTAATGGATGTTAAATCCCATATACATATATTAAAGAAGCGCCATTTAATTGAGATCAACAATAAGATTAATCTGAGTAAGAGGCCATTTTTGTGATTAAAGGAGTTAATAAAGTCATAGATAGAGGGGGAAAATATTATGGACGCTAATATTTAAGCGTATTAATGAGCCAAGATTAGTAGAATGGGTGTATAGTTTGGGAGATGTAATTAATCACTTGACACGTGTTGTAGCAATTTGCTTGATGATAATGGAGAAGTCAATTACTAAAATTATAACAGTGTATGGAGGGATATAAAAATACGTAATTCCTGCTATGGTACCTTACTCTATATATTTGACGCTTATGGTTATAACATAATATCTTTATTATTTTATCAGTAAATAATAATATATAGAACATATATATTTTATTGTATATATATACCCATATATATATACGAGAGAATATATATATATATATATACGAGTATATATATATTTTTGAAATGTTTGCCGCACACTTTTTTTTTCGGTTATCTGTTTTTATTTCCTTCTACAATAACAGCGTAAATATATACACTAAAAACAAAGTAGACATACAGGGAAATAAAAACTCACTGGACAGTTGCGCAAATACAAACACATAAATAAACATTAAAGTTTAAAATTACTTTCCAGTGACAAAATAACCTAATATATAATTCTACTCCTTAACGGATAAAAAATGTCTATGTCTTCTTATCATAGACTTGATAGCAGTCAATTATTGGTCTGAACGTGATGGCACAAATTGGACCAGGTATTCTCCCCATTGCCATCTAGTTGATGATGACGATGAGGGGATTTCAATTCAAAGGCAGTGTACCTTCCAGCAGCACCAATGGATATCTCTTTTACGTCTTCGATGGTGACGAAGAGTTAGCGGCCAGTTTAGATGCAATTAAGGCATTTATATTCAGAAGGGTATATTCAATCGCTTTTTGTATTGGGGGTTATGTTTTTTCTTTTGTATACACCAAATAAAATGTAGGCTGATATTAATTCAAAGGAAATATGTTCTCCATTGCACACGTTCAATTAAATTAATTACTCTATAAATTTTAGTTTTGAGCATTATTGTATTATATAAAGAGCCACAATAGTTACAAGGATAACAAATTTAAGTAGATTTTTGTGTTTCTTTTTATAAAAAGGAAGACATACAAATTTGAAACTACATTCCACTTGCTCAACGAGCTCAAAGTTTTGAAAAATTATTTAAAAAGTATAGATTTCTTCATTTGTAGACGGTAGACAATACAGGGTTTGCATATCTGTACAATTATAGAAAATATAACTTACTATAAGACATATTCAGGGTGTTTTTGTACGAAAGAAAGATAAAAACTAGTTTTTTCACAAATAGAAAAAGTGAGGGTATATTTTTTTATGAGTTTTTGTATCAATTAACTTCACTCGCCTTGAGAAAATGACTTTCAAGCTGAGATTTATAGCTATCATTTGACATATTTGACTTTTTGAAAATCGCTTTACTTTAAGAGAAATTAGCAATTTTTTTTATTCAATTACATTTTCTATTGAGAGTAAAATATATACAACTAACGATTGATAGCTACAGCTATCTGTATAGAAAGAGAAAGAAGAAGAGAAACAAGATGAATATTATGCCTATATGAAAATGAAATAAAAATTCACTCAAATTTCTCAGGTTGTTGTTGTTGTTTTTATAAAGTTTATGGTTCTTCACTTCACTTTTCTTACTTCTCTTCTTCTTTCTCTATCGTTAAAGGTAGCAGTGGCTATCAAGCTGTAATTGTATATATTCCTATTCGAAGAAAAAATGTAACTGATTTTGAGCAAAAAATATATTTGCTAATTTCTCTTAAAGTATAGCGATTCTCAGAACGTCAAACATATCAAATAAAAGCATTATTTGTCAGCTTTAATATTTCCATATAATCAATCATGTCAAATAATAAATGTTGAGTATATGTCTATTAAAAATGGCAAACAGTTTATACAAAATGAAGCATATTATGAAATCTAATTATGTCATAGACAAAATGGAAAATTTTAGAGGATTCCTTGGAACTAAACAAAAATATTTTTTCAGTTTTTTACATAATTGGTTTCCCCTAGGACATAACCATATTACATATATATTATATTGTAAAAGTTTGAACGAAATCCAATAACTTTAAATGTCTTCCCAACGAACCCAAAATTTATAGAAAAACTTTTGTAGTGTTTTTTTTTCTTCGCCATTCAATTGCTTCTCATAATTTAATATTCATGTTATTTTAAAACATTTGGTGCAAAATATAAATATAGTGTGAAGGATTCCAAATTATATTATATATTTATGAACATACAAAAATACACCAGTAAGTTTTGTTATTAGCAAAACATATTTTTTTAAACTGTAGATAGGCCTATTTCTTCCCGCACAGGGATTTCTCTTTTAATTTTGAATTTAGTACCTACGAAATGGTAGTTATCATGTCTCTATATAAACAAGGATTACCAATGGAAGATGAACTGGCAAATCAGCTATTTTCACTTCAACACATGACGTCATATTTTATACGTACTTAGGAATAACACAAATATGAGAGAAATAATAGCAACATTCCAAGATAAGACTGCATTTTAGCATTAATTGTACCCTTTATTTGAACAGTGCATTCATGTCTTCTTCTTTGTCATCGTCCCTTTAAAAAGCTAGGACTCAATTACTATCTGCACTGATAAACAGACTAACTCTAAGCAATTCGGAGATCCCTCTTCCAGTGTTTATGGGCAATTGAGACGATATTGATTCTTGACATGAGTAAGTAAAGGCTTTTCAATACATACAGCCAACCTTTTGGGCACCCTCGAGTGAGTCTCCTCCCTTACAACAAGAGACCGAATTCCCGTCCCTATTCTTCTAAAAAAGAGTTCCGTCCCTCGTTTTATGAAAGGAGTTCTACCCCTTGTTTTGGTGAAAGGATTATCATGCCTCATCTTCATGAGAGAATTTATATTCTTCGGCTTCGTGAAAAAAGTTCCTTCCCGCCTCTTTGTAAAAAGGTTCATACCCTTCGTCTTCGATATGGGACTTCCCATCCCTCGTTTTCCTGAAAACGAGGAACGGGAATTTGGTTTGGTTTGGTAGGAGACTGACTCGAGGGTGGCCAAGACATTGTTGGACATTTTCTATTCTTACCATAAAATATTTTTTAAATTCATTTAAATTAAATATTTTAGTATTCCAGGTATATTGTTTAACATCTTAGCTTTTTCATTATTTTTTTGTTAGTATATATCTCTCAATTCAATAAAAATATATATTTTTTCTTACCGGATACCACATATGATAGAGCTATGGACATAATAATAAATTCGTTTGCTAGTCTTTAAGTCATGAAGGAAATTGCTTACACATCTAAGCATGAATATGGATAAGGAAAATGTGTGTTTCTTAAAAAATGAAATATTGATAGAATGTAGCTTGATATCGGTAAAATCAAATTAATTGGTTGTCGAGAATGTCAAAATATTTTCATCTGTCACTTTTCATAATTTATGGGATTGTCAATAATAAAACTAATTGATAATTTCTTAAATCTTTTTTATAATTAAGTTGGTGTGATCGTCTCTTATAAAGTCCTATTAACTCAATAAATACATGAATAAGTAAAATATTTATTTATTTATAATATCGTTTAAATACAATACATAATGAGTTTTTAATGTTTTTTTTTTGTCTTATTTAGGTAAATTCAAGCCTTGATTGAAATAATAGAGATGTAACACATACACTTATTTAACAAATCAAATCCCGAGTAATGGAGTAGAAATCGATTTACAATACGGCGAAATTCAGGTCTAGCTATCAACAAGACCAAAACAACAATACCTCCCCATGGGAATTTTTCTAAGTGAAAAACGTTAGTACGTCCTGCCAAATCAGGAATCAAGAGGATATTCTTGAAATCACATGGAATCATAAAGGAATTAATTAGTAGAATTGAGAAAGGCATTTTCAATCCTCCCTCATAACTTGAAAAAATGGAGGAACTTTAATTTTAATGTTGAATTAACATGTATAACTTTAGGTAGTTCGTCTTCTGTTATAAAGGTCGTTATCACATCCATTCATTTTCGAAAATATGGATTGCAACCTTATTTCACCATCATTATATCTGTTCATGGACCTAAACTTTTTCTCGTGGGAGGTATTTCTCGCCTAAATGTAATATACAAATGTGTTCTAGGTTCGATAGACAATTTTAATGCTATAATGCTTATATATATCCTGTCGGATGTAATTCTATCGAACCATATAGGCATATATATATATATATATATCATATATATATATATATATATACCAACGTTGTAAATGATAATCTTTAATGAAATGACAAAAAATACATCCATCGGATAGGAAAGATCTGTAGCTGATGACGAAATGTACTGTGATTGATGTTGGGCTTTTATTTAACTAATTATTTCACTTTACGATTATCTCAAGTCTGGGGTGTAATGATATTCTAAAAGCTTCGACATATCAATACGACCGTGGATGTCATATAACAAAACTCTCAATAGTAACTTTATTTACCTCGACCGAGCATTATGGAGGAAGGGGTTATCAAATTAAGATTTTTTCTCACCGAAGAAAACTTTTTTTCGCAATTAAGATTGATGTATCCTTTAATAAGAATTTCTAGGTAACACATTCTACCGTAGCCACGTCTCTTGTCTCATCCATTGAATTAAATCGAGGTAGGAAAAAAAATGATACATATTTAAACAAACTTTGTCCGATTTGATTATGAACAATAAAGCTCAGCAATCCTTACAACATATCCACGACTGCAGAAAATGCACGGGTCAGCTGATGATTTTGGCAGACCTTGTAAAGATTTGTTGAATTCAACAATTCCTTTATTTGTTGAATTCCCCGCAGTTGACACGCTTAAAGACTGTATATTGTTCAACCTACCTACCCTCTAATAATAACTCGCAAATGCTTTGAAAGACATTGTACTTTTCGGCCTTTGGAAGTCACAGAAGACTATGGCGTTGACCTCCAGCATAATTCACTCTAAGATGCTGATTTGTATATTTATATATATATATATATATATATATAGGTATATCAAAATGTGCCTATATATATATAGTTACATGGATAACTTTATTAGGCAACAAATGTTAATAACTCACAGATGCATCAAACTAAAAATGACAACTGGTTTGAAATGGACGTATTTTATCTTATTACTCGTAAACCTTTGATACCAGTGTTTTTTTAGCATATTCCATAAGAAATTTAATACATACACAATATTTTTATATACTTATATTTAATACTATATTCTTTTTCAAAGATATATTTGAAAGAATATTTATGGTGTCAAATTTTGTCTACTTAAAAAAATAGAGAAGAAAGTATAAAATATCATTTCAAAAAATATAAGAAAATAAGCTTTTTGTCTCTTCCGAGGGCCATCCTTGTTAATGTTGTTACGTCAAAATGGACGACGTTGCAGAGGTTTGAGTTCATCTTTTTTTCGCAATTAATGAAAGGAAGGTGTGTGTTCTTAATAAATAATCAAACATTTTCCAAATAATCGTATCCCAAAAGCTTTAGTCCTAACGATTTTGTTGGGTCACAAAAAAGGGAAAAGAGTCCATGTATATGTAATATAATCTCAGGATAATTAGGATTTATCAATTTAAAGGGAAGGGTTATTTATAATTGTTGCTATCATTATCCCCATTATTATTGTAAAGAATAATTATTCAGCTTGCAATAATCACAGATAATTATTAATTAATTGCAGTTAATTATATGAACAATTTCTGAGTACAACGCAATCATGTAAGTAAAAAAATCAAAACGAATAACCATTTTAACAATTATATAATCACTTTTAATTGTTCCTGTGTATATTGAGTTAATTTATGTAGGTTTTTATTTATATTGTAAAGCAGAAAAGATCCTGGCCATGTTTTTTATATAGTATACAAAGAAGCAGTTTTTATTAACCAAACTTTTTCGTACAAAGCTAAACAGTTCCATCATTTAATATACTCTTAGACTTAAAAGCCTTTTACTTTGTTAAAAGAATTCCTAGAATAAGACAATATTTATCAAATGACACCTGTGAAGACTAAAAATACACTTACAATTAAATAACATCTTCAACAGGTTTATCAGGTCGGTCAATTTAACTATTTCATATATAGAAACTGTTTTGATCAAGGTTTAATTCATGTACATTCAGATGTTTAAACTATATTCTACCTGAATGTCTAAAATACCACTTTCTTTAAATTAATAATATAATGATTAGGGTATCATTTAAAGTTTGTATTTTATACATTCGACAATTTTTAATTGATTGCCATGGGGTTTAACAAAATATATATACATGTGTTTTTATCCTTGTATGCAATGATACTTCAATTTTATACAACATTATGTGCTATTATAATATAACTTTATTAATTAAGAGAAATTACACATATCAAAATTTACATAAAAGAAACATTATTGTTTAAAAGGTTATTCTTCAAACTTTTTTATGTTATTGAAATACAAAAATTAATGTGAGTAAAACTGATTTACCCAGTCAATTTTGTATTTGTTTTGTCCTAAAAATTCATTACCTCCTATGCCATAGAGTTTTTAAGGCATGATTCGGTCATTCAGGTTATTGTAGTCTGACAAAAGTACTCACTTATACAAGAGTCCATGTTGCAATATTCTTTCAAACAGATCAATTGAGAATTAATAAAAGCATGCATATGTTTGTTAATGATCTTGTGTCTAAACATGTGTTTATTTAATATGTCCTTCAAGTTGAATAATTTATATGGAAGTTAAAACATCTCAAGAGCAATGAAAGTAGATAACATATCATAAAAGAAAAAAAATATATTTGATCGTCCTAAGGAACTTGTTCAGAGATTTCTTGATATATAAGTAAGTGTTATAATTATGTACCGAAAAACATATCTATTTGAAGCACCATGTAGCCTCTTATTTAAAAAGTTTTACACTTTTTTAATAGTCCAGTTAAAGTAAGTATATTGTTTTTTTTTTATTAAAGTCATATTTTGGAAATAAATATTGATAGATCTAATTTGTAGAATTTGAGCTGCTTGGTTGTCGACATAAAATCATTTTTTTGGTTTGATATTTTCTTTTTTAATAATAAGAGGGCTACTTTTAAGATAGCCCAAACTTCAGCCTGAACACAGTGGATTCGTCATTGAGTTTTCCAGCTGAGCTTATTATAAAAATAAAGGATTGTACAAATGATAGCCCCATCCAATTTTGTTGGCAATTTTGCTACCATCGGTGTAGCATTGAATACCGTCACTGGGGTTCAATACCTCACCTACCGAGAACCTATCATAATTAATGAAAAATGTTTTCTTCTATCCCATTTTTAGACTCGTAGAAAAGTCTCTGTTAATAGAAGATGAAATTCTTTACTTTTATTTTCACTTTTTATTATTTCTTTGGGTTCCCGTCAACCAGTTAATCCATTCTATCTGGTTCCTTCTTTTTGCTCGTTGTTTTACCCTTTAAAGATTCAGGGCTTCACTCTTCATCAGGGCATTCTTTCTTTTAAGATCAGAGTTATTCTCAGTGCTACTTTTTTCTCTCTTTTCCTTTTCGTGTTTGCAATTCTTTTACCTTCTCATCAGTATTAGATTTCAATTTATTATTGTCAATCGACTCAGCAGTTTCAGTCTGAGTGATCGACCACTCCTGCATTTTCTTAAGTTCCATCTTCTTTTTTATTCAAGTGATACATCAACTTCACATGCAGCTTCTTCGTGTTCCTCCACATATTTACTTGTACTCGGTTGCAAAGGACTGTTACTAACCATTTCAGAAGAGCTATGGGTAAATCAGGATTGATGAGTTCGTCAATTCTGTGACATCGCCTTTTACATTTTTTTAATCTGCCAATGCTGGCAGATAATTTAAGGCCCAACAAGAATGAATGAAGATACCTAATGCCATCTGCTGTCTAATTGAAGGATGATTTTCAGTATGCATTTTTTGCATTTAGTAAGGTTCACTTAGGAAATTGTATTAAATAATAAATTTTATGTTAATTGACATATAATTAGACATTTTTGAAATGCTGATTTTTAATATAATTAGTTCAATTGGGTTAAAAGTGTTCCCCTATTGATATATGTTAATTTGATTATGTGTCATATAATTTATTCTAATTTGTATTTGAACTATTATTCTTTTTGTTATGATTGCATTATAAGTTCATTTCGAAACGTGATAGAATGCATAAAGAAATAATATGGATATCTTCCCCAAAGTTTAAATGTATTTAGCCAATCTGAAATAAAACCTGTCCATTCCTTTAAAGAGAAGGAATTCACTAGCTACTTTTTTTACTGAGTATTCTATCAGGGCACAGGACTCTACAACATTCTTCAGTCCTCGTCATGAAGTCCCCCCCAGGATCTCCAAAGGCTTCACCATCATATACTAAATAGCTTTGTATGTTTTCTTCCGGGAATTCAAGAATGGAGGAAAAGGTGGCCTTCTACCGCTCA
The DNA here is from genome assembly GCA_013387185.1 of Caligus rogercresseyi. Classification (NCBI taxonomy): domain Eukaryota; kingdom Metazoa; phylum Arthropoda; class Copepoda; order Siphonostomatoida; family Caligidae; genus Caligus; species Caligus rogercresseyi. Next base: position 24,555,142 of record CP045890.1, read on the forward strand.
CAACGCAATTTCAATCCACATTGAGGAGCGAGAAGGCGCCACACCATTACACATCAATGCTTCAAGACCTATCACCGTACCCATGCGAGAGGAGACCAAGAAGTTCTTCTTCAGCCTCGTCAAGAAGGGGCAAGTGCAGAGAAGCATAAGCCTACAGACTGGTCCCATCCAATGACGGTCGTCTCAAAACCCACAGATGACTCTGAATATATGTCGGCCTAATGAATCTCCACAAACACGTCAAGAAGTCTCGGCACTCAATCCATTCACCAAAGAAGTGATCTCAGGCACTTCTCTGATAACTAATAGTTCCTCAGTTACAAAGTATTTTTAGATACTGCATTTTCATAGTCGAAGGTTTCATCCGAGTCCTGACTAAGTAAAAGGTAGTTTGTTGTGTTGCATTGTAGCATATCTAAACTTGTCTCTATTGATAAACATATAACTTTTTATCTTTTCAGAAATTGTTCTCTATAACACTAGGAGTTCAGGAATCCTATCACCATTTGAAGGACACGCGTCAACAAAGTCTTCCAAAAAACATCATTTCATAGGAAGGAAATAATGATGTCAACGATCTTATAATGCCAGATTAAATTATACTTAGTGTACGGCAAAAATCTTCATCACAAACTCGTAATATTTTAATTTATATTAATGCCAACTTAGGTCCATTCAAATATCGTCAAAATCATATTTGTTTTTTGGTATTTAATGTAATGCCAGTTGGTTAATGGTCAATAAATTTTTAAAATGTTAATAATCTTAACAAAAAATAGTTTATCTTAATTTCCGTTCTTAATATATGCCTGTTCTTGGTTCATGTTTTTTTATTTAATTATATAAAACAAATCATTGGTCGGGTGTATATTAAGACTCTAGCTATTTATATTCTCAACTTTTGAACTGAGTATGTTAACCAAGTTAATTAGAAGTAACTCAACCTAGTGCTTAAAAAGTAGTAAAATAGATATTACTATTTTGTTTCATTCCCCCCCCCCCTTTTTAATAAATTGCAAAATAATTTGAAGATTTATTAAACTTAAGAAAACGTGTGACACACGAATCTGTTGGGGACATATTGTCATTAAACCTTATTTAAAAAGATTGAAATAGAAATGAATATATGTCGACAGTCAATATTAAATAAAGAATAATTTATTTATAATTTTATAAATATAATATAATTCTTCATATTTACTTGATACTCTTTTACATCTTATTCTTATATCATTAAATTGCTAAAATTGGTGGTACTTCCTGATCTCAGGTATTGTTTTTCTTTTTTGAATATTTTTTCGTATAAATAGTTTATCTAATTCATTGACATCAATTGCTTTTAAATTATATTTTGAAAATTGAAGAATAACCTTTGTATTTAATATTTGGTTATAAAATGGTCAATAATCTTTTAATAGCTCACCAACCTATCGCAAGGAACATGGCGTGTAGCAAAAAGTTCGAAGAATCTCTTGACAGTAAATATGTTCTACAATGTTCATTCATGTTATTTATTTTAACGCAACATTCAAGAGTATTTTTTATTATTTATAAGTTGTCTTGTATTTTAGTGTAGTTATTATTTTACACTGTCTTATAATATTTGATAGCCGAATAATTTTTTTATAACCGTTAAAAAAAAAAAGTTCAAACGACTAGACATATACATTTTTTGTACTGGCCCGTGCATCCATCTAAAAATGATCTTTATTGAAATTTGGGTTAATATCTTTCAACATATTAATGTTTGTAAATATAACTTCGAAAAAAAATGTAACATCTTGCTTTAAACCTGTAGATATACCTTTAACAGTTCTTAGATATTTTAATTTATCCTTATTTTCTGTAATAAGTAATTTCAGGATTGATGGTGCATTGCTTTTTGTTTCAATGTAACCCAAAATTGAATCTTGAACAATGAAATTAATTTTTTCTTAGAAATCCATTAAAATCAACACTTCATTTTGCTTAAAATTTTGATTGTTATGAATAAAAAATACTTTTGTGTTATGTTTTCTAGATTGTAATACATGTCAGAGTAAATAAATAAATGAAATATTAAAAAAAATACTTTAGTAGAGTTTTTAAAACGGAATGGCTTGAAAACAAGTACTATTTTTTAAATAAATATAAAGAGGAGTGATTTTACAACGAAGTTACAATTCATTTTATATAAATTCAGAAGCACCAGAACCCCTCTACCAGAAGATTGTACCCAATTTTAAGATGTGTTTTTAACAAAATATCCTTAATAGTTTAGTTTTAATATTTAAAATGTCCTTAAGCATGTGCAGAGTTTCTAATGGCTCCGGAACTCTCCCCCCTCCCAACTTTTTACATCCTATTGTAACCACTATTATTTGTGGCGTGTTATGTTTTCTAGTTTTTAATACATGTCTGAGTAAATAAATAAATGAAATATAAAAAAAAACTTTTGTAGAGTTTTTAAAACGGATTGACTTGAAAACAAGTACTATTTTTTTCAATAAATATAAAGAGGAAGTTTTGAAAATTCTACATGTAATGAAATTGGCTCAACTTAGCAAATAATAATATAAATTACTGATCTGGAAGTGAAAAGCTCTTTTCTAAGTTCTTTTTAAGTTTCTATTTATCTACAAATTTTGCATCGTTTAAGCATGTATATTTTGTTAGAAATATAGCATCCTAGTTTGAATAAATAATCTTTGTAATATCCATTTAATTATGCTCCAATAACCATGAGGTTAATGTTTTGATAAATGGGTCAAATGCATGTGTTATGAGTATTCTTTTTTGCTAGAATATACCATTTTTGAATGAAGGGGTGCAAATTTAGAAAAACTAATTTTCTCCGAAGGACAATAATATTTTTAATAGATAAAAAGATATTTTAACACTACAAAAACGACTGTTTTCAACTACATTATTATTCTTATCAACAATATAGTCCTTTCCCCCTGGCAAAAGCCTAGAAAATCTTCTTTGACAAAAAGGCTCCTGACTTCTTCTTCGAGTTCAGTTCTTTCCTGATTGATTGCGCTGACTTTTTTCTTGTTCGACTCTATGATTTTGTATTTTCAATATGCCATGTTTCCTTGTAATGCCGACCACGATGGAGGGACTAAATAAAGTCAAAAGAATTTTCACTACCTTTAGAATGCTGAAGACTAATTCTTATTAGTCTCATAAGTTGGTCGAAATCGTTTGCTTTTTTCTTTCACAAGTGTATTTTTGATTCATCTTGGTGATTCCCTGTAACATTATAATCTGGCATACATGAGCTCATGCACGGCGATTTCCTACATATCTCATCCCTTCATCGATTTTAGGGCCATTTTTTGCAAGAGATGCAAAAAAAGTTCTCAGGTATAACATAATTACATTTAGGACAGAAAACTTGGCCATAGCCAAATGTATCAATGTAAGAGAACCTAATAAGATATATACTTTTATTTTTCTAATGCATGTATCAATTATTACTAACCTCTTACTTATCGTTTGTAGGTCATTGATAATAATAAATACAGCCAAAAGTCGTTTTGTAAAACGTACAATAACTGGGTGCTATATAAATTTGACACACTTTATTTCAAATGGAGATACGTATAAAAGTTTTTTTTTATTTTATTTTTTTTTTTTTTAAATATTCAATATATATTTCAATACAATTTTTCAAATACATCCAATTACAATGACTTGTGATATGTTAAAAAAGGTATAATACAAATGAGGGTGGGTATTAAAAGATTGATAGGGAAACAGGTAAATTCATTATTAAAAGATAACAATAATAAAACCAAAAGCCTGCAAAGCTGTATCAACTCTTAAAAATAATTATTTATGTGACATCGTGTTTTGTATATAACTTTTTTTGTTTGTTGACTATGTTGTTGCAGATCTAAGAGTTTCTATGCTTTGGACCACGTATTTTCGTATCCCTGCTGGAATGCATCTTCCGTTGACCCTGCATGCATAGAGGAGCCCTTGCACCGAGGAGATTATATGCTCTATATGGAAGGCCTTCCCATATCGAGGTGAGGTAGAAATTAGCCAATCAGACGGTTCCAGTGTTGTTCCATAAGCTCTTACTATTTCTTCTTCCACGGCACGGATAACTGGGAGGATTTTCTGACAAAAGTAAAAGAAGTGGAAGGATGTCTCCTTCACTTCTTTACACCAATGACAGACCTGATCTTCTGGGTTCGCCCTGGATTTACTCAAGAAGAGCGAGGAAGTGGCTAGCCGGTACCTCAGCCATTTTTGTCTTGAGTCGGTGTATGTATTTCGCATAATAATTATTGGATCTAAAAATGACATTTCTTTTTCACATCCTAGGTTTTCTCTTCGTCTTTTTACTATCGCAGATGGGCCTGGACTTCGCGTGTCTATAAGGGATCTCCGAATGGCTTGGTTTGTTAGAGCACCAATAGCTATATAAAATGGAATGGGCGGACCTACAATGTTTATTCCAAACGATAAAGGTTTGCAATATCTCTTAACTCGTAAGAATAGGATATAGTTTTTAAGAACCTTTTCATCTTGAATGAATTGACCTATTGAAGTCGCTTGACATTCTTCTAAAAATTCCGAGGCACTATCAAAACGACTGTTTTTATTTAATGGCTCATTTACGCCAAGGAGAGGAAGGATCTTATCCATGACTGATTCCCATGACCTACTCATTTTCTTCCAATGAGAGCCACACCGCTTAAGAGTTTTTAAAAGCTCTGAGGGGCCCATAAAAATTCTGTCGCAAAAGTGCCGTCCTATAACATCATGGAATTTGTTTTTGATTCTCTCTGCCCAAAAATCATTGCTTAAAAGAAATCGCCTCAACCATGATAAATTCAATGACTTCCACATTAATTCGATACTTAGGGATCCAAGACCCCAAGAGCAGACACTTGAGTTGAGTCTCTTCCTCGAAATATATGAGGCTATCCCTAAGTTTATATATTTCTTCGCAAAAGTTTCCTGAGAATGGGATGTGCTTTAATATATGGAAAATTTCTGGGAAGATGTTGCGGTTCCAAGCAGTAAGTTTCTCGTATCGCGAAAGGGGAGTGTTTCTATAAAATAAGACTTTTTTCCTCAGTGACTCCAAGATTTTGTTTTTATTTATTTTATCGGATTCATTCGCTGAAGTAGAAACACTCACTCCAAGCAAATCTGTTGAGTTAACATAGGCCAAGTCATTTGATATTTCTCTTAACGAGTCTTCACAATTTGTAATGATTTGACTTTTCTTTGTATTTATAATCAGTCCAGAACGATATTTAAAATCCTCAATGATGTCAAGAGCTTTTTTTAATGAACTTTTTAATTTACTTACAGAACCGGACATACAGAGTGTAAGATCGTCGGCGAACATAGAGGATTTGAGAGTCGTACTGCCCGTGGTTATGCCCTGAATTTCCCCATCTGAAGACAAGCGTTCCAAGAGTCCGTTGACGGCAATGATGAAGAGAGTCGGCGATAAAAGGTCCCCTTGTCTCGCTCCTCTATGGAGATGAAACGTTTCCTGCCCTCCCGGAAGTTGGATTCTTGAGGAAGCATTACGGAGTATGGACGATATCATTTTAACGAAGTTGTCGGAGAAGCCATATCCATAGAGTTGCTCTAATATAAACTTGTGTGAAAGTGTATCGAAGGCCTTTTCGAAATCTACCATCAGTGTTGCATAATTTACACGATGGGCCATGCAGTGATCAATGGCATCCTGAATGGACCTAGGACAGTCTTCGATGTGACGTCCATGCATAAAGCCCTTTTGGTTAGGGGATATAATCTTAGGAAGGAATCTCTTTATTCTCTGGTTCATTATTCCAGTAAGTATTTTCAATGAAGTATTCAAAAGAGAGATTGGTCGGTAATCTTTCATGTCTTCACCCTTTTTTCTTTTTTTAAGGACTAGAGCTACAAGTCCAGAGCTTATGAAATCCGGAACAAATCCTCTTTTAAAGACATCGGAATAAACTCTCTCAAGGATCGGCGTCAAGGAATCAGCGAAACATTGATAGAATTCAAAAGGCAATCCGGACGGACCAGGAGTTTTAAATTTCTTTTTATAGCCTTTGATGAAAGTATAAATTTCATTTTGTGTGATGGGAGAGTCGTATTGTATTTCTTTGCCCATAAATTCCTCCGAAAGAGAACCATTGTTATTTTCATAAGTCAGTAGCGGTTTCCATTTTTTAACATCCTTGGTGAGTCTCCAGGAATAACAAAACTCACATACGTATTTTTCTGAACAACTGTTGCAGTTATATAATTTAGAATAAAAGCTCCGGGCCTCCTTTAAAATTACGCGTTGATCATTTGTTATTTCTCCAGAAGGAAGTTTTAGCTGGGTTAGTTTTTTCCTACTATCAGACCTTTCAAGGTGCTTGAAAGAACTTTTGCCTTTCACATTAAGATTGATCAGGTTCCTTTTTAATCGTACCATTGCTCCTCTATTTTCATATTCTAGGAGGTTTTCTAGTTCCTTGTTTGTTTCTAGGCAGGAATCCTTGTAATTGTTAATTTTACATTTGATAATGCTCCTCTCCTCAGCTTCTTTTTTTCCTTCTTTTATAAAAATATACTTGGCATATGTTTCAATTTTTCTCAGGGCGTCCCACGATGAAATAAGTCCCTTTTTCATTGATTCTTCAATTTTTTTAATCATTAAAAGTATATCCTTACAACACTCCTGCGATTCCAAGTGAGTAACATTTAGTTTCCATTCAGATCTTAAGGGTTTTGAAGGGAGACGAAAATATGCATAAACGGGATGGTGATCGGAAATATAGCATGGCAGAACTTTGAAGTCTTGAAGTAGATTGGAAACTCTATATGAGGAGAAAATATAGTCAAGGCGACTAAATATATTTCTCTTGGCTTTGGTTTTAGTGTGGAAGGTCATTTTTGGTGCAATGCCGTGAATGGTCAACCCTAAGTCAGACAGGTTCCAGCTTTTAATTACATCCTCCAGGTCCGTTGCATTTATTTTATTGTTTGATCCTTTATATCCTTGAGCATCCCTACTTGGGTCTCGAGTGATATTAAGGTCTCCCACTATTAGACGTTCATTTTCCTGAGGGGGAGGGTGTACTTTAAAAATATTTGAAAACCAATCCTTGGCGTTAAAATTTATCCCGTATATGGCATATAAAGTTGTTCGTTTGTTTAAGAATAAAAGATTTACAACTATAAAATTACCATCAGGGTCTGAGGCAACTAGAACAGGCTCTAATGACTTCTTTATTAAAACGATGACACCTCTGGAGGGATGAGTAAAATATTGGTTGCGTGGGATATAAAAACATTATGTGACGGAGGGAGAAGATGGGAGAGACTTGAGATGTCTTCAACTCGGGTGTCAACAAGGATAAGAACATCGGGTAAATTATAACTTTTTAAATAGCCAAACACTTTTCTGGCACGAATCCCCGATGCAATGGAGTTTACATTATAAAAGTAGTTAATTAATAACAAAATAGTCTCATTGATGTGTTTTAGAATCACCAAACATAAGTCTAACTTCTTTGCAATAAAGTCATGATATTAACAATTGCCACAATAATTTATATATGATAATCTTGTGTGGGTTTGATATTTAAAATGATTTATTTAATCCCATTGCACCATAGCTGAGTGGAAGCGTGCTCGACTTTCGATGTTGAGGCCGCAGGTTCGACTTCTGAGAGAGAAAGTTCAATTTTAATCAATCTCATTAAAAAGGCCCAAGGTTTAATAGGTGTTCAGTTTTATAGTCGTGTATAGTGTTGTGTCGGTCCCAATTTATTCGGTCCAGTCCAGTCCAGTCTTAGGACCGGTCTTATCGGTCCTTAGGACCGATAGACTGGTGGTCCTTTGGACCGGTCCTTAAGACTGTCGGTCTTTAGGACCGGTCCTTAGGACCGTTGATCCTTGAGATTGTTTTTTATCAGTCCTTTATTTTTTCATTAAAATGTTGAAAGAGTATTTATTTAATATGTTATTACTGCTAATATTATATGTATATATTCTATTATACTGGGCGTGAATTCAATAGCAACAAAAGGGGTTCATAATATTTATATTAGACAATTTGGAAACATTTCTTAAAACATAATATAGGTTTTTCAGTGTACTCATCGTCGGTCATTTCTCATTAAATGTTTCTGTAAAATTAATTAATTCACAACCTTTCCGTTTAAACCACTATAGACTAATTTTTAAATATTGCCATAATCATCGAATATTTATTGTTGTAATAATAACCAATATTTAATACTTATTAATAACATAAGTAAAAATGTTTTATTTGTTATCAGCTCATTGAAGATGTTACTTTCTTCATATAACATATTTTTCCTTTTCATAGCATTAAGAGATGTTGACAATATGACGTAGGCTACGACTTAAAAAACACATTTTTCCTTTACATGACGTAGGCTACGACGTACAAAACACATTTTTCCTTTTCTAAGGACCGACAAAAAGGACTGGACTGGACCGAATGGGACCGGACGGACTGGACTGCAGTCCTCGTTCCTTGATAAGGACCGACACAACACTAGTCGTGTGTATTATTTTCACACATGCCTTAATTGCACGCTTAAACGTCGTGGTCTTTATCGTCGCAGGTTTCATTCAAAGCATTCATCACTGTAACATGAGGAAAAAAGAAGAAAAAAGAAATGGCAACTGAAGGGAATTAATAATCAAAAACAAGATACATAGAGATAAGGTATATCAAAGAGGAGGAGTTCAGCCTGCCAGGACAGAATGGGGAGTGTGACTTCACTAATATACTCTTTTTATAATACTTGGGATCTCTTAGTATATATATATATATATATATATGTACAGTAGGTGATTCTTATTTCACGTTTTTCGGATTTGAGAGTCAAGCTCCACCTAGGATTTTACTTTAGTGTATAGAGATCATCTTGTGAAAGTTTGAACGAAATTGAATAATTGGAAGTACATGCTCAACGGGCCCAAAAGTTATGTAGTAAACTTATGTAGTAATTTTTTTTTTCGCTATTCGATTGCCCTAATGTCTTAATTTTAATGCTTTTTCAAACAATTTGCCGCAAAATGTAGGTATGCTCGCAAGGATTCCAAATCAGTTTTTATTTTTAATGTATATTTAAAATTCAACGAGAAAATTAAGTTTTGAAATAGTCATTTTTATGCAAAATACCCCAAAAATGACATTTTGAAACTTTATTATCTCGTTTGATTTTGAATGTAAATGAAAAATATAAACTGATTTGGAATCCTTGTAAGCATACCTACATTTTGCGGCAAATTGTTTGAAAATAGCATTAAAATTAAGGACATTAGGGGCAATCGAATAGCGAAAAAAAAAATTACTACATAAGTTTACTACTTTACTTTTGGGCCCGTTGAGCATGTACTTCCAATTATTCGATTTCGTTCAAACTTTCACAAGATGATCTCTATACACTAAAGTAAAATCCTAGGGGGAGCTCGACTCTCAAATCCGAAAAACGTGAAATAAGGATCACCCTAATATACAGGATTGTGGTCGTTCACTTTTTTAAATCGTTTAGTTCACTTTAATCGTTCAAATTGTACATCGTTCAGTTCATTAAATCGTTCACTTTCATATCGTTCACTTTTAATCGTTCACTTTAAAAATTATACAAAAATAATAATATATATATATATGTGTTTATATATATATATATATACTAGCGAATGTTACCCAGCGCTGCCCGGATTTTCCAGCTCACAATAGTCTGGATAAAAAAAATCAAACGAATAATTTTAGTGATGTCATCGTGTGTGATTTTTCGTATTAAAATAAACTCCTTAAAAAGTTGTCATTGGGTATTCATTGCCATTTTTTCCATTTTCCATTTCTTAAGGCTGGGTATTTACACATCGAAAAAAGAAGATGAATAATTTTAGTGTGTCATCGCATGTGAATTTTCATATTAAAATCAGTTCCTTCAACAGTTGTCATTGGGTCTTCCTTGCTATTTTTTCCGTTTGGTATTCATTACGGTTGGGTATTTAAACATCACACAATGAAAGAATCACACGAATAATTTCAGGAAATCATCACATGTGACTTTTCATATTCAAACCAGTTCCTTAAAAGTTGTCATAGCTTCTCATTGCCATTTTTCCGTTTTGTATTCCTTAAGGCGGGTATTTATACATCATAAAAAGAAGATGAATAATTTTAGTTATGTCATCACATGTGATTTTTCATATTCAAATCAGTTCCTTAAAAAGTTGTCCTTGGGTCATGATTGCCATTTTTTCCGTTTTTTGTTCTTTAAGGCTGGGAATTTAAACACCGTAAAAAGAAGTTATTTTTAAGTCGTTTCATAGAGTGCCTATGTTATTTTCTTATGAGAAGTAGTTCCTTAAAAAGTCGTCATTGCATCGTCATTGCCATTTTTTCCGTTTTGGCTGGTATTGACATCCCTCTCCATCTCTAGACATTATTGAAATTTGATTAGCACGATGTTGCAATATAAGAAAGTGTTGTATTTTCCACAAAACTTAAATTTGGGGGGACATACAGTGACAAAAAGAAAAATATTTTAAATAATCATGTAGAAAACGAATTTTCCGGGAAACACTCAATAAAACAAAAACACGTCTTAGTACCTCAGTCTTATCCACAGAAAATTTAGACAAAATCTAACTTGTAAATTTTAAAAAATCGGCAAAAAACGTTTTGGCGAATAAAATAAACATGGCGATGACCAATTTTCCGCGAGTTGACAACCCCACTAAAACACTCCCTGAGCTCTCAAAACTATTCACTGAAAATTTCGTCAAGATCTAATGACCCGTTCGGGAGATACAGGGAACGAACGAACGCACAAACGAACGGAATTCTTTTTTTATAAGTATAGATACATATATATTTATATATATATATATATGTCATATATATATATAAGGGACGTTTATTTTGTCTCTGTTTGTCACTTTTATTTTACTTACGACTGCGTTGTTATGTAAGGTGTCAATATTAAATTATGCAGTCTTGTCAATGATATACCAGCGAATGATCATAGTCTGTTGACAAAAAAGAAAACAATAATAAAACACAAGTTAATAAATATTTCAATATTCATCATATATTTTACTACATATATATTTAAAATATGACACATTTACATAAATATTATACAAAATTAAACTTTCTTATTAACACTGAGTAAAAGTTGTTCTTCGAAATGTTGGTCAGACACTTTCATCCTATTGTCTCTTAAATTTAATTTACCCCCGGCTGAATAGTCGTTCAGCCGGTGTTGAGGTTGGAGTAATGGTATTAATTTTTTTAAATGTTCGTATTTTTTTTATAGGCCAAACAGTTTCCAAATTTCGTGACCTGTCAGCTAAAAATCTATTAACCTCATCATCAGGTGTATCTTCGGATGATGGTTCCGAACAAAAAAAATGAACTACTAACTTTTGACGATTCAATTTCAGGCGAATCCAACCCATCGTCCATGGAAGTTACCTCTTCCAGTAAATATTTTCGCGCTTTTTCTTTTGCTCTGAATTGAAAAGACGTATTTTGAATTCAGGCAGATAGCTCGTTGCAACGAGCATCTCCCTGACTCAAAATACAGTCAAACGATGGTGTATTCCTCTGAGTAAAGCCTCTGCTAATGGTCTACACTTATTAGACTGTTCCTTAATTCTTTTCAAATGAAGAATGAGGGACGAGATAGTGGGTAGCAGATGACCTAAAAAGATGTTATTCTCACTCTGAAGAATGTCTAGTGCTTGTGCAATGCAAGAGGACTACATATTGTTTTCCATTCTTCTAAAAATAGCCATTCCTGTCGATTGAATGATTGGGTTGGAATAAAGAAAAAAGGACTAACCATAGCTGCATAATCTTGTTCGTTGAGATTAATTATTCTTTGTACAGAGTCGTACTAGCTGTTCCACACGGGTTTTGTTGGGTAATTAAAGTTGTCTTGTCACCAAACTTCGCCTTAACTTCATCGGCAAATTTTTGAAGAGTGATTATATTTTGTCCAAATTGCTTGCAAACGTCCAAAAATAGAGTGAAAAGTGTGGCTATAATCCTTTGCATATATTTCGCTACTGCGATACGTTATCTTCATGGCATCTGTGACTGCGACCAAATTCAAGGTGTGGGCGGCGCATCTGAAATTACTTTTTATTATTTCATAAAAAAAATTTTTTTAGAAAAAAGCACGATCATAATAATATAATTTTTTCTGAGTATCTAAGACTTTTTTTCGTATATCTTACCTGAAATGCATAGGAAGATTTTTTATTTCATTTGGACAATCAGCTAAGATTTTTTGGATGTTGACTCCTTCTAATTTGATTCATCATGGCCTTCTTCACCGCTATAATTTCCGATTGACTCTTTTTCAGGGAAAATAAACGCTGAGAGGGATTTTTGTCATCTGAGGTTTGACTCTTCGCTCCATAGATCCGAAACGCTTTGGAAAAATTTGATGCATTGTCGGTAACGATTCCCACGCATTTCCATTGGATATTCCCCCAGTCTTTGAGGACCTCTTGTATGATATCGGCTACTCTATCATATGAATGAGCCCCTTTGAATCGGCGCGACAAGCAATTGCGTAACTTTTTCGTGTTATCTTTGTATTGTTGACCTCTAACACATTGTGCAGTCATCCCCAAAATACTATTGTGGCCCCTTGACCAATATCACACGTTGTTTGCAACAAACTCCGACTCATGTAAGATTTTCTTGACGTTGACCTTCATGTCATTGTACATGTGATGGATTTCTCATTAAGATATCTCTTGACATTATTTTTTCTTCGGTGGGAGAGTATATTTCGAAGTGATGATAAAAGAGAAAACAAAGAAAAATAATAAAAAAACAAAATGGATGCATGTTCGGTATAGGTGAGGAGCCAGATTCCAACACATACATAGTATTCATGAATCATGATTAGAAACATTTGTTTTGCCTCACTTAACAAAAATACCAAATGCTCGCGCGCTCTCATGCAAGCTAGCAGGGAAAGTAGCAAGAATACTAGAAACTAACTGGAAAGGAAAGGGAAAATTGTAGCTTCCAAGTTAATGGCCATGAGACGTTGATTAACATAGCAATAAATTAAAAGTTTTATAGTTTTTTTAGCTAAATGACTAATTTTCACTTCAATAATAATAATTCAACGATCAAACAAGTAGCTATTCAAAAATGAATAACGAGTGTGATATATATTTTAATACTTTTTATTTATCATCAATAGTTCCCACAATAGTAAATTAATATTATTTACAAACGATACATAGTAAAGTTACAAACAAGTAATTCAAGATTATATGTTTCATTGTGAAATAGACTGTAATTAAGAAATGTTTCTTTTCAATAACGAGTGTGCGATATATTTTGATATATTATAATTTTTACAATAGTAATATATAATTAATATTTTACAAAAGATAATAGTTTAAAAGTTACCAATAAGTGATTCAAGATTATATTTTTTCATTGTGAACTGTACTGTAATTTAATATTTTTCTTTGCAAATTTAAATCGTATTTGACGATCTTTTTTTCATGAAATGAAACTGCCTCATTAAAGTCCCCACTAGATTCTTTGCCATTACATTGAATATTATTTCAGCCACTTTTTTCATAAGAATCGACCATTGTGACCTCATCACACTTGGCCGTAACTAAGGCTTCGATAGCCATTTCAGATGAATCTTTCATTTTATCAATGAATGTTGATATAAATGATGCTTTTGAATTTTGGGCATTAATAAGGCTGTTTGTTTGTTCATCCTCACGGCATTGAACAATAATCAAAAGGCGAATAGGCATATAAACTTGTACGAAAAAGAACATCAGAAAGAGTAGATAGTCCTCCTCGATTTTTAATTTCCATGAATCGATTAAGTGCTATATTTTTCTTTCATCAAAATTTACCTCAAATCGAATAATTTTTATAGTATTATTGTTTGAAGTTAAAAGTTCCTTGCAATAGTTATATTGTACCATTTGGATAGGGAAAAAGCAATATATCCAGCAATGTAATATATACTTGCTCTCTCCTTCAGTGGTGATCTGTCCAAATCACCAAGGACGCCAATCAGTGAGAATTATTTCTGCTATTGTTATGAATCATCGGTTAACATATTTTTAACTTCAGAAATGTTATTTTAGAAAATTTAACAAGTGATAAAAATCTAATCTTCTTCTCAGCCTCAGGATTGCCTCACACTAACAAAATAATTCCGCCACGAAGCTGTCTATACCAGCAAATCTCTTTTCAAGTGGGTCAGATCGGAACATAGCACGGAGGACATAGAAAAATTCTCTGATTCCAAAAGATATTCTGACAAATCAGCCAAAACTAATGTAGTGTGCTTTGTGGGGTGATGTCTCCTGAGTGAGGCCTCGTATCCGTTGACATCAAGTATTCACAAAACGATGCAACTTCTCAAACAATTAATACAAAGGAAATAAATGGTCTTAGAAATGGTGTCCTGAGCTCGTCTCTTTTCTG